>JAUIMM010000738.1:0-682500 GCA_031769625.1 Taudactylus pleione
ATGCCTACTGTATAATCTGTGTGCGACTGAGCTGTATCTGCATGCGATATGCAACTTTACAGTGTCACAGCCGCTGACGCTGTAATGTAGCATTTTGCATGCAGATATATCCGCAGTCGCACACAGAACATAGGCATGCCACAGATCATTTTAATCAGCATAAGCTGGTTGTCCATTCTATTTTGCATCACTTTGCAATTTAGACACATTTTAAGGGGAAAAGTTACACGAAAAGACGCTCAGTTCTATTGTGTTGTGCCATAGTATAACACTACTAGAAGGACTGTTTAACGCGAGGGGAGACTAGGTGTATATGAACACATCTGTTGGTTGCCCATATATAGATATATAGATAGATAGATATAGATAGATAGACAGATAGGCAGACATTAGTTCTTTAGCACTTAAGACTCGATTTTCGCTGTGTTGCTTGTTATCATGTCTCGCTTTGTATGTGTTGCTAGTTGTGTAAGCATGTGGTAGGGAGTATAGACTGTAAACTCCATTGGCGCAGGGACTGAAATTAATGGGCAAACATTTTTGTAAAGCGCTGCGGAATGTATGTGCGCTATATATCAAACTGGTAATAAATAATAATAAATATTTAGATACAGATACGTCCACATACATCAGTCCTCAATGTGCTTTGAGATGTGTTACAAATAATGGGTGAGTACAATGTGACTGTGCAGCACAGAGCATCTTTCCAGGTGACTTTTTCCATTAATATGTGTCTTAGTTGCAAAGCGATGCGAATAGGACGCAAAAGCAGCTTCTACTGATTAAAATGATATACGGCATGCCTACTGTATAATCTGTGTGCGACTGAGCTGTATCAGGCTGCGATATTCAACTTTACAGTGTCACAGCCGCTGACACTGTAATGTAGCATTTTGCATGCAGATATATCCGCAGTCGAACACAGAACATAGGCATGCCACAGATCATTTTAATCAGCATAAACTGCTTGTCCATTCTATTTTGCATCACTTTGCAATTAAGACACATTTTAAGGGGAAAAGTTACACGAAAAGTCGCTCAGTTCTATTGTGTCGTGCCACAGTATAACACTACTAGAAAGGCTGTTTAACGCGAGGGAAGAGTAGGTGTATGTGAACACATCTGTTGGTTGCCCATATATAGATAGATAGATATAGATAGATAGAGAGATATAGTCCAAATTCACCCTACCAACAAGGACAGGCCCAACTGAGATATATTTGCATGTATAGTGTATAGCAAGAACATGTTATCGCGCCTCCCAATCTTTTTTTCCAGATGGGCCTTTTCCATGAATCAAATTGTGAGGTCAGCATCTAAGCAAACTACAACGCTGGACTTTTGTGAGGTCTCCTTGAATCCAGACTTCTACTCATGGCAACGGTCAAAGAGGAACCAACGGAAGAGGAGACCCAGAACAGGTAATTAATGTTTATTAATTACCGGTAATTCTCAGGCTAGACTGGTTCTAGTCCTGCAGAGGCACGATGATATGTTCCCGCTATACATTGATACTTAAAAAAATGTCTAATTGCATGGACTCTTCTACTTATGCGACACTGTGATTTTTTAGTGTCAGATATACAGTACTTCTGTTTATCTCAGGGTGCAGTATATCTCAGCTGTTCACTCTCCCTGTTTTACTCCATAAATCACACTTTTTAGTCAAAATCCCCAACAGCATTACACTCGCCTTCCCAACCAAGAATCTTGAGGGTGGTTTTTCAAACACCCGGGCTTAATGTTGGGAAAATGTGAATCTTTTGATTAGAAGATTTGCCTCCAATGTCTAATATTTAAAGATAGATCATAGATAGATAGGTAGCTCGATCATTGATAAATAGACACTAGTTAGATACAGATGTGTCTGCATACATCTATCCTCCATGCGCTATAAGACGTGTTACAAATAACGAGTGAGCGCCATGTGACTCTGTATTACAGAGCATCTTTCCATGCGACTTGTGCCCTTAAAATGTGTCTTTATTTGCAAAGCGATGTGATTAGGATGCAAAAGCAGCTTCTACTGATTAAAATGATATTCGGCATGCCTATATTCTGTGTGTGTGACTGCGGCTGTAGGGAGACTAGGTGTATGTGAACACATCTGTAGATTGCCCATATATAGATAGATATAAAAATAGATAGATAGATAGATAGAGATAGATAGATAGATTAGATAGAGATAGATGGATAAACAGATAGAAACATAGATAGATAGATATAGAGATAGATCGATAGACAGACAGATAGATAGGCAGACACTATTTCTTTGGCACTTATCACTCGTCTGTCGCTGTGTTGCTAGTTATCATGTCTCGCTTTGTATGTGTTGCTAGTTGTGTAAGCATGTGGTAGGGAGTATAGACTGTAAGCTCCATTGGGGCAGGGACTGAAATTAATGGCCAAACATTTTTTGTAAAGTACTGAGGAATGTATGTGCCCTATATAACAAACTGGAAATAAATAATAATAAATAATTAGATACAGATACGTCCACATACATCAGTCCTCCATGTGCTTTGAGATGTGTTACAAATAATGGGTGAGTACAATGTGACTCTGTAGCACAGAGCATCTTTCCAGGTGACTTTTTCCATTAATATGTGTCTTATTTGCAAAGCGATGCGAATAGGACGCAAAAGCAGCTTCTACTGATTAAAATGATATATGGCATGCCTACTGTATAATCTGTGTGCGACTGAGCTGTATCTGCATGCGATATGCAACTTTACAGTGTCACAGCCGCTGACGCTGTAATGTAGCATTTTGCATGCAGATATATCCGCAGTCGCACACAGAACATAGGCATGCCACAGATCTTTTTAATCAGCATAAGCTGGTTGTCCATTCTATTTTGTATCACTTTGCAATTAAGACACATTTTAAGGGGAAAAGTTACACGAAAAGACGCTCAGTTCTATTGTGTTGTGCCACAGTATAACACTACTAGAAGGACTGTTTAACGCGAGGGGAGACTAGGTGTAAATGAATACATCTGTTGGTTGCCCATATATAGATATATAGATAGATATAGATAGATAGACAGATAGGCAGACATTAGTTCTTTAGCACTTAAGACTCGTCTTTCGCTGAGTTGCTTGTTATCATGTCTCGCTTTGTATGTGTTGCTAGTTGTGTAAGCATGTGGTAGGGAGTATAGACTGTAAACTCCATTGGGGCAGGGACTGAAATTAATGGGCAAACATTTTTGTAAAGCGCTGCGGAATGTATGTGCGCTATATATCAAACTGGTAATAAATAATAATAAATAATTAGATACAGATACGTCCACATACATCAGTCCTCAATGTGCTTTGAGATGTGTTACAAATAATGGGTGAGTACAATGTGACTCTGCAGCACAGAGCATCTTTCCAGGTGACTTTTTCCATTAATATGTGTCTTATTTGCAAAGCGATGCGAATAGGATGCAAAAGCAGCTTCTACTGATTAAAATGATATACGGCATGCCTACTGTATAATCTGTGTGCGACTGAGCTGTATCAGGCTGCGATATTCAACTTTACAGTGTCACAGCCGCTGACACTGTAATGTAGCATTTTGCATGCAGATATATCCGCAGTCGAACAAAGAACATAGGCATGCCACAGATCATTTTAATCAGCATAAACTGCTTGTCCATTCTATTTTGCATCACTTTGCAATTAAGACACATTTTAAGGGGAAAAGTTACACGAAAAGTCACTCAGTTCTATTGTGTCGTGCCACAGTATAACACTACTAGAAAGGCTGTTTAACGCGAGGGGAGAGTAGGTGTATGTGAACACATCTGTTGGTTGCCCATATATAGATAGATAGATATAGATAGATAGAGAGATATAGTCCAAATTCACCCTACCAACAAGGACAGGCCCAACTGAGATATATTTGCATGTATAGTGTATAGCAAGAACATGTTATCGCGCCTCCCAATCTTTTTTTCCAGATGGGCCTTTTCCATGAATCAAATTGTGAGGTCAGCATCTAAGCAAACTACAACGCTGGACTTTTGTGAGGTCTCCTTGAATCCAGACTTCTACTCATGGCAACGGTCAAAGAGGAACCAACGGAAGAGGAGACCCAGAACAGGTAATTAATGTTTATTAATTACCGGTAATTCTCAGGCTAGACTGGTTCTAGTCCTGCAGAGGCACGATGATATGTTCCCGCTATACATTGATACTTAAAAAAATGTCTAATTGCATGGACTCTTCTACTTATGCGACACTGTGATTTTTTAGTGTCAGATATACAGTACTTCTGTTTATCTCAGGGTGCAGTATATCTCAGCTGTTCACTCTCCCTGTTTTACTCCATAAATCACACTTTTTAGTCAAAATCCCCAACAGCATTACACTCGCCTTCCCAACCAAGAATCTTGAGGGTGGTTTTTCAAACACCTGGGCTTAATGTTGGGAAAATGTGAATCTTTTGATTAGAAGATTTGCCTCCAATGTCTAATATTTAAAGATAGATCATAGATAGATAGGTAGCTCGATCATTGATAAATAGACACTAGTTAGATACAGATGTGTCTGCATACATCTATCCTCCATGCGCTATAAGACGTGTTACAAATAACGAGTGAGCGCCATGTGACTCTGTATTACAGAGCATCTTTCCATGCGACTTGTGCCCTTAAAATGTGTCTTTATTTGCAAAGCGATGTGATTAGGATGCAAAAGCAGCTTCTACTGATTAAAATGATATTCGGCATGCCTATATTCTGTGTGTGTGACTGCGGCTGTAGGGAGACTAGGTGTATGTGAACACATCTGTAGATTGCCCATATATAGATAGATATAAAAATAGATAGATAGATAGAGATAGATAGATAGATTAGATAGAGATAGATGGATAAACAGATAGATACATAGATAGATAGATATAGAGATAGATCGATAGACAGACAGATAGATAGGCAGACACTATTTCTTTGGCACTTATGACTCGTCTGTCGCTGTGTTGCTAGTTATCATGTCTCGCTTTGTATGTGTTGCTAGTTGTGTAAGCATGTGGTAGGGAGTATAGACTGTAAGCTCCATTGGGGCAGGGACTGAAATGAATGGCCAAACATTTTTTGTAAAGTGCTGAGGAATGTATGTGCGCTATATAACAAACTGGTAATAAATAATAATAAATAATTAGATACAGATACGTCCACATACATCAGTCCTCCATGTGCTTTGAGATGTGTTACAAATAATGGGTGAGTACAATGTGACTCTGTAGCACAGAGCATCTTTCCAGGTGACTTTTTCCATTAATATGTGTCTTATTTGCAAAGCGATGCGAATAGGACGCAAAAGCAGCTTCTACTGATTAAAATGATATATGGCATGCCTACTGTATAATCTGTGTGCGACTGAGCTGTATCTGCATGCGATATGCAACTTTACAGTGTCACAGCCGCTGACGCTGTAATGTAGCATTTTGCATGCAGATATATCTGCAGTCGCACACAGAACATAGGCATGCCACAGATCTTTTTAATCAGCATAAGCTGGTTGTCCATTCTATTTTGTATCACTTTGCAATTAAGACACATTTTAAGGGGAAAAGTTACACGAAAAGACACTCAGTTCTACTGTGTTGTACCACAGTATAACACTACTAGAAGGACTGTTTAACGCGAGGGGAGACAAGGTGTATATGAACACATCTGTTTGTTGCCCATATATAGATATATAGATAGATAGATATAGATAGATAGACAGATAGGCAGACACTAGTTCTTTAGCACTTATGACTCGTCTTTCGCTGTGTTGCTTGTTATCATGTCTCGCTTTGTATGTGTTGCTAGTTGTGTAAGCATGTGGTAGGGAGTATAGACTGTAAGCTCCATTGGGGCAGGGACTGAAATTAATGGCCAAACATTTTTTGTAAAGTGCTGAGGAATGTATGTGCGCTATATAACAAACTGGTAATAAATAATAAGAAATAATTAGATGCAGATACGTCCACATACATCAGTCCTCCATGTGCTTTGAGATGTGTTACAAATAATGGCTGAGTACAATGTGACTCTGTAGCACAGAGCATCTTTCCAGGTGACTTTTTCCATTAATATGTGTCTTATTTGCAAAGCGATGCGAATAGGATGCAAAAGCAACTTCTACTGATTAAAATGATATATGGCATGTCTAATGTATAATCTGTGTGCGACTGAGCTGTATCTGCATGCGATATGCAAATAATGGGTGAGTACAATGTGACTCTGTAGCACAGAGCATCTTTCCAGGTGACTTTTTCCATTAATATGTGTCTTATTTGCAAAGCGATGCGAATAGGACGCAAAAGCAGCTTCTACTGATTAAAATGATATATGGCATGCCTACTGTATAATCTGTGTGCGACTGAGCTGTATCTGCATGCGATATGCAACTTTACAGTGTCACAGCCGCTGACGCTGTAATGTAGCATTTTGCATGCAGATATATCCGCAGTCGCACACAGAACATAGGCATGCCACAGATCATTTTAATCAGCATAAGCTGGTTGTCCATTCTATTTTGCATCACTTTGCAATTTAGACACATTTTAAGGGGAAAAGTTACACGAAAAGACGCTCAGTTCTATTGTGTTGTGCCATAGTATAACACTACTAGAAGGACTGTTTAACGCGAGGGGAGACTAGGTGTATATGAACACATCTGTTGGTTGCCCATATATAGATATATAGATAGATAGATATAGATAGATAGACAGATAGGCAGACATTAGTTCTTTAGCACTTAAGACTCGATTTTCGCTGTGTTGCTTGTTATCATGTCTCGCTTTGTATGTGTTGCTAGTTGTGTAAGCATGTGGTAGGGAGTATAGACTGTAAACTCCATTGGCGCAGGGACTGAAATTAATGGGCAAACATTTTTGTAAAGCGCTGCGGAATGTATGTGCGCTATATATCAAACTGGTAATAAATAATAATAAATATTTAGATACAGATACGTCCACATACATCAGTCCTCAATGTGCTTTGAGATGTGTTACAAATAATGGGTGAGTACAATGTGACTGTGCAGCACAGAGCATCTTTCCAGGTGACTTTTTCCATTAATATGTGTCTTAGTTGCAAAGCGATGCGAATAGGACGCAAAAGCAGCTTCTACTGATTAAAATGATATACGGCATGCCTACTGTATAATCTGTGTGCGACTGAGCTGTATCAGGCTGCGATATTCAACTTTACAGTGTCACAGCCGCTGACACTGTAATGTAGCATTTTGCATGCAGATATATCCGCAGTCGAACACAGAACATAGGCATGCCACAGATCATTTTAATCAGCATAAACTGCTTGTCCATTCTATTTTGCATCACTTTGCAATTAAGACACATTTTAAGGGGAAAAGTTACACGAAAAGTCGCTCAGTTCTATTGTGTCGTGCCACAGTATAACACTACTAGAAAGGCTGTTTAACGCGAGGGAAGAGTAGGTGTATGTGAACACATCTGTTGGTTGCCCATATATAGATAGATAGATATAGATAGATAGAGAGATATAGTCCAAATTCACCCTACCAACAAGGACAGGCCCAACTGAGATATATTTGCATGTATAGTGTATAGCAAGAACATGTTATCGCGCCTCCCAATCTTTTTTTCCAGATGGGCCTTTTCCATGAATCAAATTATGAGGTCAGCATCTAAGCAAACTACAACGCTGGACTTTTGTGAGGTCTCCTTGAATCCAGACTTCTACTCATGGCAACGGTCAAAGAGGAACCAACGGAAGAGGAGACCCAGAACAGGTAATTAATGTTTATTAATTACCGGTAATTCTCAGGCTAGACTGGTTCTAGTCCTGCAGAGGCACGATGATATGTTCCCGCTATACATTGATACTTAAAAAAATGTCTAATTGCATGGACTCTTCTACTTATGCGACACTGTGATTTTTTAGTGTCAGATATACAGTACTTCTGTTTATCTCAGGGTGCAGTATATCTCAGCTGTTCACTCTCCCTGTTTTACTCCATAAATCACACTTTTTAGTCAAAATCCCCAACAGCATTACACTCGCCTTCCCAACCAAGAATCTTGAGGGTGGTTTTTCAAACACCCGGGCTTAATGTTGGAAAATGTGAATCTTTTGATTAGAAGATTTGCCTCCAATGTCTAATATTTAAAGATAGATCATAGATAGATAGGTAGCTCGATCATTGATAAATAGACACTAGTTAGATACAGATGTGTCTGCATACATCTATCCTCCATGCGCTATAAGACGTGTTACAAATAACGAGTGAGCGCCATGTGACTCTGTATTACAGAGCATCTTTCCATGCGACTTGTGCCCTTAAAATGTGTCTTTATTTGCAAAGCGATGTGATTAGGATGCAAAAGCAGCTTCTACTGATTAAAATGATATTCGGCATGCCTATATTCTGTGTGTGTGACTGCGGCTGTAGGGAGACTAGGTGTATGTGAACACATCTGTAGATTGCCCATATATAGATAGATATAAAAATAGATAGATAGATAGATAGAGATAGATAGATAGATTAGATAGAGATAGATGGATAAACAGATAGAAACATAGATAGATAGATATAGAGATAGATCGATAGACAGACAGATAGATAGGCAGACACTATTTCTTTGGCACTTATCACTCGTCTGTCGCTGTGTTGCTAGTTATCATGTCTCGCTTTGTATGTGTTGCTAGTTGTGTAAGCATGTGGTAGGGAGTATAGACTGTAAGCTCCATTGGGGCAGGGACTGAAATTAATGGCCAAACATTTTTTGTAAAGTACTGAGGAATGTATGTGCCCTATATAACAAACTGGAAATAAATAATAATAAATAATTAGATACAGATACGTCCACATACATCAGTCCTCCATGTGCTTTGAGATGTGTTACAAATAATGGGTGAGTACAATGTGACTCTGTAGCACAGAGCATCTTTCCAGGTGACTTTTTCCATTAATATGTGTCTTATTTGCAAAGCGATGCGAATAGGACGCAAAAGCAGCTTCTACTGATTAAAATGATATATGGCATGCCTACTGTATAATCTGTGTGCGACTGAGCTGTATCTGCATGCGATATGCAACTTTACAGTGTCACAGCCGCTGACGCTGTAATGTAGCATTTTGCATGCAGATATATCCGCAGTCGCACACAGAACATAGGCATGCCACAGATCTTTTTAATCAGCATAAGCTGGTTGTCCATTCTATTTTGTATCACTTTGCAATTAAGACACATTTTAAGGGGAAAAGTTACACGAAAAGACGCTCAGTTCTATTGTGTTGTGCCACAGTATAACACTACTAGAAGGACTGTTTAACGCGAGGGGAGACTAGGTGTAAATGAATACATCTGTTGGTTGCCCATATATAGATATATAGATAGATATAGATAGATAGACAGATAGGCAGACATTAGTTCTTTAGCACTTAAGACTCGTCTTTCGCTGAGTTGCTTGTTATCATGTCTCGCTTTGTATGTGTTGCTAGTTGTGTAAGCATGTGGTAGGGAGTATAGACTGTAAACTCCATTGGGGCAGGGACTGAAATTAATGGGCAAACATTTTTGTAAAGCGCTGCGGAATGTATGTGCGCTATATATCAAACTGGTAATAAATAATAATAAATAATTAGATACAGATACGTCCACATACATCAGTCCTCAATGTGCTTTGAGATGTGTTACAAATAATGGGTGAGTACAATGTGACTCTGCAGCACAGAGCATCTTTCCAGGTGACTTTTTCCATTAATATGTGTCTTATTTGCAAAGCGATGCGAATAGGATGCAAAAGCAGCTTCTACTGATTAAAATGATATACGGCATGCCTACTGTATAATCTGTGTGCGACTGAGCTGTATCAGGCTGCGATATTCAACTTTACAGTGTCACAGCCGCTGACACTGTAATGTAGCATTTTGCATGCAGATATATCCGCAGTCGAACAAAGAACATAGGCATGCCACAGATCATTTTAATCAGCATAAACTGCTTGTCCATTCTATTTTGCATCACTTTGCAATTAAGACACATTTTAAGGGGAAAAGTTACACGAAAAGTCACTCAGTTCTATTGTGTCGTGCCACAGTATAACACTACTAGAAAGGCTGTTTAACGCGAGGGGAGAGTAGGTGTATGTGAACACATCTGTTGGTTGCCCATATATAGATAGATAGATATAGATAGATAGAGAGATATAGTCCAAATTCACCCTACCAACAAGGACAGGCCCAACTGAGATATATTTGCATGTATAGTGTATAGCAAGAACATGTTATCGCGCCTCCCAATCTTTTTTTCCAGATGGGCCTTTTCCATGAATCAAATTGTGAGGTCAGCATCTAAGCAAACTACAACGCTGGACTTTTGTGAGGTCTCCTTGAATCCAGACTTCTACTCATGGCAACGGTCAAAGAGGAACCAACGGAAGAGGAGACCCAGAACAGGTAATTAATGTTTATTAATTACCGGTAATTCTCAGGCTAGACTGGTTCTAGTCCTGCAGAGGCACGATGATATGTTCCCGCTATACATTGATACTTAAAAAAATGTCTAATTGCATGGACTCTTCTACTTATGCGACACTGTGATTTTTTAGTGTCAGATATACAGTACTTCTGTTTATCTCAGGGTGCAGTATATCTCAGCTGTTCACTCTCCCTGTTTTACTCCATAAATCACACTTTTTAGTCAAAATCCCCAACAGCATTACACTCGCCTTCCCAACCAAGAATCTTGAGGGTGGTTTTTCAAACACCTGGGCTTAATGTTGGGAAAATGTGAATCTTTTGATTAGAAGATTTGCCTCCAATGTCTAATATTTAAAGATAGATCATAGATAGATAGGTAGCTCGATCATTGATAAATAGACACTAGTTAGATACAGATGTGTCTGCATACATCTATCCTCCATGCGCTATAAGACGTGTTACAAATAACGAGTGAGCGCCATGTGACTCTGTATTACAGAGCATCTTTCCATGCGACTTGTGCCCTTAAAATGTGTCTTTATTTGCAAAGCGATGTGATTAGGATGCAAAAGCAGCTTCTACTGATTAAAATGATATTCGGCATGCCTATATTCTGTGTGTGTGACTGCGGCTGTAGGGAGACTAGGTGTATGTGAACACATCTGTAGATTGCCCATATATAGATAGATATAAAAATAGATAGATAGATAGAGATAGATAGATAGATTAGATAGAGATAGATGGATAAACAGATAGATACATAGATAGATAGATATAGAGATAGATCGATAGACAGACAGATAGATAGGCAGACACTATTTCTTTGGCACTTATGACTCGTCTGTCGCTGTGTTGCTAGTTATCATGTCTCGCTTTGTATGTGTTGCTAGTTGTGTAAGCATGTGGTAGGGAGTATAGACTGTAAGCTCCATTGGGGCAGGGACTGAAATGAATGGCCAAACATTTTTTGTAAAGTGCTGAGGAATGTATGTGCGCTATATAACAAACTGGTAATAAATAATAATAAATAATTAGATACAGATACGTCCACATACATCAGTCCTCCATGTGCTTTGAGATGTGTTACAAATAATGGGTGAGTACAATGTGACTCTGTAGCACAGAGCATCTTTCCAGGTGACTTTTTCCATTAATATGTGTCTTATTTGCAAAGCGATGCGAATAGGACGCAAAAGCAGCTTCTACTGATTAAAATGATATATGGCATGCCTACTGTATAATCTGTGTGCGACTGAGCTGTATCTGCATGCGATATGCAACTTTACAGTGTCACAGCCGCTGACGCTGTAATGTAGCATTTTGCATGCAGATATATCTGCAGTCGCACACAGAACATAGGCATGCCACAGATCTTTTAATCAGCATAAGCTGGTTGTCCATTCTATTTTGTATCACTTTGCAATTAAGACACATTTTAAGGGGAAAAGTTACACGAAAAGACACTCAGTTCTACTGTGTTGTACCACAGTATAACACTACTAGAAGGACTGTTTAACGCGAGGGGAGACTAGGTGTATATGAACACATCTGTTTGTTGCCCATATATAGATATATAGATAGATAGATATAGATAGATAGACAGATAGGCAGACACTAGTTCTTTAGCACTTATGACTCGTCTTTCGCTGTGTTGCTTGTTATCATGTCTCGCTTTGTATGTGTTGCTAGTTGTGTAAGCATGTGGTAGGGAGTATAGACTGTAAGCTCCATTGGGGCAGGGACTGAAATTAATGGCCAAACATTTTTTGTAAAGTGCTGAGGAATGTATGTGCGCTATATAACAAACTGGTAATAAATAATAAGAAATAATTAGATGCAGATACGTCCACATACATCAGTCCTCCATGTGCTTTGAGATGTGTTACAAATAATGGCTGAGTACAATGTGACTCTGTAGCACAGAGCATCTTTCCAGGTGACTTTTTCCATTAATATGTGTCTTATTTGCAAAGCGATGCGAATAGGATGCAAAAGCAACTTCTACTGATTAAAATGATATATGGCATGTCTAATGTATAATCTGTGTGCGACTGAGCTGTATCTGCATGCGATATGCAAATAATGGGTGAGTACAATGTGACTCTGTAGCACAGAGCATCTTTCCAGGTGACTTTTTCCATTAATATGTGTCTTATTTGCAAAGCGATGCGAATAGGACGCAAAAGCAGCTTCTACTGATTAAAATGATATATGGCATGCCTACTGTATAATCTGTGTGCGACTGAGCTGTATCTGCATGCGATATGCAACTTTACAGTGTCACAGCCGCTGACGCTGTAATGTAGCATTTTGCATGCAGATATATCCGCAGTCGCACACAGAACATAGGCATGCCACAGATCTTTTTAATCAGCATAAGCTGGTTGTCCATTCTATTTTGTATCACTTTGCAATTAAGACACATTTTAAGGGGAAAAGTTACACGAAAAGACACTCAGTTCTACTGTGTTGTGCCACAGTATAACACTACTAGAAGGACTGTTTAACGCGAGGGGAGACTAGGTGTATATGAACACATCTGTTTGTTGCCCATATATAGATATATAGATAGATAGATATAGATAGATAGACAGATAGGCAGACACTAGTTCTTTAGCACTTATGACTCGTCTTTCGCTGTGTTGCTTGTTATCATGTCTCGCTTTGTATGTGTTGCTAGTTGTGTAAGCATGTGGTAGGGAGTATAGACTGTAAGCTCCATTGGGGCAGGGACTGAAATTAATGGCCAAACATTTTTTGTAAAGTGCTGAGGAATGTATGTGCGCTATATAACAAACTGGTAATAAATAATAATAAATAATTAGATGCAGATACGTCCACATACATCAGTCCTCCATGTGCTTTGAGATGTGTTACAAATAATGGGTGAGTACAATGTGACTCTGTAGCACAGGGCATCTTTCCAGGTGACTTTTTCCATTAATATGTGTCTTATTTGCAAAGCGATGCGAATAGGATGCAAAAGCAACTTCTACTGATTAAAATGATATATGGCATGCCTAATGTATAATCTGTGTGCGACTGAGCTGTATCTGCATGCGATATGCAACTTTACAGTGTCACAGCCGCTGACGCTGTAATGTAGCATTTTGCATGCAGATATATCCGCAGTCGCACACAGAACATAGGCATGCCACAGATCATTTTAATCAGCATAAGCTGGTTGTCCATTCTATTTTGCATCACTTTGCAATTTAGACACATTTTAAGGGGAAAAGTTACACGGAAAGACGCTCAGTTCTATTGTGTTGTGCCATAGTATAACACTACTAGAAGGACTGTTTAACGCGAGGGGAGACTAGGTGTATATGAACACATCTGTTGGTTGCCCATATATAGATATATAGATAGATAGATATAGATAGATAGACAGATAGGCAGACATTAGTTCTTTAGCACTTAAGACTCGATTTTCGCTGTGTTGCTTGTTATCATGTCTCGCTTTGTATGTGTTGCTAGTTGTGTAAGCATGTGGTAGGGAGTATAGACTGTAAACTCCATTGGCGCAGGGACTGAAATTAATGGGCAAACATTTTTGTAAAGCGCTGCGGAATGTATGTGCGCTATATATCAAACTGGTAATAAATAATAATAAATATTTAGATACAGATACGTCCACATACATCAGTCCTCAATGTGCTTTGAGATGTGTTACAAATAATGGGTGAGTACAATGTGACTCTGCAGCACAGAGCATCTTTCCAGGTGACTTTTTCCATTAATATGTGTCTTAGTTGCAAAGCGATGCGAATAGGACGCAAAAGCAGCTTCTACTGATTAAAATGATATACGGCATGCCTACTGTATAATCTGTGTGCGACTGAGCTGTATCAGGCTGCGATATTCAACTTTACAGTGTCACAGCCGCTGACACTGTAATGTAGCATTTTGCATGCAGATATATCCGCAGTCGAACACAGAACATAGGCATGCCACAGATCATTTTAATCAGCATAAACTGCTTGTCCATTCTATTTTGCATCACTTTGCAATTAAGACACATTTTAAGGGGAAAAGTTACACGAAAAGTCGCTCAGTTCTATTGTGTCGTGCCACAGTATAACACTACTAGAAAGGCTGTTTAACGCGAGGGAAGAGTAGGTGTATGTGAACACATCTGTTGGTTGCCCATATATAGATAGATATAGATAGATAGAGAGATATAGTCCAAATTCACCCTACCAACAAGGACAGGCCCAACTGAGATATATTTGCATGTATAGTGTATAGCAAGAACATGTTATCGCGCCTCCCAATCTTTTTTTCCAGATGGGCCTTTTCCATGAATCAAATTGTGAGGTCAGCATCTAAGCAAACTACAACGCTGGACTTTTGTGAGGTCTCCTTGAATCCAGACTTCTACTCATGGCAACGGTCAAAGAGGAACCAACGGAAGAGGAGACCCAGAACAGGTAATTAATGTTTATTAATTACCGGTAATTCTCAGGCTAGACTGGTTCTAGTCCTGCAGAGGCACGATGATATGTTCCCGCTATACATTGATACTTAAAAAAATGTCTAATTGCATGGACTCTTCTACTTATGCGACACTGTGATTTTTTAGTGTCAGATATACAGTACTTCTGTTTATCTCAGGGTGCAGTATATCTCAGCTGTTCACTCTCCCTGTTTTACTCCATAAATCACACTTTTTAGTCAAAATCCCCAACAGCATTACACTCGCCTTCCCAACCAAGAATCTTGAGGGTGGTTTTTCAAACACCTGGGCTTAATGTTGGGAAAATGTGAATCTTTTGATTAGAAGATTTGCCTCCAATGTCTAATATTTAAAGATAGATCATAGATAGATAGGTAGCTCGATCATTGATAAATAGACACTAGTTAGATACAGATGTGTCTGCATACATCTATCCTCCATGCGCTATAAGACGTGTTACAAATAACGAGTGAGCGCCATGTGACTCTGTATTACAGAGCATCTTTCCATGCGACTTGTGCCCTTAAAATGTGTCTTTATTTGCAAAGCGATGTGATTAGGATGCAAAAGCAGCTTCTACTGATTAAAATGATATTCGGCATGCCTATATTCTGTGTGTGTGACTGCGGCTGTAGGGAGACTAGGTGTATGTGAACACATCTGTAGATTGCCCATATATAGATAGATATAAAAATAGATAGATAGATAGAGATAGATAGATAGATTAGATAGAGATAGATGGATAAACAGATAGAAACATAGATAGATAGATATAGAGATAGATCGATAGACAGACAGATAGATAGGCAGACACTATTTCTATGGCACTTATCACTCGTCTGTCGCTGTGTTGCTAGTTATCATGTCTCGCTTTGTATGTGTTGCTAGTTGTGTAAGCATGTGGTAGGGAGTATAGACTGTAAGCTCCATTGGGGCAGGGACTGAAATTAATGGCCAAACATTTTTTGTAAAGTACTGAGGAATGTATGTGCCCTATATAACAAACTGGAAATAAATAATAATAAATAATTAGATACAGATACGTCCACATACATCAGTCCTCCATGTGCTTTGAGATGTGTTACAAATAATGGGTGAGTACAATGTGACTCTGTAGCACAGAGCATCTTTCCAGGTGACTTTTTCCATTAATATGTGTCTTATTTGCAAAGCGATGCGAATAGGACGCAAAAGCAGCTTCTACTGATTAAAATGATATATGGCATGCCTACTGTATAATCTGTGTGCGACTGAGCTGTATCTGCATGCGATATGCAACTTTACAGTGTCACAGCCGCTGACGCTGTAATGTAGCATTTTGCATGCAGATATATCCGCAGTCGCACACAGAACATAGGCATGCCACAGATCTTTTTAATCAGCATAAGCTGGTTGTCCATTCTATTTTGTATCACTTTGCAATTAAGACACATTTTAAGGGGAAAAGTTACACGAAAAGACGCTCAGTTCTATTGTGTTGTGCCACAGTATAACACTACTAGAAGGACTGTTTAACGCGAGGGGAGACTAGGTGTAAATGAATACATCTGTTGGTTGCCCATATATAGATATATAGATAGATATAGATAGATAGACAGATAGGCAGACATTAGTTCTTTAGCACTTAAGACTCGTCTTTCGCTGAGTTGCTTGTTATCATGTCTCGCTTTGTATGTGTTGCTAGTTGTGTAAGCATGTGGTAGGGAGTATAGACTGTAAACTCCATTGGGGCAGGGACTGAAATTAATGGGCAAACATTTTTGTAAAGCGCTGCGGAATGTATGTGCGCTATATATCAAACTGGTAATAAATAATAATAAATAATTAGATACAGATACGTCCACATACATCAGTCCTCAATGTGCTTTGAGATGTGTTACAAATAATGGGTGAGTACAATGTGACTCTGCAGCACAGAGCATCTTTCCAGGTGACTTTTTCCATTAATATGTGTCTTAGTTGCAAAGCGATGAGAATAGGATGCAAAAGCAGCTTCTACTGATTAAAATGATATACGGCATGCCTACTGTATAATCTGTGTGCAACTGAGCTGTATCAGGCTGCGATATTTAACTTTACAGTGTCACAGCCGCTGACACTGTAATGTAGCATTTTGCATGCAGATATATCCGCAGTCGAACACAGAACATAGGCATGCCACAGATCATTTTAATCAGCATAAACTGCTTGTCCATTCTATTTTGCATCTCTTTGCAATTAAGACACATTTTAAGGGGAAAAGTTACACGAAAAGTCGCTCAGTTCTATTGTGTCGTGCCACAGTATAACACTACTAGAAAGGCTGTTTAACGCGAGGGGAGAGTAGGTGTATGTGAACACATCTGTTGGTTGCCCATATATAGATAGATAGATATAGATAGATAGAGAGATATAGTCCAAATTCACCCTACCAACAAGGACAGGCCCAACTGAGATATATTTGCAGGTATAGTGTATAGCAAGAACATGTTATCGCGCCTCCCAATCTTTTTTTCCAGATGGGCCTTTTCCATGAATCAAATTGTGAGGTCAGCATCTAAGCAAACTACAACGCTGGACTTTTGTGAGGTCTCCTTGAATCCAGACTTCTACTCATGGCAACGGTCAAAGAGGAACCAACGGAAGAGGAGACCCAGAACAGGTAATTAATGTTTATTAATTACCGGTAATTCTCAGGCTAGACTGGTTCTAGTCCTGCAGAGGCACGATGATATGTTCCCGCTATACATTGATACTTAAAAAAATGTCTAATTGCATGGACTCTTCTACTTATGCGACACTGTGATTTTTTAGTGTCAGATATACAGTACTTCTGTTTATCTCAGGGTGCAGTATATCTCAGCTGTTCACTCTCCCTGTTTTACTCCATAAATCACACTTTTTAGTCAAAATCCCCAACAGCATTACACTCGCCTTCCCAACCAAGAATCTTGAGGGTGGTTTTTCAAACACCTGGGCTTAATGTTGGGAAAATGTGAATCTTTTGATTAGAAGATTTGCCTCCAATGTCTAATATTTAAAGATAGATCATAGATAGATAGGTAGCTCGATCATTGATAAATAGACACTAGTTAGATACAGATGTGTCTGCATACATCTATCCTCCATGCGCTATAAGACGTGTTACAAATAACGAGTGAGCGCCATGTGACTCTGTATTACAGAGCATCTTTCCATGCGACTTGTGCCCTTAAAATGTGTCTTTATTTGCAAAGCGATGTGATTAGGATGCAAAAGCAGCTTCTACTGATTAAAATGATATTCGGCATGCCTATATTCTGTGTGTGTGACTGCGGCTGTAGGGAGACTAGGTGTATGTGAACACATCTGTAGATTGCCCATATATAGATAGATATAAAAATAGATAGATAGATAGAGATAGATAGATAGATTAGATAGAGATAGATGGATAAACAGATAGATACATAGATAGATAGATATAGAGATAGATCGATAGACAGACAGATAGATAGGCAGACACTATTTCTTTGGCACTTATGACTCGTCTGTCGCTGTGTTGCTAGTTATCATGTCTCGCTTTGTATGTGTTGCTAGTTGTGTAAGCATGTGGTAGGGAGTATAGACTGTAAGCTCCATTGGGGCAGGGACTGAAATGAATGGCCAAACATTTTTTGTAAAGTGCTGAGGAATGTATGTGCGCTATATAACAAACTGGTAATAAATAATAATAAATAATTAGATACAGATACGTCCACATACATCAGTCCTCCATGTGCTTTGAGATGTGTTACAAATAATGGGTGAGTACAATGTGACTCTGTAGCACAGAGCATCTTTCCAGGTGACTTTTTCCATTAATATGTGTCTTATTTGCAAAGCGATGCGAATAGGACGCAAAAGCAGCTTCTACTGATTAAAATGATATATGGCATGCCTACTGTATAATCTGTGTGCGACTGAGCTGTATCTGCATGCGATATGCAACTTTACAGTGTCACAGCCGCTGACGCTGTAATGTAGCATTTTGCATGCAGATATATCTGCAGTCGCACACAGAACATAGGCATGCCACAGATCTTTTTAATCAGCATAAGCTGGTTGTCCATTCTATTTTGTATCACTTTGCAATTAAGACACATTTTAAGGGGAAAAGTTACACGAAAAGACACTCAGTTCTACTGTGTTGTACCACAGTATAACACTACTAGAAGGACTGTTTAACGCGAGGGGAGACTAGGTGTATATGAACACATCTGTTTGTTGCCCATATATAGATATATAGATAGATAGATATAGATAGATAGACAGATAGGCAGACACTAGTTCTTTAGCACTTATGACTCGTCTTTCGCTGTGTTGCTTGTTATCATGTCTCGCTTTGTATGTGTTGCTAGTTGTGTAAGCATGTGGTAGGGAGTATAGACTGTAAGCTCCATTGGGGCAGGGACTGAAATTAATGGCCAAACATTTTTTGTAAAGTGCTGAGGAATGTATGTGCGCTATATAACAAACTGGTAATAAATAATAAGAAATAATTAGATGCAGATACGTCCACATACATCAGTCCTCCATGTGCTTTGAGATGTGTTACAAATAATGGCTGAGTACAATGTGACTCTGTAGCACAGAGCATCTTTCCAGGTGACTTTTTCCATTAATATGTGTCTTATTTGCAAAGCGATGCGAATAGGACGCAAAAGCAACTTCTACTGATTAAAATGATATATGGCATGTCTAATGTATAATCTGTGTGCGACTGAGCTGTATCTGCATGCGATATGCAAATAATGGGTGAGTACAATGTGACTCTGTAGCACAGAGCATCTTTCCAGGTGACTTTTTCCATTAATATGTGTCTTATTTGCAAAGCGATGCGAATAGGACGCAAAAGCAGCTTCTACTGATTAAAATGATATATGGCATGCCTACTGTATAATCTGTGTGCGACTGAGCTGTATCTGCATACGATATGCAACTTTACAGTGTCACAGCCGCTGACGCTGTAATGTAGCATTTTGCATGCAGATATATCCGCAGTCGCACACAGAACATAGGCATGCCACAGATCTTTTTAATCAGCATAAGCTGGTTGTCCATTCTATTTTGTATCACTTTGCAATTAAGACACATTTTAAGGGGAAAAGTTACACGAAAAGACACTCAGTTCTACTGTGTTGTGCCACAGTATAACACTACTAGAAGGACTGTTTAACGCGAGGGGAGACTAGGTGTATATGAACACATCTGTTTGTTGCCCATATATAGATATATAGATAGATAGATATAGATAGATAGACAGATAGGCAGACACTAGTTCTTTAGCACTTATGACTCGTCTTTCGCTGTGTTGCTTGTTATCATGTCTCGCTTTGTATGTGTTGCTAGTTGTGTAAGCATGTGGTAGGGAGTATAGACTGTAAACTCCATTTGCGCAGGGACTGAAATTAATGGGCAAACATTTTTGTAAAGCGCTGCGGAATGTATGTGCGCTATATATCAAACTGGTAATAAATAATAATAAATATTTAGATACAGATACGTCCACATACATCAGTCCTCAATGTGCTTTGAGATGTGTTACAAATAATGGGTGAGTACAATGTGACTGTGCAGCACAGAGCATCTTTCCAGGTGACTTTTTCCATTAATATGTGTCTTAGTTGCAAAGCGATGCGAATAGGACACAAAAGCAGCTTCTACTGATTAAAATGATATACGGCATGCCTACTGTATAATCTGTGTGCGACTGAGCTGTATCAGGCTGCGATATTTAACTTTACAGTGTCACAGCCGCTGACACTGTAATGTAGCATTTTGCATGCAGATATATCCGCAGTCGAACACAGAACATAGGCATGCCACAGATCATTTTAATCAGCATAAACTGCTTGTCCATTCTATTTTACATCTCTTTGCAATTAAGACACATTTTAAGGGGAAAAGTTACACGAAAAGTCGCTCAGTTCTATTGTGTCATGCCACAGTATAACACTACTAGAAAGGCTGTTTAACGCGAGGGGAGAGTAGGTGTATGTGAACACATCTGTTGGTTGCCCATATATAGATAGATAGATATAGATAGATAGAGAGATATAGTCCAAATTCACCCTACCAACAAGGACAGGCCCAACTGAGATATATTTGCAGGTATAGTGTATAGCAAGAACATGTTATCGCGCCTCCCAATCTTTTTTTCCAGATGGGCCTTTTCCATGAATCAAATTGTGAGGTCAGCATCTAAGCAAACTACAACGCTGGACTTTTGTGAGGTCTCCTTGAATCCAGACTTCTACTCATGGCAACGGTCAAAGAGGAACCAACGGAAGAGGAGACCCAGAACAGGTAATTAATGTTTATTAATTACCGGTAATTCTCAGGCTAGACTGGTTCTAGTCCTGCAGAGGCACGATGATATGTTCCCGCTATACATTGATACTTAAAAAAATGTCTAATTGCATGGACTCTTCTACTTATGCGACACTGTGATTTTTTAGTGTCAGATATACAGTACTTCTGTTTATCTCAGGGTGCAGTATATCTCAGCTGTTCACTCTCCCTGTTTTACTCCATAAATCACACTTTTTAGTCATAATCCCCAACAGCATTACACTCGCCTTCCCAACCAAGAATCTTGAGGGTGGTTTTTCAAACACCTGGGCTTAATGTTGGGAAAATGTGAATCTTTTGATTAGAAGATTTGCCTCCAATGTCTAATATTTAAAGATAGATCATAGATAGATAGGTAGCTCGATCATTGATAAATAGACACTAGTTAGATACAGATGTGTCTGCATACATCTATCCTCCA
The DNA here is from genome assembly GCA_031769625.1 of Taudactylus pleione. Lineage (NCBI taxonomy): Eukaryota > Metazoa > Chordata > Amphibia > Anura > Myobatrachidae > Taudactylus > Taudactylus pleione. Next base: position 21,677 of record JAUIMM010000738.1, read on the forward strand.
TGCGCTATAAGACGTGTTACAAATAACGAGTGAGCGCCATGTGACTCTGTATTACAGAGCATCTTTCCATGCGACTTGTGCCCTTAAAATGTGTCTTTATTTGCAAAGCGATGTGATTAGGATGCAAAAGCAGCTTCTACTGATTAAAATGATATTCGGCATGCCTATATTCTGTGTGTGTGACTGCGGCTGTAGGGAGACTAGGTGTATGTGAATACACATCTGTAGATTGCCCATATATAGATAGATATAAAAATAGATAGATAGATAGATAGAGATAGATAGATAGATTAGATAGAGATAGATGGATAAACAGATAGATACATAGAGAGATAGATATAGAGATAGATCGATAGACAGACAGATAGATAGGCAGACACTATTTCTTTGGCACTTATGACTCATCTGTCGCTGTGTTGCTAGTTATCCTGTCTCGCTTTGTATGTGTTGCTAGTTGTGTAAGCATGTGGTAGGGAGTATAGACTGTAAGCTCCATTGGGGCAGGGACTGAAACTAATGGCCAAACATTTTTTGTAAAGTGCTGAGGAATGTATGTGCCCTATATAACAAACTGGAAATAAATAATAATAAATAATTAGATACAGATACGTCCACATACATCAGTTCTCCATGTGCTTTGAGATGTGTTACAAATAATGGGTGAGTACAATGTGACTCTGTAGCACAGAGCATCTTTCCAGGTGACTTTTTCCATTAATATGTGTCTTATTTGCAAAGCGATGCGAATAGGACGCAAAAGCAGCTTCTACTGATTAAAATGATATATGGCATTCTACTGTGTTGTGCCACAGTATAACACTACTAGAAGGACTGTTTAACGCGAGGGGAGACTAGGTGTATATGAACACATCTGTTTGTTGCCCATATATAGATATATAGATAGATAGATATAGATAGATAGACAGATAGGCAGACACTAGTTCTTTAGCACTTATGACTCGTCTTTCGCTGTGTTGCTTGTTATCATGTCTCGCTTTGTATGTGTTGCTAGTTGTGTAAGCATGTGGTAGGGAGTATAGACTGTAAACTCCATTGGCGCAGGGACTGAAATTAATGGGCAAACATTTTTGTAAAGCGCTGCGGAATGTATGTGCGCTATATATCAAACTGGTAATAAATAATAATAAATATTTAGATACAGATACGTCCACATACATCAGTCCTCAATGTGCTTTGAGATGTGTTACAAATAATGGGTGAGTACAATGTGACTGTGCAGCACAGAGCATCTTTCCAGGTGACTTTTTCCATTAATATGTGTCTTAGTTGCAAAGCGATGCGAATAGGACGCAAAAGCAGCTTCTACTGATTAAAATGATATACGGCATGCCTACTGTATAATCTGTGTGCGACTGAGCTGTATCAGGCTGCGATATTCAACTTTACAGTGTCAGAGCCGCTGACACTGTAATGTAGCATTTTGCATGCAGATATATCCGCAGTCGAACACAGAACATAGGCATGCCACAGATCATTTTAATCAGCATAAACTGCTTGTCCATTCTATTTTGCATCACTTTGCAATTAAGACACATTTTAAGGGGAAAAGTTACACGAAAAGTCGCTCAGTTCTATTGTGTCGTGCCACAGTATAACACTACTAGAAAGGCTGTTTAACGCGAGGGAAGAGTAGGTGTATGTGAACACATCTGTTGGTTGCCCATATATAGATAGATAGATATAGATAGATAGAGAGATATAGTCCAAATTCACCCTACTAACAAGGACAGGCCCAACTGAGATATATTTGCATGTATAGTGTATAGCAAGAACATGTTATCGCGCCTCCCAATCTTTTTTTCCAGATGGGCCTTTTCCATGAATCAAATTGTGAGGTCAGCATCTAAGCAAACTACAACGCTGGACTTTTGTGAGGTCTCCTTGAATCCAGACTTCTACTCATGGCAACGGTCAAAGAGGAACCAACGGAAGAGGAGACCCAGAACAGGTAATTAATGTTTATTAATTACCGGTAATTCTCAGGCTAGACTGGTTCTAGTCCTGCAGAGGCACGATGATATGTTCCCGCTATACATTGATACTTAAAAAAATGTCTAATTGCATGGACTCTTCTACTTATGCGACACTGTGATTTTTTAGTGTCAGATATACAGTACTTCTGTTTATCTCAGGGTGCAGTATATCTCAGCTGTTCACTCTCCCTGTTTTACTCCATAAATCACACTTTTTAGTCAAAATCCCCAACAGCATTACACTCGCCTTCCCAACCAAGAATCTTGAGGGTGGTTTTTCAAACACCTGGGCTTAATGTTGGGAAAATGTGAATCTTTTGATTAGAAGATTTGCCTCCAATGTCTAATATTTAAAGATAGATCATAGATAGATAGGTAGCTCGATCATTGATAAATAGACACTAGTTAGATACAGATGTGTCTGCATACATCTATCCTCCATGCGCTATAAGACGTGTTACAAATAACGAGTGAGCGCCATGTGACTCTGTATTACAGAGCATCTTTCCATGCGACTTGTGCCCTTAAAATGTGTCTTTATTTGCAAAGCGATGTGATTAGGATGCAAAAGCAGCTTCTACTGATTAAAATGATATTCGGCATGCCTATATTCTGTGTGTGTGACTGCGGCTGTAGGGAGACTAGGTGTATGTGAACACATCTGTAGATTGCCCATATATAGATAGATATAAAAATAGATAGATAGATAGAGATAGATAGATAGATTAGATAGAGATAGATGGATAAACAGATAGATACATAGATAGATAGATATAGAGATAGATCGATAGACAGACAGATAGATAGGCAGACACTATTTCTTTGGCACTTATCACTCGTCTGTCGCTGTGTTGCTAGTTATCATGTCTCGCTTTGTATGTGTTGCTAGTTGTGTAAGCATGTGGTAGGGAGTATAGACTGTAAGCTCCATTGGGGCAGGGACTGAAATTAATGGCCAAACATTTTTTGTAAAGTACTGAGGAATGTATGTGCCCTATATAACAAACTGGAAATAAATAATAATAAATAATTAGATACAGATACGTCCACATACATCAGTCCTCCATGTGCTTTGAGATGTGTTACAAATAATGGGTGAGTACAATGTGACTCTGTAGCACAGAGCATCTTTCCAGGTGACTTTTTCCATTAATATGTGTCTTATTTGCAAAGCGATGCGAATAGGACGCAAAAGCAGCTTCTACTGATTAAAATGATATATGGCATGCCTACTGTATAATCTGTGTGCGACTGAGCTGTATCTGCATGCGATATGCAACTTTACAGTGTCACAGCCGCTGACGCTGTAATGTAGCATTTTGCATGCAGATATATCCGCAGTCGCACACAGAACATAGGCATGCCACAGATCTTTTTAATCAGCATAAGCTGGTTGTCCATTCTATTTTGTATCACTTTGCAATTAAGACACATTTTAAGGGGAAAAGTTACACGAAAAGACGCTCAGTTCTATTGTGTTGTGCCACAGTATAACACTACTAGAAGGACTGTTTAACGCGAGGGGAGACTAGGTGTAAATGAATACATCTGTTGGTTGCCCATATATAGATATATAGATAGATATAGATAGATAGACAGATAGGCAGACATTAGTTCTTTAGCACTTAAGACTCGTCTTTCGCTGAGTTGCTTGTTATCATGTCTCGCTTTGTATGTGTTGCTAGTTGTGTAAGCATGTGGTAGGGAGTATAGACTGTAAACTCCATTGGGGCAGGGACTGAAATTAATGGGCAAACATTTTTGTAAAGCGCTGCGGAATGTATGTGCGCTATATATCAAACTGGTAATAAATAATAATAAATAATTAGATACAGATACGTCCACATACATCAGTCCTCAATGTGCTTTGAGATGTGTTACAAATAATGGGTGAGTACAATGTGACTCTGCAGCACAGAGCATCTTTCCAGGTGACTTTTTCCATTAATATGTGTCTTATTTGCAAAGCGATGCGAATAGGATGCAAAAGCAGCTTCTACTGATTAAAATGATATACGGCATGCCTACTGTATAATCTGTGTGCGACTGAGCTGTATCAGGCTGCGATATTCAACTTTACAGTGTCACAGCCGCTGACACTGTAATGTAGCATTTTGCATGCAGATATATCCGCAGTCGAACAAAGAACATAGGCATGCCACAGATCATTTTAATCAGCATAAACTGCTTGTCCATTCTATTTTGCATCACTTTGCAATTAAGACACATTTTAAGGGGAAAAGTTACACGAAAAGTCGCTCAGTTCTATTGTGTCGTGCCACAGTATAACACTACTAGAAAGGCTGTTTAACGCGAGGGGAGAGTAGGTGTATGTGAACACATCTGTTGGTTGCCCATATATAGATAGATAGATATAGATAGATAGAGAGATATAGTCCAAATTCACCCTACCAACAAGGACAGGCCCAACTGAGATATATTTGCATGTATAGTGTATAGCAAGAACATGTTATCGCGCCTCCCAATCTTTTTTTCCAGATGGGCCTTTTCCATGAATCAAATTGTGAGGTCAGCATCTAAGCAAACTACAACGCTGGACTTTTGTGAGGTCTCCTTGAATCCAGACTTCTACTCATGGCAACGGTCAAAGAGGAACCAACGGAAGAGGAGACCCAGAACAGGTAATTAATGTTTATTAATTACCGGTAATTCTCAGGCTAGACTGGTTCTAGTCCTGCAGAGGCACGATGATATGTTCCCGCTATACATTGATACTTAAAAAAATGTCTAATTGCATGGACTCTTCTACTTATGCGACACTGTGATTTTTTAGTGTCAGTTATACAGTACTTCTGTTTATCTCAGGGTGCAGTATATCTCAGCTGTTCACTCTCCCTGTTTTACTCCATAAATCACACTTTTTAGTCAAAATCCCCAACAGCATTACACTCGCCTTCCCAACCAAGAATCTTGAGGGTGGTTTTTCAAACACCTGGGCTTAATGTTGGGAAAATGTGAATCTTTTGATTAGAAGATTTGCCTCCAATGTCTAATATTTAAAGATAGATCATAGATAGATAGGTAGCTCGATCATTGATAAATAGACACTAGTTAGATACAGATGTGTCTGCATACATCTATCCTCCATGCGCTATAAGACGTGTTACAAATAACGAGTGAGCGCCATGTGACTCTGTATTACAGAGCATCTTTCCATGCGACTTGTGCCCTTAAAATGTGTCTTTATTTGCAAAGTGATGTGATTAGGATGCAAAAGCAGCTTCTACTGATTAAAATGATATTCGGCATGCCTATATTCTGTGTGTGTGACTGCGGCTGTAGGGAGACTAGGTGTATGTGAACACATCTGTAGATTGCCCATATATAGATAGATATAAAAATAGATAGATAGATAGAGATAGATAGATAGATTAGATAGAGATAGATGGATAAACAGATAGATACATAGATAGATAGATATAGAGATAGATCGATAGACAGACAGATAGATAGGCAGACACTATTTCTTTGGCACTTATGACTCGTCTGTCGCTGTGTTGCTAGTTATCATGTCTCGCTTTGTATGTGTTGCTAGTTGTGTAAGCATGTGGTAGGGAGTATAGACTGTAAGCTCCATTGGGGCAGGGACTGAAATGAATGGCCAAACATTTTTTGTAAAGTGCTGAGGAATGTATGTGCGCTATATAACAAACTGGTAATAAATAATAATAAATAATTAGATACAGATACGTCCACATACATCAGTCCTCCATGTGCTTTGAGATGTGTTACAAATAATGGGTGAGTACAATGTGACTCTGTAGCACAGAGCATCTTTCCAGGTGACTTTTTCCATTAATATGTGTCTTATTTGCAAAGCGATGCGAATAGGACGCAAAAGCAGCTTCTACTGATTAAAATGATATATGGCATGCCTACTGTATAATCTGTGTGCGACTGAGCTGTATCTGCATGCGATATGCAACTTTACAGTGTCACAGCCGCTGACGCTGTAATGTAGCATTTTGCATGCAGATATATCTGCAGTCGCACACAGAACATAGGCATGCCACAGATCTTTTTAATCAGCATAAGCTGGTTGTCCATTCTATTTTGTATCACTTTGCAATTAAGACACATTTTAAGGGGAAAAGTTACACGAAAAGACACTCAGTTCTACTGTGTTGTACCACAGTATAACACTACTAGAAGGACTGTTTAACGCGAGGGGAGACTAGGTGTATATGAACACATCTGTTTGTTGCCCATATATAGATATATAGATAGATATAGATAGATAGACAGATAGGCAGACACTAGTTCTTTAGCACTTATGACTCGTCTTTCACTGTGTTGCTTGTTATCATGTCTCGCTATGTATGTGTTGCTAGTTGTGTAAGCATGTGGTAGGGAGTATAGACTGTAAGCTCCATTGGGGCAGGGACTGAAATTAATGGCCAAACATTTTTTGTAAAGTGCTGAGGAATGTATGTGCGCTATATAACAAACTGGTAATAAATAATAAGAAATAATTAGATGCAGATACGTCCACATACATCAGTCCTCCATGTGCTTTGAGATATGTTACAAATAATGGCTGAGTACAATGTGACTCTGTAGCACAGAGCATCTTTCCAGGTGACTTTTTCCATTAATATGTGTCTTATTTGCAAAGCGATGCGAATAGGACGCAAAAGCAACTTCTACTGATTAAAATGATATATGGCATGTCTAATGTATAATCTGTGTGCGACTGAGCTGTATCTGCATGCGATATGCAAATAATGGGTGAGTACAATGTGACTCTGTAGCACAGAGCATCTTTCCAGGTGACTTTTTCCATTAATATGTGTCTTATTTGCAAAGCGATGCGAATAGGACGCAAAAGCAGCTTCTACTGATTAAAATGATATATGGCATGCCTACTGTATAATCTGTGTGCGACTGAGCTGTATCTGCATGCGATATGCAACTTTACAGTGTCACAGCCGCTGACGCTGTAATGTAGCATTTTGCATGCAGATATATCCGCAGTCGCACACAGAACATAGGCATGCCACAGATCTTTTTAATCAGCATAAGCTGGTTGTCCATTCTATTTTGTATCACTTTGCAATTAAGACACATTTTAAGGGGAAAAGTTACACGAAAAGACACTCAGTTCTACTGTGTTGTGCCACAGTATAACACTACTAGAAGGACTGTTTAACGCGAGGGGAGACTAGGTGTATATGAACACATCTGTTTGTTGCCCATATATAGATATATAGATAGATAGATATAGATAGATAGACAGATAAGCAGACACTAGTTCTTTAGCACTTATGACTCGTCTTTCGCTGTGTTGCTTGTTATCATGTCTCGCTTTGTATGTGTTGCTAGTTGTGTAAGCATGTGGTAGGGAGTATAGACTGTAAGCTCCATTGGGGCAGGGACTGAAATTAATGGCCAAACATTTTTTGTAAAGTGCTGAGGAATGTATGTGCGCTATATAACAAACTGGTAATAAATAATAATAAATAATTAGATGCAGATACGTCCACATACATCAGTCCTCCATGTGCTTTGAGATGTGTTACAAATAATGGGTGAGTACAATGTGACTCTGTAGCACAGGGCATCTTTCCAGGTGACTTTTTCCATTAATATGTGTCTTATTTGCAAAGCGATGCGAATAGGACGCAAAAGCAACTTCTACTGATTAAAATGATATATGGCATGCCTAATGTATAATCTGTGTGCGACTGAGCTGTATCTGCATGCGATATGCAACTTTACAGTGTCACAGCCGCTGACGCTGTAATGTAGCATTTTGCATGCAGATATATCCGCAGTCGCACACAGAACATAGGCATGCCACAGATCATTTTAATCAGCATAAGCTGGTTGTCCATTCTATTTTGCATCACTTTGCAATTTAGACACATTTTAAGGGGAAAAGTTACACGGAAAGACGCTCAGTTCTATTGTGTTGTGCCATAGTATAACACTACTAGAAGGACTGTTTAACGCGAGGGGAGACTAGGTGTATATGAACACATCTGTTGGTTGCCCATATATAGATATATAGATAGATAGATATAGATAGATAGACAGATAGGCAGACATTAGTTCTTTAGCACTTAAGACTCGATTTTCGCTGTGTTGCTTGTTATCATGTCTCGCTTTGTATGTGTTGCTAGTTGTGTAAGCATGTGGTAGGGAGTATAGACTGTAAACTCCATTGGCGCAGGGACTGAAATTAATGGGCAAACATTTTTGTAAAGCGCTGCGGAATGTATGTGCGCTATATATCAAACTGGTAATAAATAATAATAAATATTTAGATACAGATACGTCCACATACATCAGTCCTCAATGTGCTTTGAGATGTGTTACAAATAATGGGTGAGTACAATGTGACTGTGCAGCACAGAGCATCTTTCCAGGTGACTTTTTCCATTAATATGTGTCTTAGTTGCAAAGCGATGCGAATAGGACGCAAAAGCAGCTTCTACTGATTAAAATGATATACGGCATGCCTACTGTATAATCTGTGTGCGACTGAGCTGTATCAGGCTGCGATATTCAACTTTACAGTGTCACAGCCGCTGACACTGTAATGTAGCATTTTGCATGCAGATATATCCGCAGTCGAACACAGAACATAGGCATGCCACAGATCATTTTAATCAGCATAAACTGCTTGTCCATTCTATTTTGCATCACTTTGCAATTAAGACACATTTTAAGGGGAAAAGTTACACGAAAAGTCGCTCAGTTCTATTGTGTCGTGCCACAGTATAACACTACTAGAAAGGCTGTTTAACGCGAGGGAAGAGTAGGTGTATGTGAACACATCTGTTGGTTGCCCATATATAGATAGATAGATATAGATAGATAGAGAGATATAGTCCAAATTCACCCTACCAACAAGGACAGGCCCAACTGAGATATATTTGCATGTATAGTGTATAGCAAGAACATGTTATCGCGCCTCCCAATCTTTTTTTCCAGATGGGCCTTTTCCATGAATCAAATTGTGAGGTCAGCATCTAAGCAAACTACAACGCTGGACTTTTGTGAGGTCTCCTTGAATCCAGACTTCTACTCATGGCAACGGTCAAAGAGGAACCAACGGAAGAGGAGACCCAGAACAGGTAATTAATGTTTATTAATTACCGGTAATTCTCAGGCTAGACTGGTTCTAGTCCTGCAGAGGCACGATGATATGTTCCCGCTATACATTGATACTTAAAAAAATGTCTAATTGCATGGACTCTTCTACTTATGCGACACTGTGATTTTTTAGTGTCAGATATACAGTACTTCTGTTTATCTCAGGGTGCAGTATATCTCAGCTGTTCACTCTCCCTGTTTTACTCCATAAATCACACTTTTTAGTCAAAATCCCCAACAGCATTACACTCGCCTTCCCAACCAAGAATCTTGAGGGTGGTTTTTCAAACACCTGGGCTTAATGTTGGGAAAATGTGAATCTTTTGATTAGAAGATTTGCCTCCAATGTCTAATATTTAAAGATAGATCATAGATAGATAGGTAGCTCGATCATTGATAAATAGACACTAGTTAGATACAGATGTGTCTGCATACATCTATCCTCCATGCGCTATAAGACGTGTTACAAATAACGAGTGAGCGCCATGTGACTCTGTATTACAGAGCATCTTTCCATGCGACTTGTGCCCTTAAAATGTGTCTTTATTTGCAAAGCGATGTGATTAGGATGCAAAAGCAGCTTCTACTGATTAAAATGATATTCGGCATGCCTATATTCTGTGTGTGTGACTGCGGCTGTAGGGAGACTAGGTGTATGTGAACACATCTGTAGATTGCCCATATATAGATAGATATAAAAATAGATAGATAGATAGAGATAGATAGATTAGATAGAGATAGATGGATAAACAGATAGAAACATAGATAGATAGATATAGAGATAGATCGATAGACAGACAGATAGATAGGCAGACACTATTTCTATGGCACTTATCACTCGTCTGTCGCTGTGTTGCTAGTTATCATGTCTCGCTTTGTATGTGTTGCTAGTTGTGTAAGCATGTGGTAGGGAGTATAGACTGTAAGCTCCATTGGGGCAGGGACTGAAATTAATGGCCAAACATTTTTTGTAAAGTACTGAGGAATGTATGTGCCCTATATAACAAACTGGAAATAAATAATAATAAATAATTAGATACAGATACGTCCACATACATCAGTCCTCCATGTGCTTTGAGATGTGTTACAAATAATGGGTGAGTACAATGTGACTCTGTAGCACAGAGCATCTTTCCAGGTGACTTTTTCCATTAATATGTGTCTTATTTGCAAAGCGATGCGAATAGGACGCAAAAGCAGCTTCTACTGATTAAAATGATATATGGCATGCCTACTGTATAATCTGTGTGCGACTGAGCTGTATCTGCATGCGATATGCAACTTTACAGTGTCACAGCCGCTGACGCTGTAATGTAGCATTTTGCATGCAGATATATCCGCAGTCGCACACAGAACATAGGCATGCCACAGATCTTTTTAATCAGCATAAGCTGGTTGTCCATTCTATTTTGTATCACTTTGCAATTAAGACACATTTTAAGGGGAAAAGTTACACGAAAAGACGCTCAGTTCTATTGTGTTGTGCCACAGTATAACACTACTAGAAGGACTGTTTAACGCGAGGGGAGACTAGGTGTAAATGAATACATCTGTTGGTTGCCCATATATAGATATATAGATAGATATAGATAGATAGACAGATAGGCAGACATTAGTTCTTTAGCACTTAAGACTCGTCTTTCGCTGAGTTGCTTGTTATCATGTCTCGCTTTGTATGTGTTGCTAGTTGTGTAAGCATGTGGTAGGGAGTATAGACTGTAAACTCCATTGGGGCAGGGACTGAAATTAATGGGCAAACATTTTTGTAAAGCGCTGCGGAATGTATGTGCGCTATATATCAAACTGGTAATAAATAATAATAAATAATTAGATACAGATACGTCCACATACATCAGTCCTCAATGTGCTTTGAGATGTGTTACAAATAATGGGTGAGTACAATGTGACTCTGCAGCACAGAGCATCTTTCCAGGTGACTTTTTCCATTAATATGTGTCTTAGTTGCAAAGCGATGAGAATAGGATGCAAAAGCAGCTTCTACTGATTAAAATGATATACGGCATGCCTACTGTATAATCTGTGTGCAACTGAGCTGTATCAGGCTGCGATATTTAACTTTACAGTGTCACAGCCGCTGACACTGTAATGTAGCATTTTGCATGCAGATATATCCGCAGTCGAACACAGAACATAGGCATGCCACAGATCATTTTAATCAGCATAAACTGCTTGTCCATTCTATTTTGCATCTCTTTGCAATTAAGACACATTTTAAGGGGAAAAGTTACACGAAAAGTCGCTCAGTTCTATTGTGTCGTGCCACAGTATAACACTACTAGAAAGGCTGTTTAACGCGAGGGGAGAGTAGGTGTATGTGAACACATCTGTTGGTTGCCCATATATAGATAGATAGATATAGATAGATAGAGAGATATAGTCCAAATTCACCCTACCAACAAGGACAGGCCCAACTGAGATATATTTGCATGTATAGTGTATAGCAAGAACATGTTATCGCGCCTCCCAATCTTTTTTTCCAGATGGGCCTTTTCCATGAATCAAATTGTGAGGTCAGCATCTAAGCAAACTACAACGCTGGACTTTTGTGAGGTCTCCTTGAATCCAGACTTCTACTCATGGCAACGGTCAAAGAGGAACCAACGGAAGAGGAGACCCAGAACAGGTAATTAATGTTTATTAATTACCGGTAATTCTCAGGCTAGACTGGTTCTAGTCCTGCAGAGGCACGATGATATGTTCCCGCTATACATTGATACTTAAAAAAATGTCTAATTGCATGGACTCTTCTACTTATGCGACACTGTGATTTTTTAGTGTCAGATATACAGTACTTCTGTTTATCTCAGGGTGCAGTATATCTCAGCTGTTCACTCTCCCTGTTTTACTCCATAAATCACACTTTTTAGTCAAAATCCCCAACAGCATTACACTCGCCTTCCCAACCAAGAATCTTGAGGGTGGTTTTTCAAACACCTGGGCTTAATGTTGGGAAAATGTGAATCTTTTGATTAGAAGATTTGCCTCCAATGTCTAATATTTAAAGATAGATCATAGATAGATAGGTAGCTCGATCATTGATAAATAGACACTAGTTAGATACAGATGTGTCTGCATACATCTATCCTCCATGCGCTATAAGACGTGTTACAAATAACGAGTGAGCGCCATGTGACTCTGTATTACAGAGCATCTTTCCATGCGACTTGTGCCCTTAAAATGTGTCTTTATTTGCAAAGCGATGTGATTAGGATGCAAAAGCAGCTTCTACTGATTAAAATGATATTCGGCATGCCTATATTCTGTGTGTGTGACTGCGGCTGTAGGGAGACTAGGTGTATGTGAACACATCTGTAGATTGCCCATATATAGATAGATATAAAAATAGATAGATAGAGATAGATAGATAGATTAGATAGAGATAGATGGATAAACAGATAGAAACATAGATAGATAGATATAGAGATAGATCGATAGACAGACAGATAGATAGGCAGACACTATTTCTATGGCACTTATCACTTGTCTGTCGCTGTGTTGCTAGTTATCATGTCTCGCTTTGTATGTGTTGCTAGTTGTGTAAGCATGTGGTAGGGAGTATAGACTGTAAGCTCCATTGGGGCAGGGACTGAAATTAATGGCCAAACATTTTTTGTAAAGTACTGAGGAATGTATGTGCCCTATATAACAAACTGGAAATAAATAATAATAAATAATTAGATACAGATACGTCCACATACATCAGTCCTCCATGTGCTTTGAGATGTGTTACAAATAATGGGTGAGTACAATGTGACTCTGTAGCACAGAGCATCTTTCCAGGTGACTTTTTCCATTAATATGTGTCTTATTTGCAAAGCGATGCGAATAGGACGCAAAAGCAGCTTCTACTGATTAAAATGATATATGGCATGCCTACTGTATAATCTGTGTGCGACTGAGCTGTATCTGCATGCGATATGCAACTTTACAGTGTCACAGCCGCTGACGCTGTAATGTAGCATTTTGCATGCAGATATATCCGCAGTCGCACACAGAACATAGGCATGCCACAGATCTTTTTAATCAGCATAAGCTGGTTGTCCATTCTATTTTGTATCACTTTGCAATTAAGACACATTTTAAGGGGAAAAGTTACACGAAAAGACGCTCAGTTCTATTGTGTTGTGCCACAGTATAACACTACTAGAAGGACTGTTTAACGCGAGGGGAGACTAGGTGTAAATGAATACATCTGTTGGTTGCCCATATATAGATATATAGATAGATATAGATAGATAGACAGATAGGCAGACATTAGTTCTTTAGCACTTAAGACTCGTCTTTCGCTGAGTTGCTTGTTATCATGTCTCGCTTTGTATGTGTTGCTAGTTGTGTAAGCATGTGGTAGGGAGTATAGACTGTAAACTCCATTGGGGCAGGGACTGAAATTAATGGGCAAACATTTTTGTAAAGCGCTGCGGAATGTATGTGCGCTATATATCAAACTGGTAATAAATAATAATAAATAATTAGATACAGATACATCCACATACATCAGTCCTCAATGTGCTTTGAGATGTGTTACAAATAATGGGTGAGTACAATGTGACTCTGCAGCACAGAGCATCTTTCCAGGTGACTTTTTCCATTAATATGTGTCTTAGTTGCAAAGCGATGAGAATAGGATGCAAAAGCAGCTTCTACTGATTAAAATGATATACGGCATGCCTACTGTATAATCTGTGTGCAACTGAGCTGTATCAGGCTGCGATATTTAACTTTACAGTGTCACAGCCGCTGACACTGTAATGTAGCATTTTGCATGCAGATATATCCGCAGTCGAACACAGAACATAGGCATGCCACAGATCATTTTAATCAGCATAAACTGCTTGTCCATTCTATTTTGCATCTCTTTGCAATTAAGACACATTTTAAGGGGAAAAGTTACACGAAAAGTCGCTCAGTTCTATTGTGTCGTGCCACAGTATAACACTACTAGAAAGGCTGTTTAACGCGAGGGGAGAGTAGGTGTATGTGAACACATCTGTTGGTTGCCCATATATAGATAGATAGATATAGATAGATAGAGAGATATAGTCCAAATTCACCCTACCAACAAGGACAGGCCCAACTGAGATATATTTGCATGTATAGTGTATAGCAAGAACATGTTATCGCGCCTCCCAATCTTTTTTTCCAGATGGGCCTTTTCCATGAATCAAATTGTGAGGTCAGCATCTAAGCAAACTACAACGCTGGACTTTTGTGAGGTCTCCTTGAATCCAGACTTCTACTCATGGCAACGGTCAAAGAGGAACCAACGGAAGAGGAGACCCAGAACAGGTAATTAATGTTTATTAATTACCGGTAATTCTCAGGCTAGACTGGTTCTAGTCCTGCAGAGGCACGATGATATGTTCCCGCTATACATTGATACTTAAAAAAATGTCTAATTGCATGGACTCTTCTACTTATGCGACACTGTGATTTTTTAGTGTCAGATATACAGTACTTCTGTTTATCTCAGGGTGCAGTATATCTCAGCTGTTCACTCTCCCTGTTTTACTCCATAAATCACACTTTTTAGTCAAAATCCCCAACAGCATTACACTCGCCTTCCCAACCAAGAATCTTGAGGGTGGTTTTTCAAACACCTGGGCTTAATGTTGGGAAAATGTGAATCTTTTGATTAGAAGATTTGCCTCCAATGTCTAATATTTAAAGATAGATCATAGATAGATAGGTAGCTCGATCATTGATAAATAGACACTAGTTAGATACAGATGTGTCTGCATACATCTATCCTCCATGCGCTATAAGACGTGTTACAAATAACGAGTGAGCGCCATGTGACTCTGTATTACAGAGCATCTTTCCATGCGACTTGTGCCCTTAAAATGTGTCTTTATTTGCAAAGCGATGTGATTAGGATGCAAAAGCAGCTTCTACTGATTAAAATGATATTCGGCATGCCTATATTCTGTGTGTGTGACTGCGGCTGTAGGGAGACTAGGTGTATGTGAACACATCTGTAGATTGCCCATATATAGATAGATATAAAAATAGATAGATAGATAGAGATAGATAGATTAGATAGAGATAGATGGATAAACAGATAGATACATAGATAGATAGATATAGAGATAGATCGATAGACAGACAGATAGATAGGCAGACACTATTTCTTTGGCACTTATGACTCGTCTGTCGCTGTGTTGCTAGTTATCATGTCTCGCTTTGTATGTGTTGCTAGTTGTGTAAGCATGTGGTAGGGAGTATAGACTGTAAGCTCCATTGGGGCAGGGACTGAAATGAATGGCCAAACATTTTTTGTAAAGTGCTGAGGAATGTATGTGCGCTATATAACAAACTGGTAATAAATAATAATAAATAATTAGATACAGATACGTCCACATACATCAGTCCTCCATGTGCTTTGAGATGTGTTACAAATAATGGGTGAGTACAATGTGACTCTGTAGCACAGAGCATCTTTCCAGGTGACTTTTTCCATTAATATGTGTCTTATTTGCAAAGCGATGCGAATAGGACGCAAAAGCAGCTTCTACTGATTAAAATGATATATGGCATGCCTACTGTATAATCTGTGTGCGACTGAGCTGTATCTGCATGCGATATGCAACTTTACAGTGTCACAGCCGCTGACGCTGTAATGTAGCATTTTGCATGCAGATATATCTGCAGTCGCACACAGAACATAGGCATGCCACAGATCTTTTTAATCAGCATAAGCTGGTTGTCCATTCTATTTTGTATCACTTTGCAATTAAGACACATTTTAAGGGGAAAAGTTACACGAAAAGACACTCAGTTCTACTGTGTTGTACCACAGTATAACACTACTAGAAGGACTGTTTAACGCGAGGGGAGACTAGGTGTATATGAACACATCTGTTTGTTGCCCATATATAGATATATAGATAGATATAGATAGATAGACAGATAGGCAGACACTAGTTCTTTAGCACTTATGACTCGTCTTTCACTGTGTTGCTTGTTATCATGTCTCGCTATGTATGTGTTGCTAGTTGTGTAAGCATGTGGTAGGGAGTATAGACTGTAAGCTCCATTGGGGCAGGGACTGAAATTAATGGCCAAACATTTTTTGTAAAGTGCTGAGGAATGTATGTGCGCTATATAACAAACTGGTAATAAATAATAAGAAATAATTAGATGCAGATACGTCCACATACATCAGTCCTCCATGTGCTTTGAGATGTGTTACAAATAATGGCTGAGTACAATGTGACTCTGTAGCACAGAGCATCTTTCCAGGTGACTTTTTCCATTAATATGTGTCTTATTTGCAAAGCGATGCGAATAGGACGCAAAAGCAACTTCTACTGATTAAAATGATATATGGCATGTCTAATGTATAATCTGTGTGCGACTGAGCTGTATCTGCATGCGATATGCAAATAATGGGTGAGTACAATGTGACTCTGTAGCACAGAGCATCTTTCCAGGTGACTTTTTCCATTAATATGTGTCTTATTTGCAAAGCGATGCGAATAGGACGCAAAAGCAGCTTCTACTGATTAAAATGATATATGGCATGCCTACTGTATAATCTGTGTGCGACTGAGCTGTATCTGCATGCGATATGCAACTTTACAGTGTCACAGCCGCTGACGCTGTAATGTAGCATTTTGCATGCAGATATATCCGCAGTCGCACACAGAACATAGGCATGCCACAGATCTTTTTAATCAGCATAAGCTGGTTGTCCATTCTATTTTGTATCACTTTGCAATTAAGACACATTTTAAGGGGAAAAGTTACACGAAAAGACACTCAGTTCTACTGTGTTGTGCCACAGTATAACACTACTAGAAGGACTGTTTAACGCGAGGGGAGACTAGGTGTATATGAACACATCTGTTGGTTGCCCATATATAGATATATAGATAGATAGATATAGATAGATAGACAGATAGGCAGACATTAGTTCTTTAGCACTTAAGACTCGATTTTCGATGTGTTGCTTGTTATCATGTCTCGCTTTGTATGTGTTGCTAGTTGTGTAAGCATGTGGTAGGGAGTATAGACTGTAAACTCCATTGGCGCAGGGACTGAAATTAATGGGCAAACATTTTTGTAAAGCGCTGCGGAATGTATGTGCGCTATATATCAAACTGGTAATAAATAATAATAAATATTTAGATACAGATACGTCCACATACATCAGTCCTCAATGTGCTTTGAGATGTGTTACAAATAATGGGTGAGTACAATGTGACTGTGCAGCACAGAGCATCTTTCCAGGTGACTTTTTCCATTAATATGTGTCTTAGTTGCAAAGCGATGCGAATAGGACGCAAAAGCAGCTTCTACTGATTAAAATGATATACGGCATGCCTACTGTATAATCTGTGTGCGACTGAGCTGTATCAGGCTGCGATATTCAACTTTACAGTGTCACAGCCGCTGACACTGTAATGTAGCATTTTGCATGCAGATATATCCGCAGTCGAACACAGAACATAGGCATGCCACAGATCATTTTAATCAGCATAAACTGCTTGTCCATTCTATTTTGCATCACTTTGCAATTAAGACACATTTTAAGGGGAAAAGTTACACGAAAAGTCGCTCAGTTCTATTGTGTCGTGCCACAGTATAACACTACTAGAAAGGCTGTTTAACGCGAGGGAAGAGTAGGTGTATGTGAACACATCTGTTGGTTGCCCATATATAGATAGATAGATATAGATAGATAGAGAGATATAGTCCAAATTCACCCTACCAACAAGGACAGGCCCAACTGAGATATATTTGCATGTATAGTGTATAGCAAGAACATGTTATCGCGCCTCCCAATCTTTTTTTCCAGATGGGCCTTTTCCATGAATCAAATTGTGAGGTCAGCATCTAAGCAAACTACAACGCTGGACTTTTGTGAGGTCTCCTTGAATCCAGACTTCTACTCATGGCAACGGTCAAAGAGGAACCAACGGAAGAGGAGACCCAGAACAGGTAATTAATGTTTATTAATTACCGGTAATTCTCAGGCTAGACTGGTTCTAGTCCTGCAGAGGCACGATGATATGTTCCCGCTATACATTGATACTTAAAAAAATGTCTAATTGCATGGACTCTTCTACTTATGCGACACTGTGATTTTTTAGTGTCAGATATACAGTACTTCTGTTTATCTCAGGGTGCAGTATATCTCAGCTGTTCACTCTCCCTGTTTTACTCCATAAATCACACTTTTTAGTCAAAATCCCCAACAGCATTACACTCGCCTTCCCAACCAAGAATCTTGAGGGTGGTTTTTCAAACACCTGGGCTTAATGTTGGGAAAATGTGAATCTTTTGATTAGAAGATTTGCCTCCAATGTCTAATATTTAAAGATAGATCATAGATAGATAGGTAGCTCGATCATTGATAAATAGACACTAGTTAGATACAGATGTGTCTGCATACATCTATCCTCCATGCGCTATAAGACGTGTTACAAATAACGAGTGAGCGCCATGTGACTCTGTATTACAGAGCATCTTTCCATGCGACTTGTGCCCTTAAAATGTGTCTTTATTTGCAAAGCGATGTGATTAGGATGCAAAAGCAGCTTCTACTGATTAAAATGATATTCGGCATGCCTATATTCTGTGTGTGTGACTGCGGCTGTAGGGAGACTAGGTGTATGTGAACACATCTGTAGATTGCCCATATATAGATAGATATAAAAATAGATAGATAGATAGAGATAGATAGATAGATTAGATAGAGATAGATGGATAAACAGATAGAAACATAGATAGATAGATATAGAGATAGATCGATAGACAGACAGATAGATAGGCAGACACTATTTCTATGGCACTTATCACTCGTCTGTCGCTGTGTTGCTAGTTATCATGTCTCGCTTTGTATGTGTTGCTAGTTGTGTAAGCATGTGGTAGGGAGTATAGACTGTAAGCTCCATTGGGGCAGGGACTGAAATTAATGGCCAAACATTTTTTGTAAAGTACTGAGGAATGTATGTGCCCTATATAACAAACTGGAAATAAATAATAATAAATAATTAGATACAGATACGTCCACATACATCAGTCCTCCATGTGCTTTGAGATGTGTTACAAATAATGGGTGAGTACAATGTGACTCTGTAGCACAGAGCATCTTTCCAGGTGACTTTTTCCATTAATATGTGTCTTATTTGCAAAGCGATGCGAATAGGACGCAAAAGCAGCTTCTACTGATTAAAATGATATATGGCATGCCTACTGTATAATCTGTGTGCGACTGAGCTGTATCTGCATGCGATATGCAACTTTACAGTGTCACAGCCGCTGACGCTGTAATGTAGCATTTTGCATGCAGATATATCCGCAGTCGCACACAGAACATAGGCATGCCACAGATCTTTTTAATCAGCATAAGCTGGTTGTCCATTCTATTTTGTATCACTTTGCAATTAAGACACATTTTAAGGGGAAAAGTTACACGAAAAGACGCTCAGTTCTATTGTGTTATGCCACAGTATAACACTACTAGAAGGACTGTTTAACGCGAGGGGAGACTAGGTGTAAATGAATACATCTGTTGGTTGCCCATATATAGATATATAGATAGATATAGATAGATAGACAGATAGGCAGACATTAGTTCTTTAGCACTTAAGACTCGTCTTTCGCTGAGTTGCTTGTTATCATGTCTCGCTTTGTATGTGTTGCTAGTTGTGTAAGCATGTGGTAGGGAGTATAGACTGTAAACTCCATTGGGGCAGGGACTGAAATTAATGGGCAAACATTTTTGTAAAGCGCTGCGGAATGTATGTGCGCTATATATCAAACTGGTAATAAATAATAATAAATAATTAGATACAGATACGTCCACATACATCAGTCCTCAATGTGCTTTGAGATGTGTTACAAATAATGGGTGAGTACAATGTGACTCTGCAGCACAGAGCATCTTTCCAGGTGACTTTTTCCATTAATATGTGTCTTAGTTGCAAAGCGATGAGAATAGGATGCAAAAGCAGCTTCTACTGATTAAAATGATATACGGCATGCCTACTGTATAATCTGTGTGCAACTGAGCTGTATCAGGCTGCGATATTTAACTTTACAGTGTCACAGCCGCTGACACTGTAATGTAGCATTTTGCATGCAGATATATCCGCAGTCGAACACAGAACATAGGCATGCCACAGATCATTTTAATCAGCATAAACTGCTTGTCCATTCTATTTTGCATCTCTTTGTAATTAAGACACATTTTAAGGGGAAAAGTTACACGAAAAGTCGCTCAGTTCTATTGTGTCGTGCCACAGTATAACACTACTAGAAAGGCTGTTTAACGCGAGGGGAGAGTAGGTGTATGTGAACACATCTGTTGGTTGCCCATATATAGATAGATAGATATAGATAGATAGAGAGATATAGTCCAAATTCACCCTACCAACAAGGACAGGCCCAACTGAGATATATTTGCAGGTATAGTGTATAGCAAGAACATGTTATCGCGCCTCCCAATCTTTTTTTCCAGATGGGCCTTTTCCATGAATCAAATTGTGAGGTCAGCATCTAAGCAAACTACAACGCTGGACTTTTGTGAGGTCTCCTTGAATCCAGACTTCTACTCATGGCAACGGTCAAAGAGGAACCAACGGAAGAGGAGACCCAGAACAGGTAATTAATGTTTATTAATTACCGGTAATTCTCAGGCTAGACTGGTTCTAGTCCTGCAGAGGCACGATGATATGTTCCCGCTATACATTGATACTTAAAAAAATGTCTAATTGCATGGACTCTTCTACTTATGCGACACTGTGATTTTTTAGTGTCAGATATACAGTACTTCTGTTTATCTCAGGGTGCAGTATATCTCAGCTGTTCACTCTCCCTGTTTTACTCCATAAATCACACTTTTTAGTCAAAATCCCCAACAGCATTACACTCGCCTTCCCAACCAAG
This sequence comes from Taudactylus pleione, assembly GCA_031769625.1. Lineage (NCBI taxonomy): Eukaryota > Metazoa > Chordata > Amphibia > Anura > Myobatrachidae > Taudactylus > Taudactylus pleione. The sequence goes on from JAUIMM010000738.1 coordinate 42,703, forward strand.
AATCTTGAGGGTGGTTTTTCAAACACCTGGGCTTAATGTTGGGAAAATGTGAATCTTTTGATTAGAAGATTTGCCTCCAATGTCTAATATTTAAAGATAGATCATAGATAGATAGGTAGCTCGATCATTGATAAATAGACACTAGTTAGATACAGATGTGTCTGCATACATCTATCCTCCATGCGCTATAAGACGTGTTACAAATAACGAGTGAGCGCCATGTGACTCTGTATTACAGAGCATCTTTCCATGCGACTTGTGCCCTTAAAATGTGTCTTTATTTGCAAAGCGATGTGATTAGGATGCAAAAGCAGCTTCTACTGATTAAAATGATATTCGGCATGCCTATATTCTGTGTGTGTGACTGCGGCTGTAGGGAGACTAGGTGTATGTGAACACATCTGTAGATTGCCCATATATAGATAGATATAAAAATAGATAGATAGATAGAGATAGATAGATAGATTAGATAGAGATAGATGGATAAACAGATAGATACATAGATAGATAGATATAGAGATAGATCGATAGACAGACAGATAGATAGGCAGACACTATTTCTTTGGCACTTATGACTCGTCTGTCGCTGTGTTGCTAGTTATCATGTCTCGCTTTGTATGTGTTGCTAGTTGTGTAAGCATGTGGTAGGGAGTATAGACTGTAAGCTCCATTGGGGCAGGGACTGAAATGAATGGCCAAACATTTTTTGTAAAGTGCTGAGGAATGTATGTGCGCTATATAACAAACTGGTAATAAATAATAATAAATAATTAGATACAGATACGTCCACATACATCAGTCCTCCATGTGCTTTGAGATGTGTTACAAATAATGGGTGAGTACAATGTGACTCTGTAGCACAGAGCATCTTTCCAGGTGACTTTTTCCATTAATATGTGTCTTATTTGCAAAGCGATGCGAATAGGACGCAAAAGCAGCTTCTACTGATTAAAATGATATATGGCATGCCTACTGTATAATCTGTGTGCGACTGAGCTGTATCTGCATGCGATATGCAACTTTACAGTGTCACAGCCGCTGACGCTGTAATGTAGCATTTTGCATGCAGATATATCTGCAGTCGCACACAGAACATAGGCATGCCACAGATCTTTTTAATCAGCATAAGCTGGTTGTCCATTCTATTTTGTATCACTTTGCAATTAAGACACATTTTAAGGGGAAAAGTTACACGAAAAGACACTCAGTTCTACTGTGTTGTACCACAGTATAACACTACTAGAAGGACTGTTTAACGCGAGGGGAGACTAGGTGTATATGAACACATCTGTTTGTTGCCCATATATAGATATATAGATAGATAGATATAGATAGATAGACAGATAGGCAGACACTAGTTCTTTAGCACTTATGACTCGTCTTTCGCTGTGTTGCTTGTTATCATGTCTCGCTTTGTATGTGTTGCTAGTTGTGTAAGCATGTGGTAGGGAGTATAGACTGTAAGCTCCATTGGGGCAGGGACTGAAATTAATGGCCAAACATTTTTTGTAAAGTGCTGAGGAATGTATGTGCGCTATATAACAAACTGGTAATAAATAATAAGAAATAATTAGATGCAGATACGTCCACATACATCAGTCCTCCATGTGCTTTGAGATGTGTTACAAATAATGGCTGAGTACAATGTGACTCTGTAGCACAGAGCATCTTTCCAGGTGACTTTTTCCATTAATATGTGTCTTATTTGCAAAGCGATGCGAATAGGACGCAAAAGCAACTTCTACTGATTAAAATGATATATGGCATGTCTAATGTATAATCTGTGTGCGACTGAGCTGTATCTGCATGCGATATGCAAATAATGGGTGAGTACAATGTGACTCTGTAGCACAGAGCATCTTTCCAGGTGACTTTTTCCATTAATATGTGTCTTATTTGCAAAGCGATGCGAATAGGACGCAAAAGCAGCTTCTACTGATTAAAATGATATATGGCATGCCTACTGTATAATCTGTGTGCGACTGAGCTGTATCTGCATGCGATATGCAACTTTACAGTGTCACAGCCGCTGACGCTGTAATGTAGCATTTTGCATGCAGATATATCCGCAGTCGCACACAGAACATAGGCATGCCACAGATCTTTTTAATCAGCATAAGCTGGTTGTCCATTCTATTTTGTATCACTTTGCAATTAAGACACATTTTAAGGGGAAAAGTTACACGAAAAGACACTCAGTTCTACTGTGTTGTGCCACAGTATAACACTACTAGAAGGACTGTTTAACGCGAGGGGAGACTAGGTGTATATGAACACATCTGTTTGTTGCCCATATATAGATATATAGATAGATAGATATAGATAGATAGACAGATAGGCAGACACTAGTTCTTTAGCACTTATGACTCGTCTTTCGCTGTGTTGCTTGTTATCATGTCTCGCTTTGTATGTGTTGCTAGTTGTGTAAGCATGTGGTAGGGAGTATAGACTGTAAACTCCATTGGCGCAGGGACTGAAATTAATGGGCAAACATTTTTGTAAAGCGCTGCGGAATGTATGTGCGCTATATATCAAACTGGTAATAAATAATAATAAATATTTAGATACAGATACGTCCACATACATCAGTCCTCAATGTGCTTTGAGATGTGTTACAAATAATGGGTGAGTACAATGTGACTGTGCAGCACAGAGCATCTTTCCAGGTGACTTTTTCCATTAATATGTGTCTTAGTTGCAAAGCGATGCGAATAGGACGCAAAAGCAGCTTCTACTGATTAAAATGATATACGGCATGCCTACTGTATAATCTGTGTGCGACTGAGCTGTATCAGGCTGCGATATTTAACTTTACAGTGTCACAGCCGCTGACACTGTAATGTAGCATTTTGCATGCAGATATATCCGCAGTCGAACACAGAACATAGGCATGCCACAGATCATTTTAATCAGCATAAACTGCTTGTCCATTCTATTTTGCATCTCTTTGCAATTAAGACACATTTTAAGGGGAAAAGTTACACGAAAAGTCGCTCAGTTCTATTGTGTCATGCCACAGTATAACACTACTAGAAAGGCTGTTTAACGCGAGGGGAGAGTAGGTGTATGTGAACACATCTGTTGGTTGCCCATATATAGATAGATAGATATAGATAGATAGAGAGATATAGTCCAAATTCACCCTACCAACAAGGACAGGCCCAACTGAGATATATTTGCAGGTATAGTGTATAGCAAGAACATGTTATCGCGCCTCCCAATCTTTTTTTCCAGATGGGCCTTTTCCATGAATCAAATTGTGAGGTCAGCATCTAAGCAAACTACAACGCTGGACTTTTGTGAGGTCTCCTTGAATCCAGACTTCTACTCATGGCAACGGTCAAAGAGGAACCAACGGAAGAGGAGACCCAGAACAGGTAATTAATGTTTATTAATTACCGGTAATTCTCAGGCTAGACTGGTTCTAGTCCTGCAGAGGCACGATGATATGTTCCCGCTATACATTGATACTTAAAAAAATGTCTAATTGCATGGACTCTTCTACTTATGCGACACTGTGATTTTTTAGTGTCAGATATACAGTACTTCTGTTTATCTCAGGGTGCAGTATATCTCAGCTGTTCACTCTCCCTGTTTTACTCCATAAATCACACTTTTTAGTCAAAATCCCCAACAGCATTACACTCGCCTTCCCAACCAAGAATCTTGAGGGTGGTTTTTCAAACACCTGGGCTTAATGTTGGGAAAATGTGAATCTTTTGATTAGAAGATTTGCCTCCAATGTCTAATATTTAAAGATAGATCATAGATAGATAGGTAGCTCGATCATTGATAAATAGACACTAGTTAGATACAGATGTGTCTGCATACATCTATCCTCCATGCGCTATAAGACGTGTTACAAATAACGAGTGAGCGCCATGTGACTCTGTATTACAGAGCATCTTTCCATGCGACTTGTGCCCTTAAAATGTGTCTTTATTTGCAAAGCGATGTGATTAGGATGCAAAAGCAGCTTCTACTGATTAAAATGATATTCGGCATGCCTATATTCTGTGTGTGTGACTGCGGCTGTAGGGAGACTAGGTGTATGTGAATACACATCTGTAGATTGCCCATATATAGATAGATATAAAAATAGATAGATAGATAGATAGAGATAGATAGATAGAGATAGATGGATAAACAGATAGATACATAGAGAGATAGATATAGAGATAGATCGATAGACAGACAGATAGATAGGCAGACACTATTTCTTTGGCACTTATGACTCATCTGTCGCTGTGTTGCTAGTTATCCTGTCTCGCTTTGTATGTGTTGCTAGTTGTGTAAGCATGTGGTAGGGAGTATAGACTGTAAGCTCCATTGGGGCAGGGACTGAAACTAATGGCCAAACATTTTTTGTAAAGTGCTGAGGAATGTATGTGCCCTATATAACAAACTGGAAATAAATAATAATAAATAATTAGATACAGATACGTCCACATACATCAGTCCTCCATGTGCTTTGAGATGTTTTACAAATAATGGGTGAGTACAATGTGACTCTGTAGCACAGAGCATCTTTCCAGGTGACTTTTTCCATTAATATGTGTCTTATTTGCAAAGCGATGCGAATAGGACGCAAAAGCAGCTTCTACTGATTAAAATGATATATGGCATGCCTACTGTATAATCTGTGTGCGACTGAGCTGTATCTGCATGCGATATGCAACTTTACAGTGTCACAGCCGCTGACGCTGTAATGTAGCATTTTGCATGCAGATATATCCGCAGTCGCACACAGAACATAGGCATGCCACAGATCTTTTTAATCAGCATAAGCTGGTTGTCCATTCTATTTTGTATCACTTTGCAATTAAGACACATTTTAAGGGGAAAAGTTACACGAAAAGACGCTCAGTTCTATTGTGTTGTGCCACAGTATAACACTACTAGAAGGACTGTTTAACGCGAGGGGAGACTAGGTGTAAATGAATACATCTGTTGGTTGCCCATATATAGATATATAGATAGATATAGATAGATAGACAGATAGGCAGACATTAGTTCTTTAGCACTTAAGACTCGTCTTTCGCTGAGTTGCTTGTTATCATGTCTCACTTTGTATGTGTTGCTAGTTGTGTAAGCATGTGGTAGGGAGTATAGACTGTAAACTCCATTGGGACAGGGACTGAAATTAATGGGCAAACATTTTTGTAAAGCGCAGCGGAATGTATGTGCGCTATATATCAAACTGGTAATAAATAATAATAAATAATTAGATACAGATACGTCCACATACATCAGTCCTCAATGTGCTTTGAGATGTGTTACAAATAATGGGTGAGTACAATGTGACTCTGCAGCACAGAGCATCTTTCCAGGTGACTTTTTCCATTAATATGTGTCTTAGTTGCAAAGCGATGAGAATAGGATGCAAAAGCAGCTTCTACTGATTAAAATGATATACGGCATGCCTACTGTATAATCTGTGTGCAACTGAGCTGTATCAGGCTGCGATATTTAACTTTACAGTGTCACAGCCGCTGACACTGTAATGTAGCATTTTGCATTTAGATATATCCGCAGTCGAACACAGAACATAGGCATGCCACAGATCATTTTAATCAGCATAAACTGCTTGTCCATTCTATTTTGCATCTCTTTGCAATTAAGACACATTTTAAGGGGAAAAGTTACACGAAAAGTCGCTCAGTTCTATTGTGTCGTGCCACAGTATAACACTACTAGAAAGGCTGTTTAACGCGAGGGGAGAGTAGGTGTATGTGAACACATCTGTTGGTTGCCCATATATAGATAGATAGATATAGATAGATAGAGAGATATAGTCCAAATTCACCCTACCAACAAGGACAGGCCCAACTGAGATATATTTGCAGGTATAGTGTATAGCAAGAACATGTTATCGCGCCTCCCAATCTTTTTTTCCAGATGGGCCTTTTCCATGAATCAAATTGTGAGGTCAGCATCTAAGCAAACTACAACGCTGGACTTTTGTGAGGTCTCCTTGAATCCAGACTTCTACTCATGGCAACGGTCAAAGAGGAACCAACGGAAGAGGAGACCCAGAACAGGTAATTAATGTTTATTAATTACCGGTAATTCTCAGGCTAGACTGGTTCTAGTCCTGCAGAGGCACGATGATATGTTCCCGCTATACATTGATACTTAAAAAAATGTCTAATTGCATGGACTCTTCTACTTATGCGACACTGTGATTTTTTAGTGTCAGATATACAGTACTTCTGTTTATCTCAGGGTGCAGTATATCTCAGCTGTTCACTCTCCCTGTTTTACTCCATAAATCACACTTTTTAGTCAAAATCCCCAACAGCATTACACTCGCCTTCCCAACCAAGAATCTTGAGGGTGGTTTTTCAAACACCTGGGCTTAATGTTGGGAAAATGTGAATCTTTTGATTAGAAGATTTGCCTCCAATGTCTAATATTTAAAGATAGATCATAGATAGATAGGTAGCTCGATCATTGATAAATAGACACTAGTTAGATACAGATGTGTCTGCATACATCTATCCTCCATGCGCTATAAGACGTGTTACAAATAACGAGTGAGCGCCATGTGACTCTGTATTACAGAGCATCTTTCCATGCGACTTGTGCCCTTAAAATGTGTCTTTATTTGCAAAGCGATGTGATTAGGATGCAAAAGCAGCTTCTACTGATTAAAATGATATTCGGCATGCCTATATTCTGTGTGTGTGACTGCGGCTGTAGGGAGACTAGGTGTATGTGAACACATCTGTAGATTGCCCATATATAGATAGATATAAAAATAGATAGATAGATAGAGATAGATAGATAGATTAGATAGAGATACATGGATAAACAGATAGATACATAGATAGATAGATATAGAGATAGATCGATAGACAGACAGATAGATAGGCAGACACTATTTCTTTGGCACTTATGACTCGTCTGTCGCTGTGTTGCTAGTTATCATGTCTCGCTTTGTATGTGTTGCTAGTTGTGTAAGCATGTGGTAGGGAGTATAGACTGTAAGCTCCATTGGGGCAGGGACTGAAATGAATGGCCAAACATTTTTTGTAAAGTGCTGAGGAATGTATGTGCGCTATATAACAAACTGGTAATAAATAATAATAAATAATTAGATACAGATACGTCCACATACATCAGTCCTCCATGTGCTTTGAGATGTGTTACAAATAATGGGTGAGTACAATGTGACTCTGTAGCACAGAGCATCTTTCCAGGTGACTTTTTCCATTAAAATGTGTCTTATTTGCAAAGCGATGCGAATAGGACGCAAAAGCAGCTTCTACTGATTAAAATGATATACGGCATGCCTACTGTATAATCTGTGTGCGACTGAGCTGTATCTGCATGCGATATGCAACTTTACAGTGTCACAGCCGCTGACGCTGTAATGTAGTATTTTGCATGCAGATATATCCGCAGTCGCACACAGAACATAGGCATGCCACAGATCATTTTAATCAGCATAAGCTGGTTTTCCATTCTATTTTGCATCACTTTGCAATTAAGACACATTTTAAGGGGAAAAGTTACACGAAAAGACGCTCAGTTCTATTGTGTCGTGCCACGGTATAACACTACTAGAAGGAATATTTAACGCGAGGGGAGACTAGGTGTATATGAACACATCTGTTGGTTGCCCATATATAGATATATAAATAGATATAGATAGATAGACAGATAGGCAGACATTAGTTCTTTAGCACTTAAGACTCGTCTTTCGCTGTGTTGCTTGTTATCATGTCTCGCTTTGTTAGTGTTGCTAGTTGTGTAAGCATGTGGTAGGGAGTATAGACTGTAAGCTCCATTGGGGCAGGGACTGAAATTAATGGGCAAACATTTTTGTAAAGCGCTGCGGAATGTATGTGCGCTATATAACAAACTGGTAATAAATAATAATAAATAATTAGATACAGATACGTCCACATACATCAGTCCTCCATGTGCTTTGAGATGTGTTACAAATAATGGGTGAGTACAATGTGACTCTGCAGCACAGAGCATCTTTCCAGGTGACTTTTTCCATTAATATGTGTCTTATTTGCAAACCGATGCGAATAGGATGCAAAAGCAGCTTCTACTGATTAAAATGATATACGGCATGCCTACTGTATAATCTGTGTGCGACTGAGCTGTATCTGCATGCGATATGCAACTTTCCAGTGTCACAGCCGCTGACGTTGTAATGTAGCATTTTGCATGCAGATATATCCGCAGCCGCACACAGAACATAGGCATGCCATAGATCATTTTAATCAGCATAAGCTGGCTGTCCATTCTATTTTGCATCACTTTGCAATTAAGACACATTTTAAGGGGAAAAGTTACACGAAAAGACGCTCAGTTCTATTGTGTCGTGCCACAGTATAACACTACTAGAAGGACTGTTTAACGCGAGGGGAGACTAGGTGTATATGAACACATCTGTTGGTTGGCCATATAAAGATATATAGATAGATATAGATAGATAGACAGATAGGCAGACATTAGTTCTTTAGCACATAAGACTCGTCTTTCGCTGTGTTGCTTGTTGTCATGTCTCGCTTTGTATGTGTTGCTAGTTGTGTAAGCATGTGGTCGGGAGTATAGACTGTAAACTCCATTGGGGCAGGGACTGAAATTAATGGGCAAACATTTTTGTAAAGCGCTGCGGAATGTATGTGCGCTATATAACAAACTGGTAATAAATAATTAGATACAGATACGTCCACATACATCAGTCCTCCATGTGTTTTGAGATGTGTTACAAATAATGGGTGAGTACAATGTGACTCTGCAGCACAGAGCATCTTTCCAGGTGACTTTTTCCATTAATATGTGTCTTATTTGCAAAGCAATGCGAATAGGACGCAAAAGCAGCTTCTACTGATTAAAATGATATACGGCATGCCTACTGTATAATCTGTGTGCGACTGAGCTGTATCAGGCTGTAATATTCAACTTTACAGTGTCACAGCCGCTGACACTGTAATGTAGCATTTTGCATGCAGATATATCCGCAGTCGAACACAGAACATAGGCATGCCACAGATCATTTTAATCAGCATAAACTGCTTGTCCATTCTATTTTGCATCACTTTGCAATTAAGACACATTTTAAGGGGAAAAGTTACACGAAAAGTCGCTCAGTTCTATTGTGTCGTTCCACAGTATAACACTACTAGAAAGGCTGTTTAACGCGAGGGGAGACTAGGTGTATGTGAACACATCTGTTGGTTGCCCATATATAGATAGATAGATATAGATAGATAGAGAGATAGAGCAGTACCAATTTGTGCCACGGTCTAACGCATCTGCAAGGGCTGTTTAACACGCAGTGAGGCTAGGTGTATGTGAATACATCTGTAGATCGTTCATATACTGTATAGATAGATATAGACATAGATAGATAGAGAGATATAGTCCAAATTCACCCTGCTAACATGGACAGGCCGAACTGAGATATATTTGCATGTATAGTGTATAGCATGAACATGTTATCGCGCCTCCCAATGTTTTTTTCCAGGTGGGCCTTTTCCATGAATCAAATTGTGAGGTCAGCATCTAAGCAAACTACAACGCTGGACTTTTGTGAGGTCTCCTTGAATCCAGACTTCTACTCATGGCAACGATCAAAGAGGAACCAATGGAAGAGGAGACCCAGAACAGGTAATTAATGTTTATTAATTATCGGGAATTCTCAGACTAGACTGGTTCTAGTCCTGCAGAGGCACGATGATATGTTCCCGCTATACATTGATACTTAAAAAAATGTCTATTTGCTATGGACTCTTCTACTTATGCGACACTGTGATTTTTTAGTGTCAGATATACAGTAATTCTGTTTATCTCAGGGTGCAGTATTTCTCAGCTGTTCACTCTCCCTGTTTTACTCCATAAATCACGCTTTTTAGTCAAAATCCCCAACAGCATTACACTCACCTTTCCCAACCAAGAATCTTGAGGGTGGTTTTTCAAACACCTGGGCTTAATGTTGGGAAAATGTGAATCTTTTGATTAGAAGATTTTCCTCCAATGTCTAATATTTAAAGATAGATCATAGATAGATAGGTAGCTTGATCATTGATAAATAGACACTAGTTAGATACAGATGTGTCTGCATACATCTATCCTCCATGCGCTATAAGACGTGTTACAAATAACGAGTGAGCGCCATGTGACTCTGTATTACAGAGCATCTTTCCATGCGACTTTTGCCCTTAAAATGTGTCTTTATTTGCAAAGCGATGTGATTAGGATGCAAAAGCAGCTTCTACTGATTAAAATGATATTCGGCATGCCTATATTCTGTGTGTGTGACTGCGGCTGTAGGGAGACTAGGTGTATGTGAACACATCTGTAGATTGCCCATATAGAGATAGATATAAAGATAGATAGATAGAGCTCAATAGATAGATAGATTAGATAGAGATAGATGGATAAATAGATAGTTACATAGATAGATAGATATAGGGATAGATAGATCGATAGACAGACAGATAGATAGGTAGACACTATTTCTTTGGCACTTATGACTCGTCTGTCGCTGTGTTGCTAGTTATCATGTCTCGCTTTGTATGTGTTGCTAGTTGTGTAAGCATGTGGTAGGGAGTATAGACTGTAAGCTCCATTGGGGCAGGGACTGAAATTAATGGCCAAAAATTTTTTGTAAAGTGCTGAGGAATGTATGTGTGCTATATAACAAACTGGTAATAAATAATAATAAATAATTAGATACAGATACATCCACATACATCAGTCCTCCATGTGCTTTGAGATGTGTTACAAATAATGGGTGAGTACAATGTGACTCTGTAGCACAGAGCATCTTTCCAGGTGACTTTTTCCATTAAAATGTGTCTTATTTGCAAAGCGATGCGAATAGGACGCAAAAGCAGCTTCTACTGATTAAAATGATATACGGCATGCCTACTATATAATCTGTGTGCGACTGAGCTGTATCTGCATGCGATATGCAACTTTACAGTGTCACAGCCGCTGACGCTGTAATGTAGCATTTTGCATGCAGATATATCCGCAGTCGCACACAGAACATAGGCATGCCACAGATCATTTTAATCAGCATAAGCTGGTTTTCCATTCTATTTTGCATCACTTTGCAATTAAGACACATTTTAAGGGGAAAAGTTACACGAAAAGACGCTCAGTTCTATTGTGTCGTGCCACGGTATAACACTACTAGAAGGAATATTTAACGCGAGGGGAGACTAGGTGTATATGAACACATCTGTTGGTTGCCCATATATAGATATATAAATAGATATAGATAGATAGACAGATAGGCAGACATTAGTTCTTTAGCACTTAAGACTCGTCTTTCGCTGTGTTGCTTGTTATCATGTCTCGCTTTGTTAGTGTTGCTAGTTGTGTAAGCATGTGGTAGGGAGTATAGACTGTAAGATCCATTGGGGCAGGGACTGAAATTAATGGGCAAACATTTTTGTAAAGCGCTGCGGAATGTATGTGCGCTATATAACAAACTGGTAATAAATAATAATAAATAATTAGATACAGATACGTCCACATACATCAGTCCTCCATGTGCTTTGAGATGTGTTACAAATAATGGGTGAGTACAATGTGACTCTGCAGCACAGAGCATCTTTCCAGGTGACTTTTTCCATTAATATGTGTCTTATTTGCAAACCGATGCGAATAGGATGCAAAAGCAGCTTCTACTGATTAAAATGATATACGGCATGCCTACTGTATAATCTGTGTGCGACTGAGCTGTATCTGCATGCGATATGCAACTTTCCAGTGTCACAGCCGCTGACGTTGTAATGTAGCATTTTGCATGCAGATATATCCGCAGCCGCACACAGAACATAGGCATGCCATAGATCATTTTAATCAGCATAAGCTGGCTGTCCATTCTATTTTGCATCACTTTGCAATTAAGACACATTTTAAGGGGAAAAGTTACACGAAAAGACGCTCAGTTCTATTGTGTCGTGCCACAGTATAACACTACTAGAAGGACTGTTTAACGCGAGGGGAGACTAGGTGTATATGAACACATCTGTTGGTTGGCCATATAAAGATATATAGATAGATATAGATAGATAGACAGATAGGCAGACATTAGTTCTTTAGCACATAAGACTCGTCTTTCGCTGTGTTGCTTGTTGTCATGTCTCGCTTTGTATGTGTTGCTAGTTGTGTAAGCATGTGGTCGGGAGTATAGACTGTAAACTCCATTGGGGCAGGGACTGAAATTAATGGGCAAACATTTTTGTAAAGCGCTGCGGAATGTATGTGCGCTATATAACAAACTGGTAATAAATAATTAGATACAGATACGTCCACATACATCAGTCCTCCATGTGTTTTGAGATGTGTTACAAATAATGGGTGAGTACAATGTGACTCTGCAGCACAGAGCATCTTTCCAGGTGACTTTTTCCATTAATATGTGTCTTATTTGCAAAGCAATGCGAATAGGACGCAAAAGCAGCTTCTACTGATTAAAATGATATACGGCATGCCTACTGTATAATCTGTGTGCGACTGAGCTGTATCAGGCTGTAATATTCAACTTTACAGTGTCACAGCCGCTGACACTGTAATGTAGCATTTTGCATGCAGATATATCCGCAGTCGAACACAGAACATAGGCATGCCACAGATCATTTTAATCAGCATAAACTGCTTGTCCATTCTATTTTGCATCACTTTGCAATTAAGACACATTTTAATGGGAAAAGTTACACGAAAAGTCGCTCAGTTCTATTGTGTCGTTCCACAGTATAACACTACTAGAAAGGCTGTTTAACGCGAGGGGAGACTAGGTGTATGTGAACACATCTGTTGGTTGCCCATATATAGATAGATAGATATAGATAGATAGAGAGATAGAGCAGTACCGATTTGTGCCACGGTCTAACGCATCTGCAAGGGCTGTTTAACACGCAGTGAGGCTAGGTGTATGTGAATACATCTGTAGATCGTTCATATACTGTATAGATAGATATAGACATAGATAGATAGAGAGATATAGTCCAAATTCACCCTGCTAACATGGACAGGCCGAACTGAGATATATTTGCATGTATAGTGTATAGCATGAACATGTTATCGCGCCTCCCAATGTTTTTTTCCAGGTGAGCCTTTTCCACGAATCAAATTGTGAGGTCAGCATCTAAGCAAACTACAATGCTGGACTTTTGTGAGGTCTCCTTGAATCCAGACTTCTACTCATGGCAACGATCAAAGAGGAACCAACGGAAGAGGAGACCCAGAACAGGTAATTAATGTTTATTAATTACCGGGAATTCTCAGACTAGACTGGTTCTAGTCCTGCAGAGGCACGATGATATGTTCCCGCTATACATTGATACTTAAAAAAATTTCTATTTGCTATGGACTCTTCTACTTATGCGACACTGTGATTTTTTAGTGTCAGATATACAGTAATTCTGTTTATCTCAGGGTGCAGTATTTCTCGGCTGTTCACTCTCCCTGTTTTACTCCATAAATCACGCTTTTTAGTCGAAATCCCCAACAGCGTTACACTCACCTTTCCCAACCAAGAATCTTGAGGGTGGTTTTTCAAACACCTGGGCTTAATGTTGGGAAAATGTGAATCTTTTGATTAGAAGATTTGCCTCCAATGTCTAATATTTAAAGATAGATCATAGATAGATAGGTAGCTCGATCATTGATAAATAGACACTAGTTAGATACAGATGTGTCTGCATACATCTATCCTCCATGCGCTATAAGACGTGTTACAAATAACGAGTGAGCGCCATGTGACTCGGTATTACAGAGCATCTTTCCATGCGACTTTTGCCCTTAAAATGTGTCTTTATTTGCAAAGCAATGTGATTAGGATGCAAAAGCAGCTTCTACTGATTAAAATGATATTCGGCATGCCTATATTCTGTGTGTGTGACTGCGGCTGTAGGGAGACTAGGTGTATGTGAACACATCTGTTGATTGCCCATATAGAGATAGATATAAAGATAGATAGATAGAGATCGATAGATAGATAGATAGATTAGATAGAGATAGATGGATAAATAGATAGTTACATAGATAGATAGATATAGGGATAGATAGATCGATAGACAGACAGATAGATAGGTAGACACTATTTCTTTGGCACTTATGACTCGTCTGTCGCTGTGTTGCTAGTTATCATGTCTCACTTTGTATGTGTTGCTAGTTGTGTAAGCATGTGGTAGGGAGTATAGACTGTAAGCTCCATTGGGGCAGGGACTGAAATTAATGGCCAAAATTTTTTTGTAAAGTGCTGAGGAATGTATGTGTGCTATATAACAAACTGGTAATAAATAATAATAAATAATTAGATACAGATACATCCACATACATCAGTCCTCCATGTGCTTTGAGATGTGTTACAAATAATGGGTGAGTACAATGTTACTCTGTAGCACAGAGCATCTTTCCAGGTGATTTTTTCCATTAAAATGTGTCTTATTTGCAAAGCGATGCGAATAGGACGCAAAAGCAGCTTCTACTGATTAAAATGATATTCGGCATGCCTATATTCTGTGTGTGTGACTGCGGCTGTAGGGATACTAGGTGTATGTGAACACATCTGTAGATTGCCCATATAGAGATAGATATAAAGATAGATAGATAGAGATCGATAGATAGATAGATTAGATAGAGATAGATGGATAAATAGATAGTTACATAGATAGATAGATATAGGGATAGATAGATCGATAGACAGACAGATAGATAGGTAGACACTATTTCTTTGGCACTTATGACTCGTCTGTCGCTGTGTTGCTAGTTATCATGTCTCGCTTTGTATGTGTTGCTAGTTGTGTAAGCATGTGGTAGGGAGTATAGACTGTAAGCTCCATTGGGGCAGGGACTGAAATTAATGGCCAAAAATTTTTTGTAAAGTGCTGAGGAATGTATGTGTGCTATATAACAAACTGGTAATAAATAATAATAAATAATTAGATACAGATACATCCACATACATCAGTCCTCCATGTGCTTTGAGATGTGTTACAAATAATGGGTGAGTACAATGTGACTCTGTAGCACAGAGCATCTTTCCAGGTGACTTTTTCCATTAAAATGTGTCTTATTTGCAAAGCGATGCAGTGTCACAGCCGCTGACGTTGTAATGTAGCATTTTGCATGCAGATATATCCGCAGTCGCACACAGAACATAGGCATGCCACAGATCATTTTAATCAGCATAAGCTGGTTTTCCATTCTATTTTGCATCACTTTGCAATTAAGACACATTTTAAGGGGAAAAGTTACACGAAAAGACGCTCAGTTCTATTGTGTCGTGCCACGGTATAACACTACTAGAAGGAATGTTTAACGCGAGGGGAGACTAGGTGTATATGAACACATCTGTTGGTTGCCCATATATAGATATATAAATAGATATAGATAGATAGACAGATAGGCAGACATTAGTTCTTTAGCACTTAAGACTCGTCTTTCGCTGTGTTGCTTGTTATCATGTCTCGCTTTGTTAGTGTTGCTAGTTGTGTAAGCATGTGGTAGGGAGTATAGACTGTAAGCTCCATTGGGGCAGGGACTGAAATTAATGGGCAAACATTTTTGTAAAGCGCTGCGGAATGTATGTGCGCTATATAACAAACTGGTAATAAATAATAATAAATAATTAGATACAGATACGTCCACATACATCAGTCCTCCATGTGCTTTGAGATGTGTTACAAATAATGGGTGAGTACAATGTGACTCTGCAGCACAGAGCATCTTTCCATATGTGTCTTATTTGCAAACCGATGCGAATAGGATGCAAAAGCAGCTTCTACTGATTAAAATGATATACGGCATGCCTACTGTATAATCTGTGTGCGACTGAGCTGTATCTGCATGCGATATGCAACTTTCCAGTGTCACAGCCGCTGACGTTGTAATGTAGCATTTTGCATGCAGATATATCCGCAGCCGCACACAGAACATAGGCATGCCATAGATCATTTTAATCAGCATAAGCTGGCTGTCCATTCTATTTTGCATCACTTTGCAATTAAGACACATTTTACGGGGAAAAGTTACACGAAAAGACGCTCAGTTCTATTGTGTCGTGCCACAGTATAACACTACTAGAAGGACTGTTTAACGCGAGGGGAGACTAGGTGTATATGAACACATCTGTTGGTTGGCCATATAAAGATATATAGATAGATATAGATAGATAGACAGATAGGCAGACATTAGTTCTTTAGCACATAAGACTCGTCTTTCGCTGTGTTGCTTGTTGTCATGTCTCGCTTTGTATGTGTTGCTAGTTGTGTAAGCATGTGGTCGGGAGTATAGACTGTAAACTCCATTGGGGCAGGGACTGAAATTAATGGGCAAACATTTTTGTAAAGCGCTGCGGAATGTATGTGCGCTATATAACAAACTGGTAATAAATAATTAGATACAGATACGTCCACATACATCAGTCCTCCATGTGTTTTGAGATGTGTTACAAATAATGGGTGAGTACAATGTGACTCTGCAGCACAGAGCATCTTTCCAGGTGACTTTTTCCATTAATATGTGTCTTATTTGCAAAGCAATGCGAATAGGACGCAAAAGCAGCTTCTACTGATTAAAATGATATACGGCATGCCTACTGTATAATCTGTGTGCGACTGAGCTGTATCAGGCTGTAATATTCAACTTTACAGTGTCACAGCCGCTGACACTGTAATGTAGCATTTTGCATGCAGATATATCCGCAGTCGAACACAGAACATAGGCATGCCACAGATCATTTTAATCAGCATAAACTGCTTGTCCATTCTATTTTGCATCACTTTGCAATTAAGACACATTTTAAGGGGAAAAGTTACACGAAAAGTCGCTCAGTTCTATTGTGTCGTTCCACAGTATAACACTACTAGAAAGGCTGTTTAACGCGAGGGGAGACTAGGTGTATGTGAACACATCTGTTGGTTGCCCATATATAGATAGATAGATATAGATAGATAGAGAGATAGAGCAGTACCGATTTGTGCCACGGTCTAACGCATCTGCAAGGGCTGTTTAACACGCAGTGAGGCTAGGTGTATGTGAATACATCTGTAGATCGTTCATATACTGTATAGATAGATATAGACATAGATAGATAGAGAGATATAGTCCAAATTCACCCTGCTAACATGGACAGGCCGAACTGAGATATATTTGCATGTATAGTGTATAGCATGAACATGTTATCGCGCCTCCCAATGTTTTTTTCCAGGTGAGCCTTTTCCACGAATCAAATTGTGAGGTCAGCATCTAAGCAAACTACAACGCTGGACTTTTGTGAGGTCTCCTTGAATCCAGACTTCTACTCATGGCAACGATCAAAGAGGAACCAACGGAAGAGGAGACCCAGAACAGGTAATTAATGTTTATTAATTACCGGGAATTCTCAGACTAGACTGGTTCTAGTCCTGCAGAGGCACGATGATATGTTCCCGCTATACAGTGATACTTAAAAAAATGTCTATTTGCTATGGACTCTTCTACTTATGCGACACTGTGATTTTTTAGTGTCAGATATACAGTAATTCTGTTTATCTCAGGGTGCAGTATTTCTCAGCTGTTCACTCTCCCTGTTTTACTCCATAAATCACGCTTTTTAGTCAAAATCCCCAACAGCATTACACTCACCTTTCCCAACCAAGAATCTTGAGGGTGGTTTTTCAAACACCTGGGCTTAATGTTGGGAAAATGTGAATCTTTTGATTAGAAGATTTTCCTCCAATGTCTAATATTTAAAGATAGATCATAGATAGATAGGTAGCTTGATCATTGATAAATAGACACTAGTTAGATACAGATGTGTCTGCATACATCTATCTTCCATGCGCTATAAGACGTGTTACAAATAACGAGTGAGCGCCATGTGACTCGGTATTACAGAGCATCTTTCCATGCGACTTTTGCCCTTAAAATGTGTCTTTATTTGCAAAGCGATGTGATTAGGATGCAAAAGCAGCTTCTACTGATTAAAATGATATTCGGCATGCCTATATTCTGTGTGTGTGACTGCGGCTGTAGGGAGACTAGGTGTATGTGAACACATTTGTAGATTGCCCATATAGAGATAGATATAAAGATAGATAGATAGATAGAGATCGATAGATAGATAGATAGATTAGATAGAGATAGATGGATAAATACATAGTTACATAGATAGATAGATATAGGGATAGATAGATCGATAGACAGACAGATAGATAGGTAGACACTATTTCTTTGGCACTTATGACTCGTCTGTCGCTGTGTTGCTAGTTTTCATGTCTTGCTTTGTATGTGTTGCTAGTTGTGTAAGCATGTGGTAGGGAGTATAGACTGTAAGCTCCATTGGGGCAGGGACTGAAATTAATGGCCAAAAATTTTTTGTAAAGTGCTGAGGAATGTATGTGCGCTATATAACAAACTGCTAATAAAAAATAATAAATAATTAGATACAGATACATCCACATACATCAGTCCTCCATGTGCTTTGAGATGTGTTACAAATAATGGGTGAGTACAATGTGACTCTGTAGCACAGAGCATCTTTCCAGGTGACTTTTTCCATTAAAATGTGTCTTATTTGCAAAGCGATGCGAATAGGACGCAAAAGCAGCTTCTACTGATTAAAATGATATACAGCATGCCTACTATATAAACTGTGTGCGACTGAGCTGTATCTGCATGCGATATGCAACTTTACAGTGTCACAGCCGCTGACGCTGTAATGTAGCATTTTGCATGCAGATATATCCGCAATCGCACACAGAACATAGGCATGCCACAGTTCATTTTAATCAGCATAAGCTGGTTTTCCATTCTTTTTTGCATCACTTTGCAATTAAGACACATTTTAAGGGGAAAAGTTACATGAAAAGACGCTCAGTTCTATTGTGTCGTGCCACAGTATAACACTACTAGAAGGAATGTTTAACGCAAGGGGAGACTAGGTGTATATGAACACATCTGTTGGTTGCCCATATATAGATATATAAATAGATATAGATAGATAGACAGATAGGCAGACATTAGTTCTTTAGCACTTAAGACTCGTCTTTCGCTGTGTTGCTTGTTATCATGTCTCGCTTTGTTAGTGTTGCTAGTTGTGTAAGCATGTGGTAGGGAGTATAGACTGTAAGCTCCATTGGGGCAGGGACTGAAATTAATGGGCAAACATTTTTGTAAAGCGCTGCGGAATGTATGTGTGCTATATAACAAACTGGTAATAAATAATAATAAATAATTAGATACAGATACGTCCACATACATCAGTCCTCCATGTGCTTTGAGATGTGTTACAAATAATGGGTGAGTACAATGTGACTCTGCAGCACAGAGCATCTTTCCAGGTGACTTTTTCCATTAATATGTGCCTTATTTGCAAACCGATGCGAATAGGATGCAAAAGCAGCTTCTACTGATTAAAATGATATACGGCATGCCTACTGTATAATCTGTGTGCGACTGAGCTGTATCTGCATGCGATATGCAACTTTACAGTGTCACAGCCGCTGACGCTGTAATGTAGCATTTTGCATGCAGATATAATCGCAGTCGAACACAGAACATAGGCATGCCACAGATCATTTTAATTAGCATAAACTGCTTGTAAATTCTATTTTGCATCACTTTGCAATTAAGACACATTTTAAGGGGAAAAGTTACACAAAAAGTCGCTCAGTTCTATTGTGTCGTGCCACAGTATAACACTACTAGAAAGGCTGTTTAATGCAAGGGGAGACTAGGTGTATGTGAACACATCTGTTGGTTGCCCATATATAGATAGATAGATATAGATAGATAGAGAGATAGAGCAGTACCGATTTGTGCCACAGTCTAACGCATCTACAAGGGCTGTTTAACACGCAGTGAGGCTAGGTGTATGTGAATACATCTGTAGATCGTTCATATACTGTATAGATAGATATAGACATAGATAGATAGAGAGATATAGTCCAAATTCACCCTGCCAACATGGACAGGCCGAACTGAGATATATTTGCATGTATAGTGTATAGCAAGACCATGTTATCGTGCCTCCCAATGTTTTTTTCCAGGTGGGCCTTTTCCATGAATCAAATTGTGAGGTCAGCATCTAAGCAAACTACAACGCTGGACTTTTGTGAGGTCTCCTTGAATCCAGACTTCTACTCATGGCAACGATCAAAGAGGAACCAACGGAAGAGGAGACCCAGAACAGGTAATTAATGTTTATTAATTACCGGGAATTCTCAGACTAGACTGGTTCTAGTCCTGCAGAGGCACGATGATATGTTCCCGCTATACATTGATACTTAAAAAAATGTCTATTTGCTATGGACTCTTCTACTTATGCGACACTGTGATTTTTTAGTGTCAGATATACAGTAATTCTGTTTATCTCAGGGTGCAGTATTTCTCGGCTGTTCACTCTCCCTGTTTTACTCCATAAATCACGCTTTTTAGTCAAAATCCCCAACAGCATTACACTCACCTTTCCCAACCAAGAATCTTGAGGGTGGTTTTTCAAACACCTGGGCTTAATGTTGGGAAAATGTGAATCTTTTGATTAGAAGATTTGCCTCCAATGTCTAATATTTAAAGATAGATCATAGATAGATAGGTAGCTCGATCATTGATAAATAGACACTAGTTAGATACAGATGTGTCTGCATACATCTATCCTCCATGCGCTATAAGACGTGTTACAAATAACGAGTGAGCGCCATGTGACTCGGTATTACAGAGCATCTTTCCATGCGACTTTTGCCCTTAAAATGTGTCTTTATTTGCAAAGCAATGTGATTAGGATGCAAAAGCAGCTTCTACTGATTAAAATGATATTCGGCATGCCTATATTCTGTGTGTGTGACTGCGGCTGTAGAGAGACTAGGTGTATGTGAACACATCTGTTGATTGCCCATATAGAGATAGATATAAAGATAGATAGATAGAGATCGATAGATAGATAGATAGATTAGATAGAGATAGATGGATAAATAGATAGTTACATAGATAGATAGATATAGGGATAGATAGATCGATAGACTGACAGATAGATAGGTAGACACTATTTCTTTGGCACTTATGACTCGTCTGTCGCTGTGTTGCTAGTTTTCATGTCTTGCTTTGTATGTGTTGCTAGTTGTGTAAGCATGTGGTAGGGAGTATAGACTGTAAGCTCCATTGGGGCAGGGACTGAAATTAATGGCCAAAAATTTTTTGTAAAGTGCTGAGGAATGTATGTGCGCTATATAACAAACTGGTAATAAATAATAATAAATAATTAGATACAGATACATCCACATACATCAGTCCTCCATGTGCTTTGAGATGTGTTACAAATAATGGGTGAGTACAATGTGACTCTGTAGCACAGAGCATCTTTCCAGGTGACTTTTTCCATTAAAATGTGTCTTATTTGCAAAGCGATGCGAATAGGACGCAAAAGCAGCTTCTACTGATTAAAATGATATACAGCATGCCTACTATATAATCTGTGTGCGACTGAGCTGTATCTGCATGCGATATGCAACTTTACAGTGTCACAGCCGCTGACGCTGTAATGTAGCATTTTGCATGCAGATATATCCGCAATCGCACACAGAACATAGGCATGCCACAGATCATTTTAATCAGCATAAGCTGGTTTTCCATTCTATTTTGCATCACTTTGCAATTAAGACACATTTTAAGGGGAAAAGTTACACGAAAAGACGCTCAGTTCTATTGTGTCGTGCCACAGTATAACACTACTAGAAGGAATGTTTAACGCGAGGGGAGACTAGGTGTATATGAACACATCTGTTGGTTGCCCATATATAGATATATAAATAGATATAGATAGATAGACAGATAGGCAGACATTAGTTCTTTAGCACTTAAGACTCGTCTTTTTCTGTGTTGCTTGTTATCATGTCTCGCTTTGTTAGTGTTGCTAGTTGTGTAAGCATGTGGTAGGGAGTATAGACTGTAAGCTCCATTGGGGCAGGGACTGAAATTAATGGGCAAACATTTTTGTAAAGCGCTGCGGAATGTATGTGTGCTATATAACAAACTGGTAATAAATAATAATAAATAATTAGATACAGATACGTCCACATACATCAGTCCTCCATGTGCTTTGAGATGTGTTACAAATAATGGGTGAGTACAATGTGACTCTGCAGCACAGAGCATCTTTCCAGGTGACTTTTTCCATTAATATGTGCCTTATTTGCAAACCGATGCGAATAGGATGCAAAAGCAGCTTCTACTGATTAAAATGATATACGGCATGCCTACTGTATAATCTGTGTGCGACTGAGCTGTATCTGCATGCGATATGCAACTTTACAGTGTCACAGCCGCTGACGCTGTAATGTAGCATTTTGCATGCAGATATAATCGCAGTCGAACACAGAACATAGGCATGCCACAGATCATTTTAATTAGCATAAACTGCTTGTCCATTCTATTTTGCATCACTTTGCAATTAAGACACATTTTAAGGGGAAAAGTTACACAAAAAGTCGCTCAGTTCTATTGTGTCATGCCACAGTATAACACTACTAGAAAGGCTGTTTAACGCGAGGGGAGACTAGGTGTATGTGAACACATCTGTTGGTTGCCCATATATAGATAGATAGATATAGATAGATAGAGCGATAGAGCAGTACCGATTTGTGCCACGGTCTAACGCATCTACAAGGGCTGTTTAACACGCAGTGAGGCTAGGTGTATGTGAATACATCTGTAGATCGTTCATATACTGTATAGATAGATATAGACATAGATAGATAGAGAGATATAGTCCAAATTCACCCTGCCAACATGGACAGGCCGAACTGAGATATATTTGCATGTATAGTGTATAGCAAGAACATGTTATCGCGCCTCCCAATGTTTTTTTCCAGGTGGGCCTTTTCCATGAATCAAATTGTGAGGTCAGCATCTAAGCAAACTACAACGCTGGACTTTTGTGAGGTCTCCTTGAATCCAGACTTCTACTCATGGCAACGATCAAAGAGGAACCAACGGAAGAGGAGACCCAGAACAGGTAATTAATGTTTATTAATTACCGGGAATTCTCAGACTAGACTGGTTCTAGTCCTGCAGAGGCACGATGATATGTTCCTGCTATACATTGATACTTAAAAAAATGTCTATTTGCTATGGACTCTTCTACTTATGCGACACTGTGATTTTTTAGTGTCAGATATACAGTAATTCTGTTTATCTCAGGGTGCAGTATTTCTCAGCTGTTCACTCTCCCTGTTTTACTCCATAAATCACGCTTTTTAGTCAAAATCCCCAACAGCATTACACTCACCTTTCCCAACCAAGAATCTTGAGGGTGGTTTTTCAAACACCTGGGCTTAATGTTGGGAAAATGTGAATCTTTTGATTAGAAGATTTTCCTCCAATGTCTAATATTTAAAGATAGATCATAGATAGATAGGTAGCTTGATCATTGATAAATAGACACTAGTTAGATACAGATGTGTCTGCATACATCTATCCTCCATGCGCTATAAGACGTGTTACAAATAACGAGTGAGCGCCATGTGACTCGGTATTACAGAGCATCTTTCCATGCGACTTTTGCCCTTAAAATGTGTCTTTATTTGCAAAGCGATGTGATTAGGATGCAAAAGCAGCTTCTACTGATTAAAATGATATTCGGCATGCCTATATTCTGTGTGTGTGACTGCGGCTGTAGGGAGACTAGGTATATGTGAACACATCTGTAGATTGCCCATATAGAGATAGATATAAAGATAGATAGATAGATAGATAGAGATCGATAGATAGATAGATAGATTAGATAGAGATAGATGGATAAATAGATAGTTACATAGATAGATAGATATAGGGATAGATAGATCGATAGACAGACAGATAGATAGGTAGACACTATTTCTTTGGCACTTATGACTCGTCTGTCGCTGTGTTGCTAGTTTTCATGTCTTGCTTTGTATGTGTTGCTAGTTGTGTAAGCATGTGGTAGGGAGTATAGACTGTAAGCTCCATTGGGGCAGGGACTGAAATTAATGGCCAAACATTTTTTGTAAAGTGCTGAGGAATGTATGTGCGCTATATAACAAACTGGTAATAAATAATAATAAATAATTAGATACAGATACATCCACATACATCAGTCCTCCATGTGCTTTGAGATGTGTTACAAATAATGGGTGAGTACAATGTGACTCTGTAGCACAGAGCATCTTTCCAGGTGACTTTTTCCATTAAAATGTGTCTTATTTGCAAAGCGATGCGAATAGGACGCAAAAGCAGCTTCTACTGATTAAAATGATATACAGCATGCCTACTATATAATCTGTGTGCGACTGAGCTGTATCTGCATGCGATATGCAACTTTACAGTGTCACAGCCGCTGACGCTGTAATGTAGCATTTTGCATGCAGATATATCCGCAATCGCACACAGAACATAGGCATGCCACAGATCATTTTAATCAGCATAAGCTGGTTTTCCATTCTATTTTGCATCACTTTGCAATTAAGACACATTTTAAGGGGAAAAGTTACACGAAAAGACGCTCAGTTCTATTGTGTCGTGCCACAGTATAACACTACTAGAAGGAATGTTTAACGCGAGGGGAGACTAGGTGTATATGAACACATCTGTTGGTTGCCCATATATAGATATATAAATAGATATAGATAGATAGACAGATAGGCAGACATTAGTTCTTTAGCACTTAAGACTCGTCTTTTGCTGTGTTGCTTGTTATCATGTCTCGCTTTGTTAGTGTTGCTAGTTGTGTAAGCATGTGGTAGGGAGTATAGAGTGTAAGCTCCATTGGGGCAGGGACTGAAATTAATGGGCAAACATTTTTGTAAAGCGCTGCGGAATGTATGTGTGCTATATAACAAACTGGTAATAAATAATAATAAATAATTAGATACAGATACGTCCACATACATCAGTCCTCCATGTGCTTTGAGATGTGTTACAAATAATGGGTGAGTACAATGTGACTCTGCAGCACAGAGCATCTTTCCAGGTGACTTTTTCCATTAATATGTGCCTTATTTGCAAACCGATGCGAATAGGATGCAAAAGCAGCTTCTACTGATTAAAATGATATACGGCATGCCTACTGTATAATCTGTGTGCGACTGAGCTGTATCTGCATGCGATATGCAACTTTACAGTGTCACAGCCGCTGACGCTGTAATGTAGCATTTTGCATGCAGATATAATCGCAGTCGAACACAGAACATAGGCATGCCACAGATCATTTTAATTAGCATAAACTGCTTGTCCATTCTATTTTGCATCACTTTGCAATTAAGACACATTTTAAGGGGAAAAGTTACACAAAAAGTCGCTCAGTTCTATTGTGTCATGCCACAGTATAACACTACTAGAAAGGCTGTTTAACGCGAGGGGAGACTAGGTGTATGTGAACACATCTGTTGGTTGCCCATATATAGATAGATAGATATAGATAGATAGAGCGATAGAGCAGTACCGATTTGTGCCACGGTCTAACGCATCTACAAGGGCTGTTTAACACGCAGTGAGGCTAGGTGTATGTGAATACATCTGTAGATCGTTCATATACTGTATAGATAGATATAGACATAGATAGATAGAGAGATATAGTCCAAATTCACCCTGCCAACATGGACAGGCCGAACTGAGATATATTTGCATGTATAGTGTATAGCAAGAACATGTTATCGCGCCTCCCAATGTTTTTTTCCAGGTGGGCCTTTTCCATGAATCAAATTGTGAGGTCAGCATCTAAGCAAACTACAACGCTGGACTTTTGTGAGGTCTCCTTGAATCCAGACTTCTACTCATGGCAACGATCAAAGAGGAACCAACGGAAGAGGAGACCCAGAACAGGTAATTAATGTTTATTAATTACCGGGAATTCTCAGACTAGACTGGTTCTAGTCCTGCAGAGGCACGATGATATGTTCCTGCTATACATTGATACTTAAAAAAATGTCTATTTGCTATGGACTCTTCTACTTATGCGACACTGTGATTTTTTAGTGTCAGATATACAGTAATTCTGTTTATCTCAGGGTGCAGTATTTCTCAGCTGTTCACTCTCCCTGTTTTACTCCATAAATCATGCTTTTTAGTCAAAATCCCCAACAGCATTACACTCACCTTTCCCAACCAAGAATCTTGAGGGTGGTTTTTCAAACACCTGGGCTTAATGTTGGGAAAATGTGAATCTTTTGATTAGAAGATTTTCCTCCAATGTCTAATATTTAAAGATAGATCATAGATAGATAGGTAGCTTGATCATTGATAAATAGACACTAGTTAGATACAGATGTGTCTGCATACATCTATCCTCCATGCGCTATAAGACGTGTTACAAATAACGAGTGAGCGCCATGTGACTCGGTATTACAGAGCATCTTTCCATGCGACTTTTGCCCTTAAAATGTGTCTTTATTTGCAAAGCGATGTGATTAGGATGCAAAAGCAGCTTCTACTGATTAAAATGATATTCGGCATGCCTATATTCTGTGTGTGTGACTGCGGCTGTAGGGAGACTAGGTATATGTGAACACATCTGTAGATTGCCCATATAGAGATAGATATAAAGATAGATAGATAGATAGATAGAGATCGATAGATAGATAGATAGATTAGATAGAGATAGATGGATAAATAGATAGTTACATAGATAGATAGATATAGGGATAGATAGATCGATAGACAGACAGATAGATAGGTAGACACTATTTCTTTGGCACTTATGACTCGTCTGTCGCTGTGTTGCTAGTTTTCATGTCTTGCTTTGTATGTGTTGCTAGTTGTGTAAGCATGTGGTAGGGAGTATAGACTGTAAGCTCCATTGGGGCAGGGACTGAAATTAATGGCCAAAAATTTTTTGTAAAGTGCTGAGGAATGTATGTGCGCTATATAACAAACTGGTAATAAATAATAATAAATAATTAGATACAGATACATCCACATACATCAGTCCTCCATGTGCTTTGAGATGTGTTACAAATAATGGGTGAGTACAATGTGACTCTGTAGCACAGAGCATCTTTCCAGGTGACTTTTTCCATTAAAATGTGTCTTATTTGCAAAGCGATGCGAATAGGACGCAAAAGCAGCTTCTACTGATTAAAATGATATACAGCATGCCTACTATATAATCTGTGTGCGACTGAGCTGTATCTGCATGCGATATGCAACTTTACAGTGTCACAGCCGCTGACGCTGTAATGTAGCATTTTGCATGCAGATATATCCGCAATCGCACACAGAACATAGGCATGCCACAGATCATTTTAATCAGCATAAGCTGGTTTTCCATTCTATTTTGCATCACTTTGCAATTAAGACACATTTTAAGGGGAAAAGTTACACGAAAAGACGCTCAGTTCTATTGTGTCGTGCCACAGTATAACACTACTAGAAGGAATGTTTAACGCGAGGGGAGACTAGGTGTATATGAACACATCTGTTGGTTGCCCATATATAGATATATAAATAGATATAGATAGATAGACAGATAGGCAGACATTAGTTCTTTAGCACTTAAGACTCGTCTTTTGCTGTGTTGCTTGTTATCATGTCTCGCTTTGTTAGTGTTGCTAGTTGTGTAAGCATGTGGTAGGGAGTATAGAGTGTAAGCTCCATTGGGGCAGGGACTGAAATTAATGGGCAAACATTTTTGTAAAGCGCTGCGGAATGTATGTGTGCTATATAACAAACTGGTAATAAATAATAATAAATAATTAGATACAGATACGTCCACATACATCAGTCCTCCATGTGCTTTGAGATGTGTTACAAATAATGGGTGAGTACAATGTGACTCTGCAGCACAGAGCATCTTTCCAGGTGACTTTTTCCATTAATATGTGCCTTATTTGCAAAGCGATGCGAATAGGATGCAAAAGCAGCTTCTACTGATTAAAATGATATACGGCATGCCTACTGTATAATCTGTGTGCGACTGAGCTGTATCTGCATGCGATATGCAACTTTACAGTGTCGCTGACGCTGTAATGTAGCATTTTGCATGCAGATATAATCGCAGTCGAACACAGAACATAGGCATGCCACAGATCATTTTAATTAGCATAAACTGCCTGTCCATACTATTTTGCATCACTTTGCAATTAAGACACATTTTAAGGGGAAAAGTTACACAAAAAGTCGCTCAGTTCTATTGTGTCATGCCACAGTATAACACTACTAGAAAGGCTGTTTAACGCGAGGGGAGACTAGGTGTATGTGAACACATCTGTTGGTTGCCCATATATAGATAGATAGATATAGATAGATAGAGAGATAGAGCAGTACCGATTTGTGCCACGGTCTAACGCATCTACAAGGGCTGTTTAACACGCAGTGAGGCTAGGTGTATGTGAATACATCTGTAGATCGTTCATATACTGTATAGATAGATATAGACATAGATAGATAGAGAGATATAGTCCAAATTCACCCTGCCAACATGGACAGGCCGAACTGAGATATATTTGCATGTATAGTGTATAGCAAGAACATGTTATCGCGCCTCCCAATGTTTTTTTCCAGGTGGGCCTTTTCCATGAATCAAATTGTGAGGTCAGCATCTAAGCAAACTACAACGCTGGACTTTTGTGAGGTCTCCTTGAATCCAGACTTCTACTCATGGCAACGATCAAAGAGGAACCAACGGAAGAGGAGACCCAGAACAGGTAATTAATGTTTATTAATTACCGGGAATTCTCAGACTAGACTGGTTCTAGTCCTGCAGAGGCACGATGATATGTTCCCGCTATACATTGATACTTAAAAAAATGTCTGTTTGCTATGGACTCTTCTACTTATGCGACACTGTGATTTTTTTGTGTCAGATATACAGTAATTCTGTTTATCTCAGGGTGCAGTATTTCTCGGCTGTTCACTCTCCCTGTTTTACTCCATAAATCACGCTTTTTAGTCGAAATCCCCAACAGCATTACACTCACCTTTCCCAACCAAGAATCTTGAGGGTGGTTTTTCAAACACCTGGGCTTAATGTTGGGAAAATGTGAATCTTTTGATTAGAAGATTTGCCTCCAATGTCTAATATTTAAAGATAGATCATAGATAGATAGGTAGCTCGATCATTGATAAATAGACACTAGTTAGATACAGATGTGTCTGCATACATCTATCCTCCATGCGCTATAAGACGTGTTACAAATAACGAGTGAGCACCATGTGACTCAGTATTACAGAGCATCTTTCCATGCGACTTTTGCCCTTAAAATGTGTCTTTATTTGCAAAGCAATGTGATTAGGATGCAAAAGCAGCTTCTACTGATTAAAATGATATTCGGCATGCCTATATTCTGTGTGTGTGACTGCGGCTGTAGGGAGACTAGGTGTATGTGAACACATCTGTAGATTGCCCATATAGAGATAGATATAAAGATAGATAGATAGAGATCGATAGATAGATAGATAGATTAGATAGAGATAGATGGATAAATAGATAGTTACATAGATAGATAGATATAGGGATAGATAGATCGATAGACAGACAGATAGATAGGTAGACACTATTTCTTTGGCACTTATGACTCGTCTGTCGCTGTGCTGCTAGTTATCATGTCTCGCTTTGTATGTGTTGCTAGTTGTGTAAGCATGTGGTAGGGAGTATAGACTGTAAGCTCCATTGGGGCAGGGACTGAAATTAATGGCCAAAATTTTTTTGTAAAGTGCTGAGGAATGTATGTGTGCTATATAACAAACTGGTAATAAATAATAATAAATAATTAGATACAGATACATCCACATACATCAGTCCTCCATGTGCTTTGAGATGTGTTACAAATAATGGGTGAGTACAATGTGACTCTGTAGCACAGAGCATCTTTCCAGGTGACTTTTTCCATTAAAATGTGTCTTATTTGCAAAGCGATGCGAATAGGATGCAAAAGCAGCTTCTACTGATTAAAATGATATACGGCATGCCTACTATATAATCTGTGTGCGACTGAGCTGTATCTGCATGCGATATGCAACTTTACAGTGTCACAGCCGCTGACGCTGTAATGTAGCATTTTGCATGCAGATATATCCGCAGTCGCACACAGAACATAGGCATGCCACAGATCATTTTAATCAGCATAAGCTGGTTTTCCATTCTATTTTGCATCACTTTGCAATTAAGACACATTTTAAGGGGAAAAGTTACACGAAAAGACGCTCAGTTCTATTGTGTCGTGCCACGGTATAACACTACTAGAAGGAATGTTTAACGCGAGGGGAGACTAGGTGTATATGAACACATCTGTTGGTTGCCCATATATAGATATATAAATAGATATAGATAGATAGACAGATAGGCAGACATTAGTTCTTTAGCACTTAAGACTCGTCTTTCGCTGTGTTGCTTGTTATCATGTCTCGCTTTGTTAGTGTTGCTAGTTGTGTAAGCATGTGGTAGGGAGTATAGACTGTAAGCTCCATTGGGGCAGGGACTGAAATTAATGGGCAAACATTTTTGTAAAGCGCTGCGGAATGTATGTGCGCTATATAACAAACAGGTAATAAATAATAATAAATAATTAGATACAGATACGTCCACATACATCAGTCCTCCATGTGCTTTGAGATGTGTTACAAATAATGGGTGAGTACAATGTGACTCTGCAGCACAGAGCATCTTTCCAGGTGACTTTTTCCATTAAAATGTGTCTTATTTGCAAAGCGATGCGAATAGGACGCAAAAGCAGCTTCTACTGATTAAAATGATATACGGCATGCCTACTATATAATCTGTGTGCGACTGAGCTGTATCTGCATGCGATATGCAACTTTACAGTGTCACAGCCGCTGACGCTGTAATGTAGCATTTTGCATGCAGATATATCCGCAGTCGCACACAGAACATAGGCATGCCACAGATCATTTTAATCAGCATAAGCTGGTTTTCCATTCTATTTTGCATCACTTTGCAATTAAGACACATTTTAAGGGGAAAAGTTACACGAAAAGACGCTCAGTTCTATTGTGTCGTGCCACGGTATAACACTACTAGAAGGAATGTTTAACGCGAGGGGAGACTAGGTGTATATGAACACATCTGTTGGTTGCCCATATATAGATATATAAATAGATATAGATAGATAGACAGATAGGCAGACATTAGTTCTTTAGCACTTAAGACTCGTCTTTCGCTGTGTTGCTTGTTATCATGTCTCGCTTTGTTAGTGTTGCTAGTTGTGTAAGCATGTGGTAGGGAGTATAGACTGTAAGCTCCATTGGGGCAGGGACTGAAATTAATGGGCAAACATTTTTGTAAAGCGCTGCGGAATGTATGTGCGCTATATAACAAACAGGTAATAAATAATAATAAATAATTAGATACAGATACGTCCACATACATCAGTCCTCCATGTGCTTTGAGATGTGTTACAAATAATGGGTGAGTACAATGTGACTCTGCAGCACAGAGCATCTTTCCAGGTGACTTTTTCCATTAATATGTGCCTTATTTGCAAACCGATGCGAATAGGATGCAAAAGCAGCTTCTACTGATTAAAATGATATACGGCATGCCTACTGTATAATCTGTGTGCGACTGAGCTGTATCTGCAAGCGATATGCAACTTTACAGTGTCACAGCCGCTGACGCTGTAATGTAGCATTTTGCATGCAGATATATCCGCAGCCGCACACAGAACATAGGCATGCCATAGATCATTTTAATCAGCATAAGCTTTCTGTCCATTCTATTTTGCATCACTTTGCAATTAAGACACATTTTAAGGGGAAAAGTTACACGAAAAGACGCTCAGTTCTATTGTGTCGTGCCACAGTATAACACTACTAGAAGGACTGTTTAACGCGAGGGGAGACTAGGTATATATGAACACATCTGTTGGTTGGCCATATAAAGATATATAGATAGATATAGATAGATAGACAGATAGGCAGACATTAGTTCTTTAGCACATAAGACTCGTCTTTCGCTGTGTTGCTTGTTGTCATGTCTCGCTTTGTATGTGTTGCTAGTTGTGTAAGCATGTGGTCGGGAGTATAGACTGGAAACTCCATTGGGGCAGGGACTGAAATTAATGGGCAAACATTTTTGTAAAGCGCTGCGGAATGTATGTGCGCTATATAACAAACTGGTAATAAATAATTAGATACAGATACGTCCACATACATCAGTCCTCCATGTGTTTTGAGATGTGTTACAAATAATGGGTGAGTACAATGTGACTCTGCAGCACAGAGCATCTTTCCAGGTGACTTTTTCCATTAATATGTGTCTTATTTGCAAAGCAATGCGAATAGGACGCAAGAGCAGCTTCTACTGATTAAAATGATATACGGCATGCCTACTGTATAATCTGTGTGCGACTGAGCTGTATCAGGCTGTAATATTCAACTCTACAGTGTCACAGCCGCTGACACTGTAATGTAGCATTTTGCATGCAGATATATCCGCAGTCGAACACAGAACATAGGCATGCCACAGATCATTTTAATCAGCATAAACTGCTTGTCCATTCTATTTTGCATCACTTTGCAATTAAGACACATTTTAAGGGGAAAAGTTACACGAAAAGTCGCTCAGTTCTATTGTGTCATTCCACAGTATAACACTACTAGAAAGGCTGTTTAACGCGAGGGGAGACTAGGTGTATGTGAACACATCTGTTGGTTGCCCATATATAGATAGATATAGATAGATAGAGAGATAGAGCAGTACCGATTTGTGCCACGGTCTAATGAATCTGCAAGGGCTGTTTAACACGCAGTGAGGCTAGGTGTATGTGAATACATCTGTAGATCGTTCATATACTGTATAGATAGATATAGACATAGATAGATAGAGAGATATAGTCCAAATTCACCCTGCTAACATGGACAGGCCGAACTGAGATATATTTGCATGTATAGTGTATAGCATGAACATGTTATCGCGCCTCCCAATGTTTTTTTCCAGGTGGGCCTTTTCCATGAATCAAATTGTGAGGTCAGCATCTAAGCAAACTACAACGCTGGACTTTTGTGAGGTCTCCTTGAATCCAGACTTCTACTCATGGCAACGATCAAAGAGGAACCAACGGAAGAGGAGACCCAGAACAGGTAATTAATGTTTATTAATTACCGGGAATTCTCAGACTAGACTGGTTCTAGTCCTGCAGAGGCACGATGATATGTTCCCGCTATACATTGATACTTAAAAAAATGTCTGTTTGCTATGGACTCTTCTACTTATGCGACACTGTGATTTTTTAGTGTCAGATATACAGTAATTCTGTTTATCTCAGGGTGCAGTATTTCTCGGCTGTTCACTCTCCCTGTTTTACTCCATAAATCACGCTTTTTAGTCGAAATCCCCAACAGCATTACACTCACCTTTCCCAACCAAGAATCTTGAGGGTGGTTTTTCAAACACCTGGGCTTAATGTTGGGAAAATGTGAATCTTTTGATTAGAAGATTTGCCTCCAATGTCTAATATTTAAAGATAGATCATAGATAGATAGGTAGCTCGATCATTGATAAATAGACACTAGTTAGATACAGATGTGTCTGCATACATCTATCCTCCATGCGCTATAAGACGTGTTACAAATAACGAGTGAGCGCCATGTGACTCAGTATTACAGAGCATCTTTCCATGCGACTTTTGCCCTTAAAATGTGTCTTTATTTGCAAAGCAATGTGATTAGGATGCAAAAGCAGCTTCTACTGATTAAAATGATATTCGGCATGCCTATATTCTGTGTGTGTGACTGCGGCTGTAGGGAGACTAGGTGTATGTGAACACATCTGTAGATTGCCCATATAGAGATAGATATAAAGATAGATAGATAGAGATCGATAGATAGATAGATAGATTAGATAGAGATAGATGGATAAATAGATAGTTACATAGATAGATAGATATAGGGATAGATAGATCAATAGACAGACAGATAGATAGGTAGACACTATTTCTTTGGCACTTATGACTCGTCTGTCGCTGTGCTGCTAGTTATCATGTCTCGCTTTGTATGTGTTGCTAGTTGTGTAAGCATGTGGTAGGGAGTATAGACTGTAAGCTCCATTGGGGCAGGGACTGAAATTAATGGGCAAAAATTTTTTGTAAAGTGCTGAGGAATGTATGTGTGCTATATAACAAACTGGTAATAAATAATAATAAATAATTAGATACAGATACATCCACATACATCAGTCCTCCATGTGCTTTGAGATGTGTTACAAATAATGGGTGAGTACAATGTGACTCTGTAGCACAGAGCATCTTTCCAGGTGACTTTTTCCATTAAAATGTGTCTTATTTGCAAAGCGATGCGAATAGGACGCAAAAGCAGCTTATACTGATTAAAATGATATACGGCATGCCTACTATATAATCTGTGTGCGACTGAGCTGTATCTGCATGCGATATGCAACTTTACAGTGTCACAGCCGCTGACGCTGTAATGTAGCATTTTGCATGCAGATATATCCGCAGTCGCACACAGAACATAGGCATGCCACAGATCATTTTAATCAGCATAAGCTGGTTTTCCATTCTATTTTGCATCACTTTGCAATTAAGACACATTTTAAGGGGAAAAGTTACACGAAAAGACGCTCAGTTCTATTGTGTCGTGCCACGGTATAACACTACTAGAAGGAATGTTTAACGCGAGGGGAGACTAGGTGTATATGAACACATCTGTTGGTTGCCCATATATAGATATATAAATAGATATAGATAGATAGACAGATAGGCAGACATTAGTTCTTTAGCACTTAAGACGCGTCTTTCGCTGTGTTGCTTGTTATCATGTCTCACTTTGTTAGTGTTGCTAGTTGTGTAAGCATGTGGTAGGGAGTATAGACTGTAAGCTCCATTGGGGCAGGGACTGAAATTAATGGGCAAACATTTTTGTAAAGCGCTGCGGAATGTATGTGCGCTATATAACAAACTGGTAATAAATAATTAGATACAGATACGTCCACATACATCAGTCCTCCATGTGTTTTGAGATGTGTTACAAATAATGGGTGAGTACAATGTGACTCTGCAGCACAGAGCATCTTTCCAGGTGACTTTTTCCATTAATATGTGTCTTATTTGCAAAGCAATGCGAATAGGATGCAAAAGCAGCTTCTACTGATTAAAATGATATACGGCATGCCTACTGTATAATCTGTGTGCGACTGAGCTGTATCAGGCTGTAATATTCAACTTTACAGTGTCACAGCCGCTGACACTGTAATGTAGCATTTTGCATGCAGATATATCCGCAGTCGGACACAGAACATAGGCATGCCACAGATCATTTTAATCAGCATAAACTGCTTGTCCATTCTATTTTGCATCACTTTGCAATTAAGACACATTTTAAGGGGAAAAGTTACACGAAAAGACGCTCAGTTCTATTGTGTCGTGCCACGGTATAACACTACTAGAAGGAATGTTTAACGCGAGGGGAGACTAGGTGTATATGAACACATCTGTTGGTTGCCCATATATAGATATATAAATAGATATAGATAGATAGACAGATAGGCAGACATTAGTTCTTTAGCACTTAAGACTCGTCTTTCGCTGTGTTGCTTGTTATCATGTCTCGCTTTGTTAGTGTTGCTAGTTGTGTAAGCATGTGGTAGGGAGTATAGACTGTAAGCTCCATTGGGGCAGGGACTGAAATTAATGGGCAAACATTTTTGTAAAGCGCTGCGGAATGTATGTGCGCTATATAACAAACTGGTAATAAATAATTAGATACAGATACGTCCACATACATCAGTCCTCCATGTGTTTTGAGATGTGTTACAAATAATGGGTGAGTACAATGTGACTCTGCAGCACAGAGCATCTTTCCAGGTGACTTTTTCCATTAATATGTGTCTTATTTGCAAAGCAATGCGAATAGGACGCAAAAGCAGCTTCTACTGATTAAAATGATATACGGCATGCCTACTGTATAATCTGTGTGCGACTGAGCTGTATCAGGCTGTAATATTCAACTTTACAGTGTCACAGCCGCTGACACTGTAATGTAGCATTTTGCATGCAGATATATCCGCAGTCGAACACAGAACATAGGCATGCCACAGATCATTTTAATCAGCATAAACTGCTTGTCCATTCTATTTTGCATCACTTTGCAATTAAGACACATTTTAAGGGGAAAAGTTACACGAAAAGTCGCTCAGTTCTATTGTGTCATTCCACAGTATAACACTACTAGAAAGGCTGTTTAACGCGAGGGGAGACTAGGTGTATGTGAACACATCTGTTGGTTGCCCATATATAGATAGATAGATATAGATAGATAGAGAGATAGAGCAGTACCAATTTGTGCCACGGTCTAACGCATCTGCAAGGGCTGTTTAACACGCAGTGAGGCTAGGTGTATGTGAATACATCTGTAGATCGTTCATATACTGTATAGATAGATATAGACATAGATAGATAGAGAGATATAGTCCAAATTCACCCTGCTAACATGGACAGGCCGAACTGAGATATATTTGCATGTATAGTGTATAGCATGAACATGTTATCGCGCCTCCCAATGTTTTTTTCCAGGTGGGCCTTTTCCATGAATCAAATTGTGAGGTCAGCATCTAAGCAAACTACAACGCTGGACTTTTGTGAGGTCTCCTTGAATCCAGACTTCTACTCATGGCAACGATCAAAGAGGAACCAACGGAAGAGGAGACCCAGAACAGGTAATTAATGTTTATTAATTACCGGGAATTCTCAGACTAGACTGGTTCTAGTCCTACAGAGGCACGATGATATGTTCCCTCTATACATTGATACTTAAAAAAATGTCTATTTGCTATGGACTCTTCTACTTATGCGACACTGTGATTTTTTAGTGTCAGATATACAGTAATTCTGTTTATCTCAGGGTGCAGTATTTCTCAGCTGTTCACTTTCCCTGTTTTACTCCATAAATCACGCTTTTTAGTCAAAATCCCCAACAGCATTACACTCACCTTTCCCAACCAAGAATCTTGAGGGTGGTTTTTCAAACACCTGGGCTTAATGTTGGGAAAATGTGAATCTTTTGATTAGAAGATTTTCCTCCAATGTCTAATATTTAAAGATAGATCATAGATAGATAGGTAGCTTGATCATTGATAAATAGACACTAGTTAGATACAGATGTGTCTGCATACATCTATCCTCCATGCGCTATAAGACGTGTTACAAATAACGAGTGAGCGCCATGTGACTCGGTATTACAGAGCATCTTTCCATGCGACTTTTGCCCTTAAAATGTGTCTTTATTTGCAAAGCGATGTGATTAGGATGCAAAAGCAGCTTCTTCTGATTAAAATGATATTCGGCATGCCTATATTCTGTGTGTGTGACTGCGGCTGTAGGGAGACTAGGTATATGTGAACACATCTGTAGATTGCCCATATAGAGATAGATATAAAGATAGATAGATAGATAGAGATCGATAGATAGATCGATAGACAGACAGATAGATAGGTAGACACTATTTCTTTGGCACTTATGACTCGTCTGTCGCTGTGTTGCTAGTTTTCATGTCTTGCTTTGTATGTGTTGCTAGTTGTGTAAGCATGTGGTAGGGAGTATAGACTGTAAGCTCCATTGGGGCAGGGACTGAAATTAATGGCCAAAAATTTTTTGTAAAGTGCTGAGGAATGTATGTGCGCTATATAACAAACTGGTAATAAATAATAATAAATAATTAGATACAGATACATCCACATACATCAGTCCTCCATGTGCTTTGAGATGTGTTACAAATAATGGGTGAGTACAATGTGACTCTGTAGCACAGAGCATCTTTCCAGGTGACTTTTTCCATTAAAATGTGTCTTATTTGCAAAGCGATGCGAATAGGACGCAAAAGCAGCTTCTACTGATTAAAATGATATACAGCATGCCTACTATATAATCTGTGTGCGACTGAGCTGTATCTGCATGCGATATGCAACTTTACAGTGTCACAGCCGCTGACGCTGTAATGTAGCATTTTGCATGCAGATATATCCGCAATCGCACACAGAACATAGGCATGCCACAGATCATTTTAATCAGCATAAGCTGGTTTTCCATTCTATTTTGCATCACTTTGCAATTAAGACACATTTTAAGGGGAAAAGTTACACGAAAAGACGCTCAGTTCTATTGTGTCGTGCCACAGTATAACACTACTAGAAGGAATGTTTAACGCGAGGGGAGACTAGGTGTATATGAACACATCTGTTGGTTGCCCATATATAGATATATAAATAGATATAGATAGATAGACAGATAGGCAGACATTAGTTCTTTAGCACTTAAGACTCGTCTTTTGCTGTGTTGCTTGTTATCATGTCTTGCTTTGTTAGTGTTGCTAGTTGTGTAAGCATGTGGTAGGGAGTATAGACTGTAAGCTCCATTGGGGCAGGGACTGAAATTAATGGGCAAACATTTTTGTAAAGCGCTGCGGAATGTATGTGTGCTATATAACAAACTGGTAATAAATAATAATAAATAATTAGATACAGATACGTCCACATACATCAGTCCTCAATGTGCTTTGAGATGTGTTACAAATAATGGGTGAGTACAATGTGACTCTGCAGCACAGAGCATCTTTCCAGGTGACTTTTTCCATTAATATGTGCCTTATTTGCAAACCAATGCAAATAGAATGCAAAAGCAGCTTCTACTGATTAAAATGATATACGGCATGCCTACTGTATAATCTGTGTGCGACTGAGCTGTATCTGCATGCGATATGCAACTTTACAGTGTCACAGCCGCTGACGCTGTAATGTAGCATTTTGCATGCAGATATAATCGCAGTCGAACAAAGAACATAGGCATGCCACAGATCATTTTAATTAGCATAAACTGCTTGTCCATTCTATTTTGCATCACTTTGCAATTAAGACACATTTTAAGGGGAAAAGTTACACAAAAAGTCGCTCAGTTCTATTGTGTCGTGCCACAGTATAACACTACTAGAAAGGCTGTTTAACGCGAGGGGAGACTAGGTGTATGTGAACACATCTGTTGGTTGCCCATATATAGATAGATAGATATAGATAGATAGAGCGATAGAGCAGTACCGATTTGTGCCACGGTCTAACGCATCTACAAGGGCTGTTTAACACGCAGTGAGGCTAGGTGTATGTGAATACATCTGTAGATCGTTCATATACTGTATAGATAGATATAGACATAGATAGATAGAGAGATATAGTCCAAATTCACCCTGCCAACATGGACAGGCCGAACTGAGATATATTTGCATGTATAGTGTATAGCATGAACATGTTATCGCACCTCCCAATGTTTTTTTCCAGGTGGGCGTTTTCCATGAATCAAATTGTGAGGTCAGCATCTAAGCAAACTACAACGCTGGACTTTTGTGAGGTCTCCTTGAATCCAGACTTCTACTCATGGCAATGATCAAAGAGGAACCAACGGAAGAGGAGACCCAGAACAGGTAATTAATGTTTATTAATTACCAGGAATTCTCAGACTAGACTGGTTCTAGTCCTGCAGAGGCACGATGATATGTTCCTGCTATACATTGATACTTAAAAAAATGTCTATTTGCTATGGACTCTTCTACTTATGCGACACTGTGATTTTTTAGTGTCAGATATACAGTAATTCTGTTTATCTCAGGGTGCAGTATTTCTCAGCTGTTCACTCTCCCTGTTTTACTCCATAAATCACGCTTTTTAGTCAAAATCCACAACAGCATTACACTCACCTTTCCCAACCAAGAATCTTGAGGGTGGTTTTTCAAACACCTGGGCTTAATGTTGGGAAAATGTGAATCTTTTGATTAGAAGATTTTCCTCCAATGTCTAATATTTAAAGATAGATAATAGATAGATAGGTAGCTTGATCATTGATAAATAGACACTAGTTAGATACAGATGTGTCTGCATACATCTATCCTCCATGCGCTATAAGACGTGTTACAAATAACGAGTGAGCGCCATGTGACTCGGTATTACAGAGCATCTTTCCATGCGACTTTTGCCCTTAAAATGTGTCTTTATTTGCAAAGCGATGTGATTAGGATGCAAAAGCAGCTTCTACTGATTAAAATGATATTCGGCATGCCTATATTCTGTGTGTGTGACTGCGGCTGTAGGGAGACTAGGTATATGTGAACACATCTGTAGATTGCCCATATAGAGATAGATATAAAGATAGATAGATAGATAGCTAGAGATCGATAGATAGATAGATAGATTAGATAGAGATAGATGGATAAATAGATAGTTACATAGATAGATAGATATAGGGATAGATAGATCGATAGACAGACAGATAGGTAGACACTATTTCTTTGGCACTTATGACTCGTCTGTCGCTGTGTTGCTAGTTTTCATGTCTTGCTTTGTATGTGTTGCTAGTTGTGTAAGCATGTGGTAGGGAGTATAGACTGTAAGCTCCATTGGGGCAGGGACTGAAATTAATGGCCAAAAATTTTTTGTAAAGTGCTGAGGAATGTATGTGCGCTATATAACAAACTGGTAATAAATAATAATAAATAATTAGATACAGATACATCCACATACATCAGTCCTCCATGTGCTTTGAGATGTGTTACAAATAATGGGTGAGTACAATGTGACTCTGTAGCACAGAGCATCTTTCCAGGTGACTTTTTCCATTAAAATGTGTCTTATTTGCAAAGCGATGCGAATAGGACGCAAAAGCAGCTTCTACTGATTAAAATGATATACAGCATGCCTACTATATAATCTGTGTGCGACTGAGCTGTATCTGCATGCGATATGCAACTTTACAGTGTCACAGCCACTGACGCTGTAATGTAGCATTTTGCATGCAGATATATCCGCAATCGCACACAGAACATAGGCATGCCACAGATCATTTTAATCAGCATAAGCTGGTTTTCCATTCTATTTTGCATCACTTTGCAATTAAGACACATTTTAAGGGGAAAAGTTACACGAAAAGACGCTCAGTTCTATTGTGTCGTGCCACAGTATAACACTACTAGAAGGAATGTTTAACGCGAGGGGAGACTAGGTGTATATGAACACATCTGTTGGTTGCCCATATATAGATATATAAATAGATATAGATAGATAGACAGATAGGCAGACATTAGTTCTTTAGCACTTAAGACTCGTCTTTCGCTGTGTTGCTTGTTATCATGTCTCGCTTTGTTAGTGTTGCTAGTTGTGTAAGCATGTGGTAGGGAGTATAGACTGTAAGCTCCATTGGGGCAGGGACTGAAATTAATGGGCAAACATTTTTGTAAAGCGCTGCGGAATGTATGTGTGCTATATAACAAACTGGTAATAAATAATAATAAATAATTAGATACAGATACGTCCACATACATCAGTCCTCAATGTG
Organism: Taudactylus pleione; assembly: GCA_031769625.1. NCBI lineage: Eukaryota > Metazoa > Chordata > Amphibia > Anura > Myobatrachidae > Taudactylus > Taudactylus pleione. Next base: position 83,961 of record JAUIMM010000738.1, read on the forward strand.
CTTTGAGATGTGTTACAAATAATGGGTGAGTACAATGTGACTCTGCAGCACAGAGCATCTTTCCAGGTGACTTTTTCCATTAATATGTGCCTTATTTGCAAACCAATGCAAATAGAATGCAAAAGCAGCTTCTACTGATTAAAATGATATACGGCATGCCTACTGTATAATCTGTGTGCGACTGAGCTGTATCTGCATGCGATATGCAACTTTACAGTGTCACAGCCGCTGACGCTGTAATGTAGCATTTTGCATGCAGATATAATCGCAGTCGAACAAAGAACATAGGCATGCCACAGATCATTTTAATTAGCATAAACTGCTTGTCCATTCTATTTTGCATCACTTTGCAATTAAGACACATTTTAAGGGGAAAAGTTACACAAAAAGTCGCTCAGTTCTATTGTGTCGTGCCACAGTATAACACTACTAGAAAGGCTGTTTAACGCGAGGGGAGACTAGGTGTATGTGAACACATCTGTTGGTTGCCCATATATAGATAGATAGATATAGATAGATAGAGCGATAGAGCAGTACCGATTTGTGCCACGGTCTAACGCATCTACAAGGGCTGTTTAACACGCAGTGAGGCTAGGTGTATGTGAATACATCTGTAGATCGTTCATATACTGTATAGATAGATATAGACATAGATAGATAGAGAGATATAGTCCAAATTCACCCTGCCAACATGGACAGGCCGAACTGAGATATATTTGCATGTATAGTGTATAGCATGAACATGTTATCGCACCTCCCAATGTTTTTTTCCAGGTGGGCGTTTTCCATGAATCAAATTGTGAGGTCAGCATCTAAGCAAACTACAACGCTGGACTTTTGTGAGGTCTCCTTGAATCCAGACTTCTACTCATGGCAATGATCAAAGAGGAACCAACGGAAGAGGAGACCCAGAACAGGTAATTAATGTTTATTAATTACCAGGAATTCTCAGACTAGACTGGTTCTAGTCCTGCAGAGGCACGATGATATGTTCCTGCTATACATTGATACTTAAAAAAATGTCTATTTGCTATGGACTCTTCTACTTATGCGACACTGTGATTTTTTAGTGTCAGATATACAGTAATTCTGTTTATCTCAGGGTGCAGTATTTCTCAGCTGTTCACTCTCCCTGTTTTACTCCATAAATCACGCTTTTTAGTCAAAATCCACAACAGCATTACACTCACCTTTCCCAACCAAGAATCTTGAGGGTGGTTTTTCAAACACCTGGGCTTAATGTTGGGAAAATGTGAATCTTTTGATTAGAAGATTTTCCTCCAATGTCTAATATTTAAAGATAGATAATAGATAGATAGGTAGCTTGATCATTGATAAATAGACACTAGTTAGATACAGATGTGTCTGCATACATCTATCCTCCATGCGCTATAAGACGTGTTACAAATAACGAGTGAGCGCCATGTGACTCGGTATTACAGAGCATCTTTCCATGCGACTTTTGCCCTTAAAATGTGTCTTTATTTGCAAAGCGATGTGATTAGGATGCAAAAGCAGCTTCTACTGATTAAAATGATATTCGGCATGCCTATATTCTGTGTGTGTGACTGCGGCTGTAGGGAGACTAGGTATATGTGAACACATCTGTAGATTGCCCATATAGAGATAGATATAAAGATAGATAGATAGATAGCTAGAGATCGATAGATAGATAGATAGATTAGATAGAGATAGATGGATAAATAGATAGTTACATAGATAGATAGATATAGGGATAGATAGATCGATAGACAGACAGATAGGTAGACACTATTTCTTTGGCACTTATGACTCGTCTGTCGCTGTGTTGCTAGTTTTCATGTCTTGCTTTGTATGTGTTGCTAGTTGTGTAAGCATGTGGTAGGGAGTATAGACTGTAAGCTCCATTGGGGCAGGGACTGAAATTAATGGCCAAAAATTTTTTGTAAAGTGCTGAGGAATGTATGTGCGCTATATAACAAACTGGTAATAAATAATAATAAATAATTAGATACAGATACATCCACATACATCAGTCCTCCATGTGCTTTGAGATGTGTTACAAATAATGGGTGAGTACAATGTGACTCTGTAGCACAGAGCATCTTTCCAGGTGACTTTTTCCATTAAAATGTGTCTTATTTGCAAAGCGATGCGAATAGGACGCAAAAGCAGCTTCTACTGATTAAAATGATATACAGCATGCCTACTATATAATCTGTGTGCGACTGAGCTGTATCTGCATGCGATATGCAACTTTACAGTGTCACAGCCACTGACGCTGTAATGTAGCATTTTGCATGCAGATATATCCGCAATCGCACACAGAACATAGGCATGCCACAGATCATTTTAATCAGCATAAGCTGGTTTTCCATTCTATTTTGCATCACTTTGCAATTAAGACACATTTTAAGGGGAAAAGTTACACGAAAAGACGCTCAGTTCTATTGTGTCGTGCCACAGTATAACACTACTAGAAGGAATGTTTAACGCGAGGGGAGACTAGGTGTATATGAACACATCTGTTGGTTGCCCATATATAGATATATAAATAGATATAGATAGATAGACAGATAGGCAGACATTAGTTCTTTAGCACTTAAGACTCGTCTTTCGCTGTGTTGCTTGTTATCATGTCTCGCTTTGTTAGTGTTGCTAGTTGTGTAAGCATGTGGTAGGGAGTATAGACTGTAAGCTCCATTGGGGCAGGGACTGAAATTAATGGGCAAACATTTTTGTAAAGCGCTGCGGAATGTATGTGTGCTATATAACAAACTGGTAATAAATAATAATAAATAATTAGATACAGATACGTCCACATACATCAGTCATCCATGTGCTTTGAGATGTGTTACAAATAATGGGTGAGTACAATGTGACTCTGCAGCACAGAGCATCCGATGCGAATAGGATGCAAAAGCAGCTTCTACTGATTAAAATGATATACGGCATGCCTACTGTATAATCTGTGTGCGACTGAGCTGTATCTGCATGCGATGTGCAACTTTACAGTGTCACAGCCGCTGACGCTGTAATGTAGCATTTTGCATGCAGATATAATCGCAGTCGAACACAGAACATAGGCATGCCACAGATCATTTTAATTAGCATAAACTGCTTGTCCATTCTATTTTGCATCACTTTGCAATTAAGACACATTTTAAGGGGAAAAGTTACACAAAAAGTCGCTCAGTTCTATTGTGTCGTGCCACAGTATAACACTACTAGAAAGGCTGTTTAACGCGAGGGGAGACTAGGTGTATGTGAACACATCTGTTGGTTGCCCATATATAGATAAATAGATATAGATAGATAGAGAGATAGAGCAGTACCGATTTGTGCCACGGTCTAACGCATCTACAAGGGCTGTTTAACACGCAGTGAGGCTAGGTGTATGTGAATACATCTGTAGATCGTTCATATACTGTATAGATAGATATAGACATAGATAGATAGAGAGATATAGTCCAAATTCACCCTGCCAACATGGACAGGCCGAACTGAGATATATTTGCATGTATAGTGTATAGCAAGAACATGTTATCGCGCCTCCCAATGTTTTTTTCCAGGTGGGCCTTTTCCATGAATCAAATTGTGAGGTCAGCATCTAAGCAAACTACAACGCTGGACTTTTGTGAGGTCTCCTTGAATCCAGACTTCTACTCATGGCAACGATCAAAGAGGAACCAACGGAAGAGGAGACCCAGAACAGGTAATTAATGTTTATTAATTACCGGGAATTCTCAGACTAGACTGGTTCTAGTCCTGCAGAGGCACGATGATATGTTCCCGCTATACATTGATACTTAAAAAAATGTCTGTTTGCTATGGACTTTTCTACTTATGCGACACTGTGATTTTTTAGTGTCAGATATACAGTAATTCTGTTTATCTCAGGGTGCAGTATTTCTCGGCTGTTCACTCTCCCTGTTTTACTCCATAAATCACGCTTTTTAGTCGAAATCCCCAACAGCATTACACTCACCTTTCCCAACCAAGAATCTTGAGGGTGGTTTTTCAAACACCTGGGCTTAATGTTGGGAAAATGTGAATCTTTTGATTAGAAGATTTGCCTCCAATGTCTAATATTTAAAGATAGATCATAGATAGATAGGTAGCTCGATCATTGATAAATAGACACTAGTTAGATACAGATGTGTCTGCATACATCTATCCTCCATGCGCTATAAGACGTGTTACAAATAACGAGTGAGCGCCATGTGACTCAGTATTACAGAGCATCTTTCCATGCGACTTTTGCCCTTAAAATGTGTCTTTATTTGCAAAGCAATGTGATTAGGATGCAAAAGCAGCTTCTACTGATTAAAATGATATTCGGCATGCCTATATTCTGTGTGTGTGACTGCGGCTGTAGGGAGACTAGGTGTATGTGAACACATCTGTAGATTGCCCATATAGAGATAGATATAAAGGTAGATAGATAGAGATCGATAGATAGATAGATAGATTAGATAGAGATAGATGGATAAATAGATAGTTACATAGATAGATAGATATAGGGATAGATAGATCGATAGACAGACAGATAGATAGGTAGACACTATTTCTTTGGCACTTATGACTCGTCTGTCGCTGTGTTGCTAGTTATCATGTCTCGCTTTGTATGTGTTGCTAGTTGTGTAAGCATGTGGTAGGGAGTATAGACTGTAAGCTCCATTGGGGCAGGGACTGAAATTAATGGCCAAAATTTTTTTGTAAAGTGCTGAGGAATGTATGTGTGCTATATAACAAACTGGTAATAAATAATAATAAATAATTAGATACAGATACATCCACATACATCAGTCCTCCATGTGCTTTGAGATGTGTTACAAATAATGGGTGAGTACAATGTGACTCTGTAGCACAGAGCATCTTTCCAGGTGACTTTTTCCATTAAAATGTGTCTTATTTGCAAAGCGATGCGAATAGGACGCAAAAGCAGCTTCTACTGATTAAAATGATATACGGCATGCCTACTATATAATCTGTGTGCGACTGAGCTGTATCTGCATGCGATATGCAACTTTACAGTGTCACAGCCGCTGACGCTGTAATGTAGCATTTTGCATGCAGATATATCCGCAGTCGCACACAGAACATAGGCATGCCACAGATCATTTTAATCAGCATAAGCTGGTTTTCCATTCTATTTTGCATCACTTTGCAATTAAGACACATTTTAAGGGGAAAAGTTACACGAAAAGACGCTCAGTTCTATTGTGTCGTGCCACGGTATAACACTACTAGAAGGAATGTTTAACGCGAGGGGAGACTAGGTGTATATGAACACATCTGTTGGTTGCCCATATATAGATATATAAATAGATATAGATAGATAGACAGATAGGCAGACATTAGTTCTTTAGCACTTAAGACTCGTCTTTCGCTGTGTTGCTTGTTATCATGTCTCGCTTTGTTAGTGTTGCTAGTTGTGTAAGCATGTGGTAGGGAGTATAGACTGTAAGCTCCATTGGGGCAGGGACTGAAATTAATGGGCAAACATTTTTGTAAAGCGCTGCGGAATGTATGTGCGCTATATAACAAACTGGTAATAAATAATAATAAATAATTAGATACAGATACGTCCACATACATCAGTCCTCCATGTGCTTTGAGATGTGTTACAAATAATGGGTGAGTACAATGTGACTCTGCAGCACAGAGCATCTTTCCAGGTGACTTTTTCCATTAATATGTGCCTTATTTGCAAACCGATGCGAATAGGATGCAAAAGCAGCTTCTACTGATTAAAATGATATACGGCATGCCTACTGTATAATCTGTGTGCGACTGAGCTGTATCTGCATGCGATATGCAACTTTACAGTGTCACAGCCGCTGACGCTGTAATGTAGCATTTTGCATGCAGATATATCCGCAGCCGCACACAGAACATAGGCATGCCATAGATCATTTTAATCAGCATAAGCTGGCTGTCCATTCTATTTTGCATCACTTTGCAATTAAGACACATTTTAAGGGGAAAAGTTACACGAAAAGACGCTCAGTTCTATTGTGTCGTGCCACAGTATAACACTACTAGAAGGACTGTTTAACGCGAGGGGAGACTAGGTGTATATGAACACATCTGTTGGTTGGCCATATAAAGATATATAGATAGATATAGATAGATAGACAGATAGGCAGACATTAGTTCTTTAGCACATAAGACTCGTCTTTCGCTGTGTTGCTTGTTGTCATGTCTCGCTTTGTATGTGTTGCTAGTTGTGTAAGCATGTGGTCGGGAGTATAGACTGTAAACTCCATTGGGGCAGGGACTGAAATTAATGGGCAAACATTTTTGTAAAGCGCTGCGGAATGTATGTGCGCTATATAACAAACTGGTAATAAATAATTAGATACAGATACGTCCACATACATCAGTCCTCCATGTGTTTTGAGATGTGTTACAAATAATGGGTGAGTACAATGTGACTCTGCAGCACAGAGCATCTTTCCAGGTGACTTTTTCCATTAATATGTGTCTTATTTGCAAAGCAATGCGAATAGGACGCAAGAGCAGCTTCTACTGATTAAAATGATATACGGCATGCCTACTGTGTAATCTGTGTGCGACTGAGCTGTATCAGGCTGTAATATTCAACTTTACAGTGTCACAGCCGCTGACACTGTAATGTAGCATTTTGCATGCAGATATATCCGCAGTCGAACACAGAACATAGGCATGCCACAGATCATTTTAATCAGCATAAACTGCTTGTCCATTCTATTTTGCATCACTTTGCAATTAAGACACATTTTAAGGGGAAAAGTTACACGAAAAGTCGCTCAGTTCTATTGTGTCATTCCACAGTATAACACTACTAGAAAGGTTGTTTAACGCGAGGGGAGACTAGGTGTATGTGAACACATCTGTTGGTTGCCCATATATAGATAGATAGATATAGATAGATAGAGAGATAGAGCAGTACCGATTTGTGCCACGGTCTAATGCATCTGCAAGGGCTTTTTAACACGCAGTGAGGCTAGGTGTATGTGAATACATCTGTAGATCGTTCATATACTGTATAGATAGATATAGACATAGATAGATAGAGAGATATAGTCCAAATTCACCCTGCTAACATGGACAGGCCGAACTGAGATATATCTGCATGTATAGTGTATAGCATGAACATGTTATCGCGCCTCCCAATGTTTTTTTCCAGGTGGGCCTTTTCCATGAATCAAATTGTGAGGTCAGCATCTAAGCAAACTACAACGCTGGACTTTTGTGAGGTCTCCTTGAATCCAGACTTCTACTCATGGCAACGATCAAAGAGGAACCAACGGAAGAGGAGACCCAGAACAGGTAATTAATGTTTATTAATTACCGGGAATTCTCAGACTAGACTGGTTCTAGTCCTGCAGAGGCACGATGATATGTTCCCGCTATACATTGATACTTAAAAAAATGTCTGTTTGCTATGGACTCTTCTACTTATGCGACACTGTGATTTTTTAGTGTCAGATATACAGTAATTCTGTTTATCTCAGGGTGCAGTATTTCTCGGCTGTTCACTCTCCCTGTTTTACTCCATAAATCACGCTTTTTAGTCGAAATCCCCAACAGCATTACACTCACCTTTCCCAACCAAGAATCTTGAGGGTGGTTTTTCAAACACCTGGGCTTAATGTTGGGAAAATGTGAATCTTTTGATTAGAAGATTTGCCTCCAATGTCTAATATTTAAAGATAGATCATAGATAGATAGGTAGCTCGATCATTGATAAATAGACACTAGTTAGATACAGATGTGTCTGCATACATCTATCCTCCATGCGCTATAAGACGTGTTACAAATAACGAGTGAGCGCCATGTGACTCAGTATTACAGAGCATCTTTCCATGCGACTTTTGCCCTTAAAATGTGTCTTTATTTGCAAAGCAATGTGATTAGGATGCAAAAGCAGCTTCTACTGATTAAAATGATATTCGGCATGCCTATATTCTGTGTGTGTGACTGCGGCTGTAGGGAGACTAGGTGTATGTGAACACATCTGTAGATTGCCCATATAGAGATAGATATAAAGATAGATAGATAGATATAGATCGATAGATAGATAGATAGAATAGATAGAGATAGTTGGATAAATAGATAGATAGATAAAGGGATAGATAGATCGATAGACAGACAGATAGATAGGTGGACACTATTTCTTTGGCACTTATGACTCGTCTGTCGCTGTGTTGCTAGTTATCATGTCTCGCTTTGTATGTGTTGCTAGTTGTGTAAGCATGTGGTAGGGAGTATAGATTGTAAGCTCCATTGGGGCAGGGACTGAAATTAATGGCCAAAAATTTTTTGTAAAGTGCTGAGGAATGTATGTGCGCTATATAACAAACTGGTAATAAATAATAATAAATAATTAGATACAGATACATCCACATACATCAGTCCTCCATGTGCTTTGAGATGTGTTACAAATAATGGGTGAGTACAATGTGACTCTGTAGCACAGAGCATCTTTCCAGGTGACTTTTTCCATTAAAATGTGTCTTATTTGCAAAGCGATGCGAATAGGACGCAAAAGCAGCTTCTACTGATTAAAATGATATACGGCATGCCTACTATATAATCTGTGTGCGACTGAGCTGTATCTGCATGCGATATGCAACTTTACAGTGTCACAGCCGCTGACGCTGTAATGTAGCATTTTGCATGCAGATATATCCGCAGTCGCACACAGAACATAGGCATGCCACAGATCATTTTAATCAGCATAAGCTGGTTTTCCATTCTATTTTGCATCACTTTGCAATTAAGACACATTTTAAGGGGAAAAGTTACACGAAAAGACGCTCAGTTCTATTGTGTCGTGCCACGGTATAACACTACTAGAAGGAATGTTTAACGCGAGGGGAGACTAGGTGTATATGAACACATCTGTTGGTTGCCCATATATAGATATTTAAATAGATATAGATAGATAGACAGATAGGCAGACATTAGTTCTTTAGCACTTAAGACTCGTCTTTCGCTGTGTTGCTTGTTATCATGTCTCGCTTTGTTAGTGTTGCTAGTTGTGTAAGCATGTGGTAGGGAGTATAGACTGTAAGCTCCATTGGGGCAGGGACTGAAATTAATGGGCAAACATTTTTGTAAAGCGCTGCGGAATGTATGTGCGCTATATAACAAACTGGTAATAAATAATAATAAATAATTAGATACAGATACGTCCACATACATCAGTCCTCCATGTGCTTTGAGATGTGTTACAAATAATGGGTGAGTACAATGTGACTCTGCAGCACAGAGCATCTTTCCAGGTGACTTTTTCCATTAATATGTGTCTTATTTGCAAACCGATGCGAATAGGATGCAAAAGCAGCTTCTACTGATTAAAATGATATACGGCATGCCTACTGTATAATCTGTGTGCGACTGAGCTGTATCTGCATGCGATATGCAACTTTACAGTGTCACAGCCGCTGACGCTGTAATGTAGCATTTTGCATGCAGATATATCCGCAGCCGCACACAGAACATAGGCATGCCATAGATCATTTTAATCAGCATAAGCTGGCTGTCCATTCTATTTTGCATCACTTTGCAATTAAGACACATTTTAAGGGGAAAAGTTACACGAAAAGACGCTCAGTTCTATTGTGTCGTGCCACAGTATAACACTACTAGAAGGACTGTTTAACGCGAGGGGAGACTAGGTGTATATGAACACATCTGTTGGTTGGCCATATAAAGATATATAGATAGATATAGATAGATAGACAGATAGGCAGACATTAGTTCTTTAGCACATAAGACTCGTCTTTCGCTGTGTTGCTTGTTGTCATGTCTCGCTTTGTATGTGTTGCTAGTTGTGTAAGCATGTGGTCGGGAGTATAGACTGTAAACTCCATTGGGGCAGGGACTGAAATTAATGGGCAAACATTTTTGTAAAGCGCTGCGGAATGTATGTGCGCTATATAACAAACTGGTAATAAATAATTAGATACAGATACGTCCACATACATCAGTCCTCCATGTGTTTTGAGATGTGTTACAAATAATGGGTGAGTACAATGTGACTCTGCAGCACAGAGCATCTTTCCAGGTGACTTTTTCCATTAATATGTGTCTTATTTGCAAAGCAATGCGAATAGGATGCAAGAGCAGCTTCTACTGATTAAAATGATATACGGCATGCCTACTGTATAATCTGTGTGCGACTGAGCTGTATCAGGCTGTAATATTCAACTTTACAGTGTCACAGCCGCTGACACTGTAATGTAGCATTTTGCATGCAGATATATCCGCAGTCGAACACAGAACATAGGCATGCCACAGATCATTTTAATCAGCATAAACTGCTTGTCCATTCTATTTTGCATCACTTTGCAATTAAGACACATTTTAAGGGGAAAAGTTACACGAAAAGTCGCTCAGTTCTATTGTGTCATTCCACAGTATAACACTACTAGAAAGGTTGTTTAACGCGAGGGGAGACTAGGTGTATGTGAACACATCTGTTGGTTGCCCATATATAGATAGATAGATATAGATAGATAGAGAGATAGAGCAGTACCGATTTGTGCCACGGTCTAATGCATCTGCAAGGGCTTTTTAACACGCAGTGAGGCTAGGTGTATGTGAATACATCTGTAGATCGTTCATATACTGTATAGATAGATATAGACATAGATAGATAGAGAGATATAGTCCAAATTCACCCTGCTAACATGGACAGGCCGAACTGAGATATATTTGCATGTATAGTGTATAGCATGAACATGTTATCGCGCCTCCCAATGTTTTTTTCCAGGTGGGCCTTTTCCATGAATCAAATTGTGAGGTCAGCATCTAAGCAAACTACAACGCTGGACTTTTGTGAGGTCTCCTTGAATCCAGACTTCTACTCATGGCAACGATCAAAGAGGAACCAACGGAAGAGGAGACCCAGAACAGGTAATTAATGTTTATTAATTACCGGGAATTCTCAGACTAGACTGGTTCTAGTCCTGCAGAGGCACGATGATATGTTCCCGCTATACATTGATACTTAAAAAAATGTCTATTTGCTATGGACTCTTCTACTTATGCGACACTGTGATTTTTTAGTGTCAGATATACAGTAATTCTGTTTATCTCAGGGTGCAGTATTTCTCAGCTGTTCACTCTCCCTGTTTTACTCCATAAATCACGCTTTTTAGTCAAAATCCCCAACAGCATTACACTCACCTTTCCCAACCAAGAATCTTGAGGGTGGTTTTTCAAACACCTGGGCTTAATGTTGGGAAAATGTGAATCTTTTGATTAGAAGATTTGCCTCCAATGTCTAATATTTAAAGATAGATCATAGATAGATAGGTAGCTCGATAATTGATAAATAGACACTAGTTAGATACAGATGTGTCTGCATACATCTATCCTCCATGCACTATAAGACGTGTTACAAATAACGAGTGAGCGCCATGTGACTCGGTATTACAGAGCATCTTTCCATGCGACTTTTGCCCTTATAATGTGTCTTTATTTGCAAAGCAATGTGATTAGGATGCAAAAGCAGCTTCTACTGATTAAAATGATATTCGGCATGCCTATATTCTGTGTGTGTGACTGCGGCTGTAGGGAGACTAGGTGTATGTGAACACATCTGTAGTTTGCCCATATAGAGATAGATATAAAGATAGATAGATAGAGATCGATAGATAGATAGATAGATTAGATAGAGATAGATGGATAAATAGATAGTTACATAGATAGATAGATATAGGGATAGATAGATCGATAGACAGACAGATAGATAGGTAGACACTATTTCTTTGGCACTTATGACTCGTCTGTCGCTGTGTTGCTAGTTATCATGTCTCGCTTTGTATGTGTTGCTAGTTGTGTAAGCATGTGGTAGGGAGTATAGACTGTAAGCTCCATTGGGGCAGGGACTGAAATTAATGGCCAAAAATTTTTTGTAAAGTGCTGAGGAATGTATGTGTGCTATATAACAAACTGGTAATAAATAATAATAAATAATTAGATACAGATACATTCACATACATCAGTCCTCCATGTGCTTTGAGATGTGTTACAAATAATGGGTGAGTACAATGTGACTCTGTAGCACAGAGCATCTTTCCAGGTGACTTTTTCCATTAAAATGTGTCTTATTTGCAAAGCGATGCGAATAGGACGCAAAAGCAGCTTCTACTGATTAAAATGATATACGGCATGCCTTCTATATAATCTGTGTGCGACTGAGCTGTATCTGCATGCGATATGCAACTTTACAGTGTCACAGCCGCTGACGCTGTAATGTAGCATTTTGCATGCAGATATATCCGCAGTCGCACACAGAACATAGGCATGCCACAGATCATTTTAATCAGCATAAGCTGGTTTTCCATTCTATTTTGCATCACTTTGCAATTAAGACACATTTTAAGGGGAAAAGTTACACGAAAAGACGCTCAGTTCTATTGTGTCGTGCCACGGTATAACACTACTAGAAGGAATGTTTAACGCGAGGGGAGACTAGGTGTATATGAACACATCTGTTGGTTGCCCATATATAGATATATAAATAGATATAGATAGATAGACAGATAGGCAGACATTAGTTCTTTAGCACTTAAGACTCGTCTTTCGCTGTGTTGCTTGTTATCATGTCTCGCTTTGTTAGTGTTGCTAGTTGTGTAAGCATGTGGTAGGGAGTATAGACTGTAAGCTCCATTGGGGCAGGGACTGAAATTAATGGGCAAACATTTTTGTAAAGCGCTGCGGAATGTATGTGCGCTATATAACAAACTGGTAATAAATAATTAGATACAGATACGTCCACATACATCAGTCCTCCATGTGTTTTGAGATGTGTTACAAATAATGGGTGAGTACAATGTGACTCTGCAGCACAGAGCATCTTTCCAGGTGACTTTTTCCATTAATATGTGTCTTATTTGCAAACCGATGCGAATAGGACGCAAAAGCAGCTTCTACTGATTAAAATGATATACGGCATGCCTACTGTATAATCTGTGTGCGACTGAGCTGTATCAGGCTGCGATATTCAACTTTACAGTGTCACAGCCGCTGACACTGTAATGTAGCATTTTGCATGCAGATATATCCGCAGTCGAACACAGAACATAGGCATGCCACAGATCATTTTAATCAGCATAAACTGCTTGTCCATTCTATTTTGCATCACTTTGCAATTAAGACACATTTTAAGGGGAAAAGTTACACGAAAAGTCGCTCAGTTCTATTGTGTCGTTCCACAGTATAACACTACTAGAAAGGCTGTTTAACGCGAGGGGAGACTAGGTGTATGTGAACACATCTGTTGGTTGCCCATATATAGATAGATAGATATAGATAGATAGAGAGATAGAGCAGTACCGATTTGTGCCACGGTCTAACGCATCTGCAAGGGCTGTTTAACACGCAGTGAGGCTAGGTGTATGTGAATACATCTGTAGATCGTTCATATACTGTATAGATAGATATAGACATAGATAGATAGAGAGATATAGTCCAAATTCACCCTGCTAACATGGACAGGCCGAACTGAGATATATTTGCATGTATAGTGTATAGCATGAACATGTTATCGCGCCTCCCAATGTTTTTTTCCAGGTGGGCCTTTTCCATGAATCAAATTGTGAGGTCAGCATCTAAGCAAACTACAACGCTGGACTTTTGTGAGGTCTCCTTGAATCCAGACTTCTACTCATGGCAACGATCAAAGAGGAACCAACGGAAGAGGAGACCCAGAACAGTTAATTAATGTTTATTAATTACCGGGAATTCTCAGACTAGACTGGTTTCTAGTCCTGCAGAGGCACGATGATATGTTCCCGCTATACATTGATACTTAAAAAAATGTCTATTTGCTATGGACTCTTCTACTTATGCGACACTGTGATTTTTTAGTGTCAGATATACAGTAATTCTGTTTATCTCAGGGTGCAGTATTTCTCAGCTGTTCACTCTCCCTGTTTTACTCCATAAATCACGCTTTTTAGTCAAAATCCCCAACAGCATTACACTCACCTTTCCCAACCAAGAATCTTGAGGGTGGTTTTTCAAACACCTGGGCTTAATGTTGGGAAAATGTGAATCTTTTGATTAGAAGATTTTCCTCCAATGTCTAATATTTAAAGATAGATCATAGATAGATAGGTAGCTTGATCATTGATAAATAGACACTAGTTAGATACAGATGTGTCTGCATACATCTATCCTCCATGCGCTATAAGACGTGTTACAAATAACGAGTGAGCGCCATGTGACTCTGTATTACAGAGCATCTTTCCATGCGACTTTTGCCCTTAAAATGTGTCTTTATTTGCAAAGCGATGTGATTAGGATGCAAAAGCAGCTTCTACTGATTAAAATGATATTCGGCATGCCTATATTCTGTGTGTGTGACTGCGGCTGTAGGGAGACTAGGTGTATGTGAACACATCTGTAGATTGCCCATATAGAGATAGATATAAAGATAGATAGATAGATAGATAGAGATCGATAGATAGATAGATAGATTAGATTGAGATAGATGGATAAATAGATAGTTACATAGATAGATAGATATAGGGATAGATAGATCGATAGACAGACAGATAGATAGGTAGACACTATTTCTTTGGCACTTATGACTCGTCTGTCGCTGTGTTGCTAGTTTTCATGTCTTGCTTTGTATGTGTTGCTAGTTGTGTAAGCATGTGGTAGGGAGTATAGACTGTAAACTCCATTGGGGCAGGGACTGAAATTAATGGCCAAAAATTTTTTGTAAAGTGCTGAGGAATGTATGTGCGCTATATAACAAACTGGTAATAAATAATAATAAATAATTAGATACAGATACATCCACATACATCAGTCCTCCATGTGCTTTGAGATGTCTTACAAATAATGGGTGAGTACAATGTGACTCTGTAGCACAGAGCATCTTTCCAGGTGACTTTTTCCATTAAAATGTGTCTTATTTGCAAAGCGATGCGAATATGATGCAAAAGCAGCTTCTACTGATTAAAATTATATACAGCATGCCTACTATATAATCTGTGTGCGACTGAGCTGTATCTGCATGCGATATGCAACTTTACAGTGTCACAGCCGCTGACGCTGTAATGTAGCATTTTGCATGCAGATATATCCGCAATCGCACACAGAACATAGGCATGCCACAGATCATTTTAATCAGCATAAGCTGGTTTTCCATTCTATTTTGCATCACTTTGCAATTAAGACACATTTTAAGGGGAAAAGTTACACGAAAAGACGCTCAGTTCTATTGTGTCGTGCCACAGTATAACACTACTAGAAGGAATGTTTAACGCGAGGGGAGACTAGGTGTATATGAACACATCTGTTGGTTGCCCATATATAGATATATAAATAGATATAGATAGATAGACAGATAGGCAGACATTAGTTCTTTAGCACTTAAGACTCGTCTTTCGCTGTGTTGCTTGTTATCATGTATCCCTTTGTTAGTGTTGCTAGTTGTGTAAGCATGTGGTAGGGAGTATAGACTGTAAGCTCCATTGGGGCAGGGACTGAAATTAATGGGCAAACATTTTTGTAAAGCGCTGCGGAATGTATGTGTGCTATATAACAAACTGGTAATAAATAATAATAAATAATTAGATACAGATACGTCCACATACATCAGTCCTCCATGTGCTTTGAGATGTGTTACAAATAATGGGTGAGTACAATGTGACTCTGCAGCACAGAGCATCTTTCCAGGTGACTTTTTCCATTAATATGTGCCTTATTTGCAAACCGATGCGAATAGGATGCAAAAGCAGCTTCTACTGATTAAAATGATATACGGCATGCCTACTGTATAATCTGTGTGCGACTGAGCTGTATCTGCATGCGATATGCAACTTTACAGTGTCACAGCCGCTGACGCTGTAATGTAGCATTTTGCATGCAGATATAATCGCAGTCGAACACAGAACATAGGCATGCCACAGATCATTTTAATTAGCATAAACTGCTTGTCCATTCTATTTTGCATCACTTTGCAATTAAGACACATTTTAAGGGGAAAAGTTACACAAAAAGTCGCTCAGTTCTATTGTGTCGTGCCACAGTATAACACTACTAGAAAGGCTGTTTAACGCGAGGGGAGACTAGGTGTATGTGAACACATCTGTTGGTTGCCCATATATAGATAGATAGATATAGATAGATAGAGAGATAGAGCAGTACCGATTTGTGCCACGGTCTAACGCATCTACAAGGGCTATTTAACACGCAGTGAGGCTAGGTGTATGTGAATACATCTGTAGATCGTTCATATACTGTATAGATAGATATAGACATAGATAGATAGAGAGATATAGTCCAAATTCACCCTGCCAACATGGACAGGCCGAACTGAGATATATTTGCATGTATAGTGTATAGCAAGAACATGTTATCGCGCCTCCCAATGTTTTTTTCCAGGTGGGCCTTTTCCATGAATCAAATTGTGAGGTCAGCATCTAAGCAAACTACAACGCTGGACTTTTGTGAGGTCTCCTTGAATCCAGACTTCTACTCATGGCAACGATCAAAGAGGAACCAACGGAAGAGGAGACCCAGAACAGGTAATTAATGTTTATTAATTACCGGGAATTCTCAGACTAGACTGGTTCTAGTCCTGCAGAGGCACGATGATATGTTCCCGCTATACATTGATACTTAAAAAAATGTCTATTTGCTATGGACTCTTCTACTTATGCGACACTGTGATTTTTTAGTGTCAGATATACAGTACTTCTGTTTATCTCAGGGTGCAGTATATCTCAGCTGTTCACTCTCCCTGTTTTACTCCATAAATCACGCTTTTTAGTCAAAATCCCCAACAGCATTACACTCACCTTTCCCAACCAAGAATCTTGAGGGTGGTTTTTCAAACACCTGGGCTTAATGTTGGGAAAATGTGAATCTTTTGATTAGAAGATTTGCCTCCAATGTCTAATATTTAAAGATAGATCATAGATAGATAGGTAGCTCGATCATTGATAAATAGACACTAGTTAGATACAGATGTGTCTGCATACATCTAACCTCCATGCGCTATAAGACGTGTTACAAATAACAAGTGATTTCCATGTGACTCGGTATTACAGAGCATCTTTCCATGCGACTTTTGCCCTTGAAATGTGTCTTTATTTGCAAAGCAATGTGATTAGGATGCAAAAGCAGCTTCTACTGATTAAAATGATATTCGACATGCCGATATTCTGTGTGTGTGACTGCGGCTGTAGGAAAACTAGGTGTATGTGAACACATCTGTAGATTGCCCATATATAGATAGATATAAAGATAGATAGATAGATATAGATCGATAGATAGATAGATAGAATAGATAGAGATAGTTGGATAAATAGATAGATAGATAAAGGGATAGATAGATCGATAGACAGACAGATAGATAGGTGGACACTATTTCTTTGGCACTTATGACTCATCTGTCGCTGTGTTGCTAGTTATCATGTCTCGCTTTGTATGTGTTGCTAGTTGTGTAAGCATGTGGTAGGGAGTATAGACTGTAAGCTCCATTGGGGCAGGGACTTAAATTAATGGGCAAACATTTTTGTAAAGCACTGCAGAATGTATGTGCGCTATATAACAAACTGGTAATAAATAATAATAAATAATTAGATACAGATACGTCCACATACATCAGTCCTGCATGTGCTTTGAGATGTCTTACAAATAATGGGTGAGTACAATGTGACTCTGCGGCACAGAGCATCTTTCCAGGTGACTTTTTCCATTAATATGTGTCTTATTTGCAAAGCGATGCGAATAGGACGCAAAAGCAGCTTCTACTGATTAAAATGATATACGGCATGCCTACTGAATAATCTGTGTGCGACTGAGCTGTATCTGCATGCGATATGCAACTTTACAGTGTCACAGCCGCTGACGCTGTAATGTAGCATTTTGCATGCAGATATATCCGCAGTCGAACACAGAACATAGGCATGCCACAGATCATTTTAATCAGCATAAACTGCTTGTCCATTCTATTTTGCATCACTTTGCAATTAAGACACATTTTAAGGGGAAAAGTTACACAAAAAGTCGCTCAGTTCTATTGTGCTGTGCCACAGTATAACACTACTAGAAAGGCTGTTTAACGCGAGGGGAAACTAGGTGTATGTGAACACATCTGTTGGTTGCCCATATATAGATAGATATAGATAGATAGAGAGATAGAGTGGTACCAATTTGTGCCACGGTCTAACTTATCTACAAGGGCTGTTTAACACGCAGTGAGGCTAGGTGTATGTGAATACATCTGCATATCATTCATATACTGTATAGATAGATATAGACATAGATAGATAGATAGATAGATATAGTCCAAATTCACCCTGCCAACATGGACAGGCCCAACTGAGATATATTTGCATGTATAGTGTATAGCAAGAACATGTTATCGTGCCTCCCAATGTTTTTTTCCAGATGTGCCTTTTCCATGAATCAAATTGTGAGGTCAGCATCTAAGCAAACTACAACGCTGGACTTTTGTGAGGTCTCCTTGAATCCAGACTTCTACTCATGGCAACGATCAAAGAGGAACCAACGGAAGAGGAGACCCAGAACAGGTAATTAATGTTTATTAATTACCGGGAATTCTCAGACTAAACTGTTTCTAGTCCTGCAGAGGCACGATGATATGTTCCCGCTATACATTGATACTTAAAAAAATGTCTATTTGCTATGGACTCTTCTTATGCGACACTGTGATTTTTTTGTGTCAGATATACAGTAATTCTGCTTATCTCAGGGTGCAGTATATCTCAGCTGTTCACTCTCCCTGTTTTACTGCATAAATCACACTTTTTAGTCAAAATCCCCAACAGCATTACACTCACCTTTCCCAACCAAGAATCTTGAGGGTGGTTTTTCAAACACCTGGGTTTAATGTTGGGAAAATGTCAATCTTTTGATTAGAAGATTTGCCTCCAATGTCTAATATTTAAAAGATAGATCATAGATAGATAGGTAGCTCGATCATTGATAAATAGACACTAGTTAGATACAGATGTGTCTGCATACATCTATCCTCCATGCGCTATAAGGTGTGTTAGAAATAACGAGTGAGCGCCATGTGACTCGGTATTACAGAGCCTCTTTCCATGCGACTTTTTCCCTTAAAATGTGTCTTTAATTGCAAAGTGATGTGATTAGGATGCAAAAGCAGCTTCTACTGATTAAAATGATATTCGACATGCCTATATTCTGTGCGTGTGACTGCGGCTGTAGGGAGACTAGGTGTATGTGAACACATCTGTAGATTGCCCATACATAGATAGATATAAAGATAGATAGATAGATATAGATCGATAAATAGATAGATAGATTAGATAGAGATAGTTGGATAAATAGATAGATACATAGATAGATAGATATAGGGATAGATAGAACGATAGACAGACAGATAGATAGGTAGACACTATTTCTTTGGCACTTATGACTCATCTGTCGCTGTGTTGCTAGTTATCATGTCTCGCTTTGTATGTGTTGCTAGTTGTGTAAGCATGTGGTAGGGAGTATAGACTGTAAGCTCCATTGGGGCAGGGACTGAAATTAATGAGCAAACATTTTTGTAAAGTGCTGCGGAATGTATGTGCGCTATATAACAAACTGGTAATAAATAATAATAAATAATTAGATACAGATACGTCCACATACATCAGTCCTCCATGTGCTTTGAGATGTGTTACAAATAATGGGTGAGTACAATGTGACTCTGCAGCACAGAGCATCTTTCCTGGTGACTTTTTCCATTAATATGTGTCTTATTTGCAAAGCAATGCGAATAGGATGCAAAAGCAGCTTCTACTGATTAAAATGATATACGGCAGGCCTACTGTATAATCTGTGTGCGACTGAGCTGTATCAGGCTGGGATATTCAACTTTACAGTGTCACAGCCGCTGACACTGTAATGTAGCATTTTGCATGCAGATATATCCGCAGTCGAACACAGAACATATGCATGCCACAGATCATTTTAATCAGCATAAACTGCTAGTCCATTCTATTTTGCATCACTTTGCAATTAAGACACATTTTAAGGGGAAAAGTTACATGAAAAGTCGCTCAGTTCTATTGTGTCATGCCACAGTATAACACTACTAGAAAGGCTGTTTAACGCGTGGGGAGACTAGGTGTATGTGTACACATCTGTTGGTTGCCCATATATAGATAGATAGATATAGATAGATAGAGAGATAGGGTGGTACCGATTCGTGCCATGGTATAACGCATCTACAAGGGCTGTTTAACGCGCAGTGAGGCTAGGTGTATGTGAATACATCTGTAGATCGTCCATATACTGTATAGATAGATATAGACATAGATTGATAGATAGATATAGTCCAAATTCACCCTGAAAACAAGGACAGGCCCAACTGAGATATATTTGCATGTATAGTGTATAGCAAGAACATGTTATCGTGCCTCCCAATGTTTTTTCCCAGGTGGACCTTTTCCATAAATCAAATTGTGAGGTCAGCATCTAAGCAAACTACAACGCTGGACTTTTGTGAGGTCTCCTTGAATCCAGACTTGTACTCATGGCAACGATCAAAGAGGAACCAACGGAAGAGGAGACCCAGAACAGGTAATTAATGTTTATTAATTACCGGGAATTCTCAGACTAGACTGGTTCTAGTCCTGCAGAGGTACGATGATATGTTCCCGCTATACATTGATACTTAAAAAAATGTCTATTTGATAATGACTCTTCTACTTATGCGACACTGTGATTTTTTTAGTGTCAGATATACAGTAATTCTGTTTATCTCAGGGTGCAGTATATCTCAGCTGTTCACTCTCCCTGTTTTACTGCATAAATCACACTTTTTAGTCAAAATCCCCAACAGCATTACACTCACCTTTCCCAACCAAGAATCTTGAGGGTGGTTTTTCAAACACCTGGGCTTAATGTTGGGAAAATGTGAATCTTTTGATTAGAAGATTTTCCTCCAATGTCTAATATTTAAAGATAGATCATAGATAGATAGGTAGCTCGATCATTGATAAATAGACACTAGTTAGATACAGATGTGTCTGCATACATCTATCCTCCATGCGCTATAAGACGTGTTACAAATAACAAGTGAGCGCCATGTGACTCGGTATTACAGAGCATCTTTCCATGCGACTTTTGCCCTTAAAATGTGTCTTTATTTGCAAAGCGATGTGATTAGGATGCAAAAGCAGCTTCTACTGATTAAAATGATATTCGGCATGCCTATATTCTGTGTGTGTGACTGCGGCTGTAGGGAGACTAGGTGTATGTGAACACATCTGTAGATTGCCCATATATAGATAGATATAAAGATAGATAGATAGATATAGATCGATAGATAGATAGATTAGATAGAGATAGTTGGATAAATAGATAGATAGATAAAGGGATAGATAGATCGATAGACAGACAGATAGATAGGTGGACACTATTTCTTTGGCACTTATGACTCATCTGTCGCTGTGTTGCTAGTTATCATGTCTCGCTTTGTATGTGTTGCTAGTTGTGTAAGCATGTGGTAGGGAGTATAGACTGTAAGCTCCATTGGGGCAGGGACTGAAATTAATGGGCAAACATTTTTGTAAAGCACTGCGGAATGTATGTGCGCTATATAACAAACTGGTAATAAATAATAATAAATAATTAGATACAGATACGTCCACATACATCAGTCCTCCATGTGCTTTGAGATGTGTTACAAATAATGGGTGAGTACAATGTGACTCTGCGGCACAGAGCATCTTTCCAGGTGACTTTTTCCATTAATATGTGTCTTATTTGCAAAGCGATGCGAATAGGACGCAAATGCAGCTTCTACTGATTAAAATGATATATGGCATGCCTACTGAATAATCTGTGTGCGACTGAGCTGTATCTGCTTGCGATATGCAACTTTACAGTGTCACAGCCGCTGACGCTGTAATGTAGCATTTTGCATGCAGATATATCCGCAGTCGAACACAGATCATAGGCATGCCACAGATCATTTTAATCAGCATAAACTGCTTGTCCATTCTATTTTGCATCACTTTGCAATTAAGACACATTTTAAGGGGAAAAGTTACACAAAAAGTCGCTCAGTTCTATTGTGTCGTGCCACAGTATAACACTACTAGAAAGGCTGTTTAACGCGAGGGGAGACTAGGTGTATGTGAACACATCTGTTGGTTGCCCATATATAGATAGATAGATATAGATAGATAGAGAGATAGAGTGGTACCAATTTGTGCCACGGTCTAACGCATCTACAAGGGCTGTTTAACACGCAGTGAGGCTAGGTGTATGTGAATACATCTGCATATCATTCATATACTGTATAGATAGATATAGACATAGATAGATAGATATAGTCCAAATTCACCCTGCCAACATGGACAGGCCCAACTGAGATATATTTGCATGTATATATAGTGTATAGCAAGAACATGTTATCGTGCCTCCCAATGTTTTTTTCCAGGTGGGCCTTTTCCGTGAATCAAATTGTGAGGTCAGCATCTAAGCAAACTACAACGCTGGACTTTTGTGAGGTCTCCTTGAATCCAGACTTCTACTCATGGCAATGATCAAAGAGGAACCAACGGAAGAGGAGACCCAGAACAGGTAATTAATGTTTATTAATTACCGGGAATTCTCAGACTAAACTGGTTCTAGTCCTGCAGAGGCACGATGATATGTTGCCGCTATACATTGATACTTAAAAAAATGTCTATTTGCTATGGACTCTTCTTCTTATGCGACACTGTGATTTTTTTGTGTCAGATATACAGTAATTCTGCTTATCTCAGGGTGCAGTATATCTCAGCTGTTCACTCTCCCTGTTTTACTGCATAAATCACACTTTTTAGTCAAAATCTCCAACAGCATTACACTCACCTTTCCCAACCAAGAATCTTGAGGGTGGTGTTTCAAACACCTGGGTTTAATGTTGGGAAAATGTCAATCTTTTGATTAGAAGATTTGCCTCCAATGTCTAATATTTAAAAGATAGATCATAGATAGATAGGTAGCTCGATCATTGATAATAGACACTAGTTAGATACAGATGTGTCTGCATACATCTATCCTCCATGCGCTATAAGATGTGTTAGAAATAACGAGTGAGCGCCATGTGACTCGGTATTACAGAGCATCTTTCCATGCGACTTTTGCCCTTAAAATGTGTCTTTATTTGCAAAGCGATGTGATTAGGATGCAAAAGCAGCTTCTACTGATTAAAATGATATTCGACATGCCTATATTCTGTGCGTGTGACTGCGGCTGTAGGGAGACTAGGTGTATGTGAACACATCTGTAGATTGCCCATACATAGATAGATATAAAGATAGATAGATAGATATAGATCGATAAATAGATAGATAGATTAGATAGAGATAGTTGGATAAATAGATAGATACATAGATAGATAGATATAGGGATAGATAGATCGATAGACAGACAGATAGATAGGTAGACACTATTTCTTTGGCACTTATGACTCATCTGTCGCTGTGTTGCTAGTTATCATGTCTCGCTTTGTATGTGTTGCTAGTTGTGTAAGCATGTGGTAGGGAGTATAGACTGTAAGCTCCATTGGGGCAGGGACTGAAATTAATGGGCAAACATTTTTGTAACACGCTGCGGAATGTATTTACGCTATATAACAAACTGGTAATAAATAATAATAAATAATTAGATACAGATACGTCCACATACATCAGTCCTCCATGTGCTTTGAGATGTGTTACAAATAATGGGTGAGTACAATGTGACTCTGCAGCACAGAGCATCTTTCCAGGTGACTTTTTCCATTAATATGTGTCTTATTTGCAAAGCGATGCGAATAGGATGCAAAAGCAGCTTCTACTGATTAAAATGATATATGGCATGCCTACTGTATAATCTGTGTGCGACTGAGCTGTATCTGCATGCGATATGCAACTTTACAGTGTCACAGCCGCTGACGCTGTAATGTTGCATTTTGCATGCAGATATATCCGCAGTCGCACACAGAACATAGGCATGCCACAGATCATTTTAATCAGCATAAGCTGGTTGTCCATTCTATTTTGCATCATTTTGCAATTAAGACACATTTTAAGGGGAAAAGTTACACGAAAAGTCGCTCAGTTCTATTGTGTCATGCCACAGTATAACACTACTAGAAGGACTGTTTAACGCGAGGGGAGACTAGGTGTATATGAACACATCTGTTGGTTGCCCATATATAGATAGATAGATAGATAGATAGATATAGATAGATAGATAGACAGATAGGCAGACATTAGTTCTTTAGCACTTAAGACTCATCTTCTGCTGTGTTGCTTGTTGTCATGTCTCGCTTTGTATGTGTTGCTAGTTGTGTAAGCATATGGTAGGGAGTATAGACTGTAAACTCCATTGGGGCAGGGACTGAAATTAATGAGCAAACATTTTTGTAAAGTGCTGCGGAATGTATGTGCGCTATATAACAAACTGGTAATAAATAATAATAAATAATTAGATACAGATACGTCCACATACATCAGTCCTCCATGTGCTTTGAGATGTGTTACAAATAATGGGTGAGTACAATGTGACTGTGCAGCACAGAGCATCTTTCCTGGTGACTTTTTCCATTAATATGTGTCTTATTTGCAAAGCAATGCGAATAGGACGCAAAAGCAGCTTCTACTGATTAAAATGATATACGGCATGCCTACTGTATAATCTGTGTGCGACTGAGCTGTATCAGGCTGGGATATTCAACTTTACAGTGTCACAGCCGCTGACACTGTAATGTAGCATTTTGCATGCAGATATATCCGCAGTCGAACACAGAACATATGCATGCCACAGATCATTTTAATCAGCATAAACTGCTAGTCCATTCTATTTTGCATCACTTTGCAATTAAGACACATTTTAAGGGGAAAAGTTACACGAAAAGTCGCTCAGTTCTATTGTGTCATGCCGCAATATAACACTACTAGAAAGGCTGTTTAACGCGAGGGGAGACTAGGTGTATGTGAACACATCTGTTGGTTGCCCATATATATATAGATAGATATAGATAGATAGAGAGATAGAGCGGTACCGATTTGTGCCATGGTATAACGCATCTACAAGGGCTGTTTAACGCGCAGTGAGGCTAGGTGTATGTGAATACATCTGTAGATCGTCCATATACTGTATAGATAGATATAGACATAGATAGATAGATAGATAGATAGATAGATATAGTCCAAATTCACCCTGCCAACATGGACAGGCCCAACTGAGTTATATTTGCATGTATAGTGTATAGCAAGAACATGTTATCGCACCTCCCAAACTTTTTTCCAGATGTGCCTTTTCCATTAATCAAATTGTGAGGTCAGCATCTAAGCAAACTACAACGCTGGGCTTTTGTGAGGTCTCCTTGAATCCAGACTTCTACTCATGGCAACGGTCAAAGAGGAACCAACGGAAGAGGAGACCCAGAACAGGTAATTAATGTTTATTAATTACCGGTAATTCTCAGGCTAGACTGGTTCTAGTCCTGCAGAGGCACGATGATATGTTCCCACTATACATTGATACTTAAAAAAATGTCTATTTGCATGGACTCTTCTACTTATGCGACACTGTGATTTTTTAGTGTCAGATATACAGTAATTCTGCTTATCTCAGGGTGCAGTATATCTCAGCTGTTCACTCTCCCTGTTTTACTCCATAAATCACGCTTTTTAGTCAAAATCCGCAACAGCATTACACTCACCTTTCCCATTCAAGAATCTTGAGGGTGGTTTTTCAAACACCTGGGCTTAATGTTGGGAAAATGTGAATCTTTTGATTAGAAGATTTGCCTCCAATGTCTAATATTTAAAGATAGATCATAGATAGATAGGTAGCTCGATCATTGATAAAAAGACACTAGTTAGATACAGATGTGTCTGCATACATCTATCCTCCATGCGCTATAAGACGTGTTACAAATAACAAGTGATTTCCATGTGACTCGGTATTACAGAGCATCTTTCCATGCGACTTTTGCCCTTGAAATGTGTCTTTATTTGCAAAGCGATGTGATTAGGATGCAAAAGCAGCTTCTACTGATTAAAATGATATTCAACATGCCTATATTCTGTGTGTGTGACTGCGGCTGTAGGGAGACTAGGTGTATGTGAACACATCTGTAGATTGCCCAAATATAGATAGATATAAAGATAGATAGATATAGATCAATAGATAGATATATAGATTAGATAGAGATAGTTGGATAAATAGATAGATACATAGATAGATAGATAAAGGGATAGATAGATAGATCGATAGACAGACAGATAGATAGGTAGACACTATTTCTTTGGCACTTATGACTCATCTGTCGCTGTGTTGCTAGTTATCATGTCTCGCTTTGTATGTGTTGCTAGTTGTGTAAGCATGTGGTAGGGAGTATAGACTGTAAGCTCCATTGGGGCAGGGACTGAAATTAATGGGCAAGCATTTTTGTAAAGCACTGCGGAATGTATGTGCGCTATATAACAAACTGGTTATAAATAATAATAAATAATTAGATACAGATACGTCCACATACATCAGTCCTCCATGTGCTTTGAGATGTGTTACAAATAATGGGTGAGTACAATGTGACTCTGCAGCACAGAACATCTTTCCAGGTGACTTTTTCCATTAATATTTGTCTTATTTGCAAAGCGATGCGAATAGGACGCAAAAGCAGCTTCTACTGTTTAAAATGATATATGGCATGCCTACTGTATAATCTGTGTGCGACTGAGCTGTATCTGCTTGCGATATGCAACTTTACAGTGTCACAGCCGCTGACGCTGTAATGCAGCATTTTGCATGCAGATATATCCGCAGTCGAACACAGAACATAGGCATGCCACAGATCATTTTAATCAGCATAAACTGCTTGTCCATTCTATTTTGCATCACTTTGCAATTAAGACACATTTTAAGGGGAAAAGTTACACAAAAAGTCGCTCAGTTCTATTGTGTCATGCCACAGTATAACACTACTAGAAAGGCTGTTTAATGCAAGGGGAGACTAGGTGTATGTGAACACATCTGTTGGTTGCCCATATATAGATAGATATAGATAGATAGAGAGATAGAGTGGTACCAATTTGTGCCATGGTCTAACGCATCTACAAGGGCTGTTTAACACGCAGTGAGGCTAGGTGTATGTGAATACATCTGCATATCGTTCATATACTGTATAGATAGATATAGACATAGATAGATAGATAGATATAGTCCAAATTCACCCTGCCAACATGGACAGGCCCAACTGAGATATATTTGCATTTACAGTGTATAGCAAGAACATGTTATCGCGCCTCCCAATGTTTTTTTCCAGGTGGGCGTTTTCCATGAATCAAATTGTGAGGTCAGCATCTAAGCAAACTACAACGCTGGACTTTTGTGAGGTCTCCTTGAATCCAGACTTCTACTCATGGCAACGATCAAAGAGGAACCAACGGAAGAGGAGACCCAGAACAGGTAATTAATGTTTATTAATTACCGGGAATTCTCAGACTAGACTGGTTCTAGTCCTGCAGAGGCACGACGATATGTTCCCGCTATACATTGATACTTAAAAAAATGTCTATTTGCTATGGACTCTTCTTCTTATGCGACACTGTGATTTTTTAGTGTCAGATATACAGTAATTCTGCTTATCTCAGGGTGCAGTATATCTCAGCTGTTCACTCTCCCTGTTTTACTGCATAAATCACACTTTTTAGTCAAAATCCCCAACAGCATTACACTCACCTTTCCCAACCAAGAATCTTGAGGGTGGTTTTTCAAACACCTGGGCTTAATGTTGGGAAAATGTGAATCTTTTGATTAGAAGATTTGCCTCCAATGTCTAATATTTAAAAGATAGATCATAGATAGATAGGTAGCTCGATCATTGATAAATAGACACTAGTTAGATACAGATGTGTCTGCATACATCTATCCTCCATGCGCTATAAGATGTGTTAGAAATAACGAGTGAGCGCCATGTGACTCGGTATTACAGAGCATCTTTCCATGCGACTTTTGCCCTTAAAATGTGTCTTTATTTGCAAAGCGATGTGATTAGGACGCAAAAGCAGCTTCTACTGATTAAAATGATACTCGACATGCCTATATTCTGTGTGTGTGACTGCGGCTGTAGGGAGACTAGGTGTATGTGAACACATCTGTAGATTGCCCATATATAGATAGATATAAAGATAGATAGATAGATATAGATCGATAGATAGATAGATTAGATAGAGATAGTTGGATAAATAGATAGATACATAGATAGATAGATATAGGGATAGATAGATCGATAGACAGACAGATAGATAGGTAGACACTATTTCTTTGGCACTTATGACTCATCTGTCGCTGTGTTGCTAGTTATCGTGTCTCGCTTTGTATGTGTTGCTAGTTGTGTAAGCATGTGGTAGGGAGTATAGACTGTAAGCTCCATTGGGGCAGGGACTGAAATTAATGGCCAAACATTTTTGTAACACGCTGCGGAATGTATGTACGCTATATAACAAACTGGTAATAAATAATAATAAATAATTAGATACAGATACGTCCACATACATCAGTCCTCCATGTGCTTTGAGATGTGTTATAAATAATGGGTGAGTACAATGTGACTCTGCAGCACAGAGCATCTTTCCAGGTGACTTTTTCCATTAATATGTGTCTTATTTGCAAAGCGATGCGAATAGGACGCAAAAGCAGCTTCTACTGATTAAAATGATATATGGCATGCCTACTGTATAATCTGTGTGCGACTGAGCTGTATCTGCATGCGATATGCAACTTTACAGTTTCACAGCCGCTGACGCTGTAATGTAGCATTTTGCATGCAGATATATCCGCAGTCGAACACAGAACATATGCATGCCACAGATCATTTTAATCAGCATAAACTGCTAGTCCATTCTATTTTGCATCACTTTGCAATTAAGACACATTTTAAGGGGAAAAGTTACACGAAAAGTCGCTCAGTTCTATTGTGTCATGCCGCAGTATAACACTACTAGAAAGGCTGTTTAACGCGAGGGGAGACTAGGTGTATGTGAACACATCTGTTGGTTGCCCATATATATATAGATAGATATAGATAGATAGAGAGATAGAGTGGTACCGATTTGTGCCATGGTATAACGCATCTACAAGGGCTGTTTAACGCGCTGTGAGGCTAGGTGTATGTGAATACATCTGTAGATCGTCCATATACTGTATAGATAGATATAGACATAGATAGATAGATAGATAGATATAGTCCAAATTCACCCTGCCAACATGGACAGGCCCAACTGAGTTATATTTGCATGTATAGTGTATAGCAAGAACATGTTATCGCACCTCCCAAACTTTTTTTCCAGATGTGCCTTTTCCATTAATCAAATTGTGAGGTCAGCATCTAAGCAAACTACAACGCTGGGCTTTTGTGAGGTCTCCTTGAATCCAGACTTCTACTCATGGCAACGGTCAAAGAGGAACCAACGGAAGAGGAGACCCAGAACAGGTAATTAATGTTTATTAATTACCAGTAATTCTCAGGCTAGACTGGTTCTAGTCCTGCAGAGGCACGATGATATGTTCCCACTATACATTGATACTTAAAAAAATGTCTATTTGCATGGACTTTTCTACTTATGCGACACTGTGATTTTTTAGTGTCAGATATACAGTAATTCTGCTTATCTCAGGGTGCAGTATATCTCAGCTGTTCACTCTCCCTGTTTTACTCCATAAATCACGCTTTTTAGTCAAAATCCGCAACAGCATTACACTCACCTTTCCCATTCAAGAATCTTGAGGGTGGTTTTTCAAACACCTGGGCTTAATGTTGGGAAAATGTGAATCTTTTGATTAGAAGATTTGCCTCCAATGTCTAATATTTAAAGATAGATCATAGATAGATAGGTAGCTCGATCATTGATAAAAAGACACTAGTTAGATACAGATGTGTCTGCATACATCTATCCTCCATGCGCTATAAGACGTGTTACAAATAACAAGTGATTTCCATGTGACTCGGTATTACAGAGCATCTTTCCATGCGACTTTTGCCCTTGAAATGTGTCTTTATTTGCAAAGCGATGTGATTAGGATGCAAAAGCAGCTTCTACTGATTAAAATGATATTCGACATGCCTATATTCTGTGTGTGTGACTGCGGCTGTAGGGAGACTAGGTGTATGTGAACACATCTGTAGATTGCCCAAATATAGATAGATATAAAGATAGATAGATATAGATCGATAGATAGATAGATAGATTAGATAGAGATAGTTGGACAAATAGATAGATACATAGATAGATAGATAAAGGGATAGATAGATAGATCGATATACAGACAGATAGATAGGTAGACACTATTTCTTTGGCACTTATGACTCATCTGTCGCTGTGTTGCTAGTTATCATGTCTCGCTTTGTATGTGTTGCTAGTTGTGTAAGCATGTGGTAGGGAGTATAGACTGTAAGCTCCATTGGGGCAGGGACTGAAATTAATGGGCAAACATTTTTGTAAAGCACTGCGGAATGTATGTGCGCTATATAACAAACTGGTTATAAATAATAATAAATAATTAGATACAGATACGTCCACATACATCAGTCCTCCATGTGCTTTGAGATGTGTTACAAATAATGGGTGAGTACAATGTGACTCTGCAGCACAGAACATCTTTCCAGGTGACTTTTTCCATTAATATTTGTCTTATTTGCAAAGCGATGCGAATAGGACGCAAAAGCAGCTTCTACTGATTAAAATGATATATGGCATGCCTACTGTATAATCTGTGTGCGACTGAGCTGTATCTGCTTGCGATATGCAACTTTACAGTGTCACAGCCGCTGACGCTGTAATGTAGCATTTTGCATGCAGATATATCCGCAGTCGAACACAGAACATAGGCATGCCACAGATCATTTTAATCAGCATAAACTGCTTGTCCATTCTATTTTGCATCACTTTGCAATTAAGACACATTTTAAGGGGAAAAGTTACACAAAAAGTCGCTCAGTTCTATTGTGTCGTGCCACAGTATAACACTACTAGAAAGGCTGTTTAACGCAAGGGGAGACTAGGTGTATGTGAACACATCTGTTGGTTGCCCATATATAGATAGATATAGATAGATAGAGAGATAGAGTGGTACCAATTTGTGCCATGGTCTAACGCATCTACAAGGGATGTTTAACACGCAGTGAGGCTAGGTGTATGTGAATGCATCTGCATATCGTTCATATACTGTATAGATAGATATAGACATAGATAGATAGATAGATAGATATAGTCCAAATTCACCCTGCCAACATGGACAGGCCCAACTGAGATATATTTGCATTTACAGTGTATAGCAAGAACATGTTATCGCGCCTCCCAATGTTTTTTTCCAGGTGTGCGTTTTCCATGAATCAAATTGTGAGGTCAGCATCTAAGCAAACTACAACGCTGGACTTTTGTGAGGTCTCCTTGAATCCAGACTTCTACTCATGGCAACGATCAAAGAGGAACCAACGGAAGAGGAGACCCAGAACAGGTAATTAATGTTTATTAATTACCGGGAATTCTCAGACTAGACTGGTTCTAGTCCTGCAGAGGCACGACGATATGTTCCCGCTATACATTGATACTTAAAAAAATGTCTATTTGCTATGGACTCTTCTTCTTATGCGACACTGTGATTTTTTAGTGTCAGATATACAGTAATTCAGCTTATCTCAGGGTGCAGTATATCTCAGCTGTTCACTCTCCCTGTTTTACTGCATAAATCACACTTTTTAGTCAAAATCCCCAACAGCATTACACTCACCTTTCCCAACCAAGAATCTTGAGGGTGGTTTTTCAAACACCTGGGCTTAATGTTGGGAAAATGTGAATCTTTTGATTAGAAGATTTGCCTCCAATGTCTAATATTTAAAAGATAGATCATAGATAGATAGGTAGCTCGATCATTGATAAATAGACACTAGTTAGATACAGATGTGTCTGCATACATCTATCCTCCATGCGCTATAAGATGTGTTAGAAATAACGAGTGAGCGCCATGTGACTCGGTATTACAGAGCATCTTTCCATGCGACTTTTGCCCTTAAAATGTGTCTTTATTTGCAAAGCGATGTGATTAGGACGCAAAAGCAGCTTCTACTGATTAAAATGATACTCGACATGCCTATATTCTGTGTGTGTGACTGCGGCTGTAGGGAGACTAGGTGTATGTGAACACATCTGTAGATTGCCCATATATAGATAGATATAAAGATAGATAGATAGATAGATATAGATCGTTAGATAGATAGATTAGATAGATAGGTAGACACTATTTCTTTGGCACTTATGACTCATCTGTCGCTGTGTTGCTAGTTATCATGTCTCGCTTTGTATGTGTTGCTAGTTGTGTAAGCATGTGGTAGGGAGTATAGACTGTAAGCTCCATTGGGGCAGGGACTGAAATTAATGGCCAAACATTTTTGTAACACGCTGCGGAATGTATGTACGCTATATAACAAACTGGTAATAAATAATAATAAATAATTAGATACAGATACGTCCACATACATCAGTCCTCCATGTGCTTTGAGATGTGTTATAAATAATGGGTGAGTACAATGTGACTCTGCAGCACAGAGCATCTTTCCAGGTGACTTTTTCCATTAATATGTGTCTTATTTGCAAAGCGATGTGAATAGGACGCAAAAGCAGCTTCTACTGATTAAAATGATATATGGCATGCCTACTGTATAATCTGTGTGCGACTGAGCTGTATCTGCATGCGATATGCAACTTTACAGTTTCACAGCCGCTGACGCTGTAATGTAGCATTTTGCATGCAGATATATCCGCAGTCGAACACAGAACATATGCATGCCACAGATCATTTTAATCAGCATAAACTGCTAGTCCATTCTATTTTGCATCACTTTGCAATTAAGACACATTTTAAGGGGAAAAGTTACACGAAAAGTCGCTCAGTTCTATTGTGTCATGCCGCAGTATAACACTACTAGAAAGGCTGTTTAACGCGAGGGGAGACTAGGTGTATGTGAACACATCTGTTGGTTGCCCATATATATATAGATAGATATAGATAGATAGAGAGATAGAGTGGTACCGATTTGTGCCATGGTATAACGCATCTACAAGGGCTGTTTAACGCGCTGTGAGGCTAGGTGTATGTGAATACATCTGTAGATCGTCCATATACTGTATAGATAGATATAGACATAGATAGATAGATAGATAGATATAGTCCAAATTCACCCTGCCAACATGGACAGGCCCAACTGAGTTATATTTGCATGTATAGTGTATAGCAAGAACATGTTATCGCACCTCCCAAACTTTTTTTCCAGATGTGCCTTTTCCATTAATCAAATTGTGAGGTCAGCATCTAAGCAAACTACAACGCTGGGCTTTTGTGAGGTCTCCTTGAATCCAGACTTCTACTCATGGCAACGGTCAAAGAGGAACCAACGGAAGAGGAGACCCAGAACAGGTAATTAATGTTTATTAATTACCGGTAATTCTCAGGCTAGACTGGTTCTAGTCCTGCAGAGGCACGATGATATGTTCCCACTATACATTGATACTTAAAAAAATGTCTATTTGCATGGACTCTTCTACTTAAGCGACACTGTGATTTTTTAGTGTCAGATATACAGTAATTCTGCTTATCTCAGGGTGCAGTATATCTCAGCTGTTCACTCTCCCTGTTTTACTCCATAAATCACGCTTTTTAGTCAAAATCCGCAACAGCATTACACTCACCTTTCCCATTCAAGAATCTTGAGGGTGGTTTTTCAAACACCTGGGCTTAATGTTGGGAAAATGTGAATCTTTTGATTAGAAGATTTGCCTCCAATGTCTAATATTTAAAGATAGATCATAGATAGATAGGTAGCTCGATCATTGATAAAAAGACACTAGTTAGATACAGATGTGTCTGCATACATCTATCCTCCATGCGCTATAAGACGTGTTACAAATAACAAGTGATTTCCATGTGACTCGGTATTACAGAGCATCTTTCCATGCGACTTTTGCCCTTGAAATGTGTCTTTATTTGCAAAGCGATGTGATTAGGATGCAAAAGCAGCTTCTACTGATTAAAATGATATTCGACATGCCTATATTCTGTGTGTGTGACTGCGGCTGTAGGGAGACTAGGTGTATGTGAACACATCTGTAGATTGCCCAAATATAGATAGATATAAAGATAGATAGATATAGATCGATAGATAGATAGATTAGATAGAGATAGTTGGATAAATAGATAGATACATAGATAGATAGATAAAGGGATAGATAGATAGATCGATAGACAGACAGATAGATAGGTAGACACTATTTCTTTGGCACTTATGACTCATCTGTTGCTGTGTTGCTAGTTATCATGTCTCGCTTTGTATGTGTTGCTAGTTGTGTAAGCATGTGGTAGGGAGTATAGACTGTAAGCTCCATTGGGGCAGGGACTGAAATTAATGGGCAAACATTTTTGTAAAGCACTGCGGAATGTATGTGCGCTATATAACAAACTGGTTATAAATAATAATAAATAATTAGATACAGATACGTCCACATACATCAGTCCTCCATGTGCTTTGAGATGTGTTACAAATAATGGGTGAGTACAATGTGACTCTGCAGCACAGAACATCTTTCCAGGTGACTTTTTCCATTAATATTTGTCTTATTTGCAAAGCGATGCGAATAGGACGCAAAAGCAGCTTCTACTGATTAAAATGATATATGGCATGCCTACTGTATAATCTGTGTGCGACTGAGCTGTATCTGCTTGCGATATGCAACTTTACAGTGTCACAGCCACTGACGCTGTAATGTAGCATTTTGCATGCAGATATATCCGCAGTCGAACACAGAACATAGGCATGCCACAGATCATTTTAATCAGCATAAACTGCTTGTCCATTCTATTTTGCATCACTTTGCAATTAAGACACATTTTAAGGGGAAAAGTTACACAAAAAGTCGCTCAGTTCTATTGTGTCGTGCCACAGTATAACACTACTAGAAAGGCTGTTTAACGCAAGGGGAGACTAGGTGTATGTGAACACATCTGTTGGTTGCCCATATATAGATAGATATAGATAGATAGAGAGATAGAGTGGTACCAATTTGTGCCATGGTCTAACGCATCTACAAAGGCTGTTTAACACGCAGTGAGGCTAGGTGTATGTGAATACATCTGCATATCGTTCATATACTGTATAGATAGATATAGACATAGATAGATAGATAGATAGATATAGTCCAAATTCACCCTGCCAACATGGACAGGCCCAACTGAGATATATTTGCACTTACAGTGTATAGCAAGAACATGTTATCGCGCCTCCCAATGTTTTTTTCCAGGTGGGCGTTTTCCATGAATCAAATTGTGAGGTCAGCATCTAAGCAAACTACAACGCTGGACTTTTGTGAGGTCTCCTTGAATCCAGACTTCTACTCATGGCAACGATCAAAGAGGAACCAACGGAAGAGGAGACCCAGAACAGGTAATTAATGTTTATTAATTACCGGGAATTCTCAGACTAGACTGGTTCTAGTCCTGCAGAGGCACGACAATATGTTCCCGCTATACATTGATACTTAAAAAAATGTCTATTTGCTATGGACTCTTCTTCTTATGCGACACTGTGATTTTTTAGTGTCAGATATACAGTAATTCTGCTTATCTCAGGGTGCAGTATATCTCAGCTGTTCACTCTCCCTGTTTTACTGCATAAATCACACTTTTTAGTCAAAATCCCCAACAGCATTACACTCACCTTTCCCAACCAAGAATCTTGAGGGTGGTTTTTCAAACACCTGGGCTTAATGTTGGGAAAATGTGAATCTTTTGATTAGAAGATTTGCCTCCAATGTCTAATATTTAAAAGATAGATCATAGATAGATAGGTAGCTCGATCATTGATAAATAGACACTAGTTAGATACAGATGTGTCTGCATACATCTATCCTCCATGCGCTATAAGATGTGTTAGAAATAACGAGTGAGCGCCATGTGACTCGGTATTACAGAGCATCTTTCCATGCGACTTTTGCCCTTAAAATGTGTCTTTATTTGCAAAGCGATGTGATTAGGACGCAAAAGCAGCTTCTACTGATTAAAATGATACTCGACATGCCTATATTCTGTGTGTGTGACTGCGGCTGTAGGGAGACTAGGTGTATGTGAACACATCTGTAGATTGCCCATATATAGATAGATATAAAGATAGATAGATAGATATAGATCGATAGATAGATAGATTAGATAGAGATAGTTGGATAAATAGATAGATACATAGATAGATAGATATAGGGATAGATAGATCGATAGACAGACAGATAGATAGGTAGACACTATTTCTTTGGCACTTATGACTCATCTGTCGCTGTGTTGCTAGTTATCGTGTCTCGCTTTGTATGTGTTGCTAGTTGTGTAAGCATGTGGTAGGGAGTATAGACTGTAAGCTCCATTGGGGCAGGGACTGAAATTAATGGCCAAACATTTTTGTAACACGCTGCGGAATGTATGTACGCTATATAACAAACTGGTAATAAATAATAATAAATAATTAGATACAGATACGTCCACATACATCAGTCCTCCATGTGCTTTGAGATGTGTTATAAATAATGGGTGAGTACAATGTGACTCTGCAGCACAGAGCATCTTTCCAGGTGACTTTTTCCATTAATATGTGTCTTATTTGCAAAGCGATGTGAATAGGACGCAAAAGCAGCTTCTACTGATTAAAATGATATATGGCATGCCTACTGTATAATCTGTGTGCGACTGAGCTGTATCTGCATGCGATATGCAACTTTACAGTTTCACAGCCGCTGACGCTGTAATGTAGCATTTTGCATGCAGATATATCCGCAGTCGAACACAGAACATATGCATGCCACAGATCATTTTAATCAGCATAAACTGCTAGTCCATTCTATTTTGCATCACTTTGCAATTAAGACACATTTTAAGGGAAAAAAGTTACACGAAAAGTCGCTCAGTTCTATTGTGTCATGCCGCAGTATAACACTACTAGAAAGGCTGTTTAACGCGAGGGGAGACTAGGTGTATGTGAACACATCTGTTGGTTGCCCATATATATATAGATAGATATAGATAGATAGAGAGATAGAGTGGTACCGATTTGTGCCATGGTATAACGCATCTACAAGGGCTGTTTAACGCGCTGTGAGGCTAGGTGTATGTGAATACATCTGTAGATCGTCCATATACTGTATAGATAGATATAGACATAGATAGATAGATAGATAGATAGATATAGTCCAAATTCACCCTGCCAACATGGACAGGCCCAACTGAGTTATATTTGCATGTATAGTGTATAGCAAGAACATGTTATCGCACCTCCCAAACTTTTTTTCCAGATGTGCCTTTTCCATTAATCAAATTGTGAGGTCAGCATCTAAGCAAACTACAACGCTGGGCTTTTGTGAGGTCTCCTTGAATCCAGACTTCTACTCATGGCAACGGTCAAAGAGGAACCAACGGAAGAGGAGACCCAGAACAGGTAATTAATGTTTATTAATTACCGGTAATTCTCAGGCTAGACTGGTTCTAGTCCTGCAGAGGCACGATGATATGTTCCCACTATACATTGATACTTAAAAAAATGTCTATTTGCATGGACTCTTCTACTTATGCGACACTGTGATTTTTTAGTGTCAGATATACAGTAATTCTGCTTATCTCAGGGTGCAGTATATCTCAGCTGTTCACTCTCCCTGTTTTACTCCATAAATCACGCTTTTTAGTCAAAATCCGCAACAGCATTACACTCACCCTTCCCATTCAAGAATCTTGAGGGTGGTTTTTCAAACACCTGGGCTTAATGTTGGGAAAATGTGAATCTTTTGATTAGAAGATTTGCCTCCAATGTCTAATATTTAAAGATAGATCATAGATAGATAGGTAGCTCGATCATTGATAAAAAGACACTAGTTAGATACAGATGTGTCTGCATACATCTATCCTCCATGCGCTATAAGACGTGTTACAAATAACAAGTGATTTCCATGTGACTCGGTATTACAGAGCATCTTTCCATGCGACTTTTGCCCTTGAAATGTGTCTTTATTTGCAAAGCGATGTGATTAGGATGCAAAAGCAGCTTCTACTGATTAAAATGATACTCGACATGCCTATATTCTGTGTGTGTGACTGCGGCTGTAGGGAGACTAGGTGTATGTGAACACATCTGTAGATTGCCCAAATATAGATAGATATAAAGATAGATAGATATAGATCGATAGATAGATAGATAGATTAGATAGAGATAGTTGGATAAATAGATAGATACATAGATAGATAGATAAAGGGATAGATAGATAGATCAATAGACAGACAGATAGATAGGTAGACACTATTTCTTTGGCACTTATGACTCATCTGTCGCTGTGTTGCTAGTTATCATGTCTCGCTTTGTATGTGTTGCTAGTTGTGTAAGCATGTGGTAGGGAGTATAGACTGTAAGCTCCATTGGGGCAGGGACTGAAATTAATGGGCAAACATTTTTGTAAAGCACTGCGGAATGTATGTGCGCTATATAACAAACTGGTTATAAATAATAATAAATAATTAGATACAGATACGTCCACATACATCAGTCCTCCATGTGCTTTGAGATGTGTTATAAATAATGGGTGAGTACAATGTGACTCTGCAGCACAGAGCATCTTTCCAGGTGACTTTTTCCATTAATATGTGTCTTATTTGCAAAGCGATGCGAATAGGACGCAAAAGCAGCTTCTACTGATTAAAATGATATATGGCATGCCTACTGTATAATCTGTGTGCGACTGAGCTGTATCTGCATGCGATATGCAACTTTACAGTTTCACAGCCGCTGACGCTGTAATGTAGCATTTTGCATGCAGATATATCCGCAGTCGAACACAGAACATAGGCATTCCACAGATCATTTTAATCAGCATAAACTGCTTGTCCATTCTATTTTGCATCACTTTGCAATTAAGACACATTTTAAGGGGAAAAGTTACACGAAAAGTCGCTCAGTTCTATTGTGTCATGCCACAGTATAACACTACTAGATAGGCTGTTTAACGCGAGGGGAGACTAGGTGTATGTGAACACATCTGTTGGTTGCCCATATATAGATAGATAGATATAGATAGATAGAGAGATAGAGCGGTACCGATTCGTGCCATGGTATAACGCATCTACAAGGGCTGTTTAACGTGCAGTGAGGCTAGGTGTATGTGAATACATCAGTAGATCGTCCATATACTGTATAGATAGATATAGACATAGATAGATAGATAGATAGATAGATAGATATAGTCCAAATTCACCCTGCCAACAAGGACAGGCCCAACTGAGATATATTTGCATGTATAGTGTATAGCAAGAACATGTTATCGCACCTCCCAATCTTTTTTTCCAGATGTGCCTTTTCCATGAATCAAATTGTGAGGTCAGCATCTAAGCAAACTACAATGCTGGGCTTTTGTGAGGTCTCCTTGAATCCAGACTTCTACTCATGGCAACGGTCAAAGAGGAATCAACGGAAGAGGAGACCCAGAACAGGTAATTAATGTTTATTAATTACCGGGAATTCTCAGGCTAGACTGGTTCTAGTCCTGCAGAGGCATGATGATATGTTCCCGCTATACATTGATACTTAAAAAAATGTCTATTTGATATGGACTCTTCTACTTATGCGACACTGTGATTTTTTAGTGTGAGATATACAGTAATTCTGTTTATCTCAGGGTGCAGTATATCTCAGCTGTTCACTCTCCCTGTTTTACTGCATAAATCACACTTTTTAGTCAAAATCCCCAACAGCATTACACTCACCTTTCCCATTCAAGAATCTTGAGGGTGGTTTTTCAAACACCTGGGCTTAATGTTGGGAAAATGTGAATCTTTTGATTAGAAGATTTGCCTCCAATGTCGAATATTTAAAAGATAGATCATAGATAGATAGGTAGCTTGATCATTGATAAATAGACACTAGTTAGATACAGATGTGTCTGCATACATCTATCCTCCATGCGCTTTAAGATGTGTTAGAAATAACGAGTGAGTGTCATGTGACTCGGTATTACAGAGCATCTTTCCATGCGACTTTTGCCCTTAAAATGTGTCTTTATTTGCAAAGCGATGTGATTAGGACGCAAAAGCAGCTTCTACTGATTAAAATGATATTCGACATGCCTATATTCTGTGTGTGTGACTGCGGCTGTAGGGAGACTAGGTGTATGTGAACACATCTGTAGATTGCCCATATATAGATAGATATAAAGATAGATAGATAGATATAGATCAATAGATAGATAGATTAGATAGAGATAGTTGGATAAATAGATAGATACATAGATAGAAAGATATAGGGATAGATAGATCGATAGACAGACAGATAGATAGGTAGACACTATTTCTTTGGCACTTATGACTCATCTGTCGCTGTGTTGCTAGTTATCATGTCTCGCTTTGTATGTGTTGCTAGTTGTGTAAGCATGTGGTAGGGAGTATAGACTGTAAGCTCCATTGGGGCAGGGACTGAAATTAATGGGCAAACATTTTTGTAACGCGCTGCGGAATGTATGTATGCTATATAACAAACTGGTAAATAATAATAAATAATTAGATACAGATACGTCCACATACATCAGTCCTCCATGTGCTTTGAGATGTGTTACAAATAATGGGTGAGTACAATGTGACTCTGCAGCACAGAGCATCTTTCCAGGTGACTTTTTCCATTAATATGTGTCTTATTTGCAAAGCGATGCGAATAGGATGCAAAAGCAGCTTCTACTGATTAAAATGATATATGGCATGCCTACTGTATAATCTGTGTGTGACTGAGCTGTATCTGCATGCGATATGCAACTTTACAGTTTCACAGCCGCTGACGCTGTAATGTAGCATTTTGCATGCAGATATATCCGCAGTCGAACACAGAACATATGCATGCCACAGATCATTTTAATCAGCATAAACTGCTAGTCCATTCTATTTTGCATCACTTTGCAATTAAGACACATTTTAAGGGAAAAAAGTTACACGAAAAGTCGCTCAGTTCTATTGTGTCATGCCGCAGTATAACACTACTAGAAAGGCTGTTTAACGCGAGGGGAGACTAGGTGTATGTGAACACATCTGTTGGTTGCCCATATATATATAGATAGATATAGATAGATAGAGAGATAGAGTGGTACCGATTTGTGCCATGGTATAACGCATCTACAAGGGCTGTTTAACGCGCTGTGAGGCTAGGTGTATGTGAATACATCTGTAGATCGTCCATATACTGTATAGATAGATATAGACATAGATAGATAGATAGATAGATATAGTCCAAATTCACCCTGCCAACATGGACAGGCCCAACTGAGTTATATTTGCATGTATAGTGTATAGCAAGAACATGTTATCGCACCTCCCAAACTTTTTTTCCAGATGTGCCTTTTCCATTAATCAAATTGTGAGGTCAGCATCTAAGCAAACTACAACACTGGGCTTTTGTGAGGTCTCCTTGAATCCAGACTTCTACTCATGGCAACGGTCAAAGAGGAACCAACGGAAGAGGAGACCCAGAACAGGTAATTAATGTTTATTAATTACCGGTAATTCTCAGGCTAGACTGGTTCTAGTCCTGCAGAGGCACGATGATATGTTCCCACTATACATTGATACTTAAAAAAATGTCTATTTGCATGGACTCTTCTACTTATGCGACACTGTGATTTTTTAGTGTCAGATATACAGTAATTCTGCTTATCTCAGGGTGCAGTATATCTCAGCTGTTCACTCTCCCTGTTTTACTCCATAAATCACGCTTTTTAGTCAAAATCCGCAACAGCATTACACTCACCTTTCCCATTCAAGAATCTTGAGGGTGG
The DNA here is from genome assembly GCA_031769625.1 of Taudactylus pleione. Classification (NCBI taxonomy): domain Eukaryota; kingdom Metazoa; phylum Chordata; class Amphibia; order Anura; family Myobatrachidae; genus Taudactylus; species Taudactylus pleione. Next base: position 125,810 of record JAUIMM010000738.1, read on the forward strand.
TTTTTCAAACACCTGGGCTTAATGTTGGGAAAATGTGAATCTTTTGATTAGAAGATTTGCCTCCAATGTCTAATATTTAAAGATAGATCATAGATAGATAGGTAGCTCGATCATTGATAAAAAGACACTAGTTAGATACAGATGTGTCTGCATACATCTATCCTCCATGCGCTATAAGACGTGTTACAAATAACAAGTGATTTCTATGTGACTCGGTATTACAGAGCATCTTTCCATGCGACTTTTGCCCTTGAAATGTGTCTTTATTTGCAAAGCGATGTGATTAGGATGCAAAAGCAGCTTCTACTGATTAAAATGATATTCGACATGCCTATATTCTGTGTGTGTGACTGCGGCTGTAGGGAGACTAGGTGTATGTGAACACATCTGTAGATTGCCCAAATATAGATAGATATAAAGATAGATAGATATAGATCGATAGATAGATAGATAGATTAGATAGAGATAGTTGGATAAATAGATAGATACATAGATAGATAGATAAAGGGATAGATAGATAGATCGATAGACAGACAGATAGATAGGTAGACACTATTTCTTTGGCACTTATGACTCATCTGTCGCTGTGTTGCTAGTTATCATGTCTCGCTTTGTATGTGTTGCTAGTTGTGTAAGCATGTGGTAGGGAGTATAGACTGTAAGCTCCATTGGGGCAGGGACTGAAATTAATGGGCAAACATTTTTGTAAAGCACTGCGGAATGTATGTGCGCTATATAACAAACTGGTTATAAATAATAATAAATAATTAGATACAGATACGTCCACATACATCAGTCCTCCATGTGCTTTGAGATGTGTTACAAATAATGGGTGAGTACAATGTGATTCTGCAGCACAGAACATCTTTCCAGGTGACTTTTTCCATTAATATGTGTCTTATTTGCAAAGCGATGCGAATAGGACGCAAAAGCAGCTTCTACTGATTAAAATGATATATGGCATGCCTACTGTATAATCTGTGTGCGACTGAGCTGTATCTACTTGCGATATGCAACTTTACAGTGTCACAGCCGCTGACGCTGTAATGTAGCATTTTGCATGCAGATATATCCGCAGTCGAACACAGAACATAGGCATGCCACAGATCATTTTAATCAGCATAAACTGCTTGTCCATTCTATTTTGCATCACTTTGCAATTAAGACACATTTTAAGGGGAAAAGTTACACAAAAAGTCGCTCAGTTCTATTGTGTCGTGCCACAGTATAACACTACTAGAAAGGCTGTTTAATGCAAGGGGAGACTAGGTGTATGTGAACACATCTGTTGGTTGCCCATATATAGATAGATATAGATAGATAGAGAGATAGAGTGGTACCAATTTGTGCCATGGTCTAACGCATCTACAAGGGCTGTTTAACACGCAGTGAGGCTAGGTGTATGTGAATACATCTGCATATCGTTCATATACTGTATAGATAGATATAGACATAGATAGATAGATAGATAGATAGATATAGTCCAAATTCACCCTGCCAACATGGACAGGCCCAACTGAGATATATTTGCATGTACAGTGTATAGCAAGAACATGTTATCGCGCCTCCCAATGTTTTTTTCCAGGTGGGCGTTTTCCATGAATCAAATTGTGAGGTCAGCATCTAAGCAAACTACAACGCTGGACTTTTGTGAGGTCTCCTTGAATCCAGACTTCTACTCATGGCAACGATCAAAGAGGAACCAACGGAAGAGGAGACCCAGAACAGGTAATTAATGTTTATTAATTACCGGGAATTCTCAGACTAGACTGGTTCTAGTCCTGCAGAGGCACGACGATATGTTCCCGCTATACATTGATACTTAAAAAAATGTCTATTTGCTATGGACTCTTCTTCTTATGCGACACTGTGATTTTTTAGTGTCAGATATACAGTAATTCTGCTTATCTCAGGGTGCAGTATATCTCAGCTGTTCACTCTCCCTGTTTTACTGCATAAATCACACTTTTTAGTCAAAATCCCCAACAGCATTACACTCACCTTTCCCAACCAAGAATCTTGAGGGTGGTTTTTCAAACACCTGGGCTTAATGTTGGGAAAATGTGAATCTTTTGATTAGAAGATTTGCCTCCAATGTCGAATATTTAAAAGATAGATCATAGATAGATAGGTAGCTCGATCATTGATAAATAGACACTAGTTAGATACAGATGTGTCTGCATACATCTATCCTCCATGCGCTATAAGATGTGTTAGAAATAACGAGTGAGCGCCATGTGACTCGGTATTACAGAGCATCTTTCCATGCGACTTTTGCCCTTAAAATGTGTCTTTATTTGCAAAGCGATGTGATTAGGACGCAAAAGCAGCTTCTACTGATTAAAATGATACTCGACATGCCTATATTCTGTGTGTGTGACTGCGGCTGTAGGGAGACTAGGTGTATGTGAACACATCTGTAGATTGCCCATATATAGATAGATATAAAGATAGATAGATAGATATAGATCGATAGATAGATTAGATAGAGATAGTTGGATAAATAGATAGATACATAGATAGATAGATATAGGGATAGATAGATCGATAGACAGACAGATAGATAGGTAGACACTATTTCTTTGGCACTTATGACTCATCTGTCGCTGTGTTGCTAGTTATCGTGTCTCGCTTTGTATGTGTTGCTAGTTGTGTAAGCATGTGGTAGGGAGTATAGACTGTAAGCTCCATTGGGGCAGGGACTGAAATTAATGGCCAAACATTTTTGTAACACGCTGCGGAATGTATGTACGCTATATAACAAACTGGTAATAAATAATAATAAATAATTAGATACAGATACGTCCACATACATCAGTCCTCCATGTGCTTTGAGATGTGTTATAAATAATGGGTGAGTACAATGTGACTCTGCAGCACAGAGCATCTTTCCAGGTGACTTTTTCCATTAATATGTGTCTTATTTGCAAAGCGATGCGAATAGGACGCAAAAGCAGCTTCTACTGATTAAAATGATATATGGCATGCCTACTGTATAATCTGTGTGCGACTGAGCTGTATCTGCATGCGATATGCAACTTTACAGTTTCACAGCCGCTGACGCTGTAATGTAGCATTTTGCATGCAGATATATCCGCAGTCGAACACAGAACATAGGCATTCCACAGATCATTTTAATCAGCATAAACTGCTTGTCCATTCTATTTTGCATCACTTTGCAATTAAGACACATTTTAAGGGGAAAAGTTACACGAAAAGTCGCTCAGTTCTATTGTGTCATGCCACAGTATAACACTACTAGATAGGCTGTTTAACGCGAGGGGAGACTAGGTGTATGTGAACACATCTGTTGGTTGCCCATATATAGATAGATAGATATAGATAGATAGAGAGATAGAGCGGTACCGATTCGTGCCATGGTATAACGCATCTACAAGGGCTGTTTAACGTGCAGTGAGGCTAGGTGTATGTGAATACATCAGTAGATCGTCCATATACTGTATAGATAGATATAGACATAGATAGATAGATAGATAGATATAGTCCAAATTCACCCTGCCAACAAGGACAGGCCCAACTGAGATATATTTGCATGTATAGTGTATAGCAAGAACATGTTATCGCACCTCCCAATCTTTTTTTCCAGATGTGCCTTTTCCATGAATCAAATTGTGAGGTCAGCATCTAAGCAAACTACAACGCTGGGCTTTTGTGAGGTCTCCTTGAATCCAGACTTCTACTCATGGCAACGGTCAAAGAGGAATCAACGGAAGAGGAGACCCAGAACAGGTAATTAATGTTTATTAATTACCGGGAATTCTCAGGCTAGACTGGTTCTAGTCCTGCAGAGGCATGATGATATGTTCCCGCTATACATTGATACTTAAAAAAATGTCTATTTGATATGGACTCTTCTACTTATGCGACACTGTGATTTTTTAGTGTGAGATATACAGTAATTCTGTTTATCTCAGGGTGCAGTATATCTCAGCTGTTCACTCTCCCTGTTTTACTGCATAAATCACACTTTTTAGTCAAAATCCCCAACAGCATTACACTCACCTTTCCCATTCAAGAATCTTGAGGGTGGTTTTTCAAACACCTGGGCTTAATGTTGGGAAAATGTGAATCTTTTGATTAGAAGATTTGCCTCCAATGTCGAATATTTAAAAGATAGATCATAGATAGATAGGTAGCTTGATCATTGATAAATAGACACTAGTTAGATACAGATGTGTCTGCATACATCTATCCTCCATGCGCTTTAAGATGTGTTAGAAATAACGAGTGAGTGTCATGTGACTCGGTATTACAGAGCATCTTTCCATGCGACTTTTGCCCTTAAAATGTGTCTTTATTTGCAAAGCGATGTGATTAGGACGCAAAAGCAGCTTCTACTGATTAAAATGATATTCGACATGCCTATATTCTGTGTGTGTGACTGCGGCTGTAGGGAGACTAGGTGTATGTGAACACATCTGTAGATTGCCCATATATAGATAGATATAAAGATAGATAGATAGATATAGATCAATAGATAGATAGATTAGATAGAGATAGTTGGATAAATAGATAGATACATAGATAGAAAGATATAGGGATAGATAGATCGATAGACAGACAGATAGATAGGTAGACACTATTTCTTTGGCACTTATGACTCATCTGTCGCTGTGTTGCTAGTTATCATGTCTCGCTTTGTATGTGTTGCTAGTTGTGTAAGCATGTGGTAGGGAGTATAGACTGTAAGCTCCATTGGGGCAGGGACTGAAATTAATGGGCAAACATTTTTGTAACGCGCTGCGGAATGTATGTATGCTATATAACAAACTGGTAAATAATAATAAATAATTAGATACAGATACGTCCACATACATCAGTCCTCCATGTGCTTTGAGATGTGTTACAAATAATGGGTGAGTACAATGTGACTCTGCAGCACAGAGCATCTTTCCAGGTGACTTTTTCCATTAATATGTGTCTTATTTGCAAAGCGATGCGAATAGGACGCAAAAGCAGCTTCTACTGATTAAAATGATATATGGCATGCCTACTGTATAATCTGTGTGCGACTGAGCTGTATCTGCATGCAATATGCAACTTTACAGTTTCACAGCCACTGACGCTGTAATGTAACATTTTGCATGCAGATATATCCGCAGTCGAACACAGAACATAGGCATGCCACAGATCATTTTAATCAGCATAAACTGCTTGTCCATTCTATTTTGCATCACTTTGCAATTAAGACACATTTTAAGGGGAAAAGTTACACGAAAAGTCGCTCAGTTCTATTGTGTCATGCCACAGTATAACACTACTAGAAAGGCTGTTTAACGCGAGGGGAGACTAGGTGTATGTGAACACATCTGTTGGTTGCCCATATATAGATAGATAGATATAGATAGATAGAGAGATAGAGCGGTACCGATTCGTGCCATGGTATAACGCATCTACAAGGGCTGTTTAACGCTCAGTGAGGCTAGGTGTATGTGAATACATCTGTAGATCGTCCATATACTGTATAGATAGATATAGACATAGATAGATAGATAGATATAGTCCAAATTCACCCTGCCAACAAGGACAGGCCCAACTGAGATATATTTGCATGTATAGTGTATAGCAAGAACATGTTATCGCGCCTCCCAATGTTTTTTTCGAGGTGGACCTTTTCCATGAATCAAATTGTGAGGTCAGCATCTAAGCAAACTACAACGCTGGACTTTTGTGAGGTCTCCTTGAATCCAGACTTCTACTCATGGCAACGATCAAAGAGGAACCAACGGAAGAGGATACCCAGAACAGGTAATTAATGTTTATTAATTACCGGGAATTCTCAGACTAGACTGGTTCTAGTCCTGCAGAGGCACGATGATATGTTCCCGCTATACATTGATACTTAAAAAAATGTCTATTTGATATGGACTCTTCTACTTATGCGACACTGTGATTTTTTTAGTGTCAGATATACAGTAATTCTGTTTATCTCAGGGTGCAGTATATCTCAGCTGTTCACTCTCCCTGTTTTACTGCATAAATCACACTTTTTAGTCAAAATCCCCAACAGCATTACACTCACCTTTCCCAACCAAGAATCTTGAGGGTGGTTTTTCAAACACCTGGGCTTAATGTTGGGAAAATGTGAATCTTTTGATTAGAAGATTTGCCTCCAATGTCTAATATTTAAAGATAGATCATAGATAGATAGGTAGCTCGATCATTGATAAATAGACACTTGTTAGATACAGATGTGTCTGCATACATCTATCCTCCATGTGCTATAAGACGTGTTACAAATAACAAGTGAGCGCCATGTGACTCGGTATTACAGAGCATCTTTCCATGCTTTATATATATAGGAGAAAGGTCCTAGCACAGAACTTTGGGGGATACCTATTGGTAGTGGAAGTAAGGGAGAAGTGGAATCGTGAAAGGAGACGAATAAAATAGTGTTCAGTTGTCCAATAATAATTTGATATTGATAAATGATGTTGTTTTATAGGGTAAAGTTATTTACTTTACCCCACACTCTAAGTTTTTTTTAATTTTCTATCACCGCATTCCATTAAACCCATGGACCCGCATGTTTATCAAACTTACTGGCCCTAAAATTATTTGTAAAACAACCATTTCCCTGTATTTTACTAAAGGGAGAATTTAGGAGATGTCAATCTCTATTATACCCCTTTTACACCACAGCTAAAACCCGGGTTATAGCAAGGTTAACCCGGGTTGCTGCTAGGTGTAAAAGGGGCAAGGGTTGTATTCCCGGGTCGAGTGACCCGGTGTAAAGATTCCGAGATGGAATCTAGGCAGAAGATAATAGAGTGAAGGTCCAGGCAAGGATTATGGCTGAGGTATCCTTTTGAGGATAGAAGAATGGATCGTTGATAATTGATGATGAATAACTGATAGTTGATATAGGGAAGTCCTGCAACTTCCTTGGGGACTGGAATGCTTGGCAAGCTGCGGCCGTGAAGCAGCCTTGAGGGCTGGTAAGCTGGTAAGCCTTGGTTCGTTGTGGCCTGTGGGCCGTAGAACAAGATGTGGCTTTTGGGCTGTGAAGCAAGATGCGGCCTTCGGCCGTGTGGTTGCTGCCGCCAAGTTGACACAAACAGCAGTACACTGACTTGTGTACAATTTTTGAGGAAGTGCAGCTTGTGCCGCTGAGTTGACACAAACGCCAGGAGACTAATGCGGACCATGCCGCCTAGATGACACAAACGGCAGATGACTAATGTGGACCATTCCACCTGGATGACACAAACGGCAGGAGCTGAACAAGGCAGAAAGGGAGACTGGATACTCGACTGGAACAGGAGACTCACAGCTGAACTGGAAACACGTAAAACGCTATCACCGGCACCTGAGCAAGGCACCAGCAGGGTAGAAAAGGGGAAACACACCAATCCTGTCCCAGCCACGATGATGTCAGCCAGATAGGAGGATCTACACGGGTACAGCACAGCGTCTCCAACTCGGATAGCTTGCAGGGTATGACACAGGAATGACTCATGCAACACTGCAGTGCAATCAGGTAACCCAGGTTGTCAGACCCGAGTCCCGTTTACAGCATGGGGACTTCCGGGTTTCTCTGTGCTTGAAGATGATGTCATCTCCAGACTCCAAGCACTGGGAGAATAGTTCCACTGCACCTGTGTGCAGTGTGAACGGCACCGATCCAGGAATAAACTGGATCGTTGCCACAGTAGAAAAGGGATCGGTCCTGGGTCTGACCTGTTTTGGAACTGTGTTCCAAAGCTTGGGTCAGACCCAGGACTTAGGTGGAAAAGCAGTATTATTTACAATCGGTAGCGTCTGGAGCAATTTAATAAGCGCTAAAACTTTTGCTTTTTGGAACTTGGCTTGATTCGATAACATTATCTTCAGATGGCATTACTGGTTTCGTTGTAGCCTATAGGCGACAATGTCGGCAGGCAGGGCTCTTTCAGTCGGCAGCTTGGAATGTGCTCATATCATTCACCGCTGCTATAGGAAGCAATGGAAGGAGATTTTTTAATTGGGAAAATACATCATTGTGATGATCTCTTATCAGATACACTGCCCCGGAATGCGTTTAGAGATAAATTGCCCCACAAATGAATCTCTTAATGTTGTGAATAACGTCAATGGCATGTTAATTAATGGGGCAAAATTATGGCGCTTAATAAATAAGCCCCTTAAAGAGAAGGTAAAGTGAGTGTTAAAGTTCCCTACTCCCAGTATTATTAATACATGGAAAGTTTTGATATGCTCAGTAATTCAACAACCCTTTCTATTCTTAGCTGCATATCATTTGGGTACTTGCTGTGTAAATCAGCATGACTTGTTCTAATCCTTAGATCACACCCTCAGCCCCGCACTCCCCCTTCTGCTCCCTATGCAGTCACAGTGTAATCTACAGAAGTACTGAGGAGAGGGGGGGACTCACTGATCTGTCTCACACTTTCACTTCCTCTGCCAGGAGTAAATCCACCTGCAGCATTTCAGTCTGATTCGCTCATAAGTCCTGCAAGATTTCCTACTGTTCAGATAAGATTTCACATTGAGAGCAGAAGTGGAAATTCCAAGATCTGTGCGGACTGCAAGAGAAAGTTATTGCTTACTCACAAGAAACCAGTGCAGCTTGGAAAAGAGGAGAGATCTCATTCTTTGAATGCAATGAACTGAAAAGATAGACTATTGTCATGGTAAGTCTTGGGGAGAAGTAGCATCATCAATCAAACACGAACATTTCTTAACATGTCACACGTTCTGCGGGCATGGTCTTAAATGTTTCTTGTTTTTGCTTGTATGAAGCTAATAGGCTATTTTCCTGGATGCACATATAGATAAAGGTATTTGCAATCAACAGACAAGCCAAGTTTTTAATCAACTGATAGGGGCAAGAGTCAACTTCTGGGATTGTGTTGCTTCCTGCGTTATTTCCCAGATCACAATCTAATGTGGGATCTTGGAGCTATACAGGCTGTTTGGTTATAAATAATAGATGTGAACTGACATTGTCGATTGAGTGACACTGACAGAGAACATGGATTCCAGGCCATCCTCTGCACAGTCAACTGTCACATCCATATACTGTACATACAAGCATCTCTACAGGGAGGAGCTCCATGGGGATTCACTCTAAAAGGTGGAGTAGAGCATGGAGAACCACTAACCATCTCCAAGGTAATAATAGTACCTGTGTGTTTTGTGCTGCAGACATAAGTTAATATAAGTTAATTGGTAATGTGTCTAAGGGGGAGATGTAGTAAGCCCTGTAGAGAGATAAAGTGGAGAGAGACAAAGTACCAACCAATCAGCTCCTGTCACTTTACAGGCTGTGTTTGAAAAGTGCCAGGAGCTGATTGGTTGGTAGTTTATCTCTCTTCACTTTCTCTCTCTCCAAGGCTTAGTACATCTACCCTTAAGTCTGTGTACATGAATTAAATATTCATCAAATCAAATGGAATTTATTAAAGGGCTAATTTTCTGGCTTTAACCAATTTATCTGCGTTCATCACCGCCTCATAGACCTCTCTGGAGATGGCAGACTTAGACAATTAATCTCAGGATGTCTTTAGCTTTATATGTCATGCGTATGCATGCTTGCCGACATTCTGACTGCCCGGGGGAGTGCATGGCATAGGGGAGCGCGGCCGCGGATATTACCTGGCATTAGGAGAGGAGCGGGGAGGGCTTTACCATGCGATCACGTCATTTTGTCCCCACCCCGCTACACAATGCCAAGATTACCAGCATTGTAAAGCAGGGGCGGGGCCATGATGACGCAATTCATCGCAAATCACGTCATGGCCACACACCCCCGCTGCGGGGGTTTGCGGGCGGGGGGGCAGCTGGCCGTGAGACTTGCCTGCTTTTCCGGGGGGTCAGGAGCGCCACCGGATTTTGCAAATAACTACTACATTGCTGTATAATGATAAAAAAAATACAAACAGGAGTGTTGGATGCCTGACAATTTGTACCACAGTATATAGGAATGAGTGAGGGATGTGAGAGCTGAACTGAATGAGTCAGTTAAGTTCTCCAGCTGACAAGTAAATAGGTTAGAAACAACTTCAAGGGGTTGATTTGCCCATAACAACTAATACATTTCAGTTATAATTTTCTAGAATGTACTAGGTCAATGATAGATAGAATCTAGTTGGAAGCTGTGGGCAACAAGTTTTCCTATTTAGTGAAAGAACCGCAAAGAAAAAAAAAAATATATACAGTGTGTGTGTATATATATATATATATATATATATAATCCAAAATAGGTCCGCACTCAAGATACGTTTAAAGCATATTGCTGGGGTGACCAACCCATATAGGACATTAATCCAGATGTATTAGAGAGAAAACTCCGGGGTGCACTCACCAGACTTCATAGAAAATATCCTTTACTTAATCCATAGAATAGTTGGGAACAGCATAATGTTGACGTTTCGGTCCTAAAGCATGGACCTTTGTCCATATATACACACACATTTGTGAATGGTACCGGCACTCTGTCCAGCTTTTCATTAAAAATATGGGTGCTAGAGGAAGAATTAATATAGTGAAAAAATATTTATTTAGAAATTACCATAAAAATGTGTCCATAACCTTAACTGACAACAGATACTGTAAAGCAGTGATTCCCAACGTCGGTCCTCAAGGCACACTAACAGTCCTGGTTTCAGTGATATCCATGACTGTCCACAGATGGTTAAATCAAAATAACTGAGGTACTAATTAAGTCACTTCAGTTCAAGTATGGCTATCCCTAAAACCTGGACTGTTAGTGTGCCTTGAGGACTGTGGTTGGGAACCCCTGCTGTAAAGTATCAATTACAGGTGGGGAGTTTGATAGGTACGGCACAACTGTCAAATCATAATAGGGCAGGTGTCCTAAGGCAAGCTCAAGGAGGACAGGAACCTCATGTGGATCAATAGGGAAATGCTGTCAGCTGCTAACTTATAAAAAAGATTCATTCCAGAATGCTTAGCCCCAGGTATTATACCTGTAGTTCAATTCAATATATAATCTGTGTCAGTCCTGTAAAAGTGCTCCCCAACATGTCTTTACTAGAATCATTTTGAAGATAATGTTGAAAAAGAAATAGATGGTATCTGAAGTGTCAAATTTTTAAATGTAAATGTTGAGAGCAATTGTTGCTTTCCTTTAGTGGTAACCAGAGACAAGATAACAATTTTGATTGTTAACCGTAAAATCATAATATTTGAAATACACTATTTTGGACACTGACAACAAATATATCAACGAGATTCACATACTTACCGACTGCTACCAGAGAGGAGACACTGCTGTCAGTTTTGGGGACGGGGCCAGACTAGACGCCATTAAGCCCCACCCCTTTTACAGGAAAAGCCCACGATTCATGGGTGCACGATGAGGGGGCAGGCTAAATGATGCGATTTGCGCCATTTAGCCCCTCCGCCTCCCCACAGACCTGCAAATTCCCCGGAAAAACTCCCAATCCTACCCACCTCACTAGGAAGTGGGCGGGATATGGGAGATCTGCCTACTATTTCAGGGGGGCAAGAGGGCTATCCAATACATCAGGAGCCTCCCACGACTTCCAGGAGAATAGGCAAGTATGCGTCAGTACTTTGTAGGTCCACCATGTGCAGTGATTACTGCAGACACCCTTCTTGGCAAATTGTCCACAAGTTGCTGGACAACAACAGGCTGTGGGGTCTATTTACTAAGCAGTGTTAGGAGACAGAGTGAAAAGTGATAAGATGCCAGCCAATGAGCTCCTAACTGCCATCTCACAGGTTGTGTTTGAAAAATGACAGTTGGGAGCTGATTGGCTGGCACCTTATCACTTTTCACTCTGTCTCCTAACACTGCTTAGTAAATAGACCTCTGTATGTTTTACCATTCTTAAGTTCAGTGACTGTGACTCTGAAGGTCGAGTCAGCCTAGAACGCACCGTCGCTCCAGGTAGTCCCAGAGGTTCTCAATGGGGTTAAGATGTGGACTTTGAGCTGGCCAGTCCTTCCGGATTACCACATTTCTGTATAGCAGTCCAGCGTCACCCTGGAAACATGACAGGTGACATTGTCATCCTGATAAAAACATTAGTTGTTTCCGTAGAACTGCAAGTGCATAGGCCTCCCTACGAAGTGTTCTTGTCAAAACCGCCACATTAGTGGCCATTTGGAACTCGTGTGCATTGCTATGCATGGTATGCTTTTGTCTACATAGTGTACAATTAAATGTGTGATAGTTTGCAGTTTAGGAAATTGAACTTGTAATCTATTCTGTTCTATCTGTAAATATGAGTTCAATGAGGGTTCAATGAATACTCTTGGAAAACTCAATTTTAATACATACATACATTTTAATTTGAATAAATACATTAATTATACGAAGGGGTTTATATTACTGCCATACTGTTGTACTAACCCAGGTATAATGTGTATCATACACAAACCAGTTAAATCATAAGGAAGAAATAACCTTTGGTGGGCTGTTATTAAAAATGAAGGTCTGTCCAGGGCCGTTGGAAGTGCCTTTGACTCCCTAGATGGCTTTCCTGTCCTTGGACTGCATTTGTGTTTTCCTCTGTCAGACTGTTATAGTCCAGGGCAGAGCAGTAGCTGGAGGCTTCTCATTTTAAAAGCTGCAGGTTGCTGCTACTCCGTATTAATAGCTTCAGCTTAGTGTGGGTACACCATTAGAGGCTTTTAACATATTGCAACAGCTAATAATGCAATGTGAGGTCTCTGTATGTGCAACATCGGCTTTGTGAAGCTGTAACTGTTGAAATATGTGTTTAAGCCACTGAACATTTGAAATATGTTGTGTAGAAGGCATGTTGTAACATATAGTGATGTACTATTGTTGTGTAGTTTTCAATCTGCTGCTTATTGAAATGTCATAAAAACGTGCAAATAGTAGTATTTGCTTTTAACTCCAACTGTCTATGTGGAATTCATATCTGTGTCCCATGCCTGTTATAGCTATATTGAGTCAGAGTTGTACACTAATAAAAACGCATTTTCAAATTTTGCCGCTTAGCAATTGCTAAAATATACTAATGCATCAGCCAGCAGAATTTTTATTGAGACGCCCACAGGAGCCTTCGTAGCTTCCTGCAACTGTGTACACATACGTAGCATTGGACAATGATCCTCAAAACATCGACTCCTCGAGTAAGTCTATGGTCACTCAGAATGGACGTGGTAATTGAGCCACTGGAGCTTTTTTCTATGCATACGCAATCGCCGATGCTGGCTAGTACACGCCCAGGAAACGTCCCTGACATGCCTGCATTTTGGCCGGAACTCCCCGTAACCACCCACAAAACAAAACTGTCTCTTCCTTTCAATCAATTGCAAGGAGCTTGATCACAATTAATTTGCAGCGAGTGCACTAAGCACCTGCGACGCAAAGCACCGATAATCGCTTTACTGCGTGAAGATCGGAATAGTGTTCAACTCTGAATCAGGTCCATTGTGTAGTGTCTGTCATTTGTATATATAAAACGTTGTTTCTACTTCAGGGTCCATAGGGTATCCACAGGATACCTTGGGTATAGGTGTGACGTCAGTCGCTGGGCACCATAGAGTTAAGCTTTTCAGCCTCCCAGGATGCACTAGGGTCCCCCTCCTATACCCCGCCCCCGAGCCAAGGCACCTCAGTTTAGTTTGGTGCCCGGCCGGCGTCGGGTGCACCTGTCGGAGTGGGGGCTAGAAGAGCCCCTGAAGCTTTCTTCAGTGCAGCTGTGGCTGCACATCTGGATGTACAGCATGGACAGTCAGTCCTGACGTCCATGCTGTCTTCCCTACACCCCCGCCGGTACCAGAACGCCGGTACCGATCCGGGGATGCTGGTGAGCATCTGGGGTCACAGCTAGCGGTGACCCCAGATGTTCCGGACCATGGCCGGATCCAAGGGGGACAAAGGTAAGCAGCAGGGTCCCGCGGTGGGTCCCCGCTGGTCACATGGTCCTAAGTCCCCAGGCAGGGGGCTCCCTGGGGACTGGCTGCAGCGTGGAGCCAGGCGACCAACCTGCGCTTTCCACTACCCCCTGGGACAACGGACCGCAGCAGAGCGGTAGCGCTGCGGTGTCCCAGGGGTTAAATGCATGCCAGGGGAGCGCGCCTTCCCTGTCTCACAGCCGGCACCTCCCCCGCTGCACACAGCCCTCTCTGCATGCTGCCGACTGGTCCTGTGGCAGCGCTCCTCCCCCAGGCCAGCCTCCTCTCTGCTCCTCGGCGGCCATCTTCTCCAGAATGCATGGTGAATGCTGCTGGAAGCGCTGGACGGAAGCATCGTGGTCTGGGTCCCCCCGCATACCTCTCCTCCGCTGTGGCTCAGGTCTGTGTATGCAGCGCTGTGTCCTACCAGGCCCTGTGTCTGTGTAGTTGAGTGATCAGCGCTGTTAGTGCAGGAATTGTTATTTCTCTGCATTGTATGTGACTGTGCTAGCGCTGCCTGTAACTTTTCTTCTCTAAACTGTCAGCTTTATTACTGTCCCTGTTCTTTCTGCTTAAGCCCTTGCGGTGCGGTGCTGCAGGGTGGTCTCTCGCCTATTTAATACTTAATTGGTGAGAGAGGTCACATACGTGGTGCCATCATGTCTGAAAGTGATTTTCCCCTCCGGTTACAGTGTACCACGTGCAAAGTACCGTTAGCGGAGGGGGAGGGTAGCGCGGAGGGCCTTTGCCAGCAGTGTTTGTCCATGGCGCGGCCTATTACGGTTACAGCACCGGTACAGGAGCCGCCCTGGGCTTGTTTTGCTCAGGCGTTAACAGCTTTAGTGGGCCAGTTAGCTCCGCAGCCCGCGTTTACTCCGATGGGTTTGTCCCAGCAGTCTGTGGTGTCGTCACCCATGCAGGGGTTCCCACGACAATTGGTGGTACCCCACAGTCTCCCTATTTCCCCGCTCCCGGGTTCTCAGGAGCCAGCGTGGGTTAACTCCCTGACGAGTTCTGTACAGCACTTGTCAGATGTGTTGCAAGGGGAGTCTGTGATGCGGCCTCATAAAAGGCCGGTGGCGTCTCTGTCCGCTCCTTATGAGGATGACGAAGGGACGTCTGATGATGGGGAGATTCTGGATCCTTACAATCAGGAACCTCTCCATACTAAGGACGCTGATGCTAAGTCCAAAGTATATATTCCTGGACTTATTCGGGCGGTCCGCACAGCCTTGGTGATTGAGGACGAAGTTCCCCCAGCGGCTAAATCTAAGTATGCCTTTTTCAAAGATGTGAAGGGCGATGCCACAGTCTTTCCTCTTTCGGGTCAGTTGGTGGACCATTTAAAGGAGGCGTGGAAACAGCCTGGCAAGCGATACCAGCCGCAGAGACGCCTGGCGGTGGCTTATCCGTTCGCGGATAATTATTTTGCTAAGTGGGAATCCCCTCCACAGGTGGATTCTCACGTGACCCGTCTTGTCCGTAGTGCCACATTGCCGATGCCATCCATGTCCTCCCTTAAGGATGCTACGGACCGCAAGGTAGAAATCTGCCTGAAGTCCGCTTATTCCCTTGCAGGGGGGGCAGCACGGCCGGCTATGGCCATTTGCTGGGTTGCCAGAGCGATGGAGCGCTGGGCGGATTCATTAGAGGCTTCTTTTGAATCCGACTGTCCGGCCGAACAGGCGGAGTTGATTGGCAATCTCCGTGATTCGGCTACCTACATCAACGAGGCGGCTCTAGACATTAGTACTCTGGTGTCTAGAATTTCTTCAGCAGCGGTAGCTGCTCGTCGCACCTTGTGGCTGCGATCCTGGAAGGCGGACGCAGATTCCAAGAAAGGTCTGGAAGCGTTGCCGTTTACCGGAGAAGTTCTCTTCGGTCCGGATCTGGATAAGATTGTGGCCATGCTGGCGGCAGCCAAATCTGCTTGTCTCCCGTCGGCCGCTGCTCCTTCTGGTTCTGGACCATCGTCCTTTCGGTCATCTAGGGCGCAGGGCAGGCCCAAACCACAGTCGTTTCCTCGACAGGCTGGCCCTAAGAAATCAGTCAAGCCCCAGAAGCAGGCATGGAGTACCAGACGTCCGGCCCCCAAGCCAGATGACAAGCCTGCGGCCTGACGGTCCGGGCCTCCCTTTGGGGGATCCCAGGGTGGGAGGCCGCCTGCTACAGTTCGCCCAGTGTTGGTCGACCACTACGACAGACACTTGGGTTCTGGAGGTGGTTTCCCACGGATACGCCCTCTCCTTCCGGCACAGATCCCTGGCTCGCTTCTTCACCACGGGTCTACCATCAGACCGGAACAAGGCTACGGAGCTGCGGAAGGTATTGCACACTATGCTCCAGGCTGGAGTTATAGTGCCTGCTCCATTCTCCCAGAGGGGCCAGGGTTTCTATTCAAATCTATTTTTGGTACAGAAACCCAATGGGTCATATCGTCCGATTCTCAACCTCAAAGCACTCAACAAGTCTTTGCGGGTCCCGAAGTTTTGGATGGAGACCCTACGGTCCATCATTCTGGCGCTGGAACCTGGGGACTACATGGTGTCATTGGACATACAGGACGCTTACCTGCATGTCCCTATTCTTTTGCGCCATCAACAGTTCCTCAGGTTTGCAATCCGCAGCGACCACTTCCAGTTTCGGGCGTTACCTTTTGGCCTGGCAACAGCACCACGTGTTTTCACCAAGGTGATGGCGGTCATGGCGGCTTCTCTGCGGCTGCAGGGAGTCCGCATGTTGCCGTATTTGGACGACCTGTTATTGGTGGCAGGATCTCCAGAGCTCCTGTTACGCCACTTGGACCTGACCATTGCACTGCTGCAACGGCACGGCTGGCTAATCAACTGGCAGAAGTCCACTCTAATCCCGTCTCGGAGGATTCTGCATCTTGGAGCCTTATTGGACTCGGGACAGCAAAGGATCTTCGTGACGGAGGACAAGATCTCTGCTTTACAGTCAAGGGTGCGCAGTTGCCTGCACAGCCGCCGGGTGTCCTTACACTCGGCGATGAGGTTACTGGGCTCCATGGTGTCGGTGTTCGACATGGTGGAATACGCCCAGTTTCACTCCAGACCTCTGCAGCACCTGATCCTGTCCAAGTGGAACGGGCTGCCTCAGTCTCTGAAGTCCCAGACGATTGTGCTCACCCCGGAGGTTCGCCTGTCTCTTGCGTGGTGGTTACAGACGATCCACCTCAACAAGGGACGTCCGTTCTGGGTTCCAAATTGGGTCCTGTTGACAACGGACGCCAGTCTTCGGGGCTGGGGAGCAGTTTCGGGTCCACACTTGTTCCAGGGCAGGTGGACGCCGACAGAAGCGGAGCTTCCAATAAATATCTTGGAACTCCGTGCGGTCTTCAATGCTCTCCAGCAGGCACAGCGGTTTCTCCAGGGTCGCCCGGTGCAGGTCCAGTCGGACAACGCTACCACCGTGGCCTACATAAACAGGCAAGGAGGAACTCGCAGTCGGGCGGCTCTCGTAGAGGTCTCTCGGATCCTGGTTTGGGCGGAGCGCAATCTTCCGGCCATATCAGCGGTCTTCATCCCGGGAGTGCTCAATTGGGAGGCGGACTTTCTAAGTCGCCAAGATGTTCATCCGGGGGAATGGTCCCTGCACCCGGACGTTTTTCAACTACTGGTGGACAGGTGGGGTCTTCCAGAAATCGACCTCATGGCGTCCCGGCACAACAACAAGTTGCCGGTGTACGGGTCTCGTACAAGAGATGAAGGGGCGTCTCTGGTGGATGCTCTGTCCGTCCGGTGGATGTTCCGGTTCGCATACCTGTTCCCTCCGGTCTCCCTTCTTCCACGGGTAATCCGGAAATTCAAACAGGAAGGAGGGACGCTCCTGTTGATAGCTCCCGCGTGGCCCAGACGGCACTGGTTCTCAGACCTGCAGGGTCTGTCCGTGGACAGTCCTCTGCGGTTGCCGCTACGACCGGACCTTCTGTCTCAGGGTCCTTGCCTTCACCCGGACCTGACTCGGCTGTCTTTGACGGCGTGGCTGTTGAGACGGCCATGCTGAGGTCCCGGGGGTTTTCCAGCTCTGTGGTGCGTACCATGTTACGAGCTCGGAAACCGTCTTCCGCGAGGATATACCATCGCGTGTGGCATACGTTCTTCCAGTGGTGTCGACCGAGAGGTTATGCACCGCGGGAGTTTCGTCTGTCTCGGATTCTCGCCTTCCTGCAAGCGGGACTAGATCATGGGCTTCGCCTTGCTTCTTTGAAGGTACAGGTTTCGGCCCTATCTGTCTGGTTTCACCGTAGGATTGCTACAATCCCGGATGTGCGCACCTTTATGCAGGGTGTTCTCCGCATTCAGCCGCCCTTTGTTCCACCTGTGGCGCCTTGGGATTTGGCTGTGGTCCTGAGGGCTCTCCAAGGACCGCCGTTTGAACCACTGGGCTCAGTGGATCTTAAATGGCTAACAGCTAAGACTGTTTTCCTTCTGGCCATTGCTTCGGCCAGACGTGTTTCTGAGTTAGGGGCTCTTTCTTGTAGACCCCCTTTCTTGGTTTTTCATGGGAACAGGGCAGTGCTCCGCACTCGGCCCGAGTTTCTTCCCAAAATTGTTTCCCAGTTTCATGTTAACGAGGAAATAGTTGTTCCAGCCTTTAACTCACCGGGTCTTTCCATGGGTGAGGCCTCTTTGGATGTTGTGCGGGCCTTAAGGACTTATGTTGACCGCACTTCTTCGTTTAGGAAGTCGGATGCTTTGTTTGTCCTCTATGGCTTCCGTAAAAAGGGTTGGCCTGCTTCAAAGCAAACTTTGGCAGCCTGGATCCGTATGGCTATTTCTGAAGCTTATCTTCATGAAGGCCTACCGGTCCCACCTTCTCTGAAGGCTCATTCCACTAGGTCTGTGGGTCCTTCGTGGGCAGCTCGACGTGGTGCCTCGGCAGTTCAGATCTGCAAGGCTGCTACATGGTCCTCTGTCCATACGTTCGTGAGGTATTACAGGTTTGACACCTTCGCCTCTCAGGATGCTTCCTTCGGGCGGCGGATTCTCCTTTCTGCACAGGAGCGTCCCCACCCTTAAAGGATACTGCTTTGGGACATCACCAAGGTATCCTGTGGATACCCTATGGACCCTGAAGTAGAAAATATGAGATATGGTAAGAACTTACCCTTGTTATCTCTATTTCTACGAAGTCCATAGGGTTCCACAGGACTCCTGCCCTGTCGCACCTGTGCTGCAGATGGGCTTTGCTCTGGTCACCGGTTTTCCGTCTCCCTCTGGTGAGAATGTGATTCTTGTATGTGTCCAGATCTTTTTTCTCTCTCTTCCTTCTCCTCCTCCGGCCTATGGCTTGATAACTAACTGAGGTGCCTTGGCTCGGGGGCGGGGTATAGGAGGGGGACCCTAGTGCATCCTGGGAGGCTGAAAAGCTTAACTCTATGGTGCCCAGCGACTGACGTCACACCTATACCCAAGGTATCCTGTGGAACCCTATGGACTTCGTAGAAATAGAGATAACAAGGGTAAGTTCTTACCATATCTCATATTTTTATCTTACTTAGTATTCCACCAGTGTATCTTTGAATGCCAATGTTCCACATGTGGAACGTTGGCGGTTCAGAGTACTAAACGTACAAATGGACTAAATATGGCTGTTGTTGCTGCTTGGAGATTACATTGTCATGCAGTAGACTCAAAGGAAGCCTGCAGCCATTTAGATTTTCGTTGTGAAGTTGACACTTTTGCTTTGCCATGAAAATTGGACTCAATGCTTTGTGAAAAAGAGAAGGTGGTCCCAGGATATTTCTGTCACCTGTGCTCAAACATGGAAATCTATAAAACCTGAACTGTTAGGACCGCATTTGGGAACCTCTGTGCTATGCAATAATCTGCCCGATAAGCAAATATTCTGCTGTTTGGTCCAATATTCTCAGAGTGTGTATTCACACCTAGGGATGATTATCATTCCAAAACCAGTTGGGTTAGATAACTGGATCTGAACTGTGCACATTTTTTAGTGTGTATGAATTTCCAATCACACTGTTAACTGGCTCCTAACTAACTGACCAGCCCATGTAGGAACTGTCAGGAGCCGGAGCCAATCAGCGGGCGCTCTACAGTTAGCAGTCGCTGATTGGCTGCCAGCTCCTGACAGTTCACATGTGGGCTGAGCAGTCAGGAGCCATTTAGCGGTCAATGTGGTCACATGCATACATCAATAATATAGGTGTATGATCCGGGTGCCGGTTTATTTTTTTTTTTGCCAAGACGCGGGGATGCTGCGGAGGTGACTATTGTCTTTTAACACAGGTACTCACATTGGATTTCTACTTGGAGAAGTGGACCGATTGTCGGGCAGCAGATAAGTATGTGTGAGTGAGGTAGGTGTATGTAACAAAGTCGTAAATTCTACGGTGTGTTGTGGTTTTTTAAACTTTTTTTTTTACAACGGTGGTATGGGTACCGGCTGCCTGCTGGCACTTGTATTTCCACAAGTGCCAAAGAACAGGCAAGCTGGCACCTGAAGTTCCACAGTAAAAAAACAATGGTTTCTTACTATTTACACTACTATTACCACTGCACACACCGCTCCAAGGGTGCCGGGAAGAGCCCCGGGCTTCAGTCTAAGCCTGGGGTGCTCAGGAGATGGGGGACCCCTTTATTGGGGGGCTCCCCACCTCCTCTGAGATCACTGGCTTGGGCTGACCGGCTTGGGGTGATAATGCTTTGGCCGGGGAGACCCGGTGATAGGGTCCCTTGGCTGTGGCATTACACCCCGGCCGGATTTGAGGCCGGTGCTGGTTTTAAAAATAGGGGGACCCCTACGCAATTTTTTTACCCTATCTTTAAAACCAGGCCAGGCTCAGCAGCCCAGTGCTGGTTCCTAAGATACAAGGGAAATCTATACGTTTTTTTTCCCCATATTTTTAGGTACTAGGACTGGTTGAGCAGCCCGGGGCTGGGTATGCTTTTTTTGGGGGGGGGACCCTACGTCTTTTTTTTTTTTTTAAATGTTCACTTTAGGTATTACACATGCAGAAACATACACAAATCACACTGATCCCTGTATGTTTCTGCCAAACTCGCAGCTCAGGAGGTGGTCTATTTTAAACTTCTATTTATCTGCGAGTTTGCTACAATTACACCCCTGATTGTAATCACGATTCTTGGTAAATTCACTAATTGTATCTTTTTTAGTCAAAGTACTTGCGAGTTTGGCCGATGGAGTATTTAATCGTGCTTGTAATCTCACCCGAGTTTTTCATTGAAAAATTAGAAATCTCTCCCAAAGTTTGTATTTAGTAAATTTGTGAGTTGTAAAAAATGCCTAAACTCACCCAAGATTGCAATCTTGACCAAACAAGATTCTTAGTAAATTTACCCCCAGCATTAGTGGTGGCACATGTTGTGAAAGCCCCAGGCATGAATTTCCTTTATGGTCCTCTTATGCACCAACTTCAAGCTGGACAAGATTTTGGTAAAAATGTAATTACCTTTTATAAACCAACTGCTAGTGTGCAATGCATGTGTATTGCCCTTCAATGAATAGATGGTTATCATATACAAATGACAACAAAATATATATATATATATATATATATATGCAACAAAAATACATGTTCCTGTAAGTACATTCAGTCAGGATTGATGGAGGAGCTCTGAGCTTCTTTCAAGCTATACCTCCATATGTCCTTCAAAATTTGATTTGGTTCCAATTATTGAGCTTAGGGAGTTAGTAGTTGAACTGGCAAGTAGAGATTATATAAATTGCTGAGGTCATGCCGGCGGCTAAAAAAGATTTATTTGCAATATTGTCAGATGTGTTGCAAGGGGAGTCTGTGATGCGGCCTCATAAAAGGCCGGTGGCGTCTCTGTCCGCTCCTTATGAGGATGACGAAGGGACGTCTGATGATGGGGAGATTCTGGATCCTTACAATCAGGAACCTCTCCATACTAAGGACGCTGATGCTAAGTCCAAAGTATATATTCCTGGACTTATTCGGGCGGTCCGCACAGCCTTGGTGATTGAGGACGAAGTTCCCCCAGCGGCTAAATCTAAGTATGCCTTTTTCAAAGATGTGAAGGGCGATGCCACAGTCTTTCCTCTTTCGGGTCAGTTGGTGGACCATTTAGAGGAGGCGTGGAAACAGCCTGGCAAGCGATACCAGCCGCAGAGACGCCTGGCGGTGGCTTATCCGTTCGCGGATAATTATTTTGCTAAGTGGGAATCCCCTCCACAGGTGGATTCTCACGTGACCCGTCTTGTCCGTAGTGCCACATTGCCGATGCCATCCATGTCCTCCCTTAAGGATGCTACGGACCGCAAGGTAGAAATCTGCCTGAAGTCCGCTTATTCCCTTGCAGGGGGGGCAGCACGGCCGGCTATGGCCATTTGCTGGGTTGGCAGAGCGATGGAGCGCTGGGCGGATTCATTAGAGGCTTCTTTTGAATCCGACTGTCCGGCCGAACAGGCGGAGTTGATTGGCAATCTCCGTGATTTGGCTACCTACATCAACGAGGCGGCTCTAGACATTAGTACTCTGGTGTCTAGAATTTCTTCAGCAGCGGTAGCTGCTCGTCGCACCTTGTGGCTGCGATCCTGGAAGGCGGACGCAGATTCCAAGAAAGGTCTGGAAGCGTTGCCGTTTACCGGAGAAGTTCTCTTCGGTCCGGATCTGGATAAGATTGTGGCCACACTGGCGGCAGCCAAATCTGCTTGTCTCCCGTCGGCCGCTGCTCCTTCTGGTTCTGGACCATCGTCCTTTCGGTCATCTAGGGCGCAGGGCAGGCCCAAATCACAGTCGTTTCCTCGACAGGCTGGCCCTAAGAAATCGGTCAAGCCCCGGAAGCAGGCATGGAGTACCAGACGTCCGGCCCCCAAGCCAGATGACAAGCCTGCGGCCTGACGGTCCGGGCCTCCCTTTGGGGGATCCCAGGGTGGGAGGCCGCCTGCTACAGTTCGCCCAGTGTTGGTCGACCACTACGACAGACACTTGGGTTCTGGAGGTGGTTTCCCACGGATACGCCCTCTCCTTCCGGCACAGATCCCCGGCTCGCTTCTTCACCACGGGTCTACCATCAGACCGGAACAAGGCTACGGAGCTGCGGAAGGTATTGCACACTATGCTCCAGGCTGGAGTTATAGTGCCTGTTCCATTCTCCCAGAGGGGCCAGGGTTTCTATTCAAATCTATTTTTGGTACAGAAACCCAATGGGTCATATCGTCCGATTCTCAACCTCAAAGCACTCAACAAGTCTTTGCGGGTCCCGAAGTTTCGGATGGAGACCCTACGGTCCATCATTCTGGCGCTGGAACCTGGGGACTATATGGTGTCATTGGACATACAGGACGCTTACCTGCATGTCCCTATTCTTTTGCGCCATCAACAGTTCCTCAGGTTTGCAATCCGCAGCGACCACTTCCAGTTTCGGGCGTTACCTTTTGGCCTGGCAACAGCACCACGTGTTTTCACCAAGGTGATGGCGGTCATGGCGGCTTCTCTGCGGCTGCAGGGAGTCCGCATGTTGCCGTATTTGGACGACCTGTTATTGGTGGCAGGATCTCCAGAGCTCCTGTTACGCCACTTGGACCTGACCATTGCACTGCTGCAACGGCACGGCTGGCTAATCAACTGGCAGAAGTCCACTCTAATCCCGTCTCGGAGGATTCTGCATCTTGGAGCCTTATTGGACTCGGGACAGCAAAGGATCTTCGTGACGGAGGACAAGATCTCTGCTTTACAGTCAAGGGTGCGCAGTTGCCTGCACAGCCGCCGGGTGTCCTTACACTCGGCGATGAGGTTACTGGGCTCCATGGTGTCGGTGTTCGACATGGTGGAATACGCCCAGTTTCACTCCAGACCTCTGCAGCACCTGATCCTGTCCAAGTGGAACGGGCTGCCTCAGTCTCTGAAGTCCCAGACGATTGTGCTCACCCCGGAGGTTCGCCTGTCTCTTGCGTGGTGGTTACAGACGATCCACCTCAACAAGGGACGTCCGTTCTGGGTTCCAAATTGGGTCCTGTTGACAACGGACGCCAGTCTTCGGGGCTGGGGAGCAGTTTCGGGTCCACACTTGTTCCAGGGCAGGTGGACGCCGACAGAAGCGGAGCTTCCAATAAATATCTTGGAACTCCGTGCGGTCTTCAATGCTCTCCAGCAGGCACAGCGGTTTCTCCAGGGTCGCCCGGTGCAGGTCCAGTCGGACAACGCTACCACCGTGGCCTACATAAACAGGCAAGGAGGAACTCGCAGTCGGGCGGCTCTCGTAGAGGTCTCTCGGATCCTGGTTTGGGCGGAGCGCAATCTTCCGGCCATATCAGCGGTCTTCATCCCGGGAGTGCTCAATTGGGAGGCGGACTTTCTAAGTCGCCAAGACGTTCATCCGGGGGAATGGTCCCTGCACCCGGACGTTTTTCAACTACTGGTGGACAGGTGGGGTCTTCCAGAAATCGACTTCATGGCGTCCCGGCACAACAACAAGTTGCCGGTGTACGGGTCTCGTACAAGAGACGAAGGGGCGTCTCTGGTGGATGCTCTGTCCGTCCGGTGGACGTTCCGGTTCGCATACCTGTTCCCTCCGGTCTCCCTTCTTCCATGGGTAATCCGGAAATTCAAACAGGAAGGAGGGACGCTCCTGTTGATAGCTCCCGCGTGGCCCAGACGGCACTGGTTCTCAGACCTGCAGGGTCTGTCCGTGGACAGTCCTCTGCGGTTGCCGCTACGACCGGACCTTCTGTCTCAGGGTCCTTGCCTTCACCCGGACCTGACTCGGCTGTCTTTGACGGCGTGGCTGTTGAGACGGCCATGCTGAGGTCCCGGGGGTTTTCCAGCTCTGTGGTGCGTACCATGTTACGAGCTCGGAAACCGTCTTCCGCGAGGATATACCATCGCGTGTGGCATACGTTCTTCCAGTGGTGTCGACCGAGAGGTTATGCACCGCGGGAGTTTCGTCTGTCTCGGATTCTCGCCTTCCTGCAAGCGGGACTAGATCATGGGCTTCGCCTTGCTTCTTTGAAGGTACAGGTTTCGGCCCTATCTGTCTGGTTTCACCGTAGGATTGCTACAATCCCGGATGTGCGCACCTTTATGCAGGGTGTTCTCCGCATTCAGCCGCCCTTTGTTCCACCTGTGGCGCCTTGGGATTTGGCTGTGGTCCTGAGGGCTCTCCAAGGACCGCCGTTTGAACCACTGGGCTCAGTGGATCTTAAATGGCTAACAGCTAAGACTGTTTTCCTTCTGGCCATTGCTTCGGCCAGACGTGTTTCTGAGTTAGGGGCTCTTTCTTGTAGACCCCCTTTCTTGGTTTTTCATGGGAACAGGGCAGTGCTCCGCACTCGGCCCGAGTTTCTTCCCAAAATTGTTTCCCAGTTTCATGTTAACGAGGAAATAGTTGTTCCAGCCTTTAACTCACCGGGTCTTTCCATGGGTGAGGCCTCTTTGGATGTTGTGCGGGCCTTAAGGACTTATGTTGACCGCACTTCTTCGTTTAGGAAGTCGGACGCTTTGTTTGTCCTCTATGGCTTCCGTAAAAAGGGTTGGCCTGCTTCAAAGCAAACTTTGGCAGCCTGGATCCGTATGGCTATTTCTGAAGCTTATCTTCATGAAGGCCTACCGGTCCCACCTTCTCTGAAGGCTCATTCCACTAGGTCTGTGGGTCCTTCGTGGGCAGCTCGACGTGGTGCCTCGGCAGTTCAGATCTGCAAGGCTGCTACATGGTCCTCTGTCCATACCTTCGTGAGGTATTACAGGTTTGACACCTTCGCCTCTCAGGATGCTTCCTTCGGGCGGCGGATTCTCCTTTCTGCACAGGAGCGTCCCCACCCTTAAAGGATACTGCTTTGGGACATCCCCAAGGTATCCTGTGGATACCCTATGGACCCTGAAGTAGAAAATATGAGATATGGTAAGAACTTACCCTTGTTATCTCTATTTCTACGAAGTCCATAGGGTTCCACAGGACTCCCGCCCTGTCGCACCTGTGCTGCAGATGGGCTTTGCTCTGGTCACCGGTTTTCCGTCTCCCTCTGGTGAGAATGTGATTCTTGTATGTGTCCAGATCTTTTTTCTCTCTCTTCCTTCTCCTCCTCCGGCCTATGGCTTGATAACTAACTGAGGTGCCTTGGCTCGGGGGCGGGGTATAGGAGGGGGACCCTAGTGCATCCTGGGAGGCTGAAAAGCTTAACTCTATGGTGCCCAGCGACTGACGTCACACCTATACCCAAGGTATCCTGTGGAACCCTATGGACTTCGTAGAAATAGAGATAACAAGGGTAAGTTCTTACCATATCTCATATTTTTATCTTACTTAGTATTCCACCAGTGTATCTTTGAATGCCAATGTTCCACATGTGGAACGTTGGCGGTTCAGAGTACTAAACGTACAAATGGACTAAATATGGCTGTTGTTGCTGCTTGGAGATTACATTGTCATGCAGTAGACTCAAAGGAAGCCTGCAGCCATTTAGATTTTCGTTGTGAAGTTGACACTTTTGCTTTGCCATGAAAATTGGACTCAATGCTTTGTGAAAAGGAGAAGGTGGTCCCAGGATATTTCTGTCACCTGTGCTCAAACATGGAAATCTATAAAACCTGAACTGTTAGGACCGCATTTGGGAACCTCTGTGCTATGCAATAATCTGCCCGATAAGCAAATATTCTGCTGTTTGGTCCAATATTCTCAGAGTGTGTATTCACACCTAGGGATGATTATCATTCCAAAACCAGTTGGGTTAGATAACTGGATCTGAACTGTGCACATTTTTTAGTGTGTATGAATTTCCAATCACACTGTTAACTGGCTCCTAACTAACTGACCAGCCCATGTAGGAACTGTCAGGAGCCGGAGCCAATCAGCGGGCGCTCTACAGTTAGCAGCCGCTGATTGGCTGCCAGCTCCTGACAGTTCACATGTGGGCTGAGCAGTCAGGAGCCATTTAGCGGTCAATGTGGTCACATGCATACATCAATAATATAGGTGTATGATCCGGGTGCCGGTTTATTTTTTTTCTTGCCAAGACGCGGGGATGCTGCGGAGGTGACTATTGTCTTTTAACACAGGTACTCACATTGGATTTCTACTTGGAGAAGTGGACCGATTGTCGGGCAGCAGATAAGTATGTGTGAGTGAGGTAGGTGTATGTAACAAAGTCGTAAATTCTACGGTGTGTTGTGGTTTTTTAAACTTTTTTTTTTACAACGGTGGTATGGGTACCGGCTGCCTGCTGGCACTTGTATTTCCACAAGTGCCAAAGAACAGGCAAGCTGGCACCTGAAGTTCCACAGTAAAAAAACAATGGTTTCTTACTATTTACACTACTATTACCACTGCACACACCGCTCCAAGGGTGCCGGGAAGAGCCCCGGGCTTCAGTCTAAGCCTGGGGTGCTCAGGAGATGGGGGACCCCTTTATTGGGGGGCTCCCCACCTCCTCTGAGATCACTGGCTTGGGCTGACCGGCTTGGGGTGATAATGCTTTGGCCGGGGAGACCCGGTGATAGGGTCCCTTGGCTGTGGCATTACACCCCGGCCGGATTTGAGGCCGGTGCTGGTTTTAAAAATAGGGGGACCCCTACGCAATTTTTTTACCCTATCTTTAAAACCAGGCCAGGCTCAGCAGCCCAGTGCTGGTTCCTAAGATACAAGGGAAATCTATACGTTTTTTTTCCCCATATTTTTAGGTACTAGGACTGGTTGAGCAGCCCGGGGCTGGGTATGCTTTTTTTGGGGGGGGGACCCTACGTCTTTTTTTTTTTTTTAAATGTTCACTTTAGGTATTACACATGCAGAAACATACACAAATCACACTGATCCCTGTATGTTTCTGCCAAACTCGCAGCTCAGGAGGTGGTCTATTTTAAACTTCTATTTATCTGCGAGTTTGCTACAATTACACCCCTGATTGTAATCACGATTCTTGGTAAATTCACTAATTGTATCTTTTTTAGTCAAAGTACTTGCGAGTTTGGCCGATGGAGTATTTAATCGTGCTTGTAATCTCACCCGAGTTTTTCATTGAAAAATTAGAAATCTCTCCCAAAGTTTGTATTTAGTAAATTTGTGAGTTGTAAAAAATGCCTAAACTCACCCAAGATTGCAATCTTGACCAAACAAGATTCTTAGTAAATTTACCCCCAGCATTAGTGGTGGCACATGTTGTGAAAGCCCCAGGCATGAATTTCCTTTATGGTCCTCTTATGCACCAACTTCAAGCTGGACAAGATTTTGGTAAAAATGTAATTACCTTTTATAAACCAACTGCTAGTGTGCAATGCATGTGTATTGCCCTTCAATGAATAGATGGTTATCATATACAAATGACAACAAAATATATATATATATATATATATATATGCAACAAAAATACATGTTCCTGTAAGTACATTCAGTCAGGATTGATGGAGGAGCTCTGAGCTTCTTTCAAGCTATACCTCCATATGTCCTTCAAAATTTGATTTGGTTCCAATTATTGAGCTTAGGGAGTTAGTAGTTGAACTGGCAAGTAGAGATTATATAAATTGCTGAGGTCATGCCGGCGGCTAAAAAAGATTTATTTGCAATATTTTTTTTTACATGAAACAAATCCATATTTTATGATACCAAATCTGAGCGGCATTTAAATAGTAACTTGTAGTTAAACTTGAATATGAAGGGATTCCGATAAAATCTGTATAATTGTATTCATCATTTAATTCCATGAAGTTACAATATTACATTTTTGCTAAATACATAAGCATGTCCTAGATGTTATGGAAGCCTAGTTTGCTCCAGATACTAGTTACATAGTGATAATATGAGATATGGTAAGAACTTACCTTTGTTATCTCTATTTCTACGAAGTCCATAGGGTTCCACAGGATACCTTGGGGTATAGGTGTGACGTCAGTCATCGGGCACCATAGAGTTAAGCTTTCAGCCTCCCAGGATGCACTAGGGTGCCCCTCCTATACCCTGCCCCCGAGCCAAGGCACCTCAGGTTAGTTACCAAGCCATAGGCCAGAGGAGGAGAAGGAAGAGAGAGAAAGAAGATCTGGATACACACAAGAATCACACTCTCACCAGAGGGAGACGGAAAAACCGGTGACCAGAACAAAGCCCATCTGCAGCACAGGTGCGACAGGGCGGGAGTCCCGTGGAACCCTATGGACTTCGTAGAAATAGAGATAACAAAGGTTAGTTCTTACCATATCTCATATTTTCTACTTCAGGGTCCATAGGGTATCCACAGGATACCTTGGGGATGTCCCAAAGCAGTATCCTTTAAGGGTGGGGACGCTCCTGTGCTGAATGGAGAATCCGCCGCCCAAAGGAAGCATCCTGAGAGGCGAAGGTGTCAAACCTGTAATACCTCACGAAGGTATGGACAGAGGACCACGTAGCAGCCTTGCAGATCTGGACTGCAGAGGCACCACGTCGAGCTGCCCACGAAGGACCCACAGACCTAGTGGAATGAGCCTTCAAAGAAGGAGGAACCAGCAGACTTTCATGAAGATAAGCTTCAGAAATAGCCATACGGATCCAGGCTGCCAAAGTTTGCTTTGAAGCAGGCCAACCCTTTTTACGGAAGCCATAGAGGACAAACAAGGCGTCCGACTTCCTAAACGAAGAAGTGCAGTCAACATAAGTCCTTAAGGCCCGCACAACATCCAAATTGGCCTCACCCACTGAAAGACCAGGTGAGTTAAAGGCCGGAACAACAATTTCCTCGTTAACATGAAACTGGGAAACAACTTTGGGAAGAAATTCAGGCCGAGTGCGGAGCACTGCCCTGTTCCCATGAAAAATCAAGAAAGGGGGTCTACAAGAGAGAGCCCCTAAATCAGAAACACGTCTGGCCGAAGCTATGGCCAGAAGGAAAACAGTCTTAGCTGTTAGCCATTTAAGATCCACTGAGCCCAGTGGTTCAAACGGCGGTCCCTGGAGAGCCCTCAGGACCACAGCCAAATCCCAGAGCGCCACAGGTGGAACAAAGGGCGGCTGAATGCGGAGAACACCTTGCATAAAGGTGCGCACATCCGGGATTGTAGCAATCCTACGGTGAAACCAGACAGACAAGGCCGAAACCTGTACCTTCAAAGAGGCAAGGCGAAGCCCATGATCTAGTCCCGCTTGTAGGAAGTCAAGTATCCTAGACAGACGAAACTCCCGCGGTGCATAACCTCTCGGTCGACACCATTGGAAGAACGTATGCCACACGCGATGGTATATCCTCGCGGACGACGGTTTCCGAGCTCGCAACATGGTACGCACCACAGAGCTGGAAAACCCCCTGGACCTCAACATGGCTGTCTCAACAGCCACGCCATCAAAGACAGCCGAGCCAGGTCCGGGTGAAGGTAAGGACCCTGCGATAGAAGGTCCAGTCGTAGCGGCAACTGCAGAGGACTGTCCACGGACAGACCCTGAAGGTCTGAGAACCAGTGCCGTCTGGGCCACACGGGAGCTATCAACAGGAGCGTCCCTCCTTCCTGTTTGAATTTCCGGATTACCCGTGGAAGAAGGGAAACCGGAGGAAACAGGTATGCGAACCGGAACGTCCACCGGACGGACAGAGCATCCACCAGAGACACCTCTTTGTCTCTTGTGCGAGACCCGTACACCGGCAACTTGTTGTTGTGCCGGGACGCCATGAGGTCGATCTCTGGAAGACCCCACCTGTCCACCAGCAGTTGAAAAATGTCCGGGTGCAGGGACCATTCCCCCGGATGAACGTCCTGGCGACTTAGAAAGTCCGCCTCCCAATTTAGCACTCCCGGGATGAAGACCGCTGATATGGCCGGAAGATTGCGCTCCGCCCATACCAGGATCCGAGACATCTCTACGAGAGCCGCCCGACTTCGGGTTCCTCCTTGCCTGTTTATGTAGGCCACAGTGGTAGCGTTGTCCGACTGGACCTGCACCGGACGACCCTGGAGAACCCGATGTGCCTGCTGGAGAGCATTGAAGACCGCACAGAGTTCCAAGATATTTATTGGAAGTGCCGCTTCTGCCGGTGTCCACCTGCCCTGGAACAAGTGTGGACCCGAAACTGCTCCCCAGCCCCGAAGACTGGCGTCCGTTGTCAACAGGACCCAATTTGGTACCCAGAACGGACGTCCCTTGCTGAGATGGGTCGTCTGCAACCACCAGGCAAGGGACAGGCGAACCTCCGGGGTGAGCACTATCGTCTGGGACTTCAGAGACTGAGGCAGCCCGTTCCACTTGGACAGGATCAGGTGCTGCAGAGGTCTGGAGTGAAACTGGGCATATTCCACCATGTCAAACACCGACACCATGGAGCCCAGTAACCTCATCGCCGAGTGTAGAGACACCCGGCGGCTGTGCAGACAACTGTGCACCCTCGACTGTAAAGCAGAGATCTTTTCCTCCGTCACAAAGATCCTTTGCTGTCCCGAGTCCAATAAGGCTCCGAGAATCCGCCGAGACGGGATTAGAGTGGACTTCTGCCAGTTGATTAACCAGCCGTGCCGTTGCAGTAGTGCAATGGTCAGGTCCAAGTGGCGAAGAAGGAGCTCTGGAGATCCTGCCACTAATAACAGGTCGTACAAGTACGGCAACAAGCGGACTCCCTGCAGCCACAGAGAAGCCGCCATGACCGCCATCACCTTGGTGAACACACGCGGTGCTGTTGCCAGGCCAAAAGGTAACGCCCGAAACTGAAAATGGTCGCTGCGGATTGCAAACCTGAGGAACTGTTGATGGCGCAAAAGAATAGGGACATGCAGGTAAGCGTCCTGTATGTCCAATGACATCATGTACTCCCCAGGTTCCAGCGCCAGAATGATGGACCGTAGGGTCTCCATCCGAAACTTCGGCACCCGCAAAGACTTGTTGAGAGCCTTGAGGTTGAGAATCGGACGATACGACCCATTGGGTTTCTGCACCAAAAAAAGATTTGAATAGAAACCCTGGCCCCTCTGGGAGAATGGAACAGGCACTATAACTCCAGCATAGTGTGCAAGACCTTCCGCAGCTCCGTGGCCTTGTTCCGGTCTGATGGTAGACCCATGGTGAAGAATCGAGCCGGGGGTCTGTGCCGGAACGAGAGGGCGTACCCATGGGAGACCACCTCGAGAACCCAAGTGTCTGTCGTGGTGACCGACCAACACCGGGGGCGAAATGCAGCAGGCGGCCTCCCACTTTGGGATCCCCCAACGGGAGGCCCGGACCGTCAGGCCGCAGGCTTGTCGTCAGGCTTAGGGGCCGGACGTCTGGTACTCCATGCCTGCTTCTGGGGCTTGGCCGATTTTTGGGACCAGCCTGTCGGGGAAAAGACTGTGGTTTGGGCCTGCCCTGGGCCCTATAAGACCGAAAGGACGATGGTCCTGAACCAGAAGAAGCCGCAGCCGACGGGAGACATGCCGATTTGGCTGCCGCCAGCGTGGCCACAATCTTTTCCAGATCTGGACCGAAGAGAACTTCTCCGTTAAAGGGCAACGCCTCCAAACCCTCAGCGTCCGCCTTCCAGGATCGCAACTGCAAGGTGCGACTAGCAGCCACCGCTGCTGAAGAAAATCGAGACACCAGTGTACTAATGTCTAAGGCCGCCTCGTTGATATAAGTGGCCGAATCACGGAGATTACCAATCAACTCCGTTTGTTCGGCCGGACAGTCGGAATCAAAGGACGCCTCCAATGAATCCGCCCAGCGCTCCATCGCTCTGGCAACCCAGCAAATGGCCATAGCCGGCCGCGCTGCCCCGCCCGCAAGGGAATAAGCGGACTTCAGGCAGATCTCCACCTTGCGGTCCGTAGCATCCTTAAGGGAGGACATGGAAGGCATCGGCAATGTGGCACTACGGACAAGACGTGTCACATGAGAATCCACCAGTGGAGGGGATTCCCACTTAGCAAAATAATTATCCGCGAACGGATAAGCCACTGCCAGGCGCCTCTGTGGCTGGTATCGCTTGCCAGGCTGTTTCCACGCCTCCTCTAAATGGTCCATTAACTGGCCCGAAAGAGGAAAGACTGTGGCGTTACCCTTCACATCCTTAAAAAAGGCATACTTGGATTTAGCAGCTGGGGGAACTTCGTCCTCAATCACCAAGGCTGTGCGGACTGCTCGAATAAGTCCAGGAATATATACCTTGGACCTAGCGTCAGCGTCCTTAATATGGAGAGGTTCCTGATCGTAAGGATCCAGAATCTCCCCATCATCAGACGTCCCTTTGTCATCCTCATAAGGAGCCGGAAGAGACGCCACCGGCTGTTTTTATGGCCGCATCACAGTCTCCCCCTGCAACACATCCGACAAGTGCTGTACCGAACTCGTCAGGGAGTTAACCCACGCCGGCTCCTGAGAAACCGGGAGAGGGGAAATAGGGAGACTGCGGGGTACCACCAATTGTCTTGGGAAACCCTGCATGGGTGATGACACCACTGACTGCTGGGACAAACCTATCTGTGTAAACGCGGGCTGCGGAGCTAACTGGACCACTAAGGTTGTAAGCGCCTGAGCGAAACAAGCCCAGGGCGGCTCCTGTACCGGTGCTGTAACCGTAATAGGCCGCGCCATTGACAAATACTGCCGGCAGAGGCCCTCTGCACTACCCTCCCCCTCCGCTAAAGGTACTGTACATGTAGCACACTGTAGCCGGAGAGGAAAATCACTTTCAGACATGATGGTACTAAGTATGTGACCCCTCTCACCAATTGTATTTTAAAGAGGTGAGAGACCACCCTGCAGCACCGCACCGCAAGGGCTTAGCAGAAAGAACAGGGACAGTAATAAAGCTGACAGTCAGAATAGAAGATACAGGCAGCGCTAGCACAGTCACATACAATGCAAAGAAAATCAATTCCTGCACTAACCAGCGCTGATCACTCAACTACGCAGACACAGGGTCTGGTAGGACACAGCGCTGCATACACAGACCTGACCACAAGCGGAGGAGAGGTATGCGGGGGGACCCAGACCAAGAGGCTTCCTTCCAGGCATCCAGCAGCGTTCACCATGCGTTCAGGAAGATGGCCGCCGAGGAGCAGAGAGGAGGCTGGCCTGGGGGAGGAGCACTGCCACAGGGCCAGTCGGCAGTGTGCAGAGAGGGCTGTGTGCAGCGGGGGAGGCGCCGGCTGTGAGACAGGGAAGGCACGCTCCCCTGGCATGCATTTAACCCCTGGGACGCCACAGCGCTGCCGCTCTGCTGCGGTCCGCTGTCCCAGGGGGGTAGTGGAAGCGCAGGTTCTTACCTGGCTCCACGCTGCAGCCAGTCCCCAGGGAGCCCCCTGTCTGGGGACTCTGGACCATGTAACAGCGGTGACCCACCGTGGGACCCCGCTGCTTACCTTGCTGTCCCCCTTGAATCCGGCCATGGTCCGGAACATCTGGGGTCACCGCTAGCTGTGACCCCAGATGCTCACCAGCATCCCCGGATCGGTACCAGCGTTCTGGTACCGGCGGGGGTGTAGGGAAGACTGCATGGACGTCAGGACTGACTGTCCATGCTGTACAACCAGATGTGCAGCCACAGCTGCATGCAGAAAAGCTTCAGGGGCTCTTCTTAGCCCCCACTCCGACAGGTGCACCCGACTCCGGCCGGGCACCAAACTAAACTGGGGTGCCTTGGCTCGGGGGCGGGGTATAGGAGGGGGACCCTAGTGCATGCTGGGAGGCTGAAAGCTTAACTCTATGGTGCCTGATGACTGACGTCACACCTATACCCCAAGGTATCCTGTGGATGCCCTATGGACCCTGAAGTAGAAAATAGGAATGATGTTATGACAAATTGAAATGACATTAATGCTTGACAAAATACAAGTGTTTTGTAGTAAACTTTGGGTTTTATTGCCTACATTGGGCCTCATTCAGAGATGTGCGCAAACCCGATGGTTTGCGTTCATCTCCAATGCTAGAAAATCGGAGCATACGCAGGATCTGTACTGCGCATGCGCCGGTCTTCTACTGTGAGATCTCTTGCAGTTCCCCAAAGCCGCAGTCTGATGGACAACCTGCGGTCGTATGGGGTTGGGTGGAGCAGATGTCCGCATTCCGAAGAATGGGGAGTGTCGCCCCCGTTGTCTGGGAGTGCCGGGGCCTGGATCTGCGTCGAAAGATGCAGACTTCCTGACCCCAGCTGAGCATTTCCTCTACCTATTCTAAGTAAGCACAAGCTTACTCAGATGGCCGATTGCTGCGGCCATCACGACAAATGGTGATCCGATTCTGTATCTTTTTCCTACATACAGCTCCTGCTGCATTACCATATGTTAGCATTGCTAACTGCGTCCATCTCTGAATCACGCCCATAGTATCATATGGCCTGATTCTGAGTTGCACGCACTACCGATGTTGGATGTAGTTGAGTGATGTTTATCTACTGCGTATGCGTCTAAGTTGCACAGCGCATGTGTCCCAATTATTAGAGCACAAAGTCGCAGTACTGATTCAACGCACGGTCTCTACAATGTATTAGAAACGTATTGGGCATTCGTGGGAGTTGAAACCATCCTCCTGATTGACTGGTCTGGTCTGAGTTTTAGTCAGTCAGCGCTAATGTGCTGAAAACCATGTGTGTCCTGTAATTCTCTGGGATGCCTTGTATGTACATACAGTGCTTGCTTGTCCATGGGATCGGAAGTGCGGTTTGTTATTTTGCCAAGCCTCCTGGACGTCTATTTAGAGATGGATGACCAGCGCAATGGAGTAGGTAAGTATGTAGTCTGAGTGCGCGTGAGTGGTTAATAAAGGGTTAACATATTTGGTGTATGTGTGTCTTGAGTCTCTTTAAAAATATTTTGTTTACAGGTCGTTACTGTGAAAGTATGGTGTCACTTATGGTTCTCCGAGTGCCACCATGCCGGGGCAGGCTTTCTGGGACCTGCCATCAGGTTTCCTCGGGAGGGGGAACCCGCTGCTCACAGGCACTTCCGTGTCAATCTTCTACAGTATTCTTCTCCGTGTTCTATCATGTTTTCAAGCATAACTCTTAGTAAATCTATGAATTGTATTCCTGTCTATGGAAAATAGTTGGTTCGATCGTCTATTGACTTCTATTTGTCTGTTTGGCTGTCTATCTCTGTGTGGGATCGTCTTTTTGCACTTGTGTTTGCCTTTAGTAAATCTCTGAGTTGCAAAATCAGGGTAATCTCGCACAGGAATGCAAACTTGGCAAAACACGATTCTTAGTAAATTTAGCCCTAAGTATCATATGGATTGCTTTAAATAATGTTACAAGAAGGTGAGCATGAAACACAAGTTCACCTTATTTGATAAAGATAAAATAACAAACTAACTATAGCATTTTACATTTAGACCAAGGCCTATACTATTTACCAATAATTACATTTAAGTTGTGAAAACAAATAACGTATATACTGTATATATTTTTCACATAAAAAAAAAAAACCACATAGTGACTTTCATTATTATCGGAAGTGTATTTAAACAAAAACAATTGATAGACATATATAAAGTTAATATTGATGTTAGAAGGTGCCAGTAAGAACCATGTCTGCATATTGTTCCTAGATGTCTATATTTTATTTGTCCACATTTGACCAAGTCAACATGGCTAAAATGTCAACATTCAAAATATAGTTATAGTTAATTGCACATAACCTGCAATCCAAATATATGCATGTCAACATTTTGACTGTCCACATTTTAACATACCTGCCGACTTTTAGCTCCCTCCTTCCGGGAGGGAGATGTCCAGGTTCCATGGCGGGGGGCATGTCGTGGCAAAAATGAGGCGTGGCACTGGAGCATTGGGGTGGAGCATGGTGCCTAACCACACAATTGCATCATCACGGCTCCACCCCCTCTTCACAATGCGGATATTAATGGCATCATAAAGCAGGGGGTGGAGCCATCCATAATGATATGATTCAGTGTGAATCGAGTCCCACCCCCCGGGGTTTCTAGTGTTACTGCTGGGGTATCGGGCGGATTGGCAGCTGCCGGGAGGCTTGCCTGCATTCCCACTGGGGACAAGAACGACACCCGATTTTTGGGAGACTCCCGGCCGAATCGGGAGGGTTGGCAAGTATGCATTTTAACCATCTCAAAATATAGACATGGTCAATATGTTGACTTTTGATAATATACAGGCCATGTCTATATTTTTCAATATTTATTGTTGACATTTTGATATGGTCAAAATGTTGACATTGAAAATAATGGTACAGTACCTGCACATGGTTTTACCTGCATTGAGAGTATAGACAGGTCTACATGCTTTGCTTGTCATTTATTTATTTATCACAACTATAAAGGGAATTAGTGCTACCATGATGGGGTTTCGCACACTGGGGTAGATGTATGATAGCGGCACGTTATAACGTGCCGCTATATTGCTTCCTGCTTTGCCTCTTTACCAAGGCGAAGCAGAAAGCACTACCGATGAGATGTATAAACATTTCATCGACCACAGCGGGGGAGCGATAACTACCCCCTCAGGCACTCCCCGCTAGAGACCGCAGCACATCAGCCTAGTGCTGATGCGCTGTGTCTCAGTCCCGGCTGGCTCCACTGAGCAGGCGCGGGATCTCGCAAGTATCGCAAGATCCCCGCGTGCAGCCTGGAGTCGGCAGCCGAGGCAGCAGTGACAGCGCTGTCCCTGCTGTGAAGATAGGGCAGCGCCAGGCTGTAGCTATCTTGTAGATAGCAGCGCCGATAATGACGGGCGCATAGCACCCCTGTCATTTACCGCCAAACCCCCGATCATACATCGGGTAGAAACAGTATATAACGTCGCTGATATCGCTTCCGAGCTTCTTGCATCTCCCCCATTGTTTGGGACAATTACTGTATGGCCAAGCACATAACAGGAGGTCTTTTAGTCTGTGCACAGGGCCTGATTTAGCAAAGAACGTAGCCACGAATCTGGTCGATATGCAACGCACTGCGTATGCGCGAAATAGCCACTGCGATCGGGTAAGGGATCGCAGTGTGTACGCAGATTATTCCGATATTGAGTGACAGGAAGTGCCATTTATGGATGGTGATGGTGGGGTGGTCGGGCGGACGCAGGCATGCCTGTGCGTGTGCCTCTGCGGCGGCATACGCAGCCAGAGGTCTAGTTGCACACAGGAATTTAGCCAAATCCTGAGTGAGGTCTGGTCAACCACTATTATGCGTATGGGTCAGATGGTTCTCCATGTTACCAATGTTTTCGCTATCTTGCTAACTTTTCAGGCTGTGAGTAAAGATAAGGGGCGGCTGTATGTAGTGCTGGGCGTCTGCATTATGTGATAAGGCGGCAGCGCGAATGCATTGATTAGCATATTTTCACAGTGGCCGGGTGCATGCGTATACTCAGCTACGCTCCTTGCTGAATCAGGCACACAGTTCTCTAGCAGTGTGTGTGACAGTGATTTTTATTATGTGACATTTAGAGAAATATGACTGTGTGGGTGACATGATGGGATGACTATTTGCACATTCACAGTGCTCTTCCCTCAGTAGGCAAACTGTGGCAGTCCAGCTGCTGTGGAACTACATATACCAGCATACCCTGCCACAGTTTCAGCATGCCCCAACAACAAATAGAGTGTCTAATTGAGGGGAAAGGGGAAGGGAACCACTGCACTAGCTGGTTGCAATAAGACCCCAATATTGACCAATTGATGCTCACTTTAAGGTCTGGGGGGTGCTGCCTAGGACAGAAACAAGAAGTACCAAACCAATATTCCAAAAGAATTGGAAAAAAGACTGTCCTCTGTGGGCGCACAAATACAATTTGGATACAATAAAATATAACCTTTATTAATATATATTAAAACATTATCCAGTGAAATATAGTTAAAATAGTATAGATTGAAAAGATAGTGAACAAAGATTGAAAGTGAAAATAAAATACTGAGACACTGACTCACTGAATGCTGCTGATCAAAAACAATATTAAATGGAATTGAATTAGTGAGTATCCATGTTTCTTATTCCTAGTGATTTAATCGATCGGGTGTGCTATCCATACATAAGGAATTAATATATAGTTGAATATAATAACTCTGAAAATAAATACCTTGAAAAAATCAGATAAATTGATAATCCTATAAACCCAGAGCTTCCTTATTGTACAGTATAAGGGACGGCAGCAACAGTGTCTCTAATGTATTGCAATTCTTATTATGCCTGGAGACAATTGTTGCTGTCCTTACCCAGTGTGTTCTACACCTTCATGTGCACTAT
Source organism: Taudactylus pleione (assembly GCA_031769625.1). Lineage (NCBI taxonomy): Eukaryota > Metazoa > Chordata > Amphibia > Anura > Myobatrachidae > Taudactylus > Taudactylus pleione. The sequence goes on from JAUIMM010000738.1 coordinate 164,785, forward strand.
AAAGCGCACCGTGTTGTATATATTTATTGGGCTATGGGTTATACATACATGTTCGGCCGTTATACCAACACAGTTAACTCCCGTGTATCGGGATAGTTATCATGTATCGTACAGTTAGTGGACTCCCTGTCTCAATATGAGGGACAATAGCAACAATGGCCCTGATTCAGAGCCGGACGCTCTGACCAGAGCGCTCGCTCTGAATCAGGGCCCTCCTCCATTAAAATGGAGCGTCCTCCTGGATGCTCGTATAGCTGTGGGTCACCACCCACAGCATATATGAGCGTCCAACAAGATGGTCGCGATGGTCCTGACCATCGCGACCATCGGACTTGTGAGTGAAACCCTGTGGTCGGGTTTCTCAACCACAAGCCCTGGAGTGATTTTGGCTCTATCAGAGCCAAAATCACTCCCACTGACATCACTAGTGATGTCAGTGGGGCCGGCTTCAGACGGTAGGCATTCCCATGGGAACGCCTCCGTCTGGCAGGCACGCCCACCAAAGGGGGCGTGCTGTCAATCAACATCGACAGCATGCCCCCTTTGGTGCGAGACCCGGAGCGATGGAAAGTCCTTCGCTCGCCGGGTCTCGCGCATGCGCACGACGGAGCTCCCTCCGTCATGCGCATGCGCAGTGGGGAACATCGGCCCACTTGCGAGCGTACTGCCGCTCGCGAGTGGGTCTGACTGACCCCCAATGACTCTAATATGTAGCAGTATTATAACTGGAGACAATTTTTGCTGTCCCTACATAGTGTGTACCACTCCTTCATGTGAACTGTAGCACGCACCGTGTTGTATATATTATATTATTATTGATGTGCAGCTTATACATATGCAGTTAGGCTGTTGTATCAACAAAGTTCACTCCCATATGTCGGGACAGCTGCCGACTATCTTACAATAGGTAGGCTCCCTATCTCATGGTTGATTTATAGGCCTGATTTGTAGGTCATCTTCATCTGGGGAGAGCTCGTTTCACAACGCCCAGGTCTTCCAATTTACATTGCAGGCACTCTACTACAGTGTCAAGTCCATGCATGAGCCGAAGAGCCTTTCTTTAGGTCTTCATTTATATACCATAGTATGGGTGTTGGTTTTCCGGATATTAAGCCCATATTAGTTACATACTGGGTATCAAGCACTGATTGGTACAACATAGCATGGACAATTCTGATCTCTTGCACATTCTCTGTAAGCACTAAGATATACTCAAAGAAATACAGTTATGACATATCCTAAAATGTCTCGAGTTACACTCTGTTTCAAAGCCCCTTTGTGTAGAATATGGACATCACTATCAGTAACCCATAATGCTTAGCATCTCTACACATCTTATAATGGTCACCCCACTTGAATGTGGCTAGCTGTCTACTGATAACACACCATACTGTATAAGGTACTATGTCTTGTCTGACCCCAAAGGTGATCTGACCATTCTGTGCATAGACTGCAACTATATGAATAAAATGTCCTTTTTCAAACCTTAATGGGGCCTAAAACAGGTTGTGTGTTACAACTTTTATGCTATGTAGAAATTAACTATTAACCCACTGGTTACATACACTGCCACTTCTTTGCATCTGTGCAATACTGTCCACATCTGAATCAGGGCCAATGTGACTGACATGAAAGGATCGGTGTTTGCGCATGGCCAGTGCACTTCTATCAGTGGGACAATATTTGTACAGACTGGACATATGTTGTTATTATTATTATTATTATTGATATAATTATTAACTATGTCGACTTTATGACTGTCAACATTTTAATTGTACAACAATTTATGAGTGGTCCAAAAAGTGCAAAAGTCCTTACCATGATATTTTCTTTGTTTTGACTCTTCTAATATCTCAGAAGGAAAGAAGAACAAAATAATCCATTAAATTCATATGTTGCTATTTCAATTTTCTGTGTGTCAATGTTCCTATACAGACTCACCTAACAACGGTGAGATGCATACACATAAAGGTTTCTTTGTTTCCTCTCTGGTTAGATAGACCTCCACTTATATAAGGGTATACACATAGACCAATGTACCCCCCTTTAGTTCAATGCTCACCTGGGAACAGGTGTAAACGTACACCAAAAAGTTTCTTTACATCGGATGTGGAAGCCTCCTCCTCAGACCCACAGAGATCAAAGTAATCAATGTTCAAAAGGCCACTTAGTCCAATAATGGATTTTTATTCCAAAAAGTTAAAAGTCACAATGTATATAATTTCCATGCAATAAAAAATGATATCCCATAGAAAGAGGGTAAAATCCCCAAACTGGACCACAGCAGATAGGAATTTAAGGTAAACACTGCCTCCGCTCACCCGGTATAAGTGGAGCAAGATTGCCTGGAGTAGATGGAAAAATACCAGATTCCACAACAGCCGCTAAGTCCCTTCAACACCAAAGCGTTTCTGACATACAGTAAGTCCTTACTCAGGGATATAATTTTTTATTGCATGGAAATTATATGCATTGAGACTTTTAACTTTTAATAAAAATCCATTATTGGACTAAGTGGCCTTTTGAACATTGATTACTTTGATCTCTGTGGGTCTGAGGAGGAGGGTTCCACATCCGATGTAAAGAAACCTTTTGGTGTACGTTTACACCTGTTCCCAGGTGAGCATTCAACTAAAGGGGGGGTACATTGGTCTATGTGTATACCCTTATATAAGTGGAGGTCTATCTACCTAGAGAGGAAACAAAGAAACCCTTATGTGTATGCATCTCACCACTGATAGGTGAGTCTGTATAGGAACATTGACACACAGAAAATTGAAATAACGACATATGAATTTAATGGATTATTTTGTTCTTCTTTCCTTCTGAGATATTAGAAGAGTCAAAACAAAGAAAATATCAAGGATAAGGACTTTTGTGCTTTTTGGACCACTCATAAATTGTTGTGTATTTGTAGAGGATTGGTGCTCCTGAGTGTGGACTAAGCAGCAGTCCTGGGGCGCAGGTGGCTGTAACACATTCTTTTTGTGGTTTTAACATTTTGGATGTTGACATTTTGACTTGTCTACATTTTAACTGTCAACTTAATGGCCTTTTGTATGTGGACTTTTTGGTTGTTGACATTTTGACCATGTCAACATTATGCCAGTCGACATTTTGGTGTTGACCTTGTCTATATTTTTACTGTCTATATTTTGACTACATCACCAACTCAATAGAGCAAAAAACCCAAAAAAAAACAAAGAACATCTCAATTAGTAAAGATTAGACATATCAGGAGAGGTATATTTAAAAAAAGGACTGCTACTCCTCTTAACTCTTTCTCTTAATGGGAAGAGAACCATCTCATAAGTGTGTTGTGGACGTATAGCCAGAGTTGTGTCATATTGAGTCATGCGTATGCTGAGGAGAAGCCCATTTCAGACAGATCTCTTGCAACCAGCATGGGGTTTGGAAATAGCAGGGCAGCGCAATGCATATATGCACAAAGCTGTACGTATAACCCTTAGCATTCCGTTAGCAAAATATTCATATTCTGAATGCATTTGTATATGGAGCCATGTGCGTATCAGAATCAGGCCCAAATTGTGCAAGTAGACCAGAGCTGTTCAACTATAACTCTGACATACATTATATGTACTTATGAGATAACAGAACAGGTACTACCTTTTTGCATTTATATATGTAAAACAGTGTCCACAACACATTTATACTGGGTACACTGGACCTTATATTGTTCTGACACAGAACAATATATTGGCCACATCTCTCAGTGTGTATGCACTATCACACCTTCACGAGTGTCGTTGGTTGCATCTTCTGAGCTGCTGGGCATACTCGGCAGATCAGAAGATCTGGCGGCCAACACCCCACCTCTGGATGCGGCGGAGGAAAGATGTATATCAGAGAATCGTACACCAGATCGTGCAGTGTGTACGGACTGCCGATATTTCGTGCTGTCGCATCTGCCGTCGCTGGGTACACACATTGGGCAGTATGTACTAAAGGAAAAATGCTGTAAATCTCCGTTTTCTGGGTTTTTACCGCATTTTCATATGTACTAATCCCTGGCTGTCCTATTTTCAGTGCGGAGGGTAACCCCAGAAAAACCTGGCGTCACCCTATAGAAGCCTATGGGCTTCTTGCCGCATCATGCTCCCGAGGCTATGCCACCACCTTGCTGCCCAGCAGTCGCCCAGCACTGGCCCACACTCACCTCAGTCTCCTGGTTGCCAGCCCGTGCTCCTCCTGGGTCCTCCGCCTCCTTCTCCTCCTAATCTTCCGGGTGCAGGGAGGAGGAGGAGGAGCCCGGGACTTCCTGCACAGGTAACCAAGCAGGAAGCTCCCAGGGCTCGGAGGGGGCGGAGACCCACGTAGACCCCCTCACCCGACGTTGGCTGCTTCGCAAAGGGCAGCTCTTATCACAAGAGCTGTCCTTTGCGATACTAGTCGCATATGTTAGTACATATGCGATTAGTCATTTGCGGTGACTGGCGGGATGTACACTGCAAGGTTAGTACATCCTACCCATTGTCTAGTGTGTACCCAGTATTAGTTAGTAAAAAATAGGTAACTATTACACATAAACTTATACCGCTGGTTAGGGGACCATCAATATATATACAATCCCTGCATAAGAATGAATAGGTTGTGTAACTAATATTACATCAACTATAAACATAAACAGATTCAAGTATTACTGATATACAGTAGGTTGCAAAAATTTAAATGTAGGGCCTGAGATTGGCTATTTCAGGTTGTAAGGGGCTGATATGTATGAGAAATAGGAATAATGTAAAACTCCAATATACTTTTCAGTAATAATTAGGGGTGAGCGGGTTCGGATTTCTGAAATCCGAACCCCCCCGAGCCCCCCCGATCCGAGTCCGATCCGAGTCAGGCTCGACTTTTCCCGCCTGACTCGGATCTGAAATCGAGGCAAAACGTCATCATCCCGCCTTCCGAGTCTCGCGGGTTTTGGATCCTATATAAGGTACCCGCGTCGGCGCCATTTTCTCACTCGGCTGTGGACAGTGAAGAGGGAGGGTGGGAGTTAGGGCTGTGTAGTGTAGTGTAGTGTAGTGCTGCTGTTGTCCACTACTTCAAAGTCCATACAGGCTGGCTGTGTTGTGCTGTGCTGCTGTTGTTAATAGGGGCTGTGTCCACTACTTCAAAGTCCATAGGGGCTGGCTGGACTGTGTTGTGCAGTCAGTTCTCCATAGGGGCTGTGTCCACTCCAAAGTCCTGTGCAGTGTCCCAGTCCTAAAGGAGTGCTGTAGTGTTGTCCAGGGGGTGCTCTGTCCATCAGGGGTGCTCCCCCCAAGTGCTAAAAAAATAATATATTTTCTGTGTTTGTGAATTGTGTGCGCAGTAGCCGCACGTGCATCAACAAAGTAGTGCCAAGCGTGCGCCTGTGTCATAAGTAAAGGGCCAGCTGGCTTGACCGTTAAAGGGTGCTGTAACCCCCGAAAGTACACTCCAGTCCAAACCAAAAAAAAATTATTTTCTGTGTTTGTGAATTGTGTGCGCAGTAGCCGCACGTGCATCAACAAAGTAGTGCCAAGCGTGCGCCTGTGTCATAAGTAAAGGGCCGGCTGGCTTGACCGTTAAGGGTGCTGTAACCCCCGAAAGTACACTCCAGTCCAAACCAAAAAAAAAATTATTTTCTGTGTTTGTGAATTGTGTGCGCAGTAGCCGCACGTGCATCAACAAAGTAGTGCCAAGCGTGCGCCTGTGTCATAAGTAAAAGGCCGGCTGGCTTGACCGTTAAGGGTGCTGTAACCCCCGAAAGTACACTCCAGTCCAAACCAAAAAAAAAATTATTTTCTGTGTTTGTGAATTGTGTGCGCAGTAGCCGCACGTGCATCAACAAAGTAGTGCCAAGCGTGCGCCTGTGTCATAAGTAAAGAGCCGGCTGGCTTGACCGTTAAGGGTGCTGTAACCCCCGAAAGTACACTCCAGTCCAAACCAAAAAAAAAATTATTTTCTGTGTTTGTGAATTGTGTGCACTGTGGCTGCACGTGCATCAACAAAGGAGCAGCGCCAAGCGTGCGCCTGTGTCCCATAAGTAAAGAGCCGGCTGGCTCATTTCTTAAAGGGTGGTGTAACCCACAAAGTGCACTACTCTCCAGCAAAAATAAAATAATATTTTCTGTGTTTGTGTGCGCTTTAGCCGCACGTATATATATCAATATAACATAAATGGAGGACCAAACTTTCTCCGATAAAAATAAAATAGGGAAAGATCAAGAACCTCTTCCTCCTAGTGCTGTTGCTGCTGCTGGGAGTTGTTCATCATCCCAGAGAGGAAGTAGGAACATCACTACTTTTACTAAACAATTGACCCTCCAACAGTCCCTAGCGATGAGGATGAAGTACGACAGCAGTCATCCTGAAGCAAAACGTATAACTGAGGCCTTGACTGCTATGTTGGTGTTAGACGTGCGTCCAGTATCCGACATTAGTGCAGTGGGATTTAGACAATTGATGGAGGTAGTGTGTCCTCGGTTCCAAATCCCATCTAGATTCCACCTGCATCCTCAAAGCAGCAGCGACAAGCGTGCGTCTGTCTGTTAAAGGGTGGTGACACCCTCAAAGTGTGCTACACAAACAATTAAAATATTGTTCTTTTTTTTCTGTCTTTGTGAATTGTGTGGGCTGTAGCCGCACCTGCATCCTTAAAGCAGCAGCGACAAGCGTGCGTCTGTCTGTTAAAGGGTGGTGACACCCTCAAAGTGTGCTACACAAACAATTAAAATATTGTTCTTTTTTCTGTCTTTGTGAATTGTGTGGGCTGTAGCCGCACCTGCATCCTTAAAGCAGCAGCGACAAGCGTGCGTCTGTCTGTTAAAGGGTGGTGACACCCTCAAAGTGTGCTACACAAACAATTAAAATATTGTTCTTTTTTTTTTGGTCTTTGTGAAATGTGTGGGCTGTAGCCGCACCTGCATCCTTAAAGCAGCAGCGACAAGCGTGCGTCTGTCTGTTAAAGGGTGGTGACACCCTCAAAGTGTGCTACACAAACAATTAAAATATTGTTCTTTTTTTTTTGGTCTTTGTGAAATGTGTGGGCTGTAGCCGCACCTGCATCCTTAAAGCAGCAGCGACAAGCGTGCGTCTGTCTGTTAAAGGGTGGTGTAACTCTCAAAGTGCTCCAAAAAATAAAAAACTATTTTTTTAATGTGTTTGTGACTTGTGTGCGATGTAGCCGCACCTGCATCCTTAAAGCAGCAGCGACAAGCGTGCGTCTGTCTGTTAAAGGGTGGTGACACCCTCAAAGTGTGCTACACAAACAATAAAAATATTCTTCTTCTTTTTTCTGTCTATGTGAATTGTGTGGGCTGTAGCCGCACCTGCATCCTTAAAGCAGCAGCGACAAGCGTGCGTCTGTCTGTTAAAGGGTGGTGACACCCTCAAAGTGTTCTACACAAACAATTAAAATATTGTTCTTTTTTTTTCGGTCTTTGTGAAATGTGTGGGCTGTAGCCGCACCTGCATCCTTAAAGCAGCAGCGAAAAGCGTGCGTCTGTCTGTTAAAGTGTGGTGTAACTCTCAAAGTGTTCCAAAAAATAAAAAACTATTTTTTTAATGTGTTTGTGACTTGTGTGCGATGTAGCCACACTTGCATCCTCAAAGCAGCAGCGACAAGCGTGCGTCTGTCTGTTAAAGGGTGGTGACACCCTCAAAGTGTGCTACAGAAACAATTAAAATATTGTTCTTTTTTTTTCTGTCTATGTGAATTGTGTGGGCTGTAGCCGCACCTGCATCCTTAAAGCAGCAGCGACAAGCGTGCGTCTGTCTGTTAAAGGGTGGTGACACCTCAAAGTGTTCTACACAAACAATTAAAATATTGTTCTTTTTTTTTCGGTCTTTGTGAAATGTGTGGGCTGTAGCCGCACCTGCATCCTTAAAGCAGCAGCGACAAGCGTGCGTCTGTCTGTTAAAGGGTGGTGACACCTCAAAGTGTTCTACACAAACAATTAAAATATTCTTCTTCTTTTTTCTGTCTTTGTGAATTGTGTGGGCTGTAGCCGCACTTGCATCCTCAAAGCAGCAGCAACAAGCGTGCGTCTGTCTGTTAAAGGGTGGTGTAACCCTCAAAGTGTGCTCCACAAACAATAAAAATATTCTTTTTTTTTTTCTGTCTTTGTGAATTGTGTGGGCTGTAGCCGCACTTGAATCCTCAAAGCAGCAGCGACAAGCGGTGACAGCATCCAAGTAGGCATGTCAGACAGTCCGTACCTGTACTGGCAGGAAAAAGAAGCAATTTGGAGGTCCCTGTACAAACTGGCTCTATTTTACCTGAGTTGCCCCCCCTCCAGTGTGTACTCCGAAAGAGTTTTTAGTGCAGCCGGGAACCTTGTCAGCGAAAGGCGTAGGAGGTTGCTTCCACAAAATGTGGAGAAGATGATGTTCATACAACTTCAACAATTCAACTCTTCCAGGGAGACCAGCCTCCAGAACGTACAGAGGGACCTGTGGTTCCAGCAGGGATGAATTAATACTCTGTGAGGATGAGGATGTACACACTGAAGAGGGTGAGGAATCGGTGGATGAGGAGGATGAGGATGACATCTTGCCTCCATAGAGCCAGTTTGTGCAGGGACAGATTAATTGCCAGCTTGTTTTGTGGGGGCCCAAACGAACCAATCATTTCAGCCACAGTTGTGTGGCAGACCCTGGCGCTGAAATGATTGGTTTGTTAAAGTGTGCATGTCCTGTTTATACAACATAAGGGTGGGTGGGAGGGCCCAAGGACAATTCCATCTTGCACCTCTTTTTTTTCTTTGCATTATGTACAGTTTGGGGCCTAGTTTTTCAAACTGCCATCCTGTCCGCCACTGCAGTTTCACGCCTAGATGGGTCACGTGTTTGTGCCGCCCACTCGTGTCGCTTAGCATAGTCATCCAGCTACCTCGGTGCAACCTTTTGGACATAAAAACACTATTGTGAGGTGTGAGGTGTTCAGAATAGACTGGAAATGAGTGGAAATTAAGGTTATTGAGGTTAATAATAGCATAGGAGCAGAAAAACCTACAAATTCTGTGATTTTAGCTGTTTTTATGCTTTTTTTCAAAAAAATACAGATCCAAAACACAAAACCCAGAACCCAAAACACGGAAGGGTGGTTTTGGCAAAACCAATCCAGATCCAAAACACGAAGAAAGATCCAGATCCAAAACCAAAACACAAAACACGAAAAGTGGCCGGTGCACACCCCTAGTAATAATTTTATATATATATATATATATATATATATATATATATATAATTGTTTTACAAGCAATGCTCCTTTTCAGTGCATGCAAACTGCCTAAAAAAAATCTTAAAATTGCAGAAAAATACTGATGTTTAAATAAGATTTAAACAAAATAAAATGAGAACAGGTAATTTATTAGGAGCAAAATAGTCAAACACTCCGCACATTTGGTTTTGTGCTCTTCTGCTTTGGGAAGTGCCTCTATGAAAGAAATGTTTTACACTACTAATTGCGGGATTATGGTCCCCAGTGGAATTGCATTTGACGACAAAAAGTGAATATGTAACTTCAAGGTGCTGCCTAGTTTAGTCTAGTTAATCTTAACTTTCACATCTTTTTCCTAAATACTGCAAGTCTTTAGTTAAGTGATAGGAGTAAGTAGACAATGGAATTTGCTCTTCATGTGTCATGCTTGTGCTTTGTGGCAGTGTGCTTGTAAATTTGATTTCGAGTATAAAACGTGTCTAGATACTACAAAAGGCACTGAAAGTGTAGACAGTCATCCGATTACCTGCAGTGCTGGGAATGTGTCATTATACAGGCTGTTGGGGTGAAGGGCAATCAGATTATACATTTCACCACTGCAAAAAAAAATGTGCCATGTACCCAGTAAAAAGAATGATAATTATAGTTGAACTTGTGACTGTCCCATTATGCTATATGCACAGCAGGGGCTGTATGAGTTTGTCATTTCAGCAGGAAGTACAATAGAACTCTGTAAATACTTGTTATCCTCCTACAGAATGAGAGCAATTGGGTCCATTCATAGAGATTTGCTTATTGTCTTCAGTGTGCGTAGGTCCATTCTGTTGTCTTGAATTTTTAATTTGCTGATGTTCAAGTTATTTGGAGTATACAGCATCTGCCATTATAGTTTGAATATAGCAAAATATTCACATCATTATAAGTTTGATTAAACGATATATCTAGGAGTAGTACAACAGCAATTACTGAGAAATGTCATTGCTGGAGTAGCTGAAGCTCTTTTTTATTGTATACACTATTAATGTGAATGGGAGGGAAAAGACTTGAACACTACTCAAGTTTGCTGCCTAATCGTTCCTTCAAAAACTGAGGTCTCCAACTGAGAAGTTTGGGCTTAAAAATAGCTGGAGGAGATTGTAAGAATACAAAGAAAGTTCAATGCTGATCACTGGCTGGAATGCCATTTGGGGCACTGGTTCCTATTTTACATCTTAAATAGTACTGCTGGAATTTGATCTTATGTACAGAAAGACAGCATATATACTATACTGTAGAGCCGCAACTAGATATTTTGGTGTCCTGAGCCAGAAAGTGCATTAACCTAAGTAGCCATCACTGCCATGTGCATTATACTAAGTAACAAACCAGCCAAACCATGTGCATTATCATAACCAGCCCTACCATGTGTATTATCATAAGTAACCAGCCCTACCATATGCATTATCCTAAGCAACCAGCCCTGCCATATGCATTATCCTAAGCAACCAGCCCTACCATATGCATTATCCTAAGCAACCAGCCCTGCCATATGCATTATCCTAAGCAACCAGCCCTGCCATGTGCATTATCATAAGTAACCAGCCCTGCCATGTTCATTATCATAAGTAACCAGCCCTGCCATATGCATTATCCTAAGCAACCAGCCCTGCCATGTGCTTGATCATAACTAACCAGCCCTACCATGTGCTTTATCATAAGTAACCAGCCCTGCCATGTGTATTATCAGAAGTAACCAGCCTTGCCATATGCATTATCCTAAGCAACCAGCCCTGCCATATGCATTATCGTAACCAGCCCTGCCATATGCATTATCCTAAGCAACCAGCCCTGCCATATGCATTATCCTAAGCAACCAGCCCTACCATATGCATTATCCTAAGCAACCAGCCCTGCCATATGCATTATCCTAAGCAACCAGCCCTGCCATGTGCATTATCATAAGTAACCAGCCCTGCCATGTTCATTATCATAAGTAACCAGCCCTGCCATATGCATTATCCTAAGCAACCAGCCCTGCCATGTGCTTGATCATAACTAACCAGCCCTACCATGTGCTTTATCATAAGTAACCAGCCCTGCCATGTGTATTATCAGAAGTAACCAGCCTTGCCATATGCATTATCCTAAGCAACCAGCCCTGCCATATGCATTATCGTAACCAGCCCTGCCATATGCATTATCCTAAGCAACCAGCCCTGCCATGTGCATTATCATAAGTAACCAGCCCTGCCATGTGCATTATCATAAGCAACCAGCCCTGCCATGTGCATTATCATAAGTAACCAGCCCTGCCATGTGCTTTATCATAACTAACCAGCCCTGCCATGTGCATTATCATAAGTAGCCATCTCTGCCATGTGCATTATCATGAGTAGCCATCCCTGCCATGTGCGATATCCTAATTAACCAGCCCTGCCACGTGCATTATGGCAGGGCTTATTATGATAAGTAGTTATTATCATAAGTAACCAGCCCTGCCATGTGCATTATTATAAGTAACCAGCCCTGCCATATGCATCATCATAAGTAGTCATCACTGCCATATGCATTATCATAAGTAACCATCACTGCCATATGCATTATCATAAGTAACCAGCCCTGCCATGTGCATTATTATAAGTAACCAGCCCTGCCATATGCATTATCATGAGTAGCCATCCCTGCCATGTGCATTATCATAAGTAGCCATCTCTGCCATGTGCATTATAGTAACTAACCAGACTGCTAGGTGCATTATCGTAACTTACCAGCCCTGCCATGTGCATTATCATAAGTAGCCATCCCTGCCATGTGCATTATCATAACTAACCAGCCCTGCCATGTGCATTATCACAAGTAACCTGCCCTGCCATGTACATTATCATAAGTAACAGCCCTGTCATGAGCATTTATATAAGTAACCAGCCCTGCCATGTGCATTATCGTAACTAACCAGCCCTACACTTTGTAACCAGCCCTGCCATATGCATTATCATAAGTAGCCATCCCTGCCATGTAAATTATCATAAGTAACAGCCCTGTCATGAGCATTTGTATAAGTAACCAGCACTGCCATGTGCATAACCATAATAATGTAAACTTTCCAAAGCATCATTTGAGTAGCTGCAGCTCTGCCCTCTTCTATATATAGGATGATGATGAGGTAGCCACGTGTTAGTGCTGTCCCATTGGTGCAGTGCCAGATTAAGGTCCACATGGGCCTGTTGTGTTCCGCCGCACGGGTGTGTGACAAGCACTGTGACTAGAGATATGAAGGTGTGACTAGTATGTGGGTGTGCTCTACACAGGGTGTGTGGCTATCTCCATGGGGGGCATTTCTGGTGCCTTCCTTTAACCACTTTATAGTGGAGCTATAACAAGAAAAAGGGTTTTTTATTGTGAAAATGGTGAAAACTGTATAGTCTTTTCATCCCACATCCCTAGCCACTGCAGTAGATTAGTAAATGAACGGCCTTCTAAGGTGCTCCCTTTAAAAAAAAAAAAATTGGCAATACTGGACCAGGACGGTAAGGGTTAACTTTTACCGCCTCTGTAACAAGGTAACAATCTGGTAGATTCAAGGTTGTTACCTTGTTACAGACACTGTAAAAATATTGGGGATGTGGTGGTCTGTAAAAATATCTTTCCCGGTAAGTGGCAAAAAATACAAATTTTCTATCATGCAGAAAATGGTGTGTGAGGTGTCTCGGCAGGGCCATAACTAAGGTAGTGCGACCTGTGCCATGGCACAGGGCCCCGCAGGGCAGGGGGTGCTGTTTGATAATAAACAGAAAATTGACAGACCCATTCTCACTTGTAGCTTCCTCTTCTTTTATCCCCAGCATCTCCTGGCCTCCCCTATCTCTTCCCTGGCCCTTCCCCATGAGGTCATGGCCCTTTTTCGGGTGTGTTATCTCCCTATTTAAAAAATAGGGGGGCGCCAATGCTCTTTCTGGCACAGGGTGCCAAAAAGTCTAGTTACGGCTCTGTGTCTCGGGTGCACAACGTGTGGCTATTTGGAGACGGGGGAATTTTTGTACATCCCCACTCTGACAAGAAATTCTAAATCAACTACACACATATCTACAGTAGCAGTTATGTGATCTATTTTATTAGATGTCCTTGTGGATTCCTCTATATCTGTGTGTGCGTATATATATATATATATATATATATTATCAATCACACACATACCGTAAACAGGTGCTAGACATTACACTGACCTGTGGGAAGGTACTTTAGTTATGCAAGCAGGTTTTTCCTCATGGCTGGTGACAGCTGCCTCCCCTCTTGTCCAGGACATCTCATCCTCTGCGTTCCAACTTCGGATCCTTTCACTGCAGTTTAGATAGTGTTGTCGGATTCACTGCAGTGTTGATAGGTTTTTTATTTTTCTTTCCTGTCAACACTGTTTGCACTGCAATGAATCCTGTGGGTCTATTTCCATGGTGGGCTTGGAGCTGCAGCTCCACCCGCCCCATTATTAATCTGGCCATGCATTGGTGCCAAACATATTACCAACTCTAATGTTAATTTATAGGATGATGATGATGAGGTAGCCACGAGTTAGTGCTGTCCCATTGGTGCCAAACATATTACCGACTCTAATGTTAATTTTACAGCAGAGCAGAGGATTTACAACTTACTACCATACATAGAGAGAATATCATAATTCAGAAGCATAAACAGACATGCTTTATGTTCAGTTGTCTACAGAACCAGACCTTCTTTTTGCAATTTTTTTTTTCTTTAAGTGTAGGAGAGGAGCCTGTGCTGACAGGTGGATGTGGGGAGGCAAGTGAACCAATGTCTAGGGACCAGTCACTCTGCCCTTTGCCTAACCCCATGTGCCAGGACACAGAGGGGGTGCCCCATGGTATCCCTGACAAGCCCCTGCCCCAAGTGTCTGGAGATCTTCCTTGCGCTGTCCCTTTGCTCCCTCCCTGTGTGCGGTCTCCCCTAGGGACGTACTCAGAAACAGCACGCTCATCCAGAGTGGAGGTTCTGGCACACACGCCATCCTGCCCAAGGCAGTGCTTTCCACTCCAGCGACACTAATATATATATATATATATATATATATATATATATATATAGTGTGAGGGGATGCGCCGGGTACCGGGCTGAGCAGCGGAATCTCGGTTGTTGCTAGATCCAAGTTGTAGAATGGACCTCTGACGTCACAACCATGTGACTGCAACAGCAGGGCCGGTCCGCTACCAGTGTTACTATCCACGTGGGGGGGAATATAAACCATTGGTGAGCGAAGCGTGGCGAACAAAGAGAGTCAAAAAGGAGGCACTTTTGTCCCCCCGTTCTGAACTTACCTCTCCCCCTTTTGCTGCGGGTCACATGGTTGTGACGTCAGAGGTCCTTTACAGCACCTGGTTTTAGACTTAACTGCGGAATCACAGCTCATGTTAATTTTCGCCCTTAATCCAGCTCTGACTGTTAGCCCATACTTGACTACTTTTTTTTCTCTTCCCAGGAGAGGCCCGGGTAAGAGAAGCAGGAGAGTGGCAATGGGGGGCGGGGCCTGACGATTTGCGTCATTAAGCCCCATCCCCTCACGGTAAATTGCTGTGATTGACATGAAGTTAAATAGATTTGTGAAGAATCGTGTCATTAAGACCCACCCCCTACACGGAGATTTGCGATTGCCGCAGAAATGCTCCCCATTGAGGGAGAAATGCCTAACCTTGCGGGGGGGATACCCGAAAAATCGGGAGCCTCCCACGAATTCCGGGAGGGTAGGCATGTATGTGTTAGCCCTGCTTGGGGATGGAGGGGGATGTTGCCAGGTAGCAGAGGGGACAGAGGGGGAGTCAGTCTGTTAGGAGAGTTAAGGAAGGGGATGGCCACTGGCCAGGGTGGAGGTGGGAAGGAGGGGTGGGGGTTGATCAGTAACAGCGAGAGGAGATGCCCGGGATCAGAGGAGTAAACGGCAGAAACAGATCTCCACAGGGACCAGCTACCAGAAGCACGCAAGTGAGTTTGACTTAAAACAGAAAATTGACAGGAGCTGATGATCAGCGCCCCCGGCCTTGCAGCGCTCTGTGCTGTGGCACATGTCGCAGCACCCTAGTTACGGCCCTGCTGCACTGCATTCATCTAATTAGAGCCTAATGATATTAAACCTATTGGTAGTTATTGGGAAGGAATGCTGTTCTGTGTACTTACAATAGGTAAAATTAAAAGAGAGTATCCCAAGTAGCTCATTAATCATTGAAACTCAAATTAATGCCCTACTGACTACATGTACTGTAACTGACAACAGCCGTTCTTAGATCTTGAAAACAAAATTTCAGAATAGCACGGGAGATGTTAGGGGTGTAACTAAGTATTTGAAGGCCCCATACCAAAAGTTTGCAAGGGCCTTTATGTACCACCCAATGGTGAAAAATGTATATATCACATGTAACTCTAACAAGGGAAATAGGTCCCCCTCAGCTCTGGACCCCATAGCAGCTGCACTCCTTACACCTATGGTAGTTACGCCCATGAAAGATGTACTTTTATGATGCAAAAAATGTTTATATGAGCAATTGAGTAATTAACATAATATGGGATCACCTGCAGGGGTACCAAAATGTCTATAAATAAACCTTAACATCTTATATAAATACTAAACTAATATAAAAAGTACAATCTAGGCACATATCTAAACCCTGTGACTGGCTGTTGATTTATGTCTGCAATGCGGCCAAATCATTAATAGCGAAATATTGGAAGCAACCTCCTCCTGACAAGAACAGCCCTAATTCATCGGCATAAGGCCCGTGGAATCATTTGGTCTGGCCCTCTGAGCTTTTTTCTGCTAGTCTCATCTGGCTAGCAGGGTGCCTAGAATGGAACCCTGCAGCCAGAATCTATGCAGCAGTGCTACCTGGAGTATCCTTAGGACACTTCAGATGGTCACACTGCTGCCCTAACAGCTACCCAGAGCATCCTTAGGATGCTCCAGGCATTATTGTAACCACCGGCGACTGTGGCCCCGCACCCATGTGACGTCACGCGGAGGGGGCATGGCCTAAACCAGGCCCGAAAATAATGTTATATATATCAAAATGGCCCTCAGCAGAAAAAAGGTTCCCCACCCCTGCTCTAACAGGCCAACACAATACCTACTTTTCCTGCACAGTACGGGTCGCACTAATTGACAACAAGTACATAGAAGGGAGCCGATATTTAATCATTAGTTCCCCTACGCTGCACCATTTGCCAACTCTCCCCGATTGTCAGGGAGACTCCCTGAGATAGCAGCAATCTCTCTGACTCCTTGAAGAGTCTAGCAGTCTCCCTGATTGCATCTTACCCCCCATTATGTAGCTGTTATATATAAAGAAACAGAGCGATATACATTCAAATGGGATCATTAGTATAATTTCCCTGCATTGGTTATAAGGCACAATGATCCCTATAGCTACATGCATTTTCTGAAAAGTATCAGTGTGTATCAGATCTTACTAACTGTTTTGGGGCTCATTTACAATTGGATGTAAATCAATTTTCTGACACGCCCCTCAGATGTAGCAGTATATCACATCTGGAAAATCTGCCAGCAAAGGGGTATTTATATCCATCTGTCACCATTACTTTTGTTTTAATAATTAAATTAATAGTTTAATCTAAATTTTGATTAGGGACCTAACACTAAACTAGGGGTGTGCACCGGCCACTTTTCGTGTTTTGTGTTTTGGTTTTGGATCTGGATCTTTCTTCGTGTTTTGGATCTGGATTGGTTTTGCCAAAACCACCCTTCCGTGTTTTGGGTTCTGGGTTTTGTGTTTTGGATCTGTATTTTTTTGAAAAAAAGCATAAAAACAGCTAAAATCACAGAATTTGTAGGTTTTTCTGCTCCTATGCTATTATTAACCTCAATAACCTTAATTTCCACTCATTTCCAGTCTATTCTGAACACCTCACACCTCACAATAGTGTTTTTATGTCCAAAAGGTTGCACCGAGGTAGCTGGATGACTATGCTAAGCGACACGAGTGGGCGGCACAAACACGTGACCCATCTAGGAGTGACACTGCAGTGGCAGACAGGATGGCAGTTAGAAAAACTAGGCCCCAAACTGTACATAATGCAAAGAAAAAAAGAGGTGCAAGATGGAATTGTCCTTGGGCCCTCCCACCCACCCTTATGTTGTATAAACAGGACATGCACACTTTAACAAATCAATCATTTCAGCGCCAGGGTCTGCCACACAACTGTGGCTGAAATGATTGGTTCTTTGGGCCCCCACAAAACAAGCTGGCAATTAATGTGTCCCTGCACAAACTGGCTCTACGGAGGCAAGATGTCATCCTCATCCTCCTCATCCACCGATTCCTCACCCTCTTCAGTGTGTACATCCTCATCCTCACAAAGTATTAACTCGTCCCCACTTGAATCCACCACCACAGGTCCCTCTGTACGTTCTGGAGGCTGGTCTCCCTGGAAGAGCTGATAATTCATTTTGATGAACATCATCTTCTCCACATTCTGTGGAAGCAACCTCCTACGCCTTTCGCTGACAAGGTTCCCGGCTGCACTAAACACTCTTTCGGAGTACACACTGGAGGGGGGGCAACTCAGGTAAAATAGAGCCAGTTTGTACAGGGGCCTCCAAATTGCCTCTTTTTCCTGCCAGTACAGGTATGGACTGTCTGACATGCCTACTTGGATGCTGTCACCGATGTAATCCTCCACCATTCTGTCAATGGTGACAGTATCATATGCAGTGACAGTAGACATGTCAGAAATTGTTGCCAGGTCCTTCAGTCCGGACCAGATGTCCAAACTTGGTCCTGCCTGCCCTGCATCACCGCCAGCGGGTTGCTTAGGATACCTAAGTTTTTTCCTGGCAGCCCCAGTTGCGGGAGAAAATGAAGAAGGAGCCGTTGACGTGTCACGTTCCGCTTCAGCTGACAGTGTGTTCACCAGCAGGTCTTTGCACCTCTGCAGGCTTGTGTCGGCCGGAAAGAGAGACACCACATAGGCTTTAAACCTAGGATCGAGCACGGTGGCCAAAATGTAGTGGTCTGATTTCAACAGATTGACCACCCTGGAATCCTGGCAAAGCGAATGAAGGGCTTCATCCACAAGTCCCACATGCCGAGCGGAATCGCTCCGTCTTAGCTCCTCCTTCACTTTCTCCAGCTGCTTCTGCAAAAGCCTGATGAGGGGAATGACCTGACTCAAGCTGGCAGTGTCTGAACTGACTTCACGTGTGGCAAGTTCGAAGGGCTGAAGAACCTTGCACAACACGGAAATCATTCTCCACTGCGCTTGAGTCAGGTGCATACCCCCTCCTTTGCCTATGTCATAGGTGGATGTATAGGCTTGTATGGCCTTTTGCTGCTCCTCCATCCTCTGAAGCATATAGAGGGTTGAGTTCCACCGCGTCACAACCTCTTGCTTCAGGTGATGGCGGGGCAGGTTCAAGAGTGTTTGCTGGCGCTCCAGTCTTCGGCACGCAGTCGCTGAATGGCGAAAGTGGCCAGAAATTTTTCGGGCCACCCAAAGCGTCTCCTGCACGCCCCTGTCGCTTTTCAGAAAATTCTGCACCACCAAGTTTATTGTGTGAGCAAAACATGGGACGTGCTGGAATTTGCCCAGATGTAATGCCCGCACAATATTGGTGGCGTTGTCAGATATCACAAATCCCCAGGAGAGTCTAAGTGGGGTAAGCCACTGGGCGATGATTTCCCTCAGTTTCTCTAAGAGGTTGTCGGCGGTGTGCCTCTTACTGAAACCGGTGATACACAGCGTAGCCTGCCTTGTAACGAGCTGGCGTTTCTGAGATGCTGCTACTGGTGACGCTGCTGCTGTTGCTGCGTAAGGTGATACATCTACCCAGTGGGCTGTCACAGTCATATAGTCCTTAGTCTGCCCTGTTCCACTTGTCCACATGTCCGTGGTTAAGTGGACATTGTGTACAACGGCATTTTTCAGGACACTGAGGACACTTTTTCTGACGTTTCTGTACAGTCTCGGTATCGCCTGCCTAGTGAAGTGGAATCTAGACGGGATTTGGAACCGGGGACACACTACCTCCATCAATTGTCTAAATCCCACTGCACTAATGGCGGATACCGGATGCACGTCTAACACCAACATAGCAGTCAAGGCCTCAGTTATACGTTTTGCTTCAGGATGACTGCTGTCGTACTTCATCCTCCTCGCTAAGGACTGTTGGAGGGTCAATTGTTTAGTAAAAGTAGTGGTGTTCCTACTTCCTCTCTGGGATGATGAACGACTCCCAGCAGCAGCAGCAACAGCAGCAGCGGCAGCAGTAGGCGTAGCAATGCAGGATCCTCCGGAGGAATCCCGGATAGGAGAGTCAGTCATGCCAGTGATATGGCCTGCAGGACTACTTCCGATCCTGACTAAGGAGGAAATTGACGAGGAGGGAGTTGACGGTGTGGTTTGCAGGCGCTTGGATACAACAGGACAACGGGATTTAGGTGTCCCTGGACTGCTTACGGTCTGAGCCAAAGTTTCTGAACTTGACAGTAACTTTTTATGAACGCGCTGCAGGTGCCGTATAAGGGAGGATGTTCCTAGGTGGTTGACGTCCCTACCCCTACTTATTTCACCTTTACATATGGTACATATGGCAAGACAGTTGTTGTCCGGATTTGGATAGAAATATTGCCAGACCAAAGAGGTGGAATGTTTGGTCTTCTGCCCAGGCATGACCGTGATGGGCTTTTTCATCCCACGGACAACAACTGTCTCCCCCGGAGCCTGATTTAAACAAACCACATCACCATCAGAATCCTCCTCGCCAACTTCCTCCTCAGCGCCAGCTACACCAGTATCCTCATCCTGTTGTACTTCAACAGTGACATCTTCAATTTGCATATCAGCAAGTGGACTGTGGGTGCTCCTTTCAGCACTTGCAGGGGGCGTGCAAATGGTGGAAAGAGCCACCTCTTCCCGTCCAGTGCTGGGAAGGTCAGGCATCGCAACCACCACCACACTTGGACTCTCCTTGGGGATTTGTGATATCTTCTTAGAAAGCACAGTTCTTCGCTGTGCTTTTGCCAGCTTAACTCTTTTGATTTTTTTAGTGGGAGGAGGGCTTCCATCGTCATGTGAAGCTGAACCACTAGTCATGAACATACTAGGGATCGACCTTAGCCGTTCCTTGCCACTCCGTGTCGTAAATGGCATATTGGCAAGTTTACGTTTCTCTTCAGCTGATTTAAATGTCTTTTTCAAGGTCATTTTCCTGAACTTTGCCATTTGGGATTGTATGTGCCCTCTACTATGACATTGGGCATCGGCCTTGGCAGACGACGTTGATGGCATGTTATCGTCTATGTCATGACTAGTGGCAGCAGCTTCAGCACTAGGAGGAAGTGGTTCTTGATCTTTCTCTATTTTATTTTTATCGGAGAAAGTTTGGTCCTCCATTTATGTTATATCGATTTGATATATACGTGCGGCTAAACCCAGAAAATAATTTTTTTTTTGGTTTGGACTGGAGTGTACTTTGGGGGTTACAGCACCCTTTAACGGTCAAGCCAGCCGGCCCTTTACTTATGACACAGGCGCACTCTTGGCACTACTTTGTTGATGCACGTGCAGCTACTGCGCACACAATTCACAAACACAGAAAATAATTTTTTTTTTGGTTTGGACTGGAGTGTACTTTCGGGGGTTACAGCACCCTTAACGGTCAAGCCAGCCGGCCCTTTACTTATGACACAGGCGCACGCTTGGCACTACTTTGTTGATGCACGTGCGGCTACTGCGCACACAATTCACAAACACAGAAAATAATTTTTTTTTGGTTTGGACTGGAGTGTACTTTCGGAGGTTACAGCACCCTTTAACGGTCAAGCCAGCCGGCCCTTTACTTATGACACAGGCGCACGCTTGGCACTACTTTGTTGATGCACGTGCGGCTACTGCGCACACAATTCACAAACACAGAAAATAATTTTTTTTTAGGTTTGGACTGGAGTGTACTTTCGGGGGTTACAGCACCCTTAACGGTCAAGCCAGCCGGCCCTTTACTTATGACACAGGCGCACGCTTGGCACTACTTTGTTGATGCACGTGCGGCTACTGCGCACACAATTCACAAACACAGAAAATAATTTTTTTTTTGGTTTGGACTGGAGTGTACTTTCGGGGGTTACAGCACCCTTAACGGTCAAGCCAGCCGGCCCTTTACTTATGACACAGGCGCACGCTTGGCACTACTTTGTTGATGCACGTGCGGCTACTGCGCACACAATTCACAAACACAGAAAATAATTTTTTTTTGGGTTTGGACTGGAGTGTACTTTCGGGGGTTACAGCACCCTTAACGGTCAAGCCAGCCGGCCCTTTACTTATGACACAGGCGCACGCTTGGCACTACTTTGTTGATGCACGTGCGGCTACTGCGCACACAATTCACAAACACAGAAAATAATTTTTTTTTGGGTTTGGACTGGAGTGTACTTTCGGGGGTTACAGCACCCTTAACGGTCAAGCCAGCCGGCCCTTTACTTATGACACAGGCGCACGTTTGGCACTACTTTGTTGATGCACGTGCGGCTACTGCGCACACAATTCACAAACACAGAAAATAATTTTTTTTTTGGTTTGGACTGGAGTGTACTTTCGGGGGTTACAGCACCCTTAACGGTCAAGCCAGCCGGCCCTTTACTTATGACACAGGCGCACGTTTGGCACTACTTTGTTGATGCACGTGCGGCTACTGCGCACACAATTCACAAACACAGAAAATAATTTTTTTTTTGGTTTGGACTGGAGTGTACTTTCGGGGGTTACAGCACCCTTAACGATCAAGCCAGCCGGCCCTTTACTTATGACACAGGCGCACGCTTGGCACTACTTTGTTGATGCACGTGCGGCTACTGCGCACACAATTCACAAACACAGAAAATAATTTTTTTTTGGTTTGGACTGGAGTGTACTTTCGGGGGTTACAGCACCCTTTAACGGTCAAGCCAGCCGGCCCTTTACTTATGACACAGGCGCACGCTTGGCACTACTTTGTTGATGCACGTGCGGCTACTACGCACACAATTCACAAACACAGAAAATATATTATTTTTTTAGCACTTGGGGGGAGCACCCCTGATGGACAGAGCACCCCCTGGACAACACTACAGCACCCCTTTAGGACTGGGACACTGCACAGGACTTTGGAGTGGACACAGCCCCTATGGAGAACTGACTGCACAACACAGTCCAGCCAGCCCCTATGGACTTTGAAGTAGTGGACACAGCCCCTATTAACAACAGCAGCACAGCACAACACAGCCAGCCCCTATGGACTTTGAAGTAGTGGACAACAGCAGCACTACACTACACTACACTACACAGCACTAACTCCCACCCTCCCTCTTCACTGTCCACAGCCGAGTGAGAAAATGGCGCCGACGCGGGTACCTTATATAGGATCCAAAACCCGCGAGACTCGGAAGGCGGGATGATGACGTTTTGCCTCGATGTCAGATCCGAGTCAGGCGGGAAAAGTCGAGCCTGACTCGGATCGGACTCGGATCGGGGGGGCTCGGGGGGGTTCGGATTTCAGAAATCCGAACCCGCTCACCCCTACACTAAATGAGATCCAGTCAGTATCCCAGCACATGGGATGTCGGTGCTTAGAACACTGGCGCCGGAATGCCGACACCTGTCATGATCCCGGCGCCGGCATCTCAAAGTTAACAATCAGGTGTTAGGAGAGGGTTAAGTTTAGGGTTAGGCGCTAGGAGGAGGGTTAGGTTTAGGGTGCGGGGAGGAAGAGGTTAGGTTTAGGCACTAGGGGGGGGAGAACGTGATGCCGACGCTCTGGATTTTTACCATCAGGATCCTGAGCCCCAGCATCCTGTACCCAACCCCACTAACAGTGTTGGCTTTGCTTTGATAGTGTAGTTTAGATTGACATTAGGGAAGTTTTTGCATATAAGAATAAAATAAAACCACCCTGCATACAGACAGCGGTTTGCACAGCCTTATTAGATTTCCTGTGTATGCCAGTTTAAACAATTTATTATACTTGTGGTAATCAAATCTCTATACAGAATATGTAGTTATTTTGCTTTACCTCAGGGGTAAACTGTTTGTTCGTCAAGTTACCAAAATGCTCCGTAGATTTCTCTTACAGCTAACAAGGCTGCGCTTGAGAGACTTGAAATATATGAAGTATTTTTTAATTTACTTTTGCTTAAATGGTTTGTGAAAGGTGATAGTAAGAGATACAATCAAAAATGTGAATTACACTGGATAATATAACCAAGATGATTAGGAATGCATTTAGAAAATAGATTGGGCCTCTTTTTAATAATGTTGTGAAAAGTGTGTGCTTGGCAATTGTGGGGAATGGCAGATCTGCCAATTTGAAAACCCCTTTATTCTACTTTCACTATAACATAATGCATCACTGTCAGCCTGAGGTATGAAAGGATCAGTTGAAAATCTTGTCTTGGAGCAAATTCCTGATCCAAAATGATTACATATGTAGCAGAAAAGATAGAGGCCCTATTTACTAAAATCCGCTTTTAAAATGCAGTTGTAGTGTGAAATTTCCCCCTAAATTTGCATTGCTAATATAGGACATGTCACAAAACTCCCTTACAGGGACAGAGCTTGCGACAAAGCTCTTTCCCTGGGAATCCCCTCCCCAGTCTTCTCACTGAGAGGTGTCCTCCACGCATGCACCGCCGACTCACCCCGCCCCCCCCCGCAACCAGCAGCTGTGACACTAACGTAGTATTTTGCATGCAAATACACCAACAGTTGCACACAGAATATAGGTATGCCGCAGATTTTAATCAACAGAAGCTGCTTCTGCGTCCTATTCACATCGCTGTGTGAATAAAACGCATTGGAAGGTAAAAAATCACATGAAAAGAGTCAGCGCTACCTAGTCACAGGGCACTCACTTGTAGCACACGAAGGATAGATGTATGTCGACACATCTGTACTCTCCCGGTTGTTGCGGGAGGCTCCCCCTGCACCCCGTGTAAGAGTATTGGGAGTATTTCTAGTGAAGTGGGCAGGATGGGAAGATAATTTTGGGAATTGCGGCATCATTTCCGGGAATCTTAGCTCCGTATGGAGGGGACGGGGCTAAATTATGTAAAAATGCGTAATTTAGACCCGTCCCCTCATTGGGGTCCCACGATTCGTGACAGTTTAACGTCCGAGGTTTCCAGCTGTGTTTCCTCTCCGGGCATCTCCGGAGATGAGATATTAAAAGTCTATGGTTCAGTCGTACCATCGGATTCACTTTTGCGTGGCGCCTAATGTGTACCCAGCCACGGAACTAGCCAGTATGCTCACTCAGAGCAGATAACAGGCCGTCAGCTGATCCTTTAGTTCAAGCCTTTAATATATACTTGGTGAAGAGGGCTGTAATATCACAGATGTCCCAGTAGAGAGAAATATATCATTAAAGTAGGTTAAGCTGCACTTCCACCTTCCTAATACACTGTTCTGCCCTTCTCCAGAGCCCTGGTGGATGCTCCCTTCAGCCATTGTCCCTGGGGCACCACCAGTTGTGTGAAAATTAACCAGGTAATAATATATTTTATTCACTACATATATATTTTTTTAATTTTCAATACAGATTAAAGGAAATGTGTTATAAGCTCAGAGAAACATTTTGTTATTGTTTGTATGCATTCAGCATAAACCAAATTTGCAGGTGTGGATGAGGCTTGTATGTCCTGTGAGAGTGTAATGTGAAAAGAAGTGACATTCTGTATGAATATTGCAATCATTTATTTGCTTGGTCCCAGTAATTCATGTGAAATGTCAGTATACAAATACATGGGATACAATTAAACATAATAACATGACATATCATTTGCACAGTTACAGTCACACGTAGCACAGAAGTATGGATTCTGTAAATATAAGTTCAACATAGTAGAATAACAGTCACTTAAATAAAAATCTTGGATGCAAGAGTGTTCTGAGCAGGGGCATATTTATAATGGGTGCAGGGTGTGCGGGGCATATGGGCCCCTGGATACAGGAGGGCCACACCGCACACCCATATTAAACTTACCTCTCCGGAGTTCCACATTGGCGCCGGTGTCTGCGCTGTAAATTACGGCTTTAAAATGGCCACTTCGGCCATTTTCCCATTATTTGCGCATGCGCAGTACAGGGAAAATGGCAGCCGCGGCCATTTTTCCGATGACCTGCGCATGCGCTAAAGACTCTGGGCACACTCTAGCGCCCAGAGTCTATAAGTGCAGCGCTGGCTGTGCACCACTCAGTGTGTTGCCTGCCGCCGGATAGAGAGGAGGGGGCCCATGACGTAGACTGCACACGGGCCCCCTTCTCTCTAGAAACGCCACTGGTTCTGTGGTTTGTCATTCTGGCATGGAGCAAAAGTGCGTACACCATACATGCCTACTCTCCCGGGAATCACGGGAGGCTCCCGATTTTTCGGGTAACCCCCCGCGATCCCGGAAGAGTAGGCATATCTCCCGCATCCCGCCCACTTCCTAGTGAAGTGGGCAGGATGGGGAGATTTTACCTGAAATTATCGGGTCCGTCGGGAAGGGGCGGGGCTAAATTAGGCAAATCGCGTCATTTAGCCCCGCCCCCTCCTCACGGACCCGCGAATCACGGGGGCTTTCTGTAAAGGGGGCGGGGCCTAATGTAGTCTATCATCTGGCCCCGCCCCCGAAGAGGAGAGCAGCAGGTCCCCTCCTGCTGCTCCCAGAAAGCTGCCCAGCAAAGTAGGTAAGTATGGCGTACACACTAGACGATTTTTGGAACGATATGCCCGATTCCGACACATCGGAACGACATATCGTTCAAAATAGTCTAGTGTGTATTCTCTATGTCGTCCGGTGCGTGCTCGTGTGGGGTCGTCAGGCCGACCTGATGATGTGAATGATGACCCCTTGCAGCAGGATGTGGCAGGGGCCGACATTTCGGACAGTCGGGCACCGGATCGTCTAGTGAGTACGATTTATGTTCTATTGTATTATGCAAACGATCTCTGCATCTAATCAACTGAGAACTAAAGAAAGTTGGCACAAATTTTTGTGGAAATCAGAGCAGGCCATTTTGCTTAGGTGCAAAGTCCCAGCAATTCAATCTTCTGCTTTTATTCACCATTCCAAATTCATAAATTCCACAAAATGCAAACCCACAGTTTATGAATAGACCAAAACATGTGAAATTTTGCAGCATTATGTGGAACAAGACAAATATTTTTCTCTTCTCAGTTTGGGATAGTCCGATGATTTTGAAAAAAAAAAAATGACATTGTGTGTCATGGTGCTCCATTCACTATGTTATGCTAATTGACTTTTTTTTGTGTTAACCACTTAACTGATGTGGTTGCACGTGATGCAAACGCAGTCAACTGCTTCAGCTGACAAGGTGCGACCGCACCGCCCGCTGTGTCTTTGAAGAGGATGTCCGTTCTACACATGTGCAGAACAGATCTCCTCTGACTCCCCGGACTCTCCTGCGGTCCTGGCAATTTCTGACCAGTTTTGCCAGTAAAAAACGTCAGTTAAATGTTTAAACAATAAGCTGTTTTCTGAAATGATAAGTTGGACATGCACATTAACCTTAAGGTGCCCATCCACTTAAAGACGTGAAAACAACTGCACAATTACGACATTGTAATCGTGCAGTCATTTGTCAGTCTGATGAGCCTGCACTGAACGAGCAGTCGTTCAGTGTAGGCTCATCAATCATCTGCAAACATACTGAACCTGACTGTATCGTCAGCTTGTCCAGCATGATTGCCCAATGATGGATGTCTAAATGACCAGCGGAAGCGCACATTGCTGGTCATTTCAAACATTTTTGTAAACGATTTGCAAACAATTTATGAACGATATCGTTATCGTTCAATCGCTGAATTTAATCGTCTAGTGGATGGGCACCATTAGGTTCCCAGTTAGATTGCACAGCTGTGTATGGCTCAGTGATGATCATGCTGTTCAGAATAAACTAGAATTTGATGAAGTTGAATTGGACCTTCAATGTGTGCTGACAATTTGACCACAGATGTGTTCATGAAGTGTTAAGAGCTTAATGACCAGAATACTCCAAGTACAACTTTTCAATTATAACTTGTAATCATCAGTCATATATTTAGTAACTACTGTAAATTATAAAGCTATTGAGATTAATTTTAGACCTACATTTAGGAGTATATTTATTAAAGAGCGGATTTTAGAGTTGTTGCCCATAGCTACCAATCAGATTCTAGCTATTATCTTCTAGATTCTAGAAGGTGCTATATAAATGATAAGTAGAATCTGATTGGATGCTGTGGGCAACAGCTCCACTTCTAAAAAAACTGCACTTTAACAAAATATACCCCGAAGTCCAATGGTTCTCAAACTCGCTCCTCAGGACCCCACACGAGCAGGTGCACAGGTGTAATCATTAATCACTCACACATTTTAAAAGATCCACAGGTGGAGCTAATGGCACGCACTGTTTTGGGTCCCGAACACAGAGTTTGGGAACCTGTGCCTAAAGGCCCCCATACATCAGCAATTGATTGCAGCAATTCTGCAATTTGCAATTGATTGTGTATAAAAATCTTTCCCTTTTTCAATCGATTGCAGAATTGCCATAATCGATTGAAAAAGGGAAAGATTTGTATACACAATCGATTGTGGCAATTCTGCAATCGATTGAAAAAGGGAAAGATTTATTAATTTTTTTTAAACTCTTTATTGAACAAATCACATTAAGATTAGGGGTGTGCACCGGACACTTTTCGTGTTTTGTGTTTTGGTTTTGGATCTGGATCTTTCTTCGTGTTTTGGATCTGGATTGGTTTTGCCAAAACCACCCTTCCGTGTTTTGGGTTCTGGGTTTTGTGTTTTGGATCTGGATTTTTTCTTAAAAAATAAAAAAAAAACGCTAAAATCACATAAATGGGCCTTTTTTTGTTCCTACGCTATTAATAACCCCAATAACATTAATTTCCACTCATTTCCACTCTATTCTGAACACCTCACACCTCACAATATTGTTTTTAGGCCAAAAGGTTGTACCGAGGAAGCTGGATGACTATGCTAAGCGACACAAGGGGGCGGCACAAACACGTGGCCCATCTAGGAGTGGCACTGCAGTGGCAGACAGGAAGCCAATCAGCGTTATGGTGCCCATTTGCATGTAGCACGAACCCGGGAGATCCGTGCTACATGCATCTGTGTGATTGGCACAGAGCAATGACAGGTCCGTGAGACCCGTCTGTGCTGCTGTGGTAAAAAAAAAAAAAAAAACCTGTGTAAAAAAAGAAAAAAATGGCGTGCACCCCCCCAAAAAAGAGCAACCAGCCCCGGGCATTAGTAACCCAGTGCTGGGTGTGCTTAAATACAGGGGACAAACGACGTAGGGGTCCCCTGTACTTAAGCACAACCAGCACCGGGCTAGTCAGAACCAGCGCTGGTTGCCAAAATACGGGGGACAAACGACGTAGGGGTCCCCTGTATTCTGCGCAACCAGCTCTGGGCTCTGATCCGGTCCTGGTTCTGGAAATATAGGGGACAAAAAATGAGTAGGGTTCCCCTGTATGTTCCAGAACCAGCACTGGACTTTTTCTAGCGGGGGGCTGATGCCACAGCCAGGGGAGCCCTTTCACCGGGCCCCCCAGCCGCAGCATCAACCCTGACCGCTAGTCAGCCCAGGCCGGGGATCCCTGGAGAGCTGGGGACCCCCCCAATAAAGGGGTCACCCTCTCCAGGGCACCCCAGGCCCAGGCTGATAGCCCGGGGCTATCCCCGCCACCCCTGGTGGTGGTGGGTGGCGGGTTGATTGTGTGGTGTGGTGTAAATAAAGAATATCAAACATTGTCTTTACAAGTAGAACTGCAAGTCCCAGCTAGCCTGCCCCGCATGCTGGTACTTGGAGAACCACAAGTACCAGCATGCAGGGCATTAAGGGCCCACTAGTACCTGTAGTTCACCTGTAAAAAAAATGTTTAAAAAAACACAGGACACACACACCGTGACAGTATAAGTTTATTAAACATACATACACACACACACACACATGTACACATACTCACCTATGTAACCTGTAGCATCGGTCCACTTGTCCGGTAAAGTATCCCTAGGGGACCTGTGAAAAAAAACATACTCACCATCTCCTATGCGAGGTTCTGTCCTCTTCGTTCCAAAGTAGGCATCCCCGGACTTGGCAAAAAAAAAAAACGAAAACGCGATCCACGAACTTAGTACCGTTCTATAGAACGGTACTTCCCGAATGAGAGCTTAGCGGCGGGGTATCACCATGGAAACCCCGCTGCTAAGCGTTCATTGGCTGAGAGAGGTCATCTCCCGTCTCTCAGCCAATGAACGGCTCCCTCCATTGTAGTCAATGGTGGGAACCGCAGGGTAAACTTTAATAACCTTGCGGCTCCCAGCATTGACTACAATGGAGGGAGCCGTTCATTGGCTGAGAGAGACGGGAGATGGCCTCTCTCAGCCAATGAACGCTTAGCAGCGGGGTTTCCATGGTGATACCCCGCCGCTAAGCTCTCATTCGGGAAGTACCGTTCTATAGAACGGTACTAAGTTCGTGGATCGCGTTTTCGTTTTTTTTTTTTTTGCCAAGTCCGGGGATGCCTTCTTTGGAACGAAGAGGACAGAACCTCGCATAGGAGATGGTGAGTATGTTTTTTTTCACAGGTCCCCTATGGATACTTTACCGGACAAGTGGACCGATGCTACAGGGTTACATAGGTGAGTATGTGTACATGTGTGTGTGTGTGTGTGTATGTATGTTTAATAAACTTATACTGTCACGGTGTGTGTGTCCTGTGTTTTTTTTAAACATTTTTTTACAGGTGAACTACAGGTACTAGTGGGCCCTTAATGCCCTGCATGCTGGTACTTGTGGTTCTCCAAGTACCAGCATGCGGGGCAGGCTTGCTGGGACTTGCAGTTCTACTTGTAAAGACAATGTTTGATATTCTTTATTTACACCACACCACACAATCAACCCGCCACCCACCGCCACCAGGGGTGGCGGGGATAGCCCCGGGCTATCAGCCTGGGCCTGGGGTGCCCTGGAGAGGGTGACCCCTTTATTGGGGGGGTCCCCAGCTCTCCAGGGATCCCCGGCCTGGGCTGACTAGCGGTCAGGGCTGATGCTGCGGCTGGGGGGCCCGGTGAAAGGGCTCCCCTGGCTGTGGCATCAGCCCCCCGCTAGAAAAAGTCCAGTGCTGGTTCTGGAACATACAGGGGAACCCTACTCATTTTTTTCCCCTGTATTTCCAGAACCAGGACCGGATCAGAGCCCAGAGCTGGTTGCGCAGAATACGGGGGACCCCTACGTCGTTTGTCCCCCGTATTTTGGCAACCAGCTCTGGTTCTGACTAGCCCGGTGCTGGTTGTGTTTAAGTACAGGGGACCCCTATGTCGTTTGTCCCCTGTATTTAAGCACACCCAGCACTGGGTCACTAATGCCCGGGGCTGGTTGCTCTTTTTTTTGGGGGGGGGCACGCCATTTTTTTCTCTTTTTACACAGGTTTTTTTTTTTTTATTTACCACAGCAGCACAGACGGGTCTCACGGACCCGTTAGTGCTCTGTGTCAATGACACAGATGCAAGTAGCACGGATCTCCTGGTCCGTGCGTGCATCTGTGTCATTGAAATACACAGCAGCACAGACGGGTCTCACTGACCCATCTGTGCTCTGTGTCACTGTCAATCACACAGATGCATGTAGCACGGATCTCACGAGTCCGTGCTACATGCAAATGAGCACCATAATGCTGATTGGCTGAGAGCCGTGACAGACGGCTCTGTCAGCCAATCAGCACTTTGCCCATTAAAGGCAAAGGCATTTTTTTTTAAATGGCCGCTCGAGGCAAAACCTCGAGATCCGACAGCAGATCTCGAGGTTTTGCCTCGGGAGAGGGATCCGGGGCAGACAGGGAGATCCGAGCTTGGGCTCGGATCGCCCCGGATCCCCGAAGTTCGGGTGGGTTCGGTTCTCAGGGAACCGAACCCGCTCATCCCTAATTAAGATAATACAGTCAAACATTCAATAATAACTTGCAGCACATATATGCTTCTAAAATGAAAACTGTATAATTTCAGAACAATATAATAATTAATTTTCTCATTATAAGAAAACAAAAATATAGAAGCAAGAAAAATATCTTGCTGCAACGGTGTGGCAAACAGTCTAAAAGTAAAAAAAAAAGATAAAAAGAAAAAGAGAAAACCATAAAAAGAGCAAGGGAGAATAAAAGGAAAGAAGGGTGGGTGGACTCTAAATAGGAAAAACTCTCTTTCAATCTAAATATAATAGAAAACATAGAAGATTAAATATTGAATGGAAAGGAGAAATTATGGTATGTTAGCCAAGGGGACCATGTTTTATCAAAAGATTTCGATGTATTGCGTAATAAAGCGGTCATGTCAGTGATCGCGGTGAGTGGAAAAAATTGTGGGTTCCAGGGACCCCTCACTTTAAAAAATTGGGGTCCTGCACCACTTTTTCTGGGTCCCATTACATATTATGGGAGTTGAGGGCAGGCACCAGTTGGGACTGTGCTGGGGGGGGTATATAGCAGCTGGGGTAGAGGGGGTTGGGGTAGAGCTGAGGGTAAAGGCAGGGAGAAGTTGGGCTAGAGCTGCAGGGGAGTAAGGGCAGGCAGGGCTGGGGGTAGGGAGGGGTAAGTGCGGACAGTGGATGCGACAGTGCTGGGGGGCATGGAGGTTACTAGGGGCAGGTTGTGTGAGGGGCAATGGTAGATAGCAGCTGGCGCAGTACTTGGGGGGGTACGGTGGGGGTTAGCAGCAAGCAGTACTTGGAGTAAGGAGGGGGCGAGGGTAGATAACAGCTGGGGCAGTACTGCGGGCAAGGAGGAGTTTAGGGACAGGAAGTGCTGGGTGTAGGGAGTGGCCAGGGTAGATAGCAGCTAGGGCAGTACTGGGGGGGCCAAGGAGGGGGTTAGGGACAGAGTTGGGTCAGGATAGCAGCTGGGGCAGCACTGGGGGTAGAGAGGGGGCAAGTGTAGATAGCACCAGGGGCAGTATGGGAGGCATATAGGGGAAAAGAGTTAGCAGCTAGGGCAGTACTGGGGGAAAGGAAGAGGTTAGGGGCAAGCAATACTGGGTGTATGGAGTGGTAAGGGTAGATAACTAGGGCAGTACTCGGGGGCAAGGAGGGTGTTAGGGGCAGGCAATAGTTAGGATAGCAGCTGGGGCAGAACTGAAGGTAGGGAGGGATAGACTGCACATTGAGTAGTGTTTACCTCATTGCTTTTGCTGGGAGCCCCCGGCCGGGTCACTGTTACAGCTTCCTCCTGTCCCATGCAGTGTCCAACTTCCCTGCCTCCTGTGTGCAGAGCGTTCAGCTGGCTGAAGGAACGCAGGGTGCCGGAGGGTCCCGGCACCACCGTCAGTTCTACTACCCGATGGACGCCGCGCGCACAGGCTGGTGGAGATGCCGAGCGCACAGGCTGGGGGAGACGCCGCACGCCCATTGGCTGGGGGAGATGCCGCGCATACAGCCTGGGGGAGACGCCGCGCTCCCATTGGCTGGGGGAGATGCCGCGCGCCCATTGGCTGGGAGAGACGCCGCGCGCCCATTGGCTGGGAGAGACGCCATGCGCCCATTGGCTGGGGGAGACACTGCAGTGCAGCCATTGGCTGTGGGAGACGCTGCAGTGCAGTCATTTGCTACAGCAGCACAAACAGACCCAGCGGTTCCTACAGGACCCGATCAGTTTTGAAATCTGGGTCCCCAGTTTGCTGTAGCACGTAAAAACGCGCTATAGCACGTATTTTGCGAACCCTGCATGTATTCCATCTTGTAGACATACCAGATAAGCGATAATATTGCCTGCATTGGAGAAGGATTAGGGCCCTGATTCAGACCCACTCGCGAGCGGCTGTCCGCTCGCAAGTGGGTCGATGTTCTGCACTGAGCATGCGCACGACGGAGGGAGCTCCGTCGTGCGCATGCGCCAGACGCGACGAGCGAAGGAAAGTCCTTCGCTCGTTGTGTCTGATCAAAGGGGGCGTGCTGTCGATGTTGATTGACAGCACGCCCCCTTTGGTGGGCGTGCCGGGGGCGTGCCTCCCTGACGGGGGCGTTCCCACGGGAACGCCTCCCATCAGAAGCCGGCCCACTGACATCACAAGTGATGTCAGTGGGAGTGATTTTGGCTCTGATAGAGCCAAAATCACTCCGGAGCTTGCGGTTGAAAACCTCAACCGCAGGCTCCGGCTCGCAGTTTCGATGGTCGCGATGGTCAAGACCATCGCGCCCATCAAACTGCATGCTCGTATAGGCTGTGGGTGGTGACCCACAGCTATACGAGCGTCCAGGAGGACGCTCCATTTTTATGGAGGGCGGCCCTCATTCAGACCGTGCGCTCTGCTCAGAGCGTACGGCTCTGAATGAGGGCCTAGGTTTTTTCCAATCCGCTGCAATTTGGCAGGTCATAGCAGAAACTATATGTCAGAATAACTTATTCTGCTATCGGGATAGGGAGGGCAGATATAAGGGAAGTAGAAAATGCTGAGGATCAGAGGGAATCGTGGTCTCAAAGAGGCGCGAGAGGAGATCTACAATCTCCTGCCATATACTGGCTAGTTTGGCACAAGTCCACCAGATGTGCAAGAAATTGCCCTCGCCACCACAACCCCTCCAGCATCTATCCGAAGTATCGGGAAACATTACTTGTAGCCGCGATGGCACATAATACCATCAATATAGCAATTTATAAATATTTTCCTTAATTTTGACGCAAATAGAGCTGGCGGCGGCATTGTCCCAAATTTCCGTCCAATCCTCAGCATCTATAGAGTGCCCCAAATCTCATTCCCACGCCAATTCATGTGAATCCTGATTGGGACTTACTTCTTCCCTTAATAAGGAGTAAATAGTTGAAATAAGACCCCTAGTGGAGGTCGTCTCCAACATATAGACTCAAATGAAGTAAAAGGTCTGCTAATAAAAATCTAACTAATTTTGGAGTGGAAATGTCTATTTTATAAGAACAAAAAAAAAATCTTTGGATGGAATTACTGCTCTAACCTGAATTACAGAGAATTGTGGAAAATTAGTATCCATAGTAATATCATTTACATAGTAGATATTACCCGATGACCAGGCAGTAAAAGATGATTTACACAAACCTGGAGGGAAAATGGGATTGTGAAATAATGGTATCAAAGGGGACGGGCCTGGGGCTAACTTAAAACATCTATTGGTTAAATCCCAAATTGCTAAAGAACGGGAAATTACAGGGTGGGAAGAAACTATCTGGGGGCGGTGAATCCTAGGTAGCCATAAGAGGGAAGGATACAGTGGTCAGTCCCAGCTCCTCTGCCTCGATAGCAACCCAGAACTTCCTTGCATTAAAATTACACCACTGAGCACAATGAGAGAGCTGCGCAGCATAATAATATTTTTTAAAATCAGGAATATCCAAACCCCCTCTCTGAAGCAACTTTAGTCTGATCCGTGGGCGTTTCCAGTTCCATATGAAATATGAAGTCTGATACTGAAGGAATTTGAACACGTAGGGAGGAATGTAAATTGGAAGGGTCTGAAATAAATACAAGAGCCGAGGGAGAACGCTCATCTTAACCGAATGTATTCTGCCTATCCAAGAGATAA
Organism: Taudactylus pleione; assembly: GCA_031769625.1. Taxonomy (NCBI): domain Eukaryota; kingdom Metazoa; phylum Chordata; class Amphibia; order Anura; family Myobatrachidae; genus Taudactylus; species Taudactylus pleione. The sequence continues at coordinate 199,568 of JAUIMM010000738.1, forward strand.
GATAATTAGACCAGTCATGCAAATCAGACTTAGTTAATACAAACTAGAAGACAAGGAAAGTTTGCCTGAATCAGCTGATGATAGTGATGAGTTAAGAAAACATCGAGATATTTGATCTTTTTTTTTATGCCAGGTACAAGGGAGCATGGCCTCTAGGGTTTGTTTTATGGTAGCTGGGATATAGAAATCGAGAACTTCAGTTTTGGAAACATTAATTTTATAGCCCGAGTGTTGGGAATATGAATTTATTTCCTCTAGAAGTGAGTATAGGGATTTCGCTGGATCAGTGAGAGAAACGAAAACATCATCGGCGCATAATGCAATTTTATATTCAGAAGGGACTGTGGATACTCCCGAGATAGCTCTATTACAACAGATCCTTGCCGCCAGAGGTTCCATAATAAGAGCAAATATTAAGGGAGATAGGGGACAACCCTGCCGAGTACCGTTGGTGATCCCAAAACTAGAAGAGTAAACACCATTAACCGAAACCCGTGCCGCGGGGGAATGGTAGAGAACCACAACTCCATCTAAAAATTTGCCTGAGAAGCCCATTTTGTCTAGGACAGCAAATACAAAAGGCCAAGAAATGCGGTCCAAGGCTTTATCTACGTCTAGAGCTAAAATCAGGGAAGGAAGTTTCCTTTTCTGAATTGAATGTATTAGATCAATGGCCCGTCTAGTGTTGTCCGATGCCCAACGTCCAGGTATAAACCAGACCTGATCCGGATGTATCAAATAAGAAAGCAAAGGAGCTAAACAAGACGCTAAAACTTTATCATAAATTTTCAGGTCGACGTTTAATAATGAAATCGGTCTATAGTTAATACAGTGAGTAGGATAACGATCAGGTTTAGGGATCACTACAATATCAGCCCGAGTTGTATCAGGAGCAAAAGAAGCGCCCTCCAAAATATCATTAAATAAGGATGAAAGATGTGGGGCAAGTTCCTTTGCAAACAACTTATAATATTGGGCTAAAGAGAAAGATTTTTTATACACAATCGATTGCAAATTGCTGATGTATGGGGACCTTTAGACTGTATAAAGGCATAAACTTTATAAAGGGCAAAAAACACCCTTAAAGACATATTCCTTATAATACAGTAAAGCACAAGAATCATTAAACACCAGTTATAACATTCACATGAGTTTGTATTTGCAGTATAACAATATTCATGTCAATGTGTGTTTAAAAATAATTAGTAGCGGTTTGCAGATTTATGACTTAAGTGTGACACTATAATTACATGATGAGAAATATACAAATGTTTTTTTTTTTATATAACCCTGTCCATTCTTGCATAGCAGATTTAGTCTCAGATTTTGGTTTGGCATTACATCTAGACCTCATTAGCACTCTCACGCATTGTTCCAATAACCAATGTCACTTGCTGGTAAATAAACAAGAGGGTAATGGAAAAGCCGCGTTATACCGTGCTTATAATGTAGCTGTCCTCACGCAACCCTAGGACTATCCGACAAAGTATGCCCAGTACCAACTGGAAAGAAATTCCATTCCTTTAAGTTAATTAATGAGAAGCCAGGAAATTGCAGGCATAAAAATGAAACCATGGGCTTTCTAACTCACAGGAATTACAGACATCACTGTCAGTTATCATAAATGATCCTGGCATTTCAGTGCTAACTCAGAAGCAACAAAACAAGACTTCTTAAAGTCTTTAGCAGGCATGTGGATTTCTGAAAATGTGTGGCAGCTCTGGCCTGTCATTCCTGTTCCAAAATAATATTTAGCAGAAAAATTCACACCTGAGTGCGCACTATGGGCCTGATTCAGAGCCGTTCGCTATTTGTGGTCGCTCGTTTAAAAACAAGGGGTGGCTATTCAAATGATCCGTACGCACATTGCAGTCTGTTCACACCTCTAAGTCTGAACGAGCGAGCAAAACATACGCTCGTTTATTTGTTAAAAACGCCCCCTGGCCGCTCGCATCCTACGTCATGTCCGCTATTTATTAGATTAATCGAGTACATCGACCAGCGTATGAACTGCTCGCTATTCTTGTGGTTGGTGTTTGCTACCACAAATTTGCGAGCAGTTCTGGCTATAAAATAACCCAGTGACGTGGTCAATGACGCTGCTGTTTTAAATATGCACACCCATAAAACGCCCGTTTTGACCTTTAAGCACGCCTGCGTTCGGATCTCCACTCCCCATTTTCAAGCACCTTCCCCTGTTACCACCCACATACGCCTCATTCTGTCACTCAAAATAGCAGGCCCTCGCTATATTGCGTACCAACGATTTTCGGCCGCACTGACTGGTTCGCGCATGCGTACTAAAAACCGTACGCATGCGCAGATGTGCAAACATCGCTCGGAACGAGCGTACTGCCGCTAACGAGCGGCTCTGAATGAGGGCCAATATTTTCATTCAAAGCCAAAAACACAGCTTAAAAATATTCTAAGAAATATAGAGAATTCTCTCATGAGTAGAGACTAGTTTTTGTAATGTAGCTGTATTACATAAAAGGTGTTATATTTGTGTATGCAAGAGAGTGAATGGAATTATTTTATTCATTCATTGACCCCAACTTTCTCACTGGAAATCATTTAATCATATTACGTAGCTAAAAATTTATTTTTCGCATATAGGGCCTGATTCAGCAAGGATCGCAATTGCAAAGATGCATGCAGGCAGCTGTGATGGGAAGAGAATAGTATGGAAAAGGAAAGGAACTGCTCATGATCCAAAACATACCACCTCATCAGTGAAGCATGGTGGTGGTAGTGTCATGGCGTGGGCATGTATGGCTGCCAATGGAACTGGTTCCCTTGTATTTATTGATGATGTGACTGCTGACAAAAGCAGTAGAATGAATTCTGAAGTGTTTCGGGCAATATTATATGCTCATATTCAGTCAAATGCTTCAGAACTCATTGGACGGCGCTTCACAGTGCAGATGGACAATGACCCGAAGCATATTGCAAAAGCAACCAAAGAGTTTTTTAAGGATAAAAAGTGGAATGTTATGCAATGATCAAGTCAATCCCCTGATCTGAATCCGATTGAGCATGCATTTCACTTGATGAAGACAAAACTGAAGGGAAAATGCCCCAAGAACAAGCAGGAACTGAAGACATTCGCAGTAGAGGCCTGGCAGAGCATCACCAGGGATGAAACCCAGCGTCTGGTGATGTCTATGCGTTCCAGACTTCAGGCTGTAATTGCTTGCAAAGGATTTGCAACAAAGTATTAAAAAGTGAAAGTTAGGGGCATGGCCTAACGAGTGATTGAGCAGGACATGGGCACCGATAGCTCCTGCTATTCTCAGGAGTTTTGGGGCCCCAGGTGACTCACCTTAGCCCTGCATTAACATCTTGGGCTTCTCCTGTCACCCTCTGCTGTTGGTGAGCATCCGGAGGCCAGGGCTGCTGCAGGACTCAGTGATCCAGCGTCGAGGCCTACTTCTTCATTGAAGCCGGGGGCTAAATTTGGAGGCTTGGCGGTAGTCGCGGTCAACGCCGGTGCGATCTCGCTAACTAATTGAAGATTCCCCCACTCGCTGTGCTGGGCTGCAGATGAGCTGCCTGACCCCTCTGCACCTAGCTACTGAGTACAGTAAGACCCTGAAGGCCCTTGTGGTCAGCTCTGGGAGACTAGGCAGCCACCATCTTGGAAAGAGGCAAGATAGGTCTCTGCAGCTGCCTGCCTGCAAGTGTTTATTTTTACATATATGCTCTGCATCTGGCCCTGTGGTCTTGTCTGCCCAGCTTTGATGTCACATTGCTTCAGCTGAAGAATACACTCCATAGTGCTGCTGGATCATATGTCCATGTCTGCTACCCTTATGGCCAGTGATTAACAATATGTGACTTTCTTTCACCACTCCTATATGTTTTGACACTATTGAAGATCTGTGGATCCATAGTATAATCAAGCCATCTCATTGGATTGCCAGCGTTCTCTAATCTATTTTATTAAATTTTTATCAGTGGCGCCTAAACGTCAGCGTGCACCCAGTGTGGTGCCTCCTGTGAGCTTCTTTAAACAACGTTTGCCTGTTCAGGGTGCACTGGAAACTGTGTCTCGTGATGTCAAGGTTAAATGACCCGTTTCTACAACACAGGTATCTCCTATTAACACCCCAGTTCTGCTTCCTACCGCTACCCCTGGAGATGGGGAACCTTTAACAGTGGGGTCCATGAAACAGCTTTTGGCGTCTTTTAAAGGGGATATTTCCTTGGAGTTTCGGTCTGCACTACAGTCCTGTCAACAGTCGGTTGATGATTTGGGTACTCTCACCGATCACTTGGAAACTAAGATGGAGGAAGTGGTTGGTTCCCATAATGATCTGATTCGGTTGCACGAACAGCTCCAGTCTGAGGTTACGGTCTTGCGAAATAAAGTTGGTGACCTTGAAGACCGGTCACGACGCAACAATATAAAAATTTGAGGTATTCCAGAATCCGTGACTTTTAAGGGCCTACAGGACTTCGTTACAGATATTTTTTATAAAGCTCCTGCCCACTACCTCTATTACAGATTTCTTGATTGATCGTATCCATCGTTTGCCTCGTGCGAAGACTGCCCCGGCTGGGGTACCTCGGGACACTCTAATGCGACTACATTATTTCCACATAAAAGAGGCCATTCTACGAGCCGCACATGCGACTGATTCTTCTGAAGCGGTACTGGGAGATTTACAAGTATTTGGAGATATCTCTGCGACCACTTTAGCTCAACGGCGATCTTTTCATCAAGTTACAAATGCTCTTCGGAAGGCAGAGGTCTTGTACCGGTGGGGCTTCCCGACAAAGCTGATTATATCCCGTAATGGATCCACAGTTACGGTTTTGACTCCAGAAGACGGTCTTCAATTGCTTCACTCTTGGAATATTGTGCCTGGCGATCCAGTACAGATTTCATCCAGTCCTCGTATCCAAAAGGAGTGGTCTGTTGTGGGGTCTAATGATTGAGGGACAGATACGTTTTTGTTTTGTTTTGTTTTCTGCATCTCATGCTGTTTTATTTTATTGTGCACTGGACTGTCCCTCTATTGATATCAGTGACTTTAGGACTCTAGATTGTTCCTGGTAAGATGCATTTATTGAGCCCTTTAAAAGGGTATTTTCAAATGGGTTTCCAGGACTCAGTGTCTATTATGTGTCTGATTACTCTTAACTCCCATATATATTTGTTCTTTTCCGTATTAGTGTCATTTCACGATTTTATTTGACTGTGCAGTTTTTACTATATTAGAAGTGGTGGAAGAGTGGCCTCTACCCCCCTTTCCATTTAGTGTCATCTTAGATGGTGACCTTCTCTAGCTCCACATTGGAGCTATTTCAGTTTGTTTTTTTGTGTAGTGTGTGTTTGTTTGTTTTTCTCTCCCCCTCCCCCTTTTATTTTCTCCCTCCCCTTGGGTACTTTTATTATATTCTCAGTGTGCTGTTTTGCATACTGATGTGTTATATTTCAATTGCTATTGCTTATGGTTAAGGTTATATCACTAAATGTTAAGGTTTTAAACTCCCCAAATAAAAGACGCCTTGTCTTGCGATATTTTGCTAAAAATAAGGCTCACGTAGTAGCTATACAGGAACCACATTTTGCTGCTTCATCTCTGCCTAAGTTCTCTGACAACATTTATCCTCACTGTTACACTGCAAATGGGCCGGAGAAAAAGGCTGGAGTAGCTATTTTAATTTCTCATTCCTGTAACTTTACTCTACAATCTCAATATGCAGATGTAAATGGGCGTTATTTAATTTTAAATGGTAAGCTAGAAGACCAGTTGGTCACTTTGGTATCTGTTTATGTCCCTAATACCAAGCAGGTGGCATTTTGTAGACGTTTCTGTACTATTTTACAGAAACGATGTAAAGGAGCTGTTATCGTTTTAGGTGATTTTAATATGGTTATTGATCAGAAGGTTGATAGATCTTCTCCCACGGTTAGGATGAAGGCTACATCTCAGCATGACCATTCTAGGGCCTTTCAAAAACTATTAACGGAATATGATTTGTTTGATATTTGGAGGGCAAAACACCCAACAGTACGGGATTATACATTTTATTTGCATGTCCACAGATCATATTCCAGAATTGATTTAGCTTTGGCAGATAAATGGACTCTACAACAGGTCCGGAAGGCTGTTATACTTCCTATGACATGGTCTCATCATGCACCTCTCTGTTTGGAATGGGTTTTGGGGTCACCTTGTATGGCGCCTAGGCCTTGGCGGTTGGGAACTTATCTTCTGTCTGATTTGGAGTCTAAACAGGCCCTTTCCTGTACCCTTTCTATGTATATGGAAACTAATAAACCAACAGACACTTCTGTTTTTAATTATTGGTGCGCTCTGAAAGCAGTGGTTAGAGGGACTGCTATTCAATCGGCGGCTCGTATTAAGCCACTTTACAAAGACATGCCGCACTGGAAGCTCAGTTAAAAGATTTGGAAGAGCGTCATAAATGTTCCCCTTTTGATGCTGCTATATTTAAAGAGCTACTTAAGGCCAGGGACGAATTGAATAGTTTTGCTTTGCAAGAGGTACATAGGAACCTATTCTGGCTGAGACAAAAGTTTAAGTACAGGGTGATAGAGCAGGCAGAATGTTGGCGCGAAAACTGAGGGGGAAATTGGCCAAGGAGAGAATTCGTGCGATTTTTAATAAAGTTGGTGCAAAGGTGTCGGATCCCCTAGGTATAGCTAACGCTTTTGCTGAGTATTATTCACAACTATACAATTTATCTAGTGAACCGCATGTTTTTCAGCACAAGCCAGATGAGATTGCCAGATTGTTGGATGCTATTAATCTCCCGTCCTTACAGGAGGAGTCAATTCAATCCCTTAGCAATCCTTGGTCAGTAGAAGAAATAACTGCGGCCATAGAGTCCTTGCCCTTAGATATAGCTCCTGGTCCAGATGGCTATATCAATGCTTTTTATAAAACTTTCAAGGTAGAATTGGCTTCAGTTCTAATGTTATTGTATAATGAAGCCTCGGACACAGGATATTTTCCAGGAGAGATGTTGGAGGCCCAAATTGTGGCACTTCCCAAACCTGGGAAGAACCCCTCATTAGTTACCAATTACAGACCAATTGCACTTTTGAATACTGATGTTAACGTATATGCCAAATTAATAGCAAATAGGTTGAATCCATAAGTACCTTCATTAATTAATCAAGATCAGGCTGGATTTGTTTTGGGAAGACAGCCTTCAGATAACACTAGGCGGGTTTTCAACTTGGTTGATTTATTTGCGGATTCTGGAGACCCATTATTATTGCTTTTGTTGGATGCTGAAAAAGCATTCAACAGACTGCATTGGGGTTATCTATCTGCAGTCCTGAGTCGGTTTGGGTTACGGGATAGAACTTTGTCATCTATATTGGCCCTTTATTCTAACCCCTCAGCTAAAGTTTTTGTGAATGGTCTTCTCTCTTCGGCCTTTACTATATCAAATGGCACTTGGCAGGGTTGCCCACTTTCCCCTTTGGTTTTCGTGCTTGCTATGGAACCATTGGCAGAAACTATTAGGAAAACCATTGCTATACAGGGGCCTCAGTTGGGGGGCTCATTTCATAAAATATGTTTGTTTGCTGATGATGTATTAATGTGCCTCACTAGCCCTGAATCTTCATTGTCGTCACTGCATATGATATTGGCACAATATTCCAGAGTGTCTTATTTTAAATTAAACACAGCTAAGACAGAGGCACTTCCGATACATTTTTCTCCCGAACTTTTGATTAGGGGTTTACAATTATGCATGGCAAGATAAGAGTCTTACATATTTGGGAGTCCAGATTCCAAAAAGGGGGGTTGATATTGTGGCTTGTAACTATCTTCCCCTCTTGACTAAATGTTCACTCTTAACAACTGATTGGATGTTACAAGAGGTTTCATGGTTGGGCCGTATTGCTGCTTTGAAAATGGTATTGTTACCCAAGTTAATTTATTTGTTTCGCACCATTCCCAAGTTACTCCCCTTGTCATTGTTATGTAAATTTTATGGGGTTTTTACAAAATATGTTTGGAAGTCAAAAAGACCCAGATTGTCTATACGTATTATGTCCCTACCTAAGTTGGAAGGGGGTCTTGCATTTCCAGATCTAGAATTATACCAGTGGTCGTGTATTCTATGTCAACTTGGGGATTGGTTTGCGGTAGATATCCCTAAGCCATGGGTAATTTTGGAGCGGGACATGTCTCATCCTTTTTCCTTATCTGATTTACTGTGGTTACCGCAAAACTGTAAAAGTCAGTCGCCTTCTTCCTCAATAAGTGCCTCTGTGTCTGCAGGGCATAAAGCTATAGCTAGATTAAATCATTTTCGACTTCCCATCTACTAATCTTACTTTGTAATTCTCCCCTTCTCCAGTATTCAAGAATTGTTTTATGTTTCATCAAGAGATTTTTATAAATATTTACAGTTACGCCACAGGTTGCATAGTTTCCATTCGAGCTCTCAGCCATTACAAGCTACTCCAGTGTATATTTTTGAGAGACTTACCTCAGGGGGATATAAGAAGAGTATCTCTTGGTGGTATAGTTTATTGATAGGTGCTTCCAAACTGGTAACTTTTCCGGCTCTCCTGAAATGGGAATCGGATCTTCCTAGATCACTTATGGAAGAAGAATGGGGCTCCATTTTTAAATCATGCTTCCGTATATCTAAATGTATTTTCCATGTGGAAATGTTTTATAAACTTATTCATAGGATGTATTTAACCCCCGACAGGCTTCATAAGATTTGGCCCTCGCTTCCTAACCAATGTTGGCACAAATGCGGCTATATTGGGGATATTTATCATGTTTTTTGGGCTTGTCCAAAATTGAATACATTGTGGCATCAGGTATTTGGGTTAATCTCTCAAGTGACTGGGATTGCTATACCTCCAGATCCTCTTTTAGCACTATTCCATGTCTATCATGGCGATATTTCTTCTGGGGATAAATATGTGATGGGGCATATTTTAATTGCCACTAAGCCTCGTATTGCATATGACTGGCATTCAGATGTAATTCCAAAATTGGATACAATAGAAGATAAAATACAAGCTCATTGTGATTTTGAGATAGCGGGAGTCCCATACTCTACCTCAGCCAATAATCCATTAATGACATGGTCTAGCTGGAATGAATATCGAGCAGAGTCCCGGCGCATTCGAGACATTACTAGCCTTATTTTGCCCGTATCAGATTCTAAATGATGGGAGTTTTATTTTATGTCTGTATGATGTTTGATATATGTTGTAGATTATTCGGTATGTTTACAGTATTTCATTGATAATTTTGTTTATATATGTTGAAGTACTCTGGCTCTAGGGCCAAGGTTTTCCCTGTCCCTATCCTGTTTATATTATATTATTCTATTGTTTATTTTATTTTTATTGTGTGTATTGTTATATATATTTTTTTTGTGGTGAAAATGAATAAAAATGTAATATTCCGAAAAAAAAAGTGAAAGTTAGATTTAGGATTGTTTAGTTTGTCCCATTACTTTTGGCCCTTAAAAAGTAGGAGGCACATATAGAAACCGTTGTAATTTCTACACCATTCACCTGATTTGGATGTAATTACCCTCAAATTAAATCTGAAAGTCTGCAGTTAAAGCACATCTTGTTTGTTTCATTTCAAAGCCATTGTGGTGGAAAATTCTGTCAATGTCCCAATATTTATGCACCTGACTGTATATATATATATATATATATATATATATATATATATATACACACACACACACATATATATATACAGTGGTGGACAAAATTGCGGACACTTTTTGAAATGTGAATGTTTTTCAACTTCGAATGCTTATAAAAACTGTTACACTTCACACAGTGCAATTATTCATATATCAACTGAAAAGAAAATTAAAGCTGAATTCAACACAATAAACAGAGATCAAAAATTTGCATTACAAGGGAAGTTATGCAGTGAAATCAACACTTAGCGTGAAAATCCCTGTGTACTTATGATGTTACTGTCCTATCAGTATTTCGTTGGGTATCCTTTATTTTTCAAGACAGCAGCACAGCGATGTGTCATTGAGCCAACCAATGTTTGGAGCTCTTCCTTCTTTTTTATGTGGTGCCATGAGACAATTATAGCCTCAATTAATTATCTTTTATTGGTTGGACGCCTCAGATGTACCAGTTTTTTCAAACAGAACCACAAATGTTCTGTGGGGTTCAGGTTTTGGCTGTTTCCTGGCCATCCCAGCACCTATATGTCATTCTCCGTGAACCCCTTTTTGCATGTCCATGCAGTGTGGCAGGGAGCTGAATCCTCCTGGAAAAAAATGGGGCATTATCTGGAAAAAGATACCTGATAGAAGGTAGAAGTTTTGGATGTTGGATGGTGTCAATGTACTTTCTGCTGTTCAGTGTGCCATCTATGACATAAAGGTGGCCTACAGCATCTGCTGTCATACATGCCCAGATCATAACACTTGTAGGATTCTTTGTTGTCACTTGAATAAAATCTGGATGCACCTCTTCCCCGATGCGAAGTCTCACACATTTTCTCGCATCACTACCAAATATCGATATCTTAGTTTCTTCACTCCATATCACTTGTTTCCACTGACCTTCTGTCCATGCAATGTGTTCTTTTGCCCACTGTATTCATTTCTGCCGCTGCTTTTTATTCAGCAATGGCTTTATTCGGGGGAATCCTACCTTTTAGGCCAACCTCCGTTAGTCTTCTCCATTCCGTTCTTGCACTGACAAAAACACCAGTTGCACTCATTTTACTGCTAATGGCCGCAGATGACTTCCATCTGTCCCTGACGCAAATTAGTTTTATTTTCCTATCATCAACAGCTTTTTCCTTCTTTGTTTTGTATAGATTGTGTTTCCTGATAGCGTAAACAAAACTTTCGTACTCCTGATGTTGTCACATTCCCACCAATTTCTCTCGCAATTGCTGCATACGAAAGACCATTTTCACTTAACACCACAATCTTGGATCACGTCGCTGTGCTGCGGTCTTCAAAAATAAATACCCAACGAAATACTGTTAGGACAGTAACATCATAAGTACACAGGGATTTTCACCCTAAGTGTTGTTTTCATGGCATATCTTCCCTTGTAATGCAAATATTTGACCTCTGTTTATTGTGTTGAATTCAGCATAAAATTTCCTTTCATTTGATATATGAATCATTGCACTGCGTGAAGTGAAACAGTTTTTATAAGCATTCGAAGTTGATAAACATTCAAATTTCAAAATGTGTCCGCAATTTTGGCCACCAGTGTGTGTGTGTATATATATATATATATATATATATATATATATATTAGGGGTGTGCACCGGCCACTTTTCGTGTTTTGTGTTTTGGTTTTGGATCTGGATCTTTCTTCGTGTTTTGGATCTGGATTGGTTTTGCCAAAACCACCCTTCCGTGTTTTGGGTTCTGGGTTTTGTGTTTTGGATCTGTATTTTTTTTTAAAAAAGCATAAAAACAGCTAAAATCACAGAATTTGTAGGTTTTTCTGCTCCTATGCTATTATTAACCTCAATAACCTTAATTTCCACTAATTTCCAGTCTATTCTGAACACCTCACACCTCACAATAGTGTTTTTATGTCCAAAAGGTTGCACCGAGGTAGCTGGATGACTATGCTAAGCGACACAAGTGGGCGGCACAAACACGTGACCCATCTAGGTGTGATACTGCAGTGGCAGACAGGATGGCAGTTTGAAAAACTAGGCCCCAAACTGTACATAATGCAAAGAAAAAAAAGAGGTGCAAGATGGAATTGTCCTTGGGCCCTCCCACCCACCCTTATGTTGTATAAACAGGACATGCACACTTTAACAAACCAATCATTTCAGCGCCAGGGTCTGCCACACAACTGTGGCTGAAATGATTGGTTCGTTTGGGCCCCCACAAAACAAGCTGGCAATTAATCTGTCCCTGCACAAACTGGCTCTACGGAGGCAAGATGTCATCCTCATCCTCCTCATCCACCGATTCCTCACCCTCTTCAGTGTGTACATCCTCATCCTCACAAAGTATTAACTCGTCCCCACTTGAATCCACCACCACAGGTCCCTCTGTACGTTCTGGAGGCTGGTCTCCCTGGAAGAGCTGATAATTCATTTTGATGAACATCATCTTCTCCACATTCTGTGGAAGCAACCTCCTACACCTTTCGCTGACAAGGTTCCCGGCTGCACTAAAAAACTCTTTCAGAGTACACACTGGAGGGGGGGCAACTCAGGTAAAATAGAGCCAGTTTGTACAGGGGCCTCCAAATTGCCTCTTTTTCCTGCCAGTACAGGTATGGACTGTCTGACATGCCTACTTGGATGCTGTCACCGATGTAATCCTCCACCATTCTGTCAATGGTGACAGTATCATATGCAGTGACAGTAGACATGTCAGAAATTGTTGCCAGGTCCTTCAGTCCGGACCAGATGTCCAAACTTGGTCCTGCCTGCCCTGCATCACCGCCAGCGGGTTGCTTAGGATACCTAAGTTTTTTCCTGGCAGCCCCAGTTGCGGGAGAAAATGAAGAAGGAGCTGTTGACGTGTCACGTTCCGCTTCAGCTGACAGTGTGTTCACCAGCAGGTCTTTGCACCTCTACAGGCTTGTGTCGGCCGGAAAGAGAGACACCACATAGGCTTTAAACCTAGGATCGAGCACGGTGGCCAAAATGTAGTGGTCTGATTTCAACAGATTGACCACCCTGGAATCCTGGCAAAGCGAATGAAGGGCTTCATCCACAAGTCCCACATGCCGAGCGGAATCGCTCCGTCTTAGCTCCTCCTTCACTTTCTCCAGCTGCTTCTGCAAAAGCCTGATGAGGGGAATGACCTGACTCAAGCTGGCAGTGTCTGAACTGACTTCACGTGTGGCAAGTTCGAAGGGCTGGAGAACCTTGCACAACACGGAAATCATTCTCCACTGCGCTTGAGTCAGGTGCATACCCCCTCCTTTGCCTATGTCATAGGTGGATGTATAGGCTTGAATGGCCTTTTGCTGCTCTTCCATCCTCTGAAGCATATAGAGGGTTGAGTTCCACCGCGTCACAACCTCTTACTTCAGGTGATGGCGGGGCAGGTTCAAGAGTGTTTGCTGGCGCTCCAGTCTTCAGCACGCAGTCGCTGAATGGCGAAAGTGGCCAGAAATTTTTCGGCCCACCCAAAGCGTCTCCTGCACGCCCCTGTCGCTTTTCAGAAAATTCTGCACCACCAAGTTTATTGTGTGAGCAAAACATGGGACGTGCTGGAATTTGCCCTGATGTAATGCCCGCACAATATTGGTGGCGTTGTCAGATATCACAAATCCCCAGGAGAGTCTAAGTGGGGTAAGCCACTGGGCGATGATTTCCCTCAGTTTCTCTAAGAGGTTGTCGGCGGTGTGCCTCTTACTGAAACCGGTGATACACAGCGTAGCCTGCCTTGGAACGAGCTGGCGTTTCTGACATGCTGCGACTGGTGACGCTGCTGCTGTTGCTGCGTAAGGTGATACATCTACCCAGTGGGCTGTCACAGTGATATAGTCCTTAGTCTGCCCTGTTCCACTTGTCCACATGTCCGTGGTTAAGTGGACATTGGGTACAATGGCATTTTTCAGGACACTGAGGACACTTTTTCTGACGTTTCTGTACAGTCTCGGTATCGCCTGCCTAGTGAAGTGGAATCTAGATGGGATTTGGAACCGGGGACACACTACCTCCATCAATTGTCTAAATCCCACTGCACTAATGGCGGATACCGGACGCACGTCTAACACCAACATAGCAGTCAAGGCCTCAGTTATACGTTTTGCTTCAGGATGACTGCTGTCGTACTTCATCCTCCTCGCTAAGGACTGTTGGAGGGTCAATTGTTTAGTAAAAGTAGTGGTGTTCCTACTTCCTCTCTGGGATGATGAACGACTGGACTGCTTACGGTCTTAGCCAAAGTTTCTGAACCTGACAGTAACTTATTATGAACGCGCTGCAGGTGCCGTATAAGGGAGGATGTTCCTAGGTGGTTAACGTCCCTACCCCTACTTATTCCACCTTTACATAAGGTACATATGGCAAGACAGTTGTTGTCCGGATTTGGATAGAAATATTGCCAGACCAAAGAGGTGGAATGTTTGGTCTTCTGCCCAGGCATGACCGTGATGGGCTTTTTCATCCCACGGACAACAACTGTCTCCCCCGGAGCCTGATTTAAACAAACCACATCGCCATCAGAATCCTCCTCGCCAACTTCCTCCTCAGCGCCAGCTACACCAGTATCCTCATCCTGTTGTACTTCAACAGTGACATCTTCAATTTGCATATCAGCAAGTGGACTGTGGGTGCTCCTTTCAGCACTTGCAGGGGGCGTGCAAATGGTGGAAAGAGTCACCTCTTCCCGTCCAGTGCTGGGAAGGTCAGGCATCGCAACCACCACCACACTTGGACTCTCCTTGGGGATTTGTGATCTCTTCTTAGAAAGCACAGTTCTTCTCTGTGCTTTTGCCTGCTTAACTCTTTTGATTTTTTTAGTGGGAGGAGGGCTTCCATTGTCATGTGAAGCTGAACCACTAGTCATGAACATACTAGGGATCGACCTTAGCCATTCCTTGCCACTCCGTGTCGTAAATGGCATATTGGCAAGTTTACGTTTCTCTTCAGCTGATTTAAATGTTTTTTTCAAGGTCATTTTCCTGAACTTTGTCATTAGGGATTGTATGTGCCCTCTATTATGACATTGGGCATCGGCCTTGGCAGACGACGTTGATGGCATGTTATCGTCTATGTCATGACTAGTGGCAGCAGCTTCAGCACTAGGAGGAAGTGGTTCTTGATCTTTCTCTATTTTATTTTTATCGGAGAAAGTTTGGTCCTCCATTTATGTTATATCGATTTGATATATACGTGCGGCTAAACACAGAAAATATTTTTTTATTTTTCCTGGAGAGTAGTGCACTTTGTGGGTTACACCAGCCTTTAAGAAATGAGCCAGCCGGCTCTTTACTTATGGGACACAGGCGCACGCTTGGCGCTGCGCCTTTGTTGATGCACGTGCGGCTACTGCGCACACAATTCACAAACACAGAAAATATATATTTTTTTGGTTTGGACTGGAGTGTACTTTGGGGTTTACAGCACCCTTTAATGGTCAAGCCAGCCGGCCCTTTACTTATGACACAGGCGCACGCTTGGCACTACTTTGTTGATGCACGTGCGGCTACTGCGCACACAATTCACAAACACAGCAAATAATTTTTTTTTTGGTTTGGACTGGAGTGTACTTTGGGGGTTACAGCACCCTTTAACGGTCAAGCCAGCCGGCCCTTTACTTATGACACAGGCGCACGCTTGGCACTACTTTGTTGATGCACGTGCGGCTACTGCGCACACAATTCACAAACACAGAAAATATTTTTTTTTTTCCTGGAGAGTAGTGCACTTTGTGGGTTACACCAGCCTTTAAGAAATGAGCCAGCCGGCTCTTTACTTATGGGACACAGGCGCACGCTTGGCGCTGCTCCTTTGTTGATGCACGTGCGGCTACTGCGCACACAATTCACAAACACAGCAAATAATTTTTTTTTTGGTTTGGACTGGAGTGTACTTTGGGTGTTACAGCACCCTTTAATGGTCAAGCCAGCCGGCCCTTTACTTATGACACAGGCGCACGCTTGGCACTACTTTGTTGATGCACGTGCGGCTACTGCGCACACAATTCACAAACACAGAAAAAATATTTTGTTATTTGGTTTGGAGTGTACTTTGGGGGTTACAGCACCCTTTAACGGTCAAGCCAGCCGGCCCTTTACTTATGACACAGGCGCACGCTTGGCACTACTTTGTTGATGCACGTGCGGCTACTGCGCACACAATTCACAAACACAGAAAATAATTTTTTTTTTGGTTTGGACTGGAGTGTACTTTGGGGGTTACAGCACCCTTTAACGGTCAAGCCAGCCGGCCCTTTACTTATGACACAGGCGCACGCTTGGCACTACTTTGTTGATGCACGTGTGGCTACTGCGCACACAATTCACAAACACAGAAAATATTATTTTTTTTGGTTTGGACTGGAGTGTACTGTGGGGGTTACAACACCCTTTAACGGTCAAGCCAGCCGGCCCTTTACTTATGACACAGGCGCACGCTTGGCACTGCTTTGTTGATGCACGTGCGGCTACTGCGCACGCAATTCACAAACACAGAAAATATTTTTTTTTTTGGTTTGGACTGGAGTGTACTTTGGGGGTTACAGCACCCTTTAACGGTCAAGCCAGCCGGCCCTTTACTTATGACACAGGCGCACGCTTGGCACTACTTTGTTGATGCACGTGCGGCTACTGCGCACACAATTCACAAACACAGAAAATATTTTTTTTTTCGGTTTGGACTGGAGTGTACTTTGGGGGTTACAGCACCCTTTAATGGTCAAGCCAGCCGGCCCTTTACTTATGACACAGGCGCACGCTTGGCACTACTTTGTTGATGCACTTGCGGCTACTGCGCACACAATTCACAAACACAGAAAATATATTTTTTTTTGGTTTGGACTGGAGTGTACTTTGGGGGTTACAGCACCCTTTAATGGTCAAGCCAGCCGGCCCTTTACTTATGACACAGGCGCACGCTTGGCACTACTTTGTTGATGCACGTGTGGCTACTGCGCACACAATTCACAAACACAGAAAAAATATTTTGTTATTTGGTTTGGAGTGTACTTTGGGGGTTACAGCACCCTTTAACGGTCAAGCCAGCCGGCCCTTTACTTATGACACAGGCGCACGCTTGGCACTACTTTGTTGATGCACGTGCGGCTACTGCGCACACAATTCACAAACACAGAAAATATATTTTTTTTTAGCACTTGGGGGGAGCACCCCTGATGGACAGAGCACCCCCTGGACAACACTACAGCACCCCTTTAGGACTGGGACACTGCACAGGACTTTTGAGTGGACACAGCCCCTATGGAGAACTGACTGCACAACACAGTCCAGCCAGCCCCTATGGACTTTGAAGTAGTGGACACAGCCCCTATTAACAACAGCAGCACAGCACAACACAGCCAGCCCCTATGGACTTTGAAGTAGTGGACAACAGCAGCACAGCACAACACTACTCTGCACTACACTACACTACACAGCCCAGCCAGCCCTAACTCCCACCCTCCCTCTTCACTGTCCACAGCCGAGTGAGAAAATGGCGCCGACGCGGGTACCTTATATAGGATCCAAAACCCGCGAGACTCGGAAGGTGGGATGATGACGTTTTGCCTCGATTTCAGATCCGAGTCAGGCGGGAAATGTCGAGCCTGACTCGAATCTGCCTCGGATCGGGGGGGCTCGGGGGGGTTCGGATTTCAGATATCCGAACCCGCTCACCCCTAATATATATATATATATATATATATATATATACATATATATATATATATATATATATATATACATACTTATATACATTCTGATGAAGCCAGGGCTCTACTGTTTATTGACTGTTTTTACACTGAGGGGGGCAGGGTATCCATGGAGGGGTAGGGCTTGCTCCCATTTTCCTGGCTGCCTCTAGCAGGGTTGGGGGAGGGAGAGGAGGAGATCACACTTTGTTTGCACGGCTGCTGTTCTGTCCACCTTGCAGCTGCAGGTGGGGTGGTGCTGTGCTGCCGCTAGCAGGGCGGGCGGAGGGAGAGAAGGACACCGATGTCAGCGCACTGTTAGATGGTGTTTGCCCGCCGGCTACTGTGTCCTCTCTGCAGCCGCCAGGCTGCTGCTAGCAGGACATGGGAAGGGAGAGGAGGACAGCACTCTCAGTGTGCTCTTAATTGGTATTTGCCCGGTGCTGTTCTCCCTTTTCTGCAGCTGCCAGCGCCGAGCTGCCCGATCACTACTTCTAGCAGTGATCGGACACATGGGGTGGAACGAAGAGTGCAGAGGGACCAGGAGGTCCCTCTGAAATTGGTGGCTGCTAGAAGATCATCTTCCACCAGACGCCCACTAGGCTTTTCTGACTGGTCGCATCTGATGCGACCACGCCAGGCAAGTGGTTAGGAGTAGAAAACCTCCAGACAAAGCAAGAAGAAGGAAAACAGACCAAAAAAATCAGAAATGCACAGAGGAAAGCAGACATGCCAGACAAAACCAACCAAGAGAGAGGTGAATGCATTTGTTGCAGGTGTACAGATAGGCTGGGATAGGTTTGCTGGATTTCTGATAAAGAAAAGAGATCAGTTCAGAAGAGCTTGCAGAAGATGTCCCAGATTTTGGCAAGTGAAACACAGGAGAAACTTTAGCATTGCTGAAGATCCAGGAGACTTATGAAGTCATTGGGCAGGCCAGACAAACCTTTAAAAAAAATAGAGATGACTAAAAATAAATCACGCAAAGCAGCTATACAGAGATGTTGGGACAGGTTTGCTGGATTTTCAGAAAAGAAGAAAAATCAATTCATAACAGCAATTAGCTGAGGCCAACAAGGCATTCTCCTGGTTCAACAAACTGCAGAAGAAAGCTGCACTATGCCCACCAGCCGCCAAAGCACAGACACTGTGACTTTAACAGTGGAACAATTTACTTTCCATTCATTATTTGGTAAGGGAGGTTATGGCAAAGTGATGTTGGCAACATATGCTAGAGAAGAGAGCATTAATTAAATTCTTAAAGAAGAGAGCAATAATAGAACATGAGAACAGTTTGGTTCAGTGTCAGGTCCTTGAAATGACACATGAGAGCCCTGATCCAAGGGTTTCTGGTCGCCCTAGGAAAACCTTCACCCTACAAATCCTATAGGCCCTGCTCCCCCCTTTCCCACCAAATACACTCTTCCTAGTCATATAAAGTACATAAAACCTTGCCCACATTCTGTTGACCAAGTATTGAGAAAAAATTTTGAGTGTATACTATGGACAATAGTGCCCAATGAAGAGTTCCTTGTGCCATGGTTGGTCAGTCCAATACTGATCAGTTGGACTTTGTTTTACTGGTCCTAATTTGAGGACAGCTACTAAACACTACTTTGCAGAAGGAGACTCAGTAGACGGAGGGATCTTACCCAGAAATATAGAGCTTTGTGGGATTTGCAGTGCCCTCAATTCATACTATGCCACGCAGTAGTGCCCCCACTTAATAATATGCCAATCAGCATTCCCCCCAATTCCTAATATGCCATGCACTAGTGCTCCCAATTCATAAGGTCACACAGCATTGCCCCAATACTTAATTTGCAACACATAATTTGCAATACATCAGTGCCCTCTGTACATGATATGCCACACATCAGTGCCAATAAATGATGACACACTACAGTGCCTCAATACCTAATTAAGCCACACATTAGTGCCCCCAATACACGATATGCCGCACATCAGTGTCCCCAATACATAAATATGCCATGCAGCAGTGTATCCAATTCATTAAGTATACAAGTACTTGTATTTACCTCAGACCAGATTGATGAAGAGGCATTTAGAGCTGTGGATTTAGCAGGGATCTTAGCAAGAAGTGTGGCATCCAAGGGAAAGTGCCCAGTCTCTCAGTAAAGGAGGCAAAGTGACACAAACCTCCTCCAATCCAAAGGGCTCTCATTTGGAGCTCAGCATGGTGCTCCGACAGGGGGCATGGCACATTCTTCCGTCTGCTAACACAACCTAGTGTGAACACAGCGCATCCTGCATGTAAATCTATTAAATATTGTTGTAGGGAACACCCAATAGGGGCAATTCAATTGTTTGTAGCTCCCGTGTGGACTACACAGGAGCTAGTCAATTGTTTTGCACAACCAGTCCCGCGCTGGTCATGATGTCCATATTCTCACACAAAAATACACACGATTAACTGCATTAAGCAGCTTCTCCAGTGCTAAGTGCTGGGAACTAGCGAGCAGCCCCAAACCCCTACTTATTGCACCTCAGCAGGGTGCGAGCAGAAATACGTGATAATTGCAGCCTCAGGGCTGGTTGTGCAAAACAATTGAATAGCTTTAGATGAGTCACCCCCAATAAGTACATTCACCTCCACACCCATTTATCCCAGCAACACATTCACCCATCCTGCCAGCACCCATTAACCAATTTCTCCCACAAGGTATCTGCTAGCCTATTCCTGTCCAAAAACCCATTAATCAATAACCCATCTCTCCCTGATTTATTATCAATCCACCCTCCCAGCATCCATTAGCACATTAATTCAGCCGATCAGCTCCCATATAGCTCCCCTCACACAGCACCCATTAATACACTCACTTAGCACCTATTAACTCCTCCCCAGCCACCACTCGTTAACCCATTCATTGACAACTTTCCACAACCCACAGTGTCCATTAACACATTCACCTTCCACATAGACATACATTCCATACTCATACACACACACACACACCACACATATAAACACAACACATACATACACACACACACATATATATATATATATATATATATATATATATATATATATTAGGGGTGTGCACCAGCCACTTTTCGTGTTTTGTGTTTTCGTTTTGGATCTGGATCTTTCTTCGTGTTTTGGATCTGGATTGGTTTTGCCAAAACCACCCTTCCGTGTTTTGGGTTCTGGGTTTTGTGTTTTGGATCTGTATTTTTTTTTTAAAAAGCATAAAAACAGCTAAAATCACAGAATGTGTTGGTTTTTCTGCTCCTATGCTATTATTAACCTCAATAACCTTAATTTCCACTAATTTCCAGTCTATTCTGAACACCTCACACCTTACAATAGTGTTTTTATGTCCAAAAGGTTGCACCGAGGTAGCTGGATGACTATGCTAAGCGACACGAGTGGGCAGCACAAACACGTGACCCATCTAGGAGTGATACTGCAGTGGCAGACAGGATGGCAGTTTGAAAAACTAGGCCCCAAACTGTACATAATGCAAAGAAAAAAAAGAGGTGCAAGATGGATTTGTCCTTGGGCCCTCCCACCCACCCTTATGTTGTATAAACAGGACATGCACACTTTAACAAAGCAATCATTTCAGCGCCAGGGTCTGCCACACAACTGTGGCTGAAATGATTGGTTCGTTTGGGCCCCCACAAAACAAGCTGGCAATTAATCTGTCCCTGCACAAACTGGCTCTACGGAGGCAAGATGTCGTCCTCATCCTCCTCATCCACCGATTCATCACCCTCTTCAGTGTTGTGTACATCCTCATCCTCACAGAGTATTAACTCGTCCCCACTGGAATCCACCACCACAGGTCCCTCTGTACGTTCTGGAGGCTGGTCTCCCTGGAAGAGTTGATAATTCATTTTTATGAACATCATCTTCTCCACATTTTGTGGAAGCAACCTCCTACGCCTTTCGCTGACAAGGTTCCCGGCTGCACTAAACACTCTTTCGGAGTACACACTGGAGAGGGGGCAACTCAGGTAAAATAGAGCCAGTTTGTACAGGGGCCTCCAAATTGCCTCTTTTTCCTGCCAGTACAGGTATGGACTGTCTGACATGCCTACTTGGATGCTGTCACCGATGTAATCCTCCACCATTCTGTCAATGGTGACAGTATCATATGTAGTGACAGTAGACATGTCAGAAATTGTTGCCAGGTCCTTCA
Organism: Taudactylus pleione; assembly: GCA_031769625.1. NCBI lineage: Eukaryota > Metazoa > Chordata > Amphibia > Anura > Myobatrachidae > Taudactylus > Taudactylus pleione. The sequence goes on from JAUIMM010000738.1 coordinate 221,068, forward strand.
GTCCGGACCAGATGTCCAAACTTAGTCCTGCCTGCCCTGCATCACCGCCAGCGGGTTGCTTAGGATACCTAAGTTTTTTCCTGGCAGCCCCAGTTGCGGGAGAAAATGAAGAAGGAGCTGTTGACGTGTCACGTTCCGCTTCAGCTGACAGTGTGTTCACCAGCAGGTCTTTGCACCTCTACAGGCTTGTGTCGGCCGGAAAGAGAGACACCACATAGGCTTTAAACCTAGGATCGAGCACGGTGGCCAAAATGTAGTGGTCTGATTTCAACAGATTGACCACCCTGGAATCCTGGCAAAGCGAATGAAGGGCTTCATCCACAAGTCCCACATGCCGAGCGGAATCGCTCCGTCTTAGCTCCTCCTTCACTTTCTCAAGCTGCTTCTGCAAAAGCCTGATGAGGGGAATGACCTGACTCAAGCTGGCAGTGTCTGAACTGACTTCACGTGTGGCAAGTTCGAAGGGCTGGAGAACCTTGCACAACACGGAAATCATTCTCCACTGCGCTTGAGTCAGGTGCATACCCCCTCCTTTGCCTATGTCATAGGTGGATGTATAGGCTTGAATGGCCTTTTGCTGCTCCTCCATCCTCTGAAGCATATAGAGGGTTGAGTTCCACAGCATCACAACCTGTTGCTTCAGGTGATGGCGGGGCAGGTTCAAGAGTGTTTGCTGGCGCTCCAGTCTTCGGCACGCAGTCGCTGAATGGCGAAAGTGGCCCGAAATTTTTCGGGCCACCCAAAGCGTCTCCTGCATGCCCCTGTCGCTTTCCAGAAAATTCTGCACCACCAAGTTTATTGTGTGAGCAAAACATGGGATGTGCTGGAATTTGCCCAGATGTAATGCCCGCACAATATTGGTGGCATTGTCAGATATCACAAATCCCCAGGAGAGTCTAAGTGGGGTAAGCCACTGGGCGATGATTTCCCTCAGTTTCTCTAAGAGGTTGTCGGCGTTGTGCCTCTTACTGAAACCGGTGATACACAGCGTAGCCTGCCTTGGAACGAGCTGGTGTTTCTGACATGCTGCTACTGGTGACGCTGCTGCTGTTGCTGCGTAAGGTGATACATCTACCCAGTGGGCTGTCACAGTCATATAGTCCTTAGTCTGCCCTGTTCCACTTGTCCACATGTCCGTGGTTAAGTGGACATTGGGTACAACGGCATTTTTCAGGACACTGAGGACACTTTTTCTGACGTTTCTGTACAGTCTCGGTATCGCCTGCCTAGTGAAGTGGAATCTAGACGGGATTTGGAACCGGGGACACACTACCTCCATCAATTGTCCCAATGCACTAATGGCGGATACCGGACGCACGTCTAACACCAACATAGCAGTCAAGGCCTCAGTTATACTTTTTGCTTCAGGATGACTGCTGTCGTACTTCATCCTCCTCGCTAAGGACTGTTGGAGGGTCAATTGTTTAGTAAAAGTAGTGGTGTTCCTACGTCCTCTCTGGGATGATGAACGACTCCCAGCAACAGCAGCAGCGGCAGCAGGAGGCGTAGCAATGCAGGATCCTCCGGAGGAATCCCGGATAGGAGAGTCAGTCATGCCAGTGACATGGCCTGCAGGACTACTTCCGATCCTGACTAAGGAGGAAATTGACGAGGAGGGAGTTGACGGTGTGGTTTGCAGGCGCTTGGATACAACAGGACAACGGGATTTAGGTGTCCCTGGACTGCTTACGGTCTTAGCCAAAGTTTCTGAACTTGACAGTAACTTTTTATGAACGCGCTGCAGGTGCCGTATAAGGGAGGATGTTCCTAGGTGGTTAACGTCCCTACCCCTACTTATTCCACCTTTACATATGGTACATATGGCAAGACAGTTGTTGTCCGGATTTGGATAGAAATATTGCCAGACCAAAGAGGTGGAATGTTTGGTCTTCTGCCCAGGCATGACCGTGATGGGCTTTTTCATCCCACGGACAACAACTGTCTCCCCCGGAGCCTGATTTAAACAAACCACATCACTATCAGAATCCTCCTCGCCAACTTCCTCCTCAGCGCCAGCTACACCAGTATCCTCATCTTGTTGTACTTCAACAGTGACATCTTCAATTTGCATATCAGCAAGTGGACTGTGGGTGCTCCTTTCAGCACTTGCAGGGGGCGTGCAAATGGTGGAAAGAGCCACCTCTTCCCGTCCAGTGCTGGGAAGGTCAGGCATCGCAACCACCACCACACTTGGACTCTCCTTGGGGATTTGTGATATCTTCTTAGAACGCACAGTTCTTCGCTGTGCTTTTGCCAGCTTAACTCGTTTGATTTTTTTAGTGGGAGGAGGGCTTCCATCGTCATGTGAAGCTGAACCACTAGTCATGAACATAGGGAAAGACCTTAGCCATTCCTTGCCACTCCGTGTCGTAAAAGGCATATTGGCAAGTTTACGTTTCTCTTCAGATGATTTAAATGTTTTTTTCAAGGTAATTTTCCTGAACTTTGTCATTTGGGATTGTATGTGCCCTCTACTATGACATTGGGCATCAGCCTTGGCAGACTACGTTGATGGCATGTTATTATCTATGTCATGACTAGTGGCAGCAGCTTCAGCACTAGGAGGAAGAGGTTCTTGATTTTTCCCTATTTTATTTTTATCGGAGAAAGTTTGGTCCTCCATTTATGTTATATTGATATATACGTGCGGCTAAGGCGCACACAAACACAGAAAATTATTTTTTATTTTTGTTGGAGACTAGTGCACTTTGTGGGTTACACCACCCTTTAAGAAATGAGCCAGCCGGCCCTTTACTTATGGGACACAGGCGCACGCTTGGCGCTGCTCCTTTGTTGATGCACGTGCAGCCACAGTGCACACAATTCACAAACACAGAAATTTTTTTTTTATTTTGTTTGGACTGCCCTTTGGGGGTTACAGCACCCTTTAATGGTCAATCCAGCCGGCCTTTTACTTATGGGACACAGGCGCACGCTTGGCGCTGATCCTTCGTTGATGCACGTGCAGCCACAGTGCACACAAATCACAAACACAGAAAAATATATTTTTTTAGTTTGTTTGGAGTGCCCTTTGGAGGTTACAGCACCCTTTAACGGACAAGCCAGCCGGCCTTTTACTTATGGGACACAGGCGCACGCTTGACGCTGCTCCTTCGTTGATGCACGTGCAGCCACAGTGCACACAATTCACAAACACAGAAAAATATATTTTTTTATTTTGTTTGGAGTGCCCTTTGGGGGTTACAGCACCCTTTAGTGGTCAATCCAGCCGGCCCTTTATTTATGGGACACAGGCGCACGCTTGGCACTACTTTGTTGATGCACGTGCGGCTACTGCGCACACAATTCACAAACATAGAAAATATTTTTTTATTTTGTTTGAAGTGTACTTTGGGGGTTACAGCACCCTTTAGCGGTCAATCCAGCCGGCCCTTTATTTATGGGACACAGGCGCACGCTTGGCACTACTTTGTTGATGCACGTGCGGCTACTGCGCACACAATTCACAAACACAGAAAATATTTTTTTATTTTGTTTGGAGTGTACTTTGGGGGTTACAGCACCCTTTAATGGACAAGCCAACCGGCCCTTTACTTATGACACAGGCGCACGCTTGGCACTACTTTGTTGATGCACGTGTGGCTACTGCGCACACAATTCACAAACACAAAAAAATATATATTTTTATTTTGTTTGGAGTGCCCTTTGGGGGTTACAGCACCCTTTAGCGTTCAATCCAGCCGGCCCTTTATTTATGGGACACAGGCGCACGCTTGGCACTACTTTGTTGATGCACGTGCGGCTACTGCGCACACAATTCACAAACACAAAAAAATTTTTTTTTTTATTTTGTTTGGAGTGCCCTTTGGGGGTTACAGCACCCTTTAATGGACAAGCCAGCCGGCCTTTTACTTATGGGACACAGGCGCATGCTTGGCGCTGCTCCTTTGTTGATGCACGTGCAGCCACAGTGCACACAATTCACAAACACAGAAAAAATATTTTTTTTTTAGCACTTGGGGGGAGCACCCCTGATGGACAGAGTACCCCCTGGACAACACTACAGCACCCCTTTAGGACTGGGACACTGCACAGGACTTTGGAGTGGACACAGCCCCTATGGACAACTGACTGCACAACACAGTCCAGCCAGCCCCTATGGACTTTGAAGTAGTGGACACAGCCCCTATGGACAACAGCAGCACAGCGCAGCACTACTCTGCACTACACTACACTACAACACTACACTACACTTCACTACACAGCCCAGCCAGCCCTAACTCCCACCCTCCCTCTTCACTGTCCACAGCCGAGTGAGAAAATGGCGCCGACGCGGGTACCTTATATTGGATCCAAAACCTGCGAGACCCGGAAGGCGGGATGATGACGTTTTGCCTCGATTTCAGATCCGAGTCAGGCAGGAAAAGTCGAGCCTGACTCGGATCGGCCTCGGATCGGGTGGCTCGGGGGGGTTCGGATTTCAGAAATCCGAACCCGCTCACCCCTAATATATATATATATATATATATATATATACACACAGTACCAGTCAAAAGTTTGGACACACCTTCTCATTCAATTGTTTATTTAAATTATTTTCAACATAGTAGATTAATACTGAAGACATCAAAACTATGAAAGTGTTAAACATCAAAATATGTTTTATATTTTAGACTCCTCAAAGTAGCCCCCTTTTGCTTGGATGACAGCTTTGCACACTTGGCATTCTCTCAATCAGCTTCATGAGGTAGTCTCCTGGAATGGTTTTCCAACAGTCTTGAAGGAGTTCCCAGAGGTGCTGAGCACTTGATGGCTGCTTTTCCTTCACTCCGTGGTCCAACTCATCCCAAACCAGGTCAGGTGATTGTGGAGGCCAGGTCATCTGATGCAGCACTCCATCACTTTTCTTCTTGATCAAGTAGCCCTTAAATAGTCTGGAGGTGTGTTTGGGGTCATTGTCTTGTTGAAAAACAAATGATGGTCCCAGTAAGCGCAAACCAGATGGGATGAGATGGCATGGTGCTGCAGAATGCTGTGGTAGCCATGCTGGTTAAGTGTGCCTTGAATTTTGAATAAATCACCAACAGTGTCACCAGCAAAGCACCCCCACACCATCACACCTCCTCATCCATGCTTCACAGTGGGAACCACACACGCAGAAACCATCCGCTCACCCTCTCTGTCTCACACAAAGACACAGTGTTTGGTACCAAAAATTTCAAATTTGGACTCATCAGACCAAAGTACAGATTTCCACTTGTCTAATGTCCATTCCTTGTGTTTCCTGGCCCAAACAATTCTCTTCTTCTTCTTGTTTATCCTCAGTAGTGGCTTCTTTGCAGCAATATGACCATAAAGGCCTGATTCACACAGTCTCCTCTGAACTGTTGATGTTGAGATTTGTCTGCTACTTGAACTCTGTGAAGACTTTATGTGGTCTCTAACCTGAGGTGCTCTTAAGTAGCGGTTTCGGAGGCTGGTAACGCTAATGAACTTATCCTCTGCAGCAGAGGTAACTCTTGGTCTTCCTTTCCTGGGGCGGTCCTCATGAGAGCCAGTTTCATCATAGAGTTTGATGGTTTTTGCAACTACACTTGAGGATACATTCAATTTCTTGAAATTTCCGTATCGACTGACCTTCATGTCTTAAAGTAATGATGGACTGTTGTTTCTCTTTACTGAGTTGAGTGGTTGGTGCCATAATATGGATTACAACAGCAGTCAAATAGTGGTGTCCACTGTGTACTAACCCTCCCTCTGCACAACACAACTGATGGTCTCAAACACATTAAGAAGGCAAGTAATTACATAGATTGACTCTTGACAAGGCGCACCTGTTAATTCCAAACCATTCCAGGAGACTACCCCATGAAGCTGATGCCAAGAGTGTGCAAAGCGGTCATCCAAGCAAAAGGGGGCTACATTGAGGAATGTAAAATATAAAACATTTTGATTTGTATAACACTTTTTTGTTTGCAACATACTTCCATATGTGTTCATTCACAGTTTTGATGTCTTCAGTATTAATCTACTATGTTGAAAATAATTTAAATAAACAAAAACCATTGAATGAGAAGGCGTGTCCAAACTTTTGACTGGTACTGCACATATATACTGTATATATATATATATATATATATATATATATATACAGTCTGGTGCATAAATATTGGGACATTGATGGAATTTTCATATTTTGGTCTCTATTCACCACCACAATGGCTTTGAAATTAAACAAACAAGATGTGCTTGAACTGCAGACTTTCAGATTTAATTTGAGGGTTATTACATCCAAATCAGGTGAACGGTGTAGGAATTACAACGGTTTCTATATGTGCCTCCCACTTTTTAAGGGGCCAAAAGTAATGGGACAAACTAAATAATCCTAAATCTAACTTTCACTTTTTAATAGTTTGTTGCAAATCCTTTGCAGGCAATTACAGCCTGAAGTCTGGAACGCATAGACATCACCAGATGCTGGGTTTCATCCCTGGTGATGCTCTGCCAGGCCTCTACTGCAAATGTCTTCAGTTCCTGCTTGTTCTTGGGGCATTTTCCCTTCAGTTTCGCTTCATCAAGTGAAATGCATGCTCAATCGGATTCAGATCAGGGGATTGACTTGGCCATTGCATAACATTCCACTTTTTAGCCTTAAAGAACTCTTTGGTTGCTTTTGCAGTATGCTTCGGGTCATTGTCCATCTGCACTGTGAAGCGCCGTCCAATGAGTTCTGAAGCATTTGACTGAATATGAGCATATAATATTGCCCGAAACACTTCAGAATTCATTCTACTGCTTTTGTCAGCAGTCACATCATCAATAAATACAAGGGAACCAGTTCCATTGGCAGCCATACATGCCCATGCCATGACACTACCACCACCATGCTTCACTGATGAGGTGGTATGTTTAAGATCATGAGCAGTTCCTTTCCTTCTCCATACTCTTCTCTTCCCATCACTCTGGTACAAGTTGATCTTTGTCTCATCTGTCCATAGGATGTTGTTCCAGAACTGTAATGGCTTTTTTAGATGTTTGGCAAACTCTAATCTGGTCTTCCTGTTTTTGTGGCTCACCAATGGTTTACATCTTGTGGTGAACCCTCTATATTCACTCTTGTGAAGTCTTCTCTTGATTGTTGACTTTGACACATATACACCTACCTCTTGGAGAGTGTTCTTGATTTGGTCAACTGTTGTGAAGGGTTTTTCTCCACTAGGGAAATAACTCTTCTGTCATCCACCACAGTTGTTTTCCGTGGTCTTCCGGGTCTTTTGGTGTTGCTGAGCTCTCCGGTGCATTCTTTCTTTTTAAGAATGTTCCAAACAGTTGATTTGGCCACACCTTATGTTTTTGCTATCTCTCTGATGGGTTTGTTTTGATTTTTCAGCCTAATGATGGCTTGCTTCACTGATAGTGACAGCTCTTTGGATCTCATATTGAGAATCAACAGCAACTGATTCCAAATGCAAATGTCACACCTAGAATCAACTCCAGACCTTTTACCTGCTTAATTGATAATGAAATAACGAGGGAATAGCCCACACCTGTCCATGAAATAGCTTTCGAGTTGATAGTCCCGTTACTTTTGGCCCATTTAAAAAGTGGTAGGCACATATAGAAACCGTTGTAATTCCTACACCGTTCACCTGATTTGGATGTAATTACCCTCAAATTAAATCTGAAAGTCTGCAGTTAAAGCACATCTTGTTTGTTTAATTTCAAAGCCATTGTGGTGATGAATATTTATGCACCTGACTGTGTGTGTGTGTGTGTGTGTGTGTGTGTGTGTGTGTGTGTGTGTGTGTGTGTGTGTGTGTGTGTGGTGTGTGTGTGTGTGTGTGTATATATATATATATATATATATACACATACACACACACACACACACATCAATTATTAAACTATTCTCCTCACATGAAGCCATTAAAGAATAACTTAACCAGGGTGCAGCTCCTCATCTGGGGCAGAGCTTGTAACTGATGTTTATATGGGGCGCACAAAGATCTCAATTTGGGCTGGTAATAAGTTTGTATTTTCTGTTGGAAAGAGTGGTTGATCAAAGTGCTCCTTAGTGTTGGCAGGTCGCACTCATGCTCTTCATATTGTGTGTATACAAAACCAGAATATCCTTTTAAATGGGAACTTAAGGGTTTGCTAGAAGGAAATTAGGGGGTGTTAGTCAGATCTGAATTAAGACCTCATGGGGCCCTAGGCAAGGTACTTGTTTTGGGCCCCCAACTGATCTGAAGCTACAAAATTATCTTGTGGGCATATTTATTATCAGATTTTAGACCAGATAATTATAATTTCTTATTGCTGCTTATGTACCGTCCAGATGTATTATAAATCACATCCAGGGGCTGGGGCTCCAATATGAGCCTGGTCTTGCAATGTGTTAGAAGTGAAGTGATCACTAATGCGACTGCGGACTGTGACCTAATGATGGCATTAGCTGCTGGGGCCAAGCTACATAATTCTGCAATTAAGAAGCCTCTTTAGAAAACATTACAAAATGGGGATGGGGAATGGAGAATCGGACAAGTTTCGGATGTTGTGAGATTTGTGTGACGCTAGCTTATGCTTCTCACTTCTGAGAGATGCAATTTATTAACATTATTTTTACTAAAATAAAGTGAAAAAGGGTGTTTTCACACCCTTTTCACATTATTTTAGTATCACCTAAAGTTACTACAGGGCAATTGGAGTAGAATTCATAAAATTCTACTCCAACCCCTAAGTATCACTTATTTTTAGTTATCAGATCGCATTTCCCATAATTGTAATGGGAAATGTGATCTGGCCAAAGTTACTGAAAATAAAATGTGAAAAAAATATCGGGGAAAGCCCTGTGATAATAACGCCACCTGGAGGTGACATTATCCAGGGTCTCCCCCGGTTACCAGACTCCTGCTCCGCTATAGCGGGCAGAGCAGAGCCCGGCGCCGGCCCCAGTAATCAGCTGAGTGGTCTACACAGATCACACGCTGATACACTGCAAAAAAAAGTCAAATAAAATCAAACTTACCTGAGTCCAGGGACCGGTGATCGGGGCTCCGGTGATGTCCTCCCTCCGGTCAGCTGGTCTCCCATGGTGTACTGGGCCCGGCATCACCTGACAGGGTCCCAGTGCAGTATGGGATGTCACCTGACCGGAGTGACAGGTGACATCACCGGAGGCCCGATAACTGCAGGTAAGTGTAATTAAGAAGGGGGGTCGCGGGGGGCCGCGATAGGGGGGGCGGGGCTTAACGACGGGGGTGGGGCTTGGCGACAGAGGGGGCAGCAATGGCGGCCGGTCGGCGCATGCGCGGGGCACTTGTCACGGTATTTTTTGCGAAAATACCGTGATACGGCTCCGGAGGGGATTCGCAGGGACAGCTTTCTCGCAAGCTCTGTCCCTGCAAGGGATTTGTAGTAAATCCCTGTGATATTGCCTGAATTCACAATGCGAATTCAGTCTGTAATATCACACTACAATCTGCAAATGCGGATTGTAGTAAATAGAGCCCGAAATACTGTTAAAGTCTCATACTGCAACACTTGGTTATTGAAAATTTGTTAATATATACTGCAACGATGATGTCAAACACCTGTGAATATGTATTGCTGTTCATTGGTATATTTGTGATTATTGGGATATATGTAATGATAACCGTGATGTAATTTGATATGAATTAATTGTGTATGTAATGCAGAATATTGGGATATGTGTGATCATGGTGATGCTATTTGATTTGAAATAATTATTTATTTATTGTTGTGACATTATGAATGCTTTCATCAACAATATAACATTGTATTATGAGAAATTATGTTGGAAGAAATAGGAAATGACTGAAATAAGAGAACATAGTATATATATATATATATATATATATATATATATAACATTATTGTAATACAGGAAAAGAAAACAATTGAGTTATTATGATCACTCTTCAGTCAAATTACATTTGTGGCACAATCCAAAATCAAAAACACCAGCCTGGTTTTGCCAAACCTAAACAATACCAAAATCCCAGCTCGCTCCTAATGAATTTCTGTTTTTGGCAAAATAGAAAATCCAAGAAAATGTATCTTAATTTGTGAAGCTCTCAATAGTATTCTCCTGCATATTAAATTATGGAGTGACGCTATTACTGTAATTTACTGAAATTATTACTGGATGACAACATTATACAGTACACAGAACTCAAATTCAGCCAATTATTAGGTTTCTAGGTTTGTAGTAAATTAAAACAAGTGAAGCTTACAAAACCATTCACTTCTGTGCGGATCACAAATATTTTTTTCTTCTCAGGGAGTTGTAAAGAATGTAGAATATTTGTTTAATTTCACCTATATTAGATATATACTGTAGAGGTCTTTTGTCTATTTAACATGTTTTAGGCAAAACTAATTTCAGTTTATGAACTGATGAAGGAAAAGCAGGTGCATTGACCCATTTAAGGCTTGGAAAATGATAGCAGCGTGTCTGGGATCAGTGACTGCCAATGTGGCAAACCTTATTGTCAAATGAGGTTTAAAGGGAATTTGCCTCTGTGCTATGAAGAAGCATTGAAGAGATATGATTCTGTTGTTACTGATGCATGCAAGGGTTCACAGTTTGTGACAGACATGGGGCATTATTAATGACCTAGTTATGGGATCACACAATGAAGGATCACTGCAATGAATGCAAGCCTTTAAAGTAGGGCAAGACTAGATTTGTCAAGTGGATGAATACATTTCAGTTACAATGATGGGGACAACATTGTGACTGTCAGAAATCTTACTACATTCCATGTAATACACCTGAAGTTCTATGTGTGGTCTATTCCTTATCCCTAGTAGTGACTAGTAGACATGCCTTCCCTGTGTATTTAGATTCCTGAGAGTTTCAAACTCCTTATATTTGCTTGTGGCTCTTTATTTGACCGGAAGCCCGGCAGTGAGTATTTTTTCTATTTACTAATTTAACCTCCCCCCTAACCCTAACCCTCCCTTAGGGGTGCCTAACCCTAACCTCCCACCCAAGTGCCTAACCCTATCCCCCTCTAAGTGCCTAAATCTAACCCCCCCTTCCCTGCAGCCTAACCCTAAGTCTCCCGGGGGGGTGCCTAACCCTAACCTCCCCCTCCCCTGGGGATGCCTAACGATCGGTAAGCCGGGTGTCAGGCTCTCGGCGTCGGTCAAATGACAGGCGTCGGGATTTCGACGCCAGTCATTAGACACTTCCCGGGATAAGACAATCAGCATCCCAACTGCATACCCTTTCTACTGTCCTTCTGCCTGCATTGACCTCTGTGTGACTAGACTATGGTTCTGTCCCTGTACAGCAGACGTACCAAACTCGCTGCCACTATCGCATACTTTTGCCGCCTGTTTTAACTATTCTAGTAAGAGTGCAATTTGGCCCGCCAGGTGAGTTCCTGCTGTCCAGCTGCAGTGAGCGGAGCTCAGCTCCGATCGGGCAGCATTCACTGTACTGCCCATACACACTATGGTAGATACCGGGAAAATATCCTCTACACATGCCTGGCTGCCTTTGCTGTTCCAACTCTGCCCTCCTTCACATCCCTCCTGCTCAGAAGCACTGAGACATCCGCACACTCAGTGTGTGCCGGTTGCCCACGAAGAGTAGGAGCTGGAGGGGAAGCAGATGGCTGTGTTTGATTAAGAAGGTAAATTGAGGGGCACAAGGGCTGGAGGGGGACATAGGTGGCATATTGCTGGCCTGGAGGGACAGAGGGGGCTGGAAGGTACTCATGTTCCACATAAGCCATACCTATATGGTGGTTTCTCTCTAACATGGAACATGTGTCCCTTCTAACCCCCTCTGTCCCTCCAGATCTATGAGGGCTAATATATCTGATGTATGAGGGGAACTAACACAACTCCCAGCTCACACTGATATGTGGTATTATTTTATAGGGGAGAGGGGACCATACAGTGATATATGAGGGGGAATAACACAGCTCCCGGCTCACACTGATATGTGGTATTATTATATAGGGAAGAGGGGACCATACAGTGATATATGAGGGGGAATAACACAGCTCACGGCTCACACTGATATGTGGTATTATTTTATAGGGGAGAGGGGACCATACAGTGATATATGAGGGAGAATAACACAGCTCCCGGCTCACACTGATATGTAGTATTATATTATACGGGAGAGGGGACCATACAGTGATATATGAGGGGGAATAACACAGCTCACGGCTCACACTGATATGTGGTATTATTTTATACGGGAGAGGGGACCATACAGTGATATATGAGGGGCAATAACACAGCTCCCGGATCACACTGATATGTGGTATTATTATTATATAGGGAAGACGGGACCATACAGTGATATATGAGGGGGAATAACACAGCTCACGGCTCACACTGAATATGTGGTATTATTATTATAAAGGGGAGAGGGGATCGTACAGTGATATATGTGGGGGAATAACACAGCTCTCAGCTCACACTGAATATGTGGTAATATTATTTTATAGGAGAGAACAAGTCTCCTGCTAGGTCCAGAGTGACAAACTTTCATCTTGGTTCAGTTTTAAAAGTTATCAGATCCAATAAGATTTCTCCTGAATTAGAAAAATTGGTAGCAGAAAAACAGATGTCAAGTACTAGGAAGAAAAGATTAAACTTTATTGTTGTTTTTTCCTAATAAAAACCTTACAAATTGCATATAAGACTTTTTCTTTTTCTTGTGGCCCAGACAAGCTTAGACCTTGATTATTTGGCCCAAGTGGAATTTTGAGTTTGACATGCCTGTTGTACAACATCTAGATTACAGCTCTCATACTGTACCTTGGGGTAAATTTACTAAAGGTCGATTTGGCATTTTGAGTGATTTGAGGTGCGATTTTCATTCGATTTGTATTCGATTTTGCTTTTGGGTATTTACTAGGGATGTGCAGGCTCGGATAAGTTCGAGTTTGCACGCCGAGTTCGGATTTTTCCCTCCAAAAAAACGGAACTCAGAAAGAGGCTAAACGTCAAAAGTCCAGGAATGATGATGTTTGTCCATGCAAGATGACGTTTAGCCTCTTTCTGAGTTCCGTTTTTTTGGAGGGAAAAATCCGAACTCAGCGTGCAAACTCGAACCTATCCGAGCCTGCACATCCCTAGTATTTACTAAAGGCCAAATCGAATGTAAAATCGAACTTCAAATCAAATTTTTTGTCAAATCAACCTCAAATCGATCATCGGAAAAACATTGGTACTTTTACATAGCCCAACACACAAAACCCTTATTTACTATCATTCGATTTGAAATCGACCTCAAAATCGGACTTTAAATCGAACTTCATATCACCAATAGAATAGACCTGCTTCATGCTTTCGATTTGAGCATGAGCAGGTTGGATTGACACAGATACATGCAGACATCAGTGAGATGCCTGATGTATCTCACTGTAAAAAGTAAGTTAAAAGTTAAAAAAAAATTGACGTGAGGGCCCCCCCCCCAAATCAGAACCAGCCCCGGACTGTTCAAACCCAGGTCTGGTTGACTAAGTACAGGGAAAAAATTACGTAGGGTCTCCCTGTACTCAGTACAACCAGCTCTGGGCTATGGGAAGCAGGGCTGGTTATGGATTTACAGGGAAAAATTTGCGTAGGGTCTCCCTGTAAATCACAGAACCAGCCCTGGACCCTTTCCTACGGGGGACTGATGCCAGAGCCAGGGGAGTCCTATCACCGGGTCCCCCAGCCACAGCATCAGCCCTGACCGCTAGTCAGCCCAGGCCAGGGATCCCTAGGGAGTTGGAGACCCCTCCAAAAAAAGGGGTCTCTCTCACCAGGGCACCCCTAGCCTAAGCTGATAGCCCGGGGCTAACCCCGCCACCCCTGTGCGGTGGGTGGCGGGTTGATTGTGTGAGTGTTGTGTAAAAATAGAAGTATAAAAACATTGTCTTTCCAGGAGAACTGCAGGTCCCAGCAAGCCTCCCCTGCATGCTGGTATTTGGAGAACCACAAGTACCAGCATGCGGGGCATTAAGGGCCCACTGGGACCTGTAGTTCACCTGTAAAGTAATATTGAAAGAAACACACACACACACCTTACACAGTATAAGTTTAATACATACATACTCTCCTACTGTATATTACCTTGTATATTGTCTCCTTGTCCAGCTCCGATCGGGCAGCATTCACTATACTGCCCATACACACTATGGTAGATACCGGGAAAATATCCTCTACACATGCCTGGCTGCCTTTACTGTTCCAACTCTGCCCTCCTTCACATCCCTCCTGCTCAGAAGCACTGAGACATCCGCACACTCAGTGTGTGCCGGTTGCCCACGAAGAGTAGGAGCTGGAGGGGAAGCAGATGGCTGTGTTTGATTAAGAAGGTAAATTGAGGGGCACAAGGGCTGGAGGGGGACATAGGTGGCATATTGCTGGCCTGGAGGGACAGAGTTGGCTGGAAGGTACTCATGTTCCACATAAGCCATACCTATATGGTGGTTTCTCTCTAACATGGAACATGTGTCCCTTCTAACCCCCTCTGTCCCTCCAGATCTATGAGGGCTAATATATCTGATGTATGAGGGGAACTAACACAACTCCCAGCTCACACTGATATGTGGTATTATTTTATAGGGGAGAGGGGACCATACAGTGATATATGAGGGGGAATAACACAGCTCCCGGCTCACACTGATATGTGGTATTATTATATAGGGAAGAGGGGACCATACAGTGATATATGAGGGGGAATAACACAGCTCACGGCTCACACTGATATGTGGTATTATTTTATAGGGGAGAGGGGACCATACAGTGATATATGAGGGAGAATAACACAGCTCCCGGCTCACACTGATATGTAGTATTATTTTATACGGGAGAGGGGACCATACAGTGATATATGAGGGGGAATAACACAGCTCACGGCTCACACTGATATGTGGTATTATTTTATACGGGAGAGGGGACCATACAGTGATATATGAGGGGCAATAACACAGCTCCCGGATCACACTGATATGTGGTATTATTATTATATAGGGAAGACGGGACCATACAGTGATATATGAGGGGGAATAACACAGCTCACGGCTCACACTGAATATGTGGTATTATTATTATAAAGGGGAGAGGGGATCGTACAGTGATATATGTGGGGGAATAACACAGCTCTCAGCTCACACTGAATATGTGGTAATATTATTTTATAGGAGAGAACAAGTCTCCTGCTAGGTCCAGAGTGACAAACTTTCATCTTGGTTCAGTTTTAAAAGTTATCAGATCCAATAAGATTTCTCCTGAATTAGAAAAATTGGTAGCAGAAAAACAGATGTCAAGTACTAGGAAGAAAAGATTAAACTTTATTGTTGTTTTTTCCTAATAAAAACCTTACAAATTGCATATAAGACTTTTTCTTTTTCTTGTGGCCCAGACAAGCTTAGACCTTGATTATTTGGCCCAAGTGGAATTTTGAGTTTGACATGCCTGTTGTACAACATCTAGATTACAGCTCTCATACTGTACCTTGGGGTAAATTTACTAAAGGTCGATTTGGCATTTTGAGTGATTTGAGGTGCGATTTTCATTCGATTTGTATTCGATTTTGCTTTTGGGTATTTACTAGGGATGTGCAGGCTCGGATAAGTTCGAGTTTGCACGCCGAGTTCGGATTTTTCCCTCCAAAAAAACGGAACTCAGAAAGAGGCTAAACGTCAAAAGTCCAGGAATGATGATGTTTGTCCATGCAAGATGACGTTTAGCCTCTTTCTGAGTTCCGTTTTTTTGGAGGGAAAAATCCGAACTCAGCGTGCAAACTCGAACCTATCCGAGCCTGCACATCCCTAGTATTTACTAAAGGCCAAATCGAATGTAAAATCGAACTTCAAATCAAATTTTTTGTCAAATCAACCTCAAATCGATCATCGGAAAAACATTGGTACTTTTACATAGCCCAACACACAAAACCCTTATTTACTATCATTCGATTTGAAATCGACCTCAAAATCGGACTTTAAATCGAACTTCATATCACCAATAGAATAGACCTGCTTCATGCTTTCGATTTGAGCATGAGCAGGTTGGATTGACACAGATACATGCAGACATCAGTGAGATGCCTGATGTATCTCACTGTAAAAAGTAAGTTAAAAGTTAAAAAAAAATTGACGTGAGGGCCCCCCCCCCAAATCAGAACCAGCCCCGGACTGTTCAAACCCAGGTCTGGTTGACTAAGTACAGGGAAAAAATTACGTAGGGTCTCCCTGTACTCAGTACAACCAGCTCTGGGCTATGGGAAGCAGGGCTGGTTATGGATTTACAGGGAAAAATTTGCGTAGGGTCTCCCTGTAAATCACAGAACCAGCCCTGGACCCTTTCCTACGGGGGACTGATGCCAGAGCCAGGGGAGTCCTATCACCGGGTCCCCCAGCCACAGCATCAGCCCTGACCGCTAGTCAGCCCAGGCCAGGGATCCCTAGGGAGTTGGAGACCCCTCCAAAAAAAGGGGTCTCTCTCACCAGGGCACCCCTAGCCTAAGCTGATAGCCCGGGGCTATCCCCGCCACCCCTGTGCGGTGGGTGGCGGGTTGATTGTGTGAGTGTTGTGTAAAAATAGAAGTATAAAAACATTGTCTTTCCAGGAGAACTGCAGGTCCCAGCAAGCCTCCCCTGCATGCTGGTATTTGGAGAACCACAAGTACCAGCATGCGGGGCATTAAGGGCCCACTGGGACCTGTAGTTCACCTGTAAAGTAATATTGAAAGAAACACACACACACACCTTACACAGTATAAGTTTAATACATACATACTCTCCTACTGTATATTACCTTGTATATTGTCTCCTTGTCCAGTAGGCATCCATGGGTTAAAATAACAAAATGAGAAACCGACCCTTGCACTAAGGAATAATCATTCCAACCAGAATGATTATTCCTTGAAGCTCCGTGTCTGTGCGTTCATTGGCTGAGAGAGGTCAGGCCCCACCCTGTGGAGCTCCCAGCTGCGCCCTCTCCCCCACCCCCCAACAATAAAAAGAAAAATATTTACAGATGGAGATCCTCTGTGCGCGCCGGCGGCGGTCCCAGAAAGGAGGTACGGATGATTGGGGAGGGGGCGTGACCTTGTGGAACACCCTCAATCCATCACCCTTTATAATACATTATGCCACACGTAGTAATGCCCTTTCTAAAACATGCCACATGCAGTAATGCCCTTTCTAACACATTATGCCACAAGCAGTAATGGCCTTTATAACACATTATGCCACACGCAGTAATGCCCTTTATAACACATTATGCCACACGCAGTAATGCCCTTTATAACACATTATGCCACACGCAGTAATGCCCTTTATAACACATTATGCCACACGCAGTAATGCCCTTTATAATACATTATGCCACACACATGTAATGCCCTTTATAATACATTATGCCACACTGTAATATAGAGTAAAAAAAGTTTTGATGCAAAATATTAACAATACAGGAAGGAGCATGGGACTATGGGCTATAACTGATCACTTCTAGCTAGAGATGAGTGTGTTCGAATTTACTTGGTTCTTATCGCCTCTTTACCGCAAGTTCGGATTAGTTTGGATTTATTTTATTGGCTATCCAAAACACGTGATAGCCGATAGCCAATAAAATGCCGCTTTGAGATCCGAGTAAATCCGAACCTGCTCATCTCTACTTCTAGCATTAGCACACTGTCCCTTTTCATTGTAAGGAGGGTCTCAGGATGACTGCACATAAGTAACACTATAATATGCCTGTGTCACTTACAGCAGGGGCCACATCTTATGCCCTGCCAAATGCCATGTCTGCAGCACCCAGCCATCATGTCATCATCATAGTACAAGGAGGATAAAGTAGAGAGCACATCTAAAGGGAGATCAGGTTCTATAACAGCTGGGTGATCCCGAAGTCTCTAAGGGGAGATCAGGGAACAGAGGACCCTGTGGGCAGCCCACATCTACACTCATGCAGAAAAGCAGCGAGCAGCACCCCCTTACCCAGGTCACTGTGGGCACATGCACCCCATGCCCAGCTCACACTGCCAGCTGTCTGTCCCATACAGAGCTCCCCCCCCAGGATGGCCACAACCCCTGCCGCTCCCCGCTCCCCACTTTGGCAGCGCTCTCCAGCTGGGCTCTGTTCAATGGCTGCAGTGCTGCCCGTGCTTCTCTTGGTGGTCCGTCCCAGCGGTCCTTTCTTCACGCTCAGTGACGTCAGCAACCACGCCTAGCATTCTGGGACTCCCAGAATGCCACGGAGGTGCTGCATCTGCATTCTGGGAGAAAGGTGGGAGGGAGCAAGTGGCTATGTCGGCGGTGCAACGGCAGGGCGGGTGTCGTCTGTGTAGACGGCACCGGCGGGGACACTGGCTGCACCCTTAGCACGCAATAGCCCTGCTTGCCTGTCCCAAGAATCGCCACTGCATGTGGGGATGAATGGCGTCTGGAGCATATTAATATATAATTTTGTGAGGAGTGGGTCTGGAGCATATTATTACTGTGGGGGGTTGGTGTGTGGAGCACATTATTACAGGGGGGTCTGGAGCATATTATATTATGGGGGAGGGGGTGTGGAGCACATTATTGGGGGGGGCTGGAGCATGTTATTACTGGGGGCTGTCTGGTGCATAATATTAACAAGAAATAATATTTTTCTTGTTAATGAATATTCTGTTTGTTTATTTTTTCAAAATTTGATTAATGGGAGGGGAGGATCTGTAAGTGGGAGGAGTAACAAAGAGAGGGGAGGAGTTAGTATTAATTCTTAAACTGCCCCCCTGAAAGTAAAGTCTAGATCTGCCACTGGGCTGACATTAAAGTCACTGGACAGTGTGTGAAGAGTAACTGGAATTACTGGAAACACTACATTACGGGCTATTTCTAGGGTTTGGTTAAGATTTGGCACAGCAATATCAGGAAAAGAGAATGTAGAAAGAATTGTTGCAGAAGTAAAAAATTGTTGAAAAATAGTATTTCTGCCGGTATGAGGAGGCTTAGTAGAGTTCAATAACAGAGAGGTTAAGGCAATTTAATAGAGCATGCAGGTGATAAGGCTCAAGGGCCTATTCATCATAACTGATGGCTGATGGAGTATATAATCCTTTTACAATTGACATCACTTCCTATACTCACCACAAGATGGCAGTACCTTACAATATTCAATCACACTGCCTTCCAAAGATATCAGGTGCACTTTTTGGAGTATTAATTAAAATTGTAATAAACTTAATCAAAGCTGCATAATAAACTAGGTGTAACTCTGGAGGCCTATATGCATTCTACCTGCAATCATCTACATATATCAACTACCGGAGTTATGAGGCCCACTTTAAAATTGGATGATAGTCACAGAGTGCCTAAAAAAAGCAAATGTCCACATAGGCACTAATGTTGCAGAAATAATTTATTGCTTTTCACAGTCAGCTCAGTAACTGAACATAGAGGTGACAGACTTTAATGCTTTAGGGGCCCATTCAACATGGTAATTATCATGGGCCGAGTGGCACCCTATAATTAAGTATCCAACTTGCTGCGAGTAGCAGCAGTAGATACAAAATCACCTGAGCAATTCAACATTGTTCCAGTGTGGAGACAGCTGATCCACAGAGCATCTGTCCCCGCAGTTCCTATCACTGCTACCGAAACTTAGGACTTATGAGTCAGACTCAGCAGTGCTAGTGCGCATGCGTGAACTGGAGTTCACACGTGAGCATGAGAACCCTGCATCCGGCGGAAAGAGCCGAATAGGGGAAGAGGGATCCGATCGAATCTCTCTTTGCAATCCCGGACCTCCTTCCAATAGGAACGAGTGAGGTGACGGGAAGATCCCGCTGTCAA
Source organism: Taudactylus pleione (assembly GCA_031769625.1). Taxonomy (NCBI): domain Eukaryota; kingdom Metazoa; phylum Chordata; class Amphibia; order Anura; family Myobatrachidae; genus Taudactylus; species Taudactylus pleione. The sequence goes on from JAUIMM010000738.1 coordinate 240,852, forward strand.
GCTCCAAAATTTTTTTTTTTTTTTTCGGAGCTTGAGCAATTTAGGTAACCATACAATAGTATGGGGACAGCGGGCCAGATCAGGACTGAAAGGTTACCAGGAGATATCCATGAAATCTCTTGCGTTACCATTTTCACCTACTTTAGTAGAAATTAAGGAATGATGAATAGGGGCTCTATTTATAATGCCCCTGGGGAAACAATCATTATGTATCCCTGTGTAACACAGAGATACATACTGTCTACCACCAAGCCGGCCTCCTCTAGAAGGGTTTTCTCCCTTTAACCAGCATTGTGCACTGCAACAAAAGGCTAAATTAATATGCCAGCAAATCCAGTCTTTTTGTCACTTGTTAAATTGGCTAAGGCAGCTGACACCACAGAGGTTTATTGGGTTGAATGCAAGCGGCGCAAAATAGTCTCAATTTTGATATATCCTGGATTAACATCTTCTTAAATTGGAGAATTACAGACAAAACCTTTCTCCCGGATTTCGCCAGACAACATCTGAAGAAATAGAGAGATATGAACCTTGAAGATGTGAGTTGTGAACATGGGATGTAGTTAATATACCTACACCCGGCATCGGGGCTGATGTAATCCCGGCGCCGGATACTGACAGTAGGTGACATGCCGACGCCGGAATCCCTACAGCCGGGATGCCAAACATAAGTATAGTGGGACTAGTTAGGGGCACGGTGGGGGAGGGTTAGGTTAGCCTTCACGGGTGGTGGTTAGGGTTAGGTTAGGGGAGGGGGAAGTTAGGGCTAGGTACCCCCGGGGTGGGTTAGGGTTAGGCACCACTAGGGGTGGTAGTGGGGGGGTTAGGTTTAGGCACTAACGGGGAGAGCTAGGGTTAGGATGGGGTGAGGGGGAGGGTTACTGTTAGGATGTAGGAACAGAGGGTTATGGGAAGAAGGTGGGAGGGTTGCTCAGGATCCCGACAAGGGTCCAGTGAGTATCGGGATGCCGCTGTCTGTATATTGACAGCAGGCATCCTGACTGCCAGATTTCGAACCCATTCCTGTGAACATTACCAGTATTTTTAAGTGGTGCTTTTAGCTTAGGGTGTCATGTCTCAGGTGGTGATCGGGTTTCAACGGAGGCCGGCATGACTGGAATCACAGATAATGTAAATAGCTCTATTTACAAGACTTGGGTAGCAGTGAAAACTGCCTTTGATGATAAATGACAGGAACTGGAGGGACCGGACTGGGACCGGCAGGAAGACTTGTTGAATTGAACTGATGAACTGAGAACTTGACTCTGGACTGGAGCAACGTGGACTGAACTGATGAGCTTGGATCTTGACTCTGGACTGGAGCAACGTGGACTGAACTGATGAGCTTGGAACTTGACTCTGGACTGGAATGTGACAATGGCTGAAGGGAAGTCAGGTAATGCTGAGACGAGGGCTAAACAGGGTAATCTGGAATTACTATGACAAAGGCTAGAACTCAGGTGCAGGCTGGATTGGATAATTGTAAATAACAGGTTTCAGGAAGGAATGGGTAGGTTTGGGAATTTGCAGGCTGGACAGGATAATTGGAAATAACAGGTTTCAGGAAGGAATAGATAGGTTTGGGAATTTTAGGTTCAGGGAGGGAATAGGTAGGTAACAGGGGCAGGAGTTGATCCACAGCAGGAAGCAAGGCAGGGTAACACGATGCAGGTTTACAGAGTGCCAGGGACCAACCAGGAGTAGGACTAGCAGCGGAGCACAGGCCAGGTATTGCTGTAACAGGACGTCTGGATGCCAGGTATTACTGTAGCAGGTTTTCGGGATGCACCATGGGTTGCTGTCAGCAGGCTTACTGGATTGCCAGGTTTGGCTGTAACAAGTTTTCTGGAAGCACCGGGGATTGCTGCCAGCAGATTTACTGGATTGCCAGGTACAGCTGAAACAGGTTTTCTGGATAGCGCCAGGGATTGCTGTAGCAGGTTACAGGGATAGACTTGAATGCAGGAACAGCATGAACCATACACCACGGGAAGACGAGATGTTCAGGCCCAGAATGCTATCAGGAAAGGATATATATATATACCATGGGTCTGGCAGCAATTGGTGGATACGGACAGGTGGTCTGGTAGTAGCATTCTGAGTGGTGCAAGGCACAACATGCAGAGGGAGTATTCATCTCTGCAGCTCTGAGAATCAGAACCACACCTGTGATTCCAATCAGGGCTAGCAGTGCTCACAGACAGAGGAGAGGCCAGGTGCAATAATCAGAGCAAATCCTCCTGGCAAATTACACACACAGATCCATGGGGGAGCTGACAGGGGTAAGTCCCAAGGCAAAAAAGTGACAACTAGACAGGGTCGTGACAGTACCCCCCTCTTTATGGGTGGACTCCGGACACCAAAACAAAAACTTTCTTCAGACATCTTCCCAATTTCTTGGGATGCTTGGAGTGGAAAGTCTACAAAGGAGATAGTTCAAGACCTTCGCCCTGCGAGAACGTTTTGTGCCAACCAACGGACCAGGAATCTTTGGTAACTCCTGTGGAACTATGTGGCTGGGAAGGACAGGATCAGAATTTTGGGAGGAACAGTAGCAGAAAGGGGACAAGGAGGTGTGTGCACAAGTCATGTTCTGGGTTACAGATTCGAAAGTACTGCTCTCTTGGGATGCCTGGAATTCGGCACGCTGGCCTTTGAAAACTTGACCTTGTTCAGATTTCAGAGGAGTGGAGGACGAATTCTTGGTAGCACAAACAGAGTGCTTGGACAATATTTTGGAACTGAGAACTTCGCTAGAATTTTGGTTTACAGGGTAAGGACCAAATTCTTTGACAACAGCTTCACTGAAAGTCTTTATATTTTGAAGCATTGGATCTTTGGAGTTGTAAATAGGGGCAACCCAGTCCCAAGCTTTACCTTGAAAAGATGAGATAACAAACTCTACAATATTAGTAGACTTGACTCCACATGGCAGGGAAGAATTCATCATACTGAAGAATTGTTTCAATAAAGCATAGTATTGAGTTAAGTCCCCATCAAAATAAATGCATGGTGAAGTATCTGACGAATCCTGTGTGTTCAAGGATTGTGGAGCACTTTCAGGTGCCTGGCAGGAGGAAATTTGAGGATGCTCTGATTGATGAGGAGTCGAAATAACTGAAGCTGACCGATGTTCGGAATTCGGACCAATTGATGGAACTGGAAGGAGTCCTGGGGAGCTAGAGACAGTAGCATCAACAATCAAAGCTGAGAACAGACTACAGAGATTGTCATCTTCTGGAACAATATATACAGGAGATGGTGAACAGGAACCATAATCAGATTTAGTAGCACAAGACACTTCTCCCTGATAACAGGAACTTGAGACCCCCTCCTGGGGCGCGAGACTTGAGACCCCCTCCTGGGGCACGAGACTTGAGACCCCCTCCTGGGGCGCGAGACTTGAGACCCCCTCCTGGGGCACGAGACTTGAGACCCCCTCCTGGGGCGCGAGACTTGAGACCCCCTCCTGGGGCGCGAGACTTGAGACTCCCTGCTGGGGCGCGAGACTTGAGACCCCCTGCTGGGGTGCGAGACTTGAGACCCCTTGCTGGGGCACGAGACTTGAGACCCCTTGCTGGGGCACGAGACTTGAGACCCCTTGCTGGGGCACGAGACTTGAAACCCCCTCCTGGGGTACGAGACTTGAAACCCCCTCCTGGGGTACGAGACTTGAAACCCCTCCTGGGGCTGCTGAATCCGGGCTGGGGCCGGAACGGGCAGAATCCGGGCTGGGGCCGGAACGGGCAGAATCCGGGCTGGGGCCGGAACGGGCAGAATCCGGGCTGGGGCCGGAACGGGCAGAATCCGGGCTGGGGCCGGAACGGGCAGAATCCGGGCTGGGGCCGGAACGGGCAGAATCCGGGCTGGGGCCGGAACGGGCAGAATCCGGGCTGGGGCCGGTACGGGCAGAATCCGGGCTGGGGCCGGTACGGGCAGAATCCGGGCTGGGACCGGAAGGGGCAGAATCCGGGCTGGGACCCGAAGGGGCAGAATCCGGGCTGGGACCGGAACGGGCAGAATCCGGGCTGGAGCCGGAACAGGCAGAATCCGGGCTGGAGCCGGAACGGGCACTGAGACGTTGACACTTGGAACCACTGCTGGAGTTGCAAAGGAAACAGTCTTTAATGAAGTGGTCAGAACTCCCACAATAGAGACAGAGCTGTAAATCTTTGCGCCGCTGGCGTTCGGCCACAGAGAGCTTGGGGCGTGGGTAACTACGATGTCTGACAGTACTTGGTTCAGAAGAATCCTTGTTTCTTAGGGATTCCAAGGCAGAGGTTTTAGTCGAGACAGAGGCAGCTCTAAGAAATTCAGGAATGATCTGAAAAATTTTGGTGAGTAGAGCCTGAAGCTGTTCCAGCAGTCGATGGAAGGTAGTTAGGGGTTCAGGTAAGGTTTGGGTAACATCTAGCCGGTTATTCAGGATTTTCAAAAGTTGTAGCACTTGATGCTGTACGGCCTCCTGTGAATCCAAGCGGGTGACCAGGTTACGGAAAGCATCTCGTCCTTTAATAGGTGCTTGATCCACCACCATCGTTGGGCCTGAACATTCTGTCATGATTGGTGTCTGTGAGTTACCTGTCTCAGGTGGTGATCGGGTTTCAACGGAGGCCGGCATGACTGGAATCACAGATAATGTAAATAGCTCTATTTACAAGACTTGGGTAGCAGTGAAAACTGCCTTTGATGATAAATGACAGGAACTGGAGGGACCGGACTGGGACCGGCAGAGTCCAATGTTTAGGAAGAGTATGGAACACCCCAGGGGGGTGTAACATGCCACAAAGCAACACATTGTGCAGAATTTGGGAGGCGTATTATTTATTTATTCGTAAATGCCCTGCCATATTACACAGCGCTGTACAGAGATTATTTATACTAGGCACTGAAATATTGGGCATATGAGTATTACAATTTCTGTAATTTTTTAATGTGCATATTACATGCTAGAAATGGTGTAAGTTATCTATACGAAGACTTTCGGCAAACTTTAGGGGGTTGTGTCTGTTTTCCCTTAATATTGCTTATTGCACTTTCACTAGGGCATGACCGAAGCTAATAGAAAGGATTTAGGAGACTAACATTCATAACCCATTTCATATTTCCAATAGGTAAAGTAGATTAAACCAAAACTTGGTTTAGGAGTTGGGTCTCCCAAATTAGAAAGTAAGATACTGTGCCCTCCACAGTTATAGCAGGCCCAGAATAACACTCTAGGGAGAATTTATGAAGCAGCGACTTCTGTAAGCTGCTGCTTCCCGGCGGGTTGCAAGTGAGTATTTTTTACAGCACTCGGAGTCAGTGTTAAGTACGCCGGACTTTATACTGGCTGCTGGTGCCGTTTTAAATATGGCCCCTCAACCCACCGGGAAGCAGCGGCTTACAGAAGCCACTGCTTCGTAAATTCTCCCCTCTGTAGACAAGCAATGGTGTCCTACTCGTTCCCTCACAAAGATACACAAAGATACAATATGGCTACTGCTGTCCTTTGTTTAATTTGTTATCGCTTCAAATAGTATTCAGACTTATGGCAACAGAGCAGAGCTCACATCAGGTATATGTACTATAAAGTATATATAACAACTTGATAGGATGAATAATATGAGGAAAATTGTTGAAATAGCATTACCACACCCAGAAGCATAAATACAATTAAATTGATGCAAGTAATTGACCCCATTTGTTTAGAAAATACCTGCAGTGACTTGTGTTTCAGAGTCCCTCTAACCCACACACACTGTAGAAATAATAATAATCATTGAAAGGTTTTGAGTTCTAGCTTACATGCGAAATCATGAATAAATAAATAACAAAATAAAAATAAATGCTTGAGTGAAAATATAGCATACAGCACCTTCCCACCAGTAGCACGTTTATGTTGTGATCTAAGTAGTTTTCATATAAAATGAACACACTACTACACCCCTGAAAAAAAACTTTTGATAAGATCACTGTAATTAGACTGGATAATTCAATAATAACATAATGATTTCATAAATGCTGCTATATTACAGCCAACAATGGACAACTGGCCGAATACTGCAGAGTCCTTGACCAAAATTGATCACATCATTATCGGGCATGTTAATAAATGTGGTTGCAAGGTACCCAATCAGCCTGTCTGTACAATAATCCTCCAGTTAATTACCTATATTATTTTAAATGCAAGATCCAGACAGAGCTCCTGTCCATCTTCCAAGGGGTGACCGCAGTGTGAAAGGTGGTGTGATGCAGGTGATATCACTATACTAGCATGATAGATTTTACATCAGACTCAAGGCGCATATCTACTACACGATTAAAATGAATGATATAGACATCGTTATCGTTCAATCGTTCATTAATCGTGCAGTAATTATGCAGGCAAGGACCAGCGATGCGCACTCCCGCTGGTCTTGTCGGCATCTGTCATCGCCTGAACATGCAGCCCAACCTGATGAGATCGTCAGGTTGTGCATGTTCGGGGATGAGGGAGGGTGCCTGCGCTGAACGACATATCGTTCAGTATGATGAACGATTTGCCCTTCTGCTCCATCGGAGGTTTCTGTCCTGCGTTACGGTTTGACAGGTGTACCCCCCCAGTCAAACATTATGATGTTGTAATCGTACAGTCGTTCTGCTCTCATGTAGTCGATATGTATGATACACCATCAGGCAAAATCAGTAACAGATAATCAGCATACAGATGTACTAATACTAGGAAGATCACTTAAGTTATTACTGTACCTCCTGCCAGTATAGTTTTGATCAGTGATGTTTAAAATCTATATGAGAAATTCAGAAAGTCCCTGACAGAGGCTATTACATTGGTAGGTCGAGTGAATGGTGCAGAAGCTTTAAGTACAAATGGCAAATGGGATAATCTGAAAATGTGAGAGAAATACCCATGGAAATAGTGAGATCCCTAGAACTACCGCACAAGGGCCCTCATTCAGAGCCGTACGCTCTGAGCAGAGCGCACGCTCTGAATGAGGGCCGCCCTCCATGAAAATGGAGCGTCCTCCTGGACGCTCGTTTAGCTGTGGGTCACCACCCACAGGCTATACGAGCGTGCAGTTTGATGGCCGCGATGGTCGTGACCATCGCGATCATCGAAACTGCGAGCCGGAGCCTGCGGTTGAGGTTTTCAACCGCAAGCTCCGGAGTGATTTTGGCTCTATCAGAGCCAAAATCACTCCCACTGACATCACTAGTGATGTCAGTGGGCCGGCTTCTGACGGGAGGCGTTCCCGTGGGAACGCCCCCGTCAGGGAGGCACGCCCCTGGCACGGCTACCAAAGGGGGCGTGCTGTCAATCAACATCGACAGCACGCCCCCTTTGATCAGACACAACGAGCGAAGGACTTTCCTTTGCTCGTCGCGTCTGGCGCATGCGCACGACGGAGCTCCCTCCGTCGTGCGCATGCTCAGTGCACACCATCGACCCACTTGCGAGCGGACAGCAGCTTACGTGTGGGTCTGAATCAGGCCCAAGGTTTTCACTTATAGGTAGATGCCTTTCCCAGGTCTTCAACCACCAAGTGGTAGAAACTTATTAGCAATTAATATAAAATGTCAGTAAAGTAGCTTAATCAGTTGTCTGAAGGAGATACAGTGCAGCTGTCAAAATTAAAGTGAGATGTGCATAATCCCACAAAAATATAAAATATGTTTTATAGCTTGACTCCGCAAGTGTTCATCTGTAACAGGAAATAGGGGCATATGTATCAAGCTGATTTTTACATAGAATTATGCAGAAACTGCAGATTTTGCATAATTTTATGTATTGTTGCTATGTACTAATAGAACAATGCAGAAGATTTCAGAGAATAGAGTGTATTATTGGGCAAAGGGCCTGATTCAGAGCCACTCGCTAGATGCAATCACTCGCACGATGTGTATGCAAATTGCGTAGGCAGTGCTATCGCACAGCAATGCATTAGCACGCCCAGTATTTCTTAGAGAGCGATTATATAGTGTATGCAGACACCCACCAGCCTGTTTTAAATTGCCCACTTGTGCACGTCATGTCCAGGAAGTGTATGCAACCATAGGTACATCGGATGCTATCGCAGCGCTTGAGGTTGACTATACCCTGCCGTAAGCACTGCGAGCACTTCAGTGCAAAAACAAGCCAGGTGACGTGTACTATGATGCTGTCTTATAATTATGCACACCTCTAAAACGCGGATGAGATGCTCAAGCACGCCTGCGTTTGTACCTCCACTCCCCCCTTTGTTAATGGTCAGCCCCTGTTACCACCTACAAATGGTTTCCCCTGTCACTCTCTCTGCTGGGCTGTCTATGCGCAGCGAGCGAATGCATTGTGAACTTTTGCTAAGGTATGCGCATGCGCACTGTGATGCATACGCATGCGCACAATGCATACACACTGCATTCCATTGATAGCAGCGAAAGTATGCATCTTAGCGAGCGGGTCTGAATCAGCCCAAAGTTCCAATTATATACAGTGGTGTTTGAAAGTTTGTGAACCCTTAAGAATTAGAGCATGTCTAATTTTTTGTCTCATTTCTTTGATTGAGTTCTCTTTATCTACTTTTAGGACTTGTGTGAAAATCTGAGGTAGTTTTTCTGTCTTCTAAAGACTTGCGTTTGTGTCTGTGAACGTATCCCGGCAGATGGTAATGCGGACCCAGCTGAAGGAGCTCTGGGCCTGATTCTGACCCGCTCGCGAGCGCTGAGTGCTCGCAAGCGGGTCGATGGTGCCCTAGTGCGCATGCGCACGACGGAGGGAGCTCCGTCGTGCGCATGCGCGAGACCCGAATAGCGACGGCCAAGCCGTCGCTTTGGGTCTCGCACCAAAAGGGGGCGTGCTGTCGATGTTGATTGACAGCACGCCCCCTTTGGTGGGCGTGCCGGGGGCGTTGCTGCCCAGATGGAGGCGTTCCCATTGGAATGCCTACCGTCTGGGGCCGGCCCCACTGACATCACTAGTGATGTCAGTGGGAGTGCTTTTGGCTCTGATAGAGCCAAAAGCACTCCTGGGCTTGCGGCAGATGAGACCCTACCGCAGGGTCTCGTCGCAAGCCCGATGGTAGCGATGGTCTTGACCCACAGCTATGCGAGCGGCCAGGAGGCCGCTCCAATATTAGGTAGGAGGGCCCTGATTCAGAGCGAGCGCTCTTGTCAGAGTGTCCGGCTCTGAATCAGGCCCTCTGTCTCTATGTGGGAAGGAATAAATAGGTAACAGACGCCAGGTTCTCCAGTTAAATCTGTGCAAAGTCCGGGTGCTGCAGCTTTTTTTCCCCTTTGCTGCATGTGTCCAGATTGTGATAAATATACCCCTATGTATTGCAAATAAGTTGTAGGAGACAAAACATAATAGGAGGCAGACAGGGGATCAATTTGCTTGCAGGACACAGAGTATTAAGATCTAGGCACAGACTACAGGCAGGCATCAGAGACTGGTAACAATTCAGAGCATTGTCCAGTAACCGGCCAAGATGTGGGCTTGGCAGCGGTCATAGGCAATATCCAGTTAAACAGGACAAGGCCAGTCCAGGCAATGGTCAAAGGCAGAGGCGCTGATTCAGAGCCGGACGCTTTGACAGAGCGCTCGCTCTGAATCAGGGCCATCCCTCTGAATTTTAGAGCGGCTTCCTGGCCGCTCGCAAAGCTGTGGGTCACCACCCACAGCTATAGCGAGCGGCCAAAAAGATGGTCGCGGTGGTCAAGACCATCGTGACCATTGGGCTTGCGACGAGCCCCTAGTGGTAGGGTCTCGTCTGCCACAAGCCCTGGAGTGCTTTTGGCTCTGATAGACGGAGCCGGGTCCGTCGTGCGCATGCGCACTGGCCCAACATCAACCCGAGTGGGTCTGAATGAGGCCCAGAATCCACTAAACAACAACAAGTAGTGTAAACCAGGTGCAAGGAAGCACTAATTTAGTTAACTGTGCAAGTTGCTGCTCACCAACTGAGAGAGCTGCCACAACTCCCCAAAATTTAAAGTACAATAAAAAAGAGGTGGAAGAGTGCTGCGAATACAAACACCACTCAATAAGATAAAAATAATGATATTTAATAAATGATCTAAAAATATCAATTGAATACAATATTTATACCAGTATGCGTCGGTCTGGATGCCGATGCTCCTATTACCGGCGACGAAATTCGACGCCGGTCAGACAGGGAGGGGGAGGTTAGGGTTAGGCACCAAAGAGGGAGGGGTCGGGAGAGGGTGAGGGTTAACATACCGACCAACAAGTGTCAGTATACTAGCCCTTTTGGGATGCTGGCATCAAGATTCTAACAGCCGGTATCCCGAGTGCCGGCATTTCATACTGATTCCATTTATACCTAACAATTGCATTACAGACAACATATATCAGACCTATTGTATAAAAAGTAACATATAGATGTATCGCTGATGGTAAATGATACACTAATGCAGGAACCAGCTGAAGATACAGTCAGGCCCGCTGAGAGCTGCGGCGGGCCCGGGTAATAGGGGGCGTGGCCTTATTGCGGGAGGCGTGGCCACGCCCCCTTCCCGTAAAAAAAAGCGCGCTGGGGAGAGGGGGCACTCTGAGCCCCCTCAGCCCGGCGCAAAGCCAGGGGGGGCACGATCAGTGTGATCGCTCCCCCACACAGGCTTAGGAGACTGCTGTGGCTGCTGCTCAGCAGCCACGAGCAGTCTCCACTGCAGCTCAGCACACGCTGTGTGCTGGGCTGCTGTGAGGGAGGGGGAGCGGCGCCGGACCGGGGCCCCCGCCGGGCCCCTCAGGAAGCCCGGGCCCGGGTAATCTGTACCCGCCCCCCCCCCTCTCGGCGCCCCTGGGGGCTGATGCGCTGCTGTCCCTAGCGGGTAGCGCCGGAGGGGGGAGTTAACGCTCCCCCTCTCCGGCCGATGAGATGTTTATACATCTCATCGGTAGTGCTTCCTGCTTCGCCTCGGTAAAGAGGCGAAACGGGAAGCGTTATAGCGTCACGTTAAGTGCCGCTATAATACATCTAACCCATTAAGCGCTCCGGCAGCTAAAAACTGAGGAGTAAACAAGCTTAGGACATTGGCAGGCAGCTGTCAAAGGCAAAATCAAATAAACAGACCAAAGTCAGGGACTGATAGTGGTCAAAGTCACAATCCAAAAAGCAGCCCGTGTAACAATAAGGTTATACTCACAGGTTCAGCACACTGGATTAGGATAAATATCACCAATACAGGTGAACTAAAGAGAGCCTAATAATGCCAAGGGCACCAATAAAGATTCAGAAAAGGAAACCACATGATTTACCAGGACTAGACCTCAAACCTGCAGCACCTGCTAGGCTTGTCTTCACAAAAGTGGGGAGGAGCAATGCCTAAAAGGATGCTACAGTATACAATTGATATAACAGCTGAAAAAGCACCTGTGTAAATGATGCCAGCAGCTGTTGCTAAGAAATGACCCTGAGCACACCAGTGCCATTGCAAGTGTTAACGTTGAAGCAAAATGTGCCATGTTTTGTGCTGTTTATTCATTTTATAGCTCTGCAGTATTTGGATTATGGCATATAGTTAAACTGTACATATATTTAAATGCCATTAAGCACTATTACACACCTCCCAACATTTGATGATGGCAAGGAGGGACAGGTTGCGCGCCGCAGGCGCGCCCAAGAGGGGGTGTGGCTTATGGCAAGGGGGTGGAGCCTATGGACAATGGGGCGGAGCCTCGCTGCTTCCCCCGTTTTCATCACTTTGGAGGCGTGCCCAGCACTCTCCCAGATGCTGGATAGCCCCCAGGCAGTCCATACACATGAGAACAGATGCTGTGCGCATGCGCACGGCATCTGTTCTCCTGCACACCTGCTGCTCTGCTATACTATGCAGAGCAGCGGTTTGTGCTCTCCCCCACTTACCCCCCACCGCGGAACACTGCGGCCCGTGGGTGGGACAGCGGGGCAGTCCCAGAAAAACGGGACTGTCCCACTGGAAGCAGGACAGTTGGGAGGCATGCTATTACACTGTACTCTACTAATACAAGTAGTGGACAAAATTGGAAACACCAATATAAAGTCACTTAATATGGTGTTGAAAAGCCATGTGTTCGACAACGACATGTGCCCAGAACATCTACCAATATATGGAATTGTGCAGGAGGGATGCTGGCCCACTCTGACACACTGCCCGAGGCTTTATTCCAGAATATCACATAAATGCCCCTTTCTGTTTAGAGCTGGTAACTGAGAAGGCACGACATGTATAGAACATCAGAATCTGAAATGCTTTTTTATAAGAAGAGAAGTTGTTGATATGTGCGTGCTATTTGGCGGTGGTATACAGAGTTAAATAGCAACACCAGCAGAATTCCAGATACACTAAATAGTCCAGGTGCTTAACCAGGTGTCAGGTTTAATGAAGTGTAGTAGTAGTTACTAGTACAGCCGTACTCACAGTTACACACTTGTTAATCTGGATGAAGTGGAGCTTGAGCGGTACATACAGAACACCAGCTGGTTATGTATGAAGGTAGCATTGCAGGTATACGAGAGAGTTAGACAAGCAAGAACATATCAACAATTCAAATTCTAATCCACATTTCTCTAGAAACATGACCAATGACTGTGACATTGGGGGTCATTCAGACCCGCTCGCGAGCGCAGGACGCTCGCAAGTGGGTCGATGTTCCCCCACTGCGCATGCACACGACGGAGGGAGCTCCGTCGTGCGCATGCGCGAGACCCGGACAACGACAGCCAAGCTATCGCTCCGGGTCTCGCACCAAAGGGGGCGTGCTGTCGATGGTGACTGACAGCACGCCCCCTTTGGTGGGCGTGCCGGGGGCGTGGCTGCCAGACGGAGGCGTTCCCATGGAAACGCCTACCGTCTGAAGCCGGCCCCACTGACATCACTAGTGATGTCAGTGGGAGTAATTTTGGCTCTGATAGAGCCAAAATCACTCCAGGGCTTGCGGCAGCGAGACCCTACCGCAGGGTCTCCGTCGCAAGCCCGATGGACACTCATCATCATGGACGCTCGCATAAGCTGTGGGTGGTAACCCACAGCTATGCGAGCGTCCAGGAGGACGCTCCAAATTTTACTAAAACGACCCTGATTCAGGGCGAGCGCTCTGGTCAGAGCGTCCGGCTCTGAATCAGGGCCATAATCCCCTTGGTAAGCACGTCAGCAGGATTCTTCTCACTAACTGTAAACCACAGCAACAGATCCTTTTTCCATCAGCTCACGACTATTGTCATGCTCAATGTTGATTATGTTTTCCTTGTTTATAATACTCAGTTCACTCAAATTGTCTTCCTTAGCTATTTTGGATTTCCACTCACATTTTTTTAAGTTGCCTCTTGGATATTTGGATGTAATATTTGCAATCTCCTCATAATATCTATTTGTTGGTTTTTCACTGTTTGATCTTGCAGAGGTTTTTTCTGTGGTTGGATGTCCAGTCTGGTAGTCTCTGGCTCAGATAAGTCTAGAGCTGCTGGCATATCCGGTAACACTGCACATCCAATTGCACCTCTTCTCTAGGTGGTGTTGTCTCTTGGAATATAACATCCCTTGGCTTGACAAGCTTTGTGGTCTTTGGATTAGAGAGTCTGTAACCTTTACTCTCTTGGCAATATCCAAGCATGATGCATTTCATGGACTTTAGATCTAGCTTAGGTCTCCACTCTTTGGGTATGTGTACGTAGGCACTACACTCAAAAATGAACTCACTTATCTATTCAAGTGCTTTTACAAAGAGAAAAAAATAATTTATGAACAGGTGAAAAACCCAAATAAGTCACAAGAGCTGCAGACACCCCGGTGCGTCTGTGACCATGCTCCTACAGTATTTAGGGAAGATACGTTATCCAATTAAGGACAATTATTTCTCTTGTGTGAATTAACAATCTGATAACTTGGTACTGCGCTTAATAAATTGAGTAATACAGCACATCTGAATGAACATGAAGTACACTAAAAAGTATATAATCACAAATATAGTTTATCACTGTCATCAACAAGCAGAACCCATGTTTGCCAATCAATTATCATTACATAACAATATGTTAATAAGTAGTGCAAACAAGCCTCTTAATGGGCTCTATTTACTACAATCCGCATATTGAATGCGGATTGTAGTGTGATATTACCGAGTGAATTCGCATTGCGAATTCAGGCAATATCACAGGGATTTACTATAAATCCCTTGCAGGGACAGAGCTTGCGATAAAGCTCTGTCCCTGCGGATCCCATCCGCACTCTAGTCGCGGTATTTTCGGAAAAAATACCTCGACTAAGAGCCCGCGCATGCGCCGACCGACCACCGCTACTACCCCCCCACCAACGCTAAGCCCCACCCCCCGGTGCTAAGCCCCGCCCCCCGCAGTCACGGACCCCCACAACCCCCCCTCCCGCCCCCCGCGATCCCCCCTCCCTTCATTACACTTACCTGCATCCTCCTGGCCTCCGGCGATCTTCTCCGGGCTTCCCGATCAGGTGATCTCCCATACTGCACTGGGGCCCGATCACCTGATGACCGGGCCCCAGTGTACTATGGGAGACCAGCTAACCGGAGAGGAGCCATCACCGGAGGCCCGATCACCGGTCCCTGGATTCAGGTAAGTGAAAAAAAAAAATTTTATTTTTTTTTTCTTTTTTTTACAGTAATCAGCTTGCGGTCTGCTTAGACCACACAGCTGATTACTGGTACCGGCTCCCGCCTCTGCTCTCCCCGTTAGAGCAGAGTGGGAGCCTGGTAACCGGGGGACACCCTGGATAACGCCACCTCCAGGTGGCGTTATTATCACAGGGCTTCCCCCGGTATTTTTTTACAATTTATTTTTAGTAACTTAGGTCGGATCACATTTCCCATTACAATTATGGGAAATGCGATCTGCTTTACTAAAAATAAGTGATACTGGGGGTTGGAGTAGAATTTTACTAATTCCACTCCAATTGCCCTATAGTAACTACAGGTGAAACTAAAATAATGTGAAAAGGGTGTGAAAACACCCTTTTTCACTTTATTTTAGTAAAAATAATGTTAATAAATAGAGCTATCCATGTCTTCCAAACGATATTTGAAAAACCACCTGTGATTATTTCAAGTCTATGAGCTTATATTTACAGATCCAAAAAATTAAAAATTGTATCCAATAAATCTTATTCACCTTACATGTCGTATTCTGAATCCAGTAACGGTGATAGTGTGATACCGGACTATGGGGGTCATTCAGACCCGGTCGTTAGCGCTGATGCGCTCAGACCGGGTCGATGGCCCCCCACAGAGCATGCGCACGACGTCGCCGGCGCCGTCGTGCGCATGCGTGAGACCCGCTACGACCGACAGCGCCGGTCGTAGTGGGTCTCGATCCAAAGGGGGCGAGCTGTCGATGTTGATTGACAGCTCGCCCCGTTTGGAAGGCGGGCCGGGGGGTGGCAGCCCAAACGGAGGCGTTCCTATGGGAACGCCTGCCGTTTGGGGGAGGCCCCGCTGACATCACTAGTGATGTCAGTGAAGAGCTTCTGGCTTATGACAAGGGAGACCCTACCCTAGGGTCTCGTCGTAAGCCCCGATGGTCGCGATGGACTCTGACCATCGCGACCATCACCGGAGTGGTCGTTAGAGCTGTGGGTGTTAACCCACAGCCTAACGACCGCAACAGAGGCGGGCAGTCAGGATGCAAGTGGCCGCCCAGTTTCTGAGCGACCGCTTGCATCCTCCGACCACCTCTGAATGAGGTCCTATATGCTATAGAGTAATCAAATGAAGTGGCAAAGGAGCATCTGCAGCTTCACCTAGCCTGTTGCTCCTGCACACTGTAACTGTAATCAACTGTAATGCAGACTTGCGCTTATGATGATTACTGAGAGCTGCCTATGTGGCTAGTATATACTCAGTCTGTAGTCAGGCAGCTTGCAGCTACAATCAGTGTATCACTGTGGGCCAGTTCAGTAAGGAGTGGTGAGTAGCATACTGGAAGCTGCTTTTTGTGGCTGCAGAGACTCTAATCCTGTTGTAAATGAGGGGGCCAGCGTCTGCTTCAATCGAACTCACGCTCCTGCACCTGCGGTGTATTGTAGTGTCCGGTTTGGTGTCACTTATTCCAGGTAAGGTAAGATAAAAGAGCAGGTATATTTCTTCAAACGCGTTTTGCTCTGGAAGGAGCTGTTTCAAAGCGTTGTTGTGTGTTACTTAGCTGTGCGTATCTGGTGGAGTGCTGCGTGCAGGTACTGGATCTAGATGCTGTGCAGACATTCTTAAAGGGGGGGATTTCAAATTTGTAAACAAAGAAAAAAAATCCTGCAATAAGCGCAATAGACCTCTTTTTTGTAGTCAAATGGTTTTACTGTATATAAAAGATTTGATTGAGTAATAAAGTGTTGCTTATTTACATAGTGTAAGATGTTATACTATTATAGAGATGGGTATCCTTTCTGTGCGCTCAACCTGCTGCCTACCCACTCTACAGGACAAATCGGAGTACCACCTTCCTCCTCAGAAAAATTTCAAACCATACAGAAAGAATGTCCTGAGTGTACGATGGCGCTGGTAATTTTTAACAATAAATACAGAGATATAAGAAAAACAAATTCTTAATTTTTTCAAGGTGTATGTTCCAGACTATACTCAGGACATTCTTTCTGTATAGTGTAAGATGTTATCTACTGACATATGCCAATTAATATTAACCACTTGCTTGGCATAGTCGCATCAGATGCGACCACACCAGGCTGGGCTTTCCTGACATGGTTATATCTGATGCGACCAGACAGAAAAACCCAGTGGGCGGCTGCTGGAAGATGATCTTCTAGCAGCCGCCAATCTCAGAGGGACCTCCTGCTAGGAGCAGTGATGGGGCGGCACCCACACCCGGAGGACAGAGCAGCCTCTGGCAGTATACAAACTAGCAGTGCGCTGACAGCGCTGCCCTCCTGTCTCCCTCCCCCCGCTGTGCTAGCGGCAGCCAGCGGCTGCATAGATGACTGAGCAGCCGCCGGGAAGCAGTGATCGGACGGCACCCACACCCGGAGGACAGAGCAGCCGTTGACAATATACAAACTAGCAGTGGACTGACGGCGTTGCTCTCCTCTCTCCCTCCCCCTGCTGTGCTAACGGCAGCTTGGCGGCTGCATAGAGGACTGAGCAGCCGCCGGGAATATACCAACCAGCAGTGGGGGAAGCCCTGTGATGATAATGCCACCTGAAGATGGCGTTATCCAGGGTTTCCCCCAGTTCCCTGACTTCTGCTCTGCTGGAACAGGTAAGCAGAGCCAGGAGCTGGCCCAGTGATTAGCTGTGTGGTCTAAACAGACCACAAGCTGCATGGAGGGGAGACCAGCTAATCGGAGCCCTAGAGGACATCATTGGAGCACCGATCACCGGAGGTAAGTGAAAGTGAAGGTGAGGTCGCGGTCAGGGGGAGGGTATGGTGAGCCGGTCGGCGCATGCGAGGGCACCTTCTCACTGTATTTTTTGCGAAAAATACAGTGAGAAGACTGTGGATGGGATTTGCAGATACTGAGCTTTATCGCAAGCTCTGTCCCTGCAAGTGATTTTTGATAAATCCCTGTGATATTTCCTAAATTCGCAAGGTGAATTTAGGCGAAAATATCACACTACAACCAAATTTTAAATGCGGATTGTAGTAAATAGGGCCCTAAGAGTATTCTTTCTTATGCCTTTATTGTGTCATTTTTGCGTTTTATACACATTTACTCTGGTAACACAGTAGACAAAGAAGAACAGCTGCAAACAATAAGAGGGACACAAACAGAACTATATGATGGCATTTGACATAATTTCACAGATTAATGAGAACTTGGATTACATTGTATCCAATCATTCATCAAAACTGTACATCACTATGCAAGCAGAAAAAAGATGACACAAAACAGGAGCTAGTGACCTGTATCAACAGTTGCTAAGGAGGGAGTTCTCCACCTCCTGGTTTTCTCTGCATGGGGTTCCTGAAGGAATGTATTCTAAAGATCCCATGGGACAGCTGATTCATAGATGGATCAGCCTGTTAAATGCAATGACCCATAGTTATAAACCGTGCATGTCAAATAGCACTGGACCAAGTTGTCGCCTTTAGTACTGATTCTTCTATTTGTTTGTTGAAAGTAACGCTTTGGCATGGACACAGATCTCATTTTATAGGGATTACTGTGGAAGCTACAGTAGCTCAGTAAGTGACGATAATAACATGTATTCCCTATTCACTTTAAACTGGAGGAGATATATTTGGATTAGAGAAAGCATTCCATATATAAGCAAATGTTACTGGTGAAAGGATAGAATACAAAGAGTAGTTATGAATTTAACACATTTAGGGGTTGATTCAATTAGCTCGCCC
Source organism: Taudactylus pleione (assembly GCA_031769625.1). Classification (NCBI taxonomy): domain Eukaryota; kingdom Metazoa; phylum Chordata; class Amphibia; order Anura; family Myobatrachidae; genus Taudactylus; species Taudactylus pleione. The sequence continues at coordinate 259,136 of JAUIMM010000738.1, forward strand.
CTGTGAGTTTGTGCAAGTACAGTGCTGTGCAAAAGTTTTAGGCAGGTGTGGAAAAAATGCTGCAAAGTAAGAATGCTTTCAAAAATAGAAGTGTTAATAGTTTATTTTTTATCAAATAACAAAATGCAAAGTGAATGAACAGAAGAGAAATCTAAATCAAATCAATATTTGGTGTGACCACCCTTTGCCTGCAAAACAGCATCAATTCTAGGTACACTTTCATATAGTTTTTGAAGGAACTCGGCAGGCGGCAGGGAGGTTGCTTAACATCTTGGTTGTAGGCTTGCTCAAATCCTTCTGTCTCTTCATGTAATCCCAGACAGAACCGATGATGTTGAGATCAGGGGGCCAGATCATCTCTTCCAGGACTCCTTGTTCTTCTTTATGCTGAAGATAGTTCTTAATGACATTGGCTGTATGTTTGGGGTTGTTGTCCTGCTGCAGAATATATTTGGAGCCAATAAGACGTCTTCCTGATGGTACTGCATGATGGATAAGTACCTGCCTGTATTTCTTAGCATTGAGGACACCATTAATCCTGACCAAATCCCCAACTCCACTTGCTGAAATGCAGCCCCAAACTTGCAAGGAACCTCCACCATGCTTCACTGTTGCCTGCAGACATTCATTATTGTACCGCTCTCCAGCCCTTCGGCAAACAAACTGCCTTCTGTTACAGATAAATATTTAAAATTTTGACTCATCAGTCCAGAGCACCTGCTGCCAAATTTCTGCACCGCAGTTCCTATGTTTTCGTGCATAGTTTAGCCACTTGGCCTTGTTTCCGCGTCAAAGGTAAGGCTTTTTGGCCACAATTCTTCCATGAAGACCAATTCTGGTCAGACTTCTCTGAACAGTAGATAGGAGTACCTGGGTCCTACTGATTTCTGCCAATTCTGAGCTGATGGCACTGCTGGACATCTTCTGATTTCGAAGGGAAGTAAGCATAATGTGTCTTTCATCTGATGCACTAAGTTTCCTTGTCCGACCACTATATCAACACACCTCAATGTTGCCCGTTTCTTTTTGCTTCTTCAAAAGAGCTTGAACAGCACTTCTTGAAACCCCAGTCTGCTTTGAAATCTTTGCCTGGGAGAGACCTTGCTGATGTAGTATAACTATCTTGTGTCTTGTTGCTGAGCTCAGTCTTGCCATGGTGTATGACCTGTCCTAACCTATGTAGGAGAGTTTGGCTGTTTCTCACCCAGTTTTATGCCTCCTACACAGCTGTTTCTATTCAGTTAATGACTGCGTTTCAACCTACATATGAAAATGATGATCATTATCACCTGTTTGGTATGACTGGTTAATCATACACCTGACTATAATCCTACAAAATCCCTAACTTTGTGCAAGAGTACCTAGAAGAATTGATGCTGTTTTAAAGGCAAAGGGTGTTCACACCAAATATTGATTTGATTAGATTTCTCTTCTGTTCATTCACTTTGCATTTTGTTAATTGATTAAAATAAACTATTAACAGCTTTTGCACAGTATTGTACTGTAAGTGGGTATATGCTGCACTTCCGGAATCCGGACTCCCCATAGGGTTGCATACAAAAATATGCGAGTTTGGGGCGAGATCAGGCCATCAGTGGGGACAGTTAAGGGGCAGTTGGCGTAATTCTCACAGCATTGCAACGGTGATCTTAGGTTATGTCACTACACTATTGTAATAACTATGCTACTTACTGTGGATACTAAATGTAATACAGTTGGGATAAAAAGTGACATATAAAAGGACTAAAGAATACTAATTGACAGAAAGATTAGTAGCAGCCAGTGGCAGATAAAGAGCAGATGATAGAGGGGACAATTTAGAAGACCCCCGTCCCCTCCTGCACTGTGGTTCATGACCATCACACCACCTACTTTAGCTGCACACCACATTGCTGCACCTGAGAATCAAGCAGAGGAAGCTGCTCGCCCGCTCTGATTGTATTCACAATGACAATTGATGTCGGAAGTATCTGGAGGACTTGTTTAATGAAAGGGTGGTTAAACTGTTCAATTCTAACATGAATTGAAACAAACAACATTTTAAAATGGATGTGATGCCTTCTATTATGAAACAGTATATTTGCATATATTTAGCACATGACATTATGGGGGTGATTGATTCATAAGATTTATAAAAGTTTGGTTTGAAAGAGGGGGGGTGTACCTGGCACTGTGCCAGAGTCTACTCCATATGTGCAGGTCTCCGAGAACATGGCCGACTCCATGTTCCCAGTGAGTTCTCTACTACGCAAATCATCAAGAAATAGTGGCTGTGCCTTTTTTCTGGTAATTTCTGTAGCACTGGCACCAGTCTCCGGAGTGGTAAGTGTAATGTGTCAGTGCAGGGTGGGCACCATGTCCCCCCCCCCCTTCAGCCATTATAGATTTGCCCATGGAATTATCCAATTGCCATTACTGAGCTGAGAAAGAAATGTTTTTAACACTCTAAGGCTACATTGCCAAATGCCACTGGGATGATTTTGCCTTTTAGAATCAACACAATTAGAATTTATGAAAGGTTAAGATTGATGGACGTTTTTTCAACCTTACTATAATCTCATTCTGAATTATGCTTTCTAGATTTCCATTTGTAAACCCCAAATGATTTTAACTATAGCTGCACAACTTATCCCCACCGCAGCTCAGAGATCTAACATGTATGTGAATGGTATGAGCACTGGCACAGTGTCATACCTTTCTTGGAAGGTCTCATAAGGGTAGCTGTAAAGCAACCTGCAAGTGGAATCAGGTCCTTGCTACAAACACAAGTATTCACGTGCCATAAGTGTGCCAGATGGTGTGATTTTCACAAATAGGTTTAACAAAGCAGAAGATATAAAATTGGTGCAACTCTGTCTGCTCCACTAATTTTGAATATTGCATTTGGTGGCAGATCAGTATAATAGCTTTGTGAGATATTGATGCTGGATTTCATATACTGACAATACTGTACCTTGGAGATAATCGTATATTCGAATAGATGATATTTTCCAAGCTATTATTCTGATAATTTACTTTAAATTTGTACTTTCTTGGTCAATTACTATTAAAAAAAACCCTGGTTTATTTATTTTAGAATTCAGTTTTGAGAGTTAGGAAATTCCAGCGAGAATTGGTATGAAATACAGACGGCTGAATAGCCGCCAATTCTCATACCGAAGCCGGAAGCCCGACAGGGGCAGGTAAGTGCTCTAAACCCTCCCTTAGGCGGCCTAACCTTAACCTCCACCCAGTCATTCCTAAATCTAACAACCCCCCCTCACCCTAAACCTAACCCTCTCTGGGGGGTGCCTAACCCTAACCTTCCCCTGGGGGTGCCTCACCCTTACCCTCCCCGGGAGGTGCCTAATCCTAAATCCCCCTGTGGGTGTCTAAACTTAATGCTCCCCCCCGCTGCTACAAGCTAACTCTCCCCGGCTTAACTCATTAGAGATGCCGGGCGTCAGAATTTCGTCAGGACTGAAGATAGTCATCGAAATACCGACGCCTATCTTTAGTCCCGGGTCGGCCTTCCGCCCTTCTGATGACCAGCATTCTGGGCGGCGGTAATTTCACCGCACCCCCCCTGTGGTATGCTTATTAATAGTCATTTCCATAGTATTATGTTTAAAAACTCTGATCTATTTTCATTAAAGTAGCTACATGTTTCAGATATAGATAATTATACATTAAAATATATAATCAATTATACTGTATGTAATTATCTAATCACATGAGCATATGCATGAATAGACCACACACCAGAGATAATGCATGCTGTATCAGTTGCAACCTGGTTTTTACTTATTCCTTTGTGAATAGACATCTTTCTATTATTATTTCTCTATTTGGAAGACAAGGGAAAAACGTGTCTGTTATAAAGTGGTGATAAGCTTAAACTCCTGTGAAAACAACTGCCACCACTTCACAACATTTATCAATAGGTTAACCCTGGAGAAATCACATATTTCTCCAGATCTAACCAATTTTGCACAGCTTACCACTGTCCCCTTAGACTTCTAAGGGAGCCAGGCAGGGGCGGTTTAAGAGAGGAGGGAACCCATGTACAGCCTCTGTGTGGGCCCCATCCTCTCTGGCAGCGCAGTAGACTCCTGCTTGGTTCCAGAGTCTACTGCACATCTGCCGGTTTCTGGAAAATGGCACCTGCGACTTATTCCCAGGGTCATCTCTAGTGCACATGCCAATTTTTTCTTTTGCTCCTGTGCAGCCCTGGGCCGCCAGACTACAAGAGATAAGTATAACTATATAGATGCAGGGTGTGCCATGTGGGGCCCCCTGGAGACAGGGGCCCATGTGCACCGCACACCATGCTCTCATTATAGATACGTCATAGGAGCCAGGGACGGTTTGGGATGGAAAAAATAGTCCAGGACATTACAGGAAGCAGCCCTAAATGGGGGTGCGGGGTCTGTGGAGGGTAGTGAGATATCATTGACTATAAATGATGTACAGAATACTTAAGGCTGGCCAGTATGTGCTGTACTGGGGACATCATACTGATCTGTATTTAGTGTACTTGGGAAATACGCCTGAAATAGTTCATGATGTGATCTAATGGGGCTTTTTGACTAGTGGCCAGTATATGGAATATTGGTGTCTACGGGCTAGTCAGTATGTGATATGCTAAGTGTTTGGACTCACCAGCGTGTGATGTATTAAAAGCTGCAAACAGGTCACTCTGTGCTGTAAGGGCTTCATTGTGGTCACTATATGTGATGTAAGGGGAGATGCATCAAACTTTTTAAAGAGAAAAAATTTAGATGTTGCCTGTACTTCTAGCTATCATTATCATTTCTCAAGTACAGTCTATATAAATGACAGTGAGAAGCCAATTGTTTGGTTTGGGAAACTTCTCCACTTTAGAAGGTCTGATACAGTACATCTCCTCGGTAGTGATGGATCAAAACTGGTTAGTATTTCTTGTCCAGGGTGCTGAAGATTGGTCACTTTGTTATGTATTGGGAATTAAAGACTAATCAGTAAGTTAAACATAATAATGATCTTCAGAATCATCAATATGGGATATACACATGCATAAGATGTGATTGACTGTGGCTACAGACTGGTCAATATGTGATATAGACACACCAGACTGATCCATTTGGGATATGTTTGGTATGTGATTTAAACAGTTAAAATGTGGACACTGAGAATGCGGACACTCTTAAGCTGGGTACACACTAAGTGATGTGTGTGACCAGCGACAGCAAATGCCATCCTTACACACTGCAAAATCTGTGTACAACTGCCCCCCTCCGCTTCCAGAAGCATTTTGTCCACCGGATCTTCAGATCAGCCTTATTGCAGGATGTTAAAGAACAGAACCTTATGTTAACAACAATAGCATGAGACAGGGGTAGTGTTGAAACAGGAAAAGGCGAATGGAAACTGAGAGTTTGATAGCGGAAGGAGCATTGTCCACAACAGCATGAAGTAGATCTCTTGTCACTAAATCTCCTGTCACTAAGGCAGGAAGATTGTAATATTAAATGCATGTCTATAGGAATGGAAATTAATAGAGTTTATTTATTGTTGATGAAACGCACTGTGGGCCTGATTCTGAGTCAGACAGATCTCTCTTCACAGCTGCAAATAGTGATTTTTACCATATAGCGTACAGTGCATACGGAAAGTATTCACAGCGCTTAACTTTTTTTCACATTTTGTGAAGTTACAGCCTTATTCCAAAATTTTTTAGATTTTTGCAAATTTAATAAAAAAAAAATAATGAAGAAATCACATGTACATAAGTATTCACAGCCTTTGCTCAATACTTTGTTGATGCACCTTTGGCAGCATTTACAGCCTCAAGTCTTTTTGAATATGATTCCACAAGCTTGGCACACCTATCGTTGGGCAGTTTCGCCAATTCCTCTTTGCAGCACCTCTCAAGCTCCATCAGGTTGAATGGGAAGCGTCGATGCACAGCCATTTTCAGATCTCTCCAGAGATGTTCAATCGGATTCAAGTCTGGGCTCTGGCTGGGCCACTCAAGGACATTCACAGAGTTGTCCTGAATCCACTCCTTTGATATCTTGGCTGTGTGTTTAGGGTCGTTGTCCTGCTGAAAGATGAACCGTTGCCCCAGTCTGAGGTCAAGAGTGCACTAGAGCAAGTTTTCATCCAGGATGTCTCTGTACATTGCTGCATTCTTCTTTCCCTCTATCCTGACTAATCTCCCAGTTCCTGCTGCTGAAAAACATCCCTACAGCATGATGCTGCCACCACCATGCTTCACTGTAGGGATGGTATTGGCCTGGTGATGAGCGGTGCCTGGTTTCCTCCAAACATAACGCCTGGCATTGATGCCAAAGAGTTCAATATTTTGTTTCTCATGGTCTGAGAGTCCTTCAGGTGCATTTTGGCAAACTCCAGGCGGGCTGCCATGTGCTTTTTACTAAGGAGTGGCTTCTATGGTAGATACAGGCCTGATTGGTGGATTGCTGCAGAGATGGTTGTCCTTCTGGAAGGTTCTCCTCTCTCCACAGAGGAATGCTGTAGCTCTGATAGAGTAACCATCGGGTTCTTGGTCACCTCCCTGACTAGGGCCCTTCTCCCACGATCGCTCAGTTTAGACGGACATCCAAATCTAGGAAGAGTCCTGGTGGTTCCGAACTTTTTCCATTTACTGATGTTGGAGGCCACTGTGCTCATTGGGACCTTCAAAGCAGTGGATACATTTCTGTACCCTTCCAGAGATTTGTGCCTTGAAACCTGTTTCGGAGGTCTACAGACAATTCCTTGGACTTCATGCTTGGTTTGTGCTGTGACATGCACTGTCAAGTATGGGACCTTATATAGACAGGTGTGTGCCTTTCAAAATCATGTCCAAACAACTGAATTTACCTCAGGTAGACTCCAAGTAAACTGTAGGAACATCTCAAGGATGATCAATGGAAACAGGATGCACCTGAGCTCAATTTTGAGCTTCATGGCAAAGGTTGTTAGTACTTATGTACATGTGATTTTTTTTTTTATTATTATTATTATTATTATTATTAAATTTGCAAAAATCTCAAAAAAACTTTTTACACCTTGTCATTATGGGGTATTGTGTGTAGAATTCTGAGGACAAAAATGATTTTTTTCAATTTAGCAATAAGGCAGTAACATAATAAAATGTGGAAAAAGTGAAGTGCTGTGAATACTTTCTGGATGCACTGTATGTGCAGAATGAAGCATATGCATGTATGTGGATCTACGATTAATTCTAAGGGGTAAATTTATTAAGATTCGAGATGGTCCCGATTTTCAAAGTGATTTATCTTGCTGGAATTCATCCAAACTCGGGTTGATTTAACCCCTTTTCTTTTACCAAATGTACCAACAGGCGATTTGAGGCTAAACGAGTTTGCCGATGGTGAAGCAGAACGAGATATCTCTCCCGATTTACTCGTTTTGCAGGACATTAGTCACCCGAGATTGCAGTGTTTTCTCTCTGCAAATCTTTCCCGAGCTAGCAGCCAGCACATATCAGTAAGATATGTGCTTGCTGCTTGTGTTTTAACGCTCGTAAAAATTAGATAAATGTCTAAAAAAAAATGACGTGAAGTCCCCCCCAAAAACACTAACCAGCCCTGGGCTTGCCAGCCTGTCCAGGTTCTTAACATTTCAGGGAAAAAAATGTGTATGGATCCCCTGTAATGTAAGAAACAGCACGAGGCAGTAGGGACAGAGCTGGTTTTAAATATACGGAGAAAAAAAATTACGTGAGTTCCACCGTATAATTAAAACCAGCCCTGGACCCTTTCTAATGGGGGACTGATGCCACAGCCAGGGGTGCCCTTTCACCGAGCCCCCCAGCCGCAGCATCATCCCTGACCATTAGTCAGCCCAGGCCAGGGATCCATGGGGAGTTGGTGACCCCCCCAATAAAGGGGTCACCCACTCCAGGGCACCCCTGGCCTAGGCTGATAGCCCCAGGGCTATCCCCGCCACCCCTTGGTGGTGGGTGGCGGGTTGATTGTGTTAGGTGAAGTGTAAAAAATAGATGTATCATCATTGTCTTCACAGTGGAACTACAGGTCCCAGCAAGCCTCCCCCGCATGCTGGTTCTTGGAGAACCACAAGTACCAGCATGCGGGGCATTAAGGGCCCACTGGTACCTGTACTTCACCTGTAAAGAAATGGTTAAGAAAACACACAACACACCTGTAAAATAAAGCTTTATTACATACATACATACATACATACATACATACACATACATACTCACCTGTTTCCAGATGTTCACGTCCACTTGTCAACGTAAAGTATCCTATTGGATTTACCTGTAAAAAAAGATCCAATACTCACCTTTGTGTCCCACGATGTTCTCCTCAGAAATCCAAGACGGGCCCCGGATACAGTGTAACAGCATGTTACTGCATGCTGTTACATTGTGCTACTGTCTGCTCGTGGGAACTAGCAGACTTCAGTCGCGTGCCGCCGGCCAATCAGCGGCGGCTAACATTAGCGGCCGCTCATTGGCTGGTACCCACGTGGAGAAGCCGCTCATTGGCTAAGCTCACGTGGGTCCCAGCCAATGAGCGGCCGCTTTTGTAAGCCACTGATTGGCTGGCGGCATGCGACTGAAGTCTGCTCATTCCCACGAGCAGACAGTAGCGCGGTGTAACAGCATGCAGTAACATGCTGTTACATTGTATCTGTGGCATCAGTTCCCCATTAGAAAGGGTCCAGGGCTGGTTTTAATTATACGGTGGAACTCACATAATTTTTTATCACCTTATATTAAAACTAGTTCTGTCCCTGCAGCCTTGTGCTGGTTCTTACATTACCGGGGATCCCTACACATTTTTATCCCTGTAATGTTAAGAACCTGGACAGGCTGGCAAGCCTGAGGCTGGTTAGTGTATTTGGGGGGCCTCACGTCATTTTTTTTCACAATTTATCCCTAATTTTTACAGTTACAGAAGGAAACATACACAAATCACAATGATTTGTGTATGTGTCTGACCATCTCGCAGCTCAGGGGGTTGAGAGTTTGAAAAGTGATGTTGACAGAGAGTTTGCTCCTATCTCACCCGAGCTTGTCATCCCAATTCTTGGTAAATTTGAGAGATGTATGTTTTAGGTGAAAAGTACTTCCGATTTGGCCCGATGGTGATTTGATTCGAGATTGCTATCTCACCCGAGTTTTACGAGGGAGATGAGAGAAATATCTCTCTAACTCACCCGACTTTGCCTTTAGTAAATTTGCAAGCAGGGAAAAAATCAATAAATCACCCGAGATGGTCATCTCGAATTATCTCGATTGTTAGTAAATTTACCCTTAAGTCAGATGGCTCTCTGCCAAATCTAGCTTTGCGGGAAATTTGCTGATACTGGACGGCAATACATTTGAGGGAGTGTCATGGGTGTGTAGCTTAAGCTCTGTGCGTGTTGTGCGTACAGAGAATTGAAGCCTGTTTCTATAGAATCTCTTGCACCTAACATGGGGCTGATGCAAGTGCCGATACTAATGATTTTAAAATAAATATAAGTGGATAACTTAATATAGTGCGCAACAATACCTGCTGCCGTCCCACTAATCAGAAAAGAATAGGATCTCACCATTATAAATCCCAAATAACAATTACTAAACAAAAGCTCCTGAAGGTGAGATGGAGCTAGTGTTTCAAACGAAATAAGTAAAATAATAATTCAATAATAAAGGTGGGTGCGCACCCTACTCACATGGGTAGAGTCTTCATACTTCATATAATGGTATCTTTAGAAAGGGTATACTGTATATACTTGTCCAGTCCCCAAAATACCGCTTTGATCAGTATGCGGATCCTCATAAATAGAAGGAGACGACTGTCTCAATTAAGGTCTCAATTTAAATTAAAATTTTTGAAGAACGTTACTTGGAAGAATCTAAAAAGAAACCTTTATGAGCCTATGTGGGGTACGCCATATTGTTTATTTTTATACAAGTGCTAGTGATCGCATTTATACTCTTGTTATTGATTTATGGTGTTAGAAATATACATGTTTTATGTTTTTTTCATGATAACTGGATGTACCCTCCTGTGAATTGATGCTACACCGGGGGAGTCCTGTTGAACCACCATATAAGTTTAAGTATTATTTTACGTATTTCGTTTGAAACACCTGCGCCATCTCACCTTCAGGAGCTTTTGATACTAATGATTTTGGTTGCGACAGTGGGCGGCGCAGTTTCTTCTTGAAGACATGCAGATTTTTGCATTAGCTGTACTGAAAAGGTATTAAATCTGACTTCCATGGCTTCATTCAAAAACAATCACTTTGTGTCTGACTCCGAACCAGCCCCTCTGTGATGATTCAAAATTAATTATATTGGGTCCCAGACTAAAGGGTCCCATACACCTGAGCCGCGATTCCCCGTTCTGCTGATGCTGACCAGCCGGCATAGATGATCGACGATCCGTCGGCAAATCGGTGTAATTCAACATGTTGAATATTCCAGATCACCTGGCCCAGACGTTGGCAGAACAGGGCATTGCGGCAATCCGTCACAGATGTATGCAGGGGCGTTTTAAGAGAGGAGGGGGCCTATGTGCAGCCTTCATTTGGGCCCCCTCCTCTCTGACTGCGGTCAGCGGCACTGAGCGCTGTAGATAGCTTCATGTCAGAATCTACAGCGCATGCGTGGGTCTCCAGGAAAATGGCGCCTGTGCCTGCTTTCCCGGGGACATCTGCGCATGCGCAGATCACTGGGAAAATGGCCGCCGACAATTTCCCAGTGAGTATTTGCTGCTCTACAGCGCCGATCCGGCGCTACGGAGCAGCACTTCGGGAATCGGCGGAGAGGTAAGTTTAATTACTTATGGGTGCAGGATGTGCGGTGTGGGCCCCCTGGACCCATTATAGATATGCCCCTGGATGTATGGACCCCTTAACTTTAATTAGGAAGCTGCATGGTTACAGCAGTGTTTCTCCAGCTCGGTCCTCATGGAGCACAGGTGTGTTCATTGACAAATACAACAGATCTACAGGTGGTACTAATTATTCCATGAGGACCGAGTTTGAGAAACACTAAAGCTGGCCACACACTAGACCAACTTACATCCAACCAGCCAACTTGTTGATTGGTTGGAATGAAAATCTGGTAAGGAATGAAAGCAAATGACAATCAGCAATTTGCTCCCAAATGCTGGAAAATGAACAAAAACTGCTGTTTGAACAAATTGTTTAGATCAAACATTTAACAAACTTGTCTGACGACCATTTTCATCTGTGTTCTGGCATTTAGGAGCAAATTGCTGATCATCATTTACTCCCATACATTACCAGATTTTCATTCCAACCAATCAACAAGTTGGCTGGTTGGATGTAAGTGGGTCTAGTGTGTGGCCAGCTTTAGGCAGTGGTCGGGGAACAGGGGAAAATGACCCCACATGGGGTAAAAATGAAATTCCTGGGGGTAATGGACGGACAGCCGGGCATGCATATGAATCATTCTATAATATAGAATGATTAATTTGCATGCCCGTCTGTGCCGCAGGGAGGCTCTAAGCTAGACGCCCGCTGAAATGTTATTACCAGCGGGCACCCGGCTCCTTCCCTGCAGCGCCGCGTTAGCCGGAGAGTGGAGTTCACTTCTGAACTCCAGATTCCGCCTCTCCCCATGCGCACTACGGGAGAGACGTCATGACGTCTCTCCCATAGTTCCGACTAGCAGTCGGGCAGACAGGACGGCAGAGGATGCAGGAGCAGGGATTAAGGTAAGTGGGTTTTTTTGTACAAGCGGCATTACAGGGGCATTATATGGGGGCACTACTACAGGGGCATTATATGGGGGCACTACTACTACAGGAGCATTATATGGGGGCACTACTACAGGGGCATAACTATGGGAGTACTACTACAGGGGCATTTCCTTCCTTTCAAATCAAGGGGGTAACGTCTGCGTATCTAAATATATTTTGGGGTAGAAGAGTTCTCTGACCCCTGCACTAAGGGGTCAATCCAATTGTCCGCGAAGGGTGCAAGTTAAAATGCCGGCAACAGCACCTGACTTCGGGGCCTGCTCCAAACTCAAATTTGCAAAACTTTGCTTGGAGCCCTATGGGCCTGCAAGCACTTTTGTGCGAGTTCGGGCTGCCGTAAAGTGCGTTTGTTACCACAATGACTCGCATCCACAAAATCCTTGTGGCTAATTGGATTGAGCCCTAAATAATAACATTTAGAAGGTATGAAACATACATGTAATGCAGTCATACATTGCCATAAGAAAGTGTATCAAAACATACCACAGATATGCTAAAAGTGTATAAAAGAAAGGCAAAAACCCAAAGTGTCTGGTAAAATTCTTTCTCAAGAAGTGGCTTTTGGTAGTTGGTATTTTGACCATGTGTGCATTATATCCAATCATGAGAAACACATATTACAATTCTAGATTTGGCCTGAGGCTTCAGGGCCTGATTCAGACCCGCTCGCGAGCGCTGAGCGCTCGCAAGCGGGTCGATGTTGGCCAAGTGCGCATGCGCACGAGGGAGCCGGCTCTGTCGTGCGCATGCGCGAGACCCGCATAGCGACGGGCAAGTCATCGCTATGGGTCTCGCTACAAAGGGGGCATGCTGTCGATAGTGATTGACAGCACGCCCCCTTTGGTGGGCGTGCTGGGGCGTGGCTGGCCAGACGGAGGCATTCCCATGGGAACACCTACCATCTGGGGCCGGCCCCACTAACATCACAAGTGATGTCAGTGGGAGTGCTTTTGGCTCTTCAGAGATGGTCACCCACAGCTATACGAGCCACCAGGAGGCCGCTCTAAAATTCAAAGGGAGGGCACTGATTCAGAGCGAGCGCTCTGAAAGAGCGTCCGGCTCTGAATCAGGCCCTCTGTGCATAAAAAGAAAAGTTGTTAGTGCTTATCCTTACCAGTACAAATCTGAATATAGTAAATACAATGGAAATACTTATATTTTGCTAGATGTATCCAGATTTTTAATGAAAAGGACAAGCAATTATAATAACTATTCTTTTTGTGTTCATATAGTGCATTGATTCTGCCCTGCAATTTGTGCCCTTAAGGATGCAGGGTAAACCGATTGTGGGCATATTTATTTTGTATTATGAGGCTGTCAATGCTGGCATCATGGTGTTCTATATGCTGGTGTCAAGGATTGTTATACTGGTAAGACGGTGTTATGCTGCCCAAGTATTATTATATAGTGAACATTTGGGGCTAAATATGATAGTATGGCCGTATGGAAACCTACATTTGGCATATCAAACTGTGGGCCTGATTCAGAGCCGGACGCTATTTGCGCTCGCTCGTTCAGAAAAAGGGGCCGGATATTTAAATAGAGCGCTCGCTCTTTGCGGTCTGTTGACGCCTCTATGTCTGAACGAGCAAACGAAACATGTGCTCGCTATTTTTTAAAAAACGCCCCCTGGCCGCTCGCATCCTACGTCATCTCCGCTATTTATTAGATTAATCGAGTACATCGAAAGGCGTCTGGACTGCTCGCAGTGCTTGTGGTAGGATTTTCCTACCGCAATCATGCGAGCAGTTCAGGCTTAAAGACAACCAAGTGACGTGGTCGATGATGCTGCTTTGTTAATTATGCACACCCTTAAAATGCCCGTTTTGACCGTTCGGATCTCCACTCCCCGTTTTCAAGCACCTTCCCCTGTTACCACCCACAAACGCCTCTTTCTGTCACTCGAATTAGCAGGCATTCGCTATCTTGCGAGCACACAATTTCCGACCGCAATGACTGGTTCGCGCATGCGTATTACAACCCATACGCACGCGCAGTTGTGCGACCATCGCTCGGAGCGAACTAGCGGCCGCTTACGAGCGGCTCTGAATCAGGCCCTGTATGTGCTATTGCGGAATATATACCATGAATACAAATAATTTCCTAGAGTTAGCATACAGAATTTATCCTTTATACTCATTACTTAATTTTATCTTCAATAGATGTTTACTTGGTGCACTGTAATTAGTTCAGGTGCATGGCAGACCTCACAATCCTACATATAGATACAGGGCCTGATTCAGAGCCGGACGCAATTAACGCTCGCTCGTCCAGAAAATAGGGGTGGCTATTCAAATCAACCGTTCGCTCTTTGCGATCTGTTCACGCCTCTATGTCTGAACGAGCGAACAAAACTTGCGGTCATTTTTTAAAAAAATACGCCCCCTGGCCGCTCGCATCCTACGTCATGTCCGCTATTTATTAGATTAAACGAGTACATCGACCAGGGTATGAACTGCTCGCTATTCTTGTGGTTGGTTTTTGCTACCACAATTTTGCGAGCAGTTCTGGCTATAAAATAACCCAGTGACGTGGTCAATGACGCTGCTGTATTAATTATGCACACATTAAAACGCCCGTTTTGACCTTTAAGCACGCCTGCGTTCGGATCTCCACTCCCCGTTTTCAAGCACCTTCCCCTGTTACCACCCACAAACGCCTCATTCTGTCACTCAAAATAGCAGGCATTCGCTATTTTGCGAGCACACGTTTTTCGGCCGCACTGACTGGTTCGCGCATGCGTATTACGATCCGTACGCATGCGCAGTTGGGCAAACATCGCTCGGAGCGAACGAGCGGCCGCTTACGAGCGGCTCTGAATCAGGCCCACAGTCAGGTGCATAAATATTGGGACATTGACAGAATTTTCATATTTTGGCCTCTATTCACCACCGCAATGGCTTTAAAATGAAACAAACAAGATGTGCTTTAACTGCAGACTTTCAGATTTAATTTGAGGGTAATTACATCCAAATCAGGTGAACGGTGTAGGAATTACAATGGTTTCTATATGTTCCTCCCACTTTTTAAGGGGCCAAAAGTAATGGGACAAACTAAACAATCCTAAATCTAACTTTCACTTTTTAATACTTTGTTGCAAATCCTTTGCAGGCAATTACATTTGGTGGTGAATAGAGGCCAAAATATGAAAATTCTGTCAATGTCCCAATATTTATGCACCTGACTGTATATATTTATATATATATATATATATATAATTATATATGTATATATATATACACACACACACACACACATCAATTATTAAACAATTCTCCTCACCATGTTGCTTAATATCAGTTCATACAAAATCACTGTGATTGCAAAATTGCCTGAAAAGCAAAGTACTATGGGCTTGATTCGTTACGGATCGTAACTGCAACAACGTACGCAGATCGGCCAATGGTACGTACTGAGCATGCACCGCAGTGCTCGTGGTGGGTTAGCATTGTGATCACCTAAGCAGATACAAAGCCATCGCAGACCAAGGGACGGTAGGTCAGCGTTTGGGGGTGGAGACAGGGGAGTCAGGGGCAGAACTATGGGAGACAATGGAGGCGTCTGCCGCCGGGCTTCAGCTCTGAAGGGGGCACCTCCTCCATTGTCCACAACATATTCACCCTACTTAGGGCTGTAACTATGTACCCGGAGTGTACCGTCATGGACCTTCACGGCACCTGAGAAGCCACCGTACACTAGAGGAGAGCTCCGTGTTAGACCATCGGCTGCTGCCTTTGTCTATCTATAGCATGTCTGCATGCGAATTGCTACATTACAGTGTCAGTGGCTGTGACGAGGGGGCACCAAATTATAACTTGCCTCCGGGCGTCTGGGATGAACTTACGCCACTGAGGGGAGTGGTTGGAGAAACGCAGGCATGTCTGTCCATTTGAAAGCATAAATTAGCCACTGCAACGGCATACGCAGCTTGTGTACTCACTGCATGCGACGAGGTTAGCAATTTCTGTGTAAGGTCTGACCTGTTGCAATTGTGCGTGAGGGGCCAATGTTACTCGATGTATACGCAGAACTGCAAGGTATTACAGCTGTGAGATAGCGGCAGTGGGCCTCTCTATGCTGTCTGTGCGACGGCTTTGTGATTGCAGTCATTAGCATATTTTCGCAGCAAACCTGTGTGCATAGTCGCAATAGCGATCCATAGTGAATCAGGCCCTATGCTTGCAAAGTTTGCCAAAGAAAGGTCTGAACAAATACAGTAATATAGTGCTGAAATAGGACTTAATGATGACGAGTAGTTGATAATGGCTTTGACGCACCTGTCAACAATCACTTAATGCTATCAGCGTGACTCAGAGTTGTGTGTTGTGTGCAATGCTCTATCTGTTATGCAATGGAAAACACAATCCGTGGGTTCTTCTTCTAACAATGCATTTGGTTGACAGCTAACCGATAACCACAGCAGAGAAAACATGAGCAGTTTGACTGCATTAAATCCTTGTGTTTGCAACACCTGTTAATGAAGCAGGAGAGGAATCTGTGGAATGGATTGTTTGTGGAGAGTGACCACTGAGCAGAGTTCCCATAAGAAATAAAGAGGGAGTGTCATTGTGTACACCTGGAGGGTGCTGAAACATGACATTAATCTTAACGTGGCAAATAATGATGACACAGTCTAATACTACCACTTGGCTCATTTGTTTTTTATTATAACATCAAAGAAAATTTGACCAGGTTTTAATGCCGGACCATAATGGGGGTCAAACTTATTTTTATTTGCACAAATGTGCTTAATTATCTGCTCTATGGAAATAGCTGCCTGAGAAATCAGACATGTGGTATGAGCAGAGCAGATAGAGCGTGTATGACTCAGTAATACCTCTTTTACACCTAAATTCCGGGTCTGACCCGGAGTTGGAACAGGGTTCCAATCCGGATCAGACCCGGAATTTAGCCGGCGCCGACCCAGGAAATTCCCGAGTCCGCATAGTCCCGGCTTTTCAGGCGTTGAAGTGGACACTTGGAGATGACGTCATCTCCAAGCGCCACTGAAACCAGACCAATCGGCCGGTGCGGCGCGTTCCAGGTCATCGTGACCCGGAGCGCGCCGTTCACACTGCAGGGTTTCACGGGTTACTCCCGTGTTAAACCCTGCAAGTTACCTGGGTTGGATTGCTGGGTCAATCGACCCGGCGATCCAACCCTCTCCCCTTTTACGCCAAAGAGCTGCCCGAGTTAACTCTGCAATAACCCGAGTTTTAGCTCAGGTGTAAAAGGGGTATAAGCCACTCACACTGGAGTAGTGAAGGGATTTCTGCATGTACATCACCTGGCAGAGTAGAGTTTACGGAGGTTGGCTGGAATGGATTTTCAACAGGAATCCCTCCAGTTTAACTTGCCGCTTCATACCTGCTTCGCATGCTGGCCATACTACTCTGCCATTTTCAGAGTTTTTAAGTGCTGGCATGTGTTTACTTCAGTTGGCACTGCAACTATAAGAAATCAGTGTTGGGTACGCCTTACCGGCGCTGATAATGCCGGCGGTCAGAATCCCGGCAACGGAATCCCGATGATCGAAATCCTGATGCATGCAGGTAAGTATTCTAACCCTTCCCCTAACCCATCCCTCCCGCAGCCTAACCCTAACCTTCCCCATCGGCTGCCTTATCATAACTGTCCCGCTCGACCCCTCCAGCAGCCTAACCCGCCCCCTGAGTGCCTAACCCTAATACTCACCATCGGGATTGCAGCCGGCGGGATTGTGACTGGTGTTGGGATTCCGCACGCGGAGTTCTGATCGCTGGCATTGTGTGCGCCGGGATGTCATCCCAGAAATCAGTTTGTGCCCACTTTTTGCAGGTTCAACTGATAATCCACAATGTGAAATTCCTACTACCTCGATAGGACCACTATTAATTTAGGGGCATATTTATCAAGCATTTTTCCATAAAATTATGTAGAAACTGCAGTTTCTGCATAATTTTAGAAATTGTTGCTATGTACTAAGCATTATGCAGGAGAATGCTGCTGACCACAGACCCCATTATTATCAAGAGGGGACTACAGTCTGACTCCTATGTACCAGTCACTTTTCAGATTTTGGCCCTGATAGGTTTACCCTATGCTCAGATGGTGTAAACTGCTTTAAGCTTATGGAGGCAATCTCGCAGGAGAGAAATCTTACTATCCCTCTCCCGCAGCCTCCAGCCAACTCCCAAATATAACACTGTGCGCATGCGAAGTGCAGGCTATTCGATGAAATACCCGGTGGGCCATACTGATTTGTAGCCAGGCCTTTAATCACGGGAGGGTGTGGCCTATGGCGCCATACCTATGGCAGGTGCAGTGCAGCTGCTTGCCGGGCAGTCATCAAGACTGTGACTGAGCCTGCTGGCGGCTACACGTAGGGAACTGGAGCACAGTGCTGTCAGACTGAGCACTGCAGGGCACTACTGGGTAATAAATCCCAGTAGTCTCTGCAGTGGAGTCAAGGAGCATGTGCTGAGCTCTAATTGGAGGAGCCCATCACATGCTCCTCTGACCTGGAGTTTAGCAGCAGCACAGCCTCATGTGTGTAACTGATTGTGAGGCTGTGACTGCTGCTCTGCCGGCTGCCTGAGGCTGCTGCTGGTGAGTACACTGTGTGGGCACTACAGGTGGCATAATGTGTGGCACTAGTGTGGCATAATGTGTGGGCACTACAGGTGGCATGATGTGTGGCATAATGTGTGGGCACTACAGGTGGCATAATGTGTGGGGACTACAGTGTAGCATAATGTGTGGGCACTAGAGGTGGCATAATGTGTAGGCACTACAGTCTGTCATACTGTGTAGGAATGACTGGTAGCATAATGTGTGGGCACTACAGTCTGGCATAATGTGTAGGCACTACAGTGTAGCATAATGTATGGTCACTACAGTCTGGCATATTTTAACGCTTATCATAAGTCCCATGTCGGACTTTCAGTGTCGGGATTCAGACCAGCGGCTTGCCGTCCGCTGGTTTGATAACTACATCCCCTACAGTGGTATAATGGGTGGGTAACAGTGTGGCATAATGTTTGGGCACTACAGTTGAACATAAAGTGTGGGCTCTACTTGTGGCATAATCTATGGGTACTACAGGTGGCATAATCTGTGGATACTACAGTGTGGCATAATGTTAGGGCACTACAATCTGACATAAAGTGTGGGCACTACTGGTTACATAATCTGTGGGTACTACAGGTGGCATAATCTGTGTATACTACAATGTGGCATAATCTGGGGGCGCTACAGTGTGGTATAATGTAGGGTGCACTACAGTGTGGCATAATGTGTGGGCACTACGGTGTGGTATAATGTGGGCACTGCAGGTGGCATAATGTGTGGGCACTAAAATGGTATAATGTGTGGGTACTACAGTATGGCATAATGTGGGGGCACTACAGTGTGGTATAATGTGGTTGCACTACAGTGTGGAATAATGTGTGGGCACTACAGTGTGACATAATGTGGGGGGCACTACAGTGTGGTAAAATGTGTCAGGTACTACAGTGTGACATAATGTGGGGGACACTACAGTGTGGCATAATGTGGGAGGCACTATAGTGTGATATAATGTAGGTGCACTACACTGTGGCATAATATGGGTGGCATTACAGTGTGGCATAATGTTGGTATATGTGTAGTGGTCTCATTTACCCACAACTGACCAGCATTGAGGATTGACCACAATCTATCTGCACTACCCTCTGACCCCTCCTTACCAAACACTATCTCTGTGCTACCTCCCTGACCCCTCCATACTCATCACTACCTATCTGCACCAGCCTACCGCCAATTTCTGAGCTTTCATTCTAGGATGCCATGAGTGCCGCACTTTTGCACTGTACATTCTTTTTGTGAGGGCATCAGCAGTTAAACATTGTTATTGGGAGTTCCATACCAAGGATGGATTTATATATATATATATAGATAGATACACCCCCTCCAATGACTGGCCACACCCCTTTGTGGGCCTCTATGATTGCGTTCCCCTGTGGGTCCTTCATGCTCCAGTCCGCCACTGGCGAAGTGTCAGATTCCCTTGGAGGAGTCTTTCACAAATTTCCAATATGCCAGGGATGTAACTCACAGCACTTAGCACTACCGCTTTTCTTGTGAGTTACGGTTAGTATATAGCTGGGATATTGTTTTTAATTCAAAATAAAAAGATCTGTTGCGATACACGATGTTAATAATCGTGGCAGTGCGGCGACTATCAATACATAGGCCCCTTAATCTTTTATTTTTTTCATTTGTCCTAGTGAGTGTGATTCAAAAAATTTATTTTTCATATGTGCAATATAATTTTTTACTTCACCTTTAACCGATTAGGGATTTATTTGGGTGTACAAGGTATGCTTCTTTTTGCCATTCAACATATCTCTGAGAAAAGTTCTGGGCACCTGAGGTTTATTTACATTGCATCATAGCCAATTTTAGGTGCTGATAATTAATGTCGCTACTGTTTGCTTATTTCTGTTCCCACAAGAGATAACATGGTAAACACACTTCTGTGCACGAGGAATAAAAATGTGCACTGTACCTATTTAAATTAACATTATACTGAAATATTATGCTTTAACTTCTGGCCTGCAGCCATGTAAACTCAAACAGCAAAAGATAAATAAGCTTCATGCCATATTGTTAAACTAATAAAACCATATTATGGCTATTAGCTTGTGCTGTATATTTTGTACCTATTTCCCTAGTCATTGGGGATATTTTATAGACTAAACAGAAAATGCGACATTCAGTAGTGATGCTTGGTGCAAAAGTTATTTTCTGTGTGCTCCTGCTAATCAGTGCTAAAGGAGCTGGCGGTACAGCTAGCAGCGTAACTCGCCAACGTAACAGGACAGAGGCACCAGTGGGGCGCCAAGAGCCTGAGGGAGGAATGGCAGCATCCTTTCAGTTCTGGGCCACATTGAACAGTTGAAGAGGCAGCGTATGACTATGTCCATTTGCACACTGTGGATGAGGAGGCTGCTCTACTGATTCATCTGCTGAGGAAGGGTGCACTGGGATCAACAGCAAGAGCCGAGCTTGCACCTGGGAAGGAAGGAGCTGTACTAGTGGGAAGAGGGAGGTTGATTCCCGGTATGCAGTCGGGAAGCCAGCGGACGTAATCCCGACAGCCGGCTTCCGACTGTCATATCCTGGCTAGGGTTAAATGACTGGCGTCTAAATATATCGAAGGGATGCCTGGCGCCGCTGCGGGGGGAGGGAGAGTTAGGTTTAGGGCTCCCGGGGGGGTGGACTTGGGGTTAGCCACCCCCCTGGAGGTTAGGGTTAGGCTAGGGGGAGGGAGGGTTAGGGTTAGGCACCCCCGGGGGGGACTTAGGGTAAGGCACCCCCCCGGGGTACTTAGGTGTAGGCGGCGGGGAAGGTGGGGTTAGGTTTAGGCACTGGGGGGGAAGGTTGAGGTTAGGCACCGTCATGGAGGGTTAGGGGGATATAGTTTTGTTAGTATATACTTACCTTCGTCGATCGGGATTTCCTCTTCTGCTGGCCTCGTGCTGTCGGGATTCCAACCGCCAGGCACAGGTCCGGCGGTAAATCATACCGATTCCTGATTCCCTGAGAGTAACATGCCTGCTGATCACCAGGCCATGATGCTCTCGCTCTCAGGAACCCATTCCACAATGTAGTCCACGACTTCTGTGTGTATAACGGACAGGCGGAGCTGGTGCTGTGACACAGGGGAGTGTCCCCGTGAGGAGCAGCAGGGTGGCACAGGCCACCAGCAAGAGGAGCGAATGCCTGAGTCCTGCCCAACAGCACAGGCCAGAGACGAAGAAGACGAGAAAACAAGAGGATAGGAAGAAGCGCAGGAGCAGATAAGTAAAAAAAAGGATGCCACAAATTCAGTAATTACATATAAGGAAACGGGTGGGGAATTCACATAGTCATCAAATATATGTAAGGGAAGGGGTGGGGGGAACATAGTAATTAAATATATAAATATATATAATGAAAGTGTGAGGGGCACTTAGGGGTCTGTGTACTAGCCGTGATTATTATCTGTCCACATTGCCAGGGATATTTTAATTTTAATGAATATATCCCTGATGTGTACTGCGGTTTCTGCATAATTTTATGTATTGTAAAAGCACAATGCAGATTTCAGAAATCTCCACCAAAGTGCTAATTAGCACTTTAGATCGCAGTCCCTATTATTATCAATGGGGACTACAATGGAATCCCTATGTACTAAACTCCAAACAAAAAAGCAAAGCTTTTTGGAGTTTAGCCCTGGTAGTTTACACCATCTCCAGATGGTGTAAACTACTGTAAACCTATGGAGGATCCAGGTGCAGGAGAGAGATCTTTCGATCTCTCTCTTGCAGTCCACGGCCGACCCCAGAAGCTGACACTGTGTGCATTTTAAGGTAAAAAGTTGCGCGAAGAGACGCTAGGCGCTACGAAGTCACACCACGGCATGGCGCTATTTTATGCGCAAGGAGGCTAGATGTATGTGGACACATCTGTAACTTGCAGAGACAGTGGTTACCACAACCCCTTTGTACTTTGCGGGGATATTTTCGTGATAAAGTACAATATTATAAATGAAAAGATTCCCGGCGATATGGATACATAATAATCGCGGCTAGTCCGCGATTATTAGTACATAGACCCCTTAATCATTAAAAATATTTAAGGAAGGGATAGGGGTGTAAGGGGAAAAAAAACATATTACACATAACAGAATCACCGACCCCAATGATGCCACTGCTGAAGACCACAGTTTGTTTAACATACTGATTAGTCTGCAGTTCCCCATACAAAGTGACCGAACTTCTACTTGTAAGAATCTTTGCTCGGACTTCGAGAATGTTTATATCCAAGCAAAGATTCTCCTTGCTACAGTGTACATGTTGGAGACGGGACAGACCATAGTTGATTATATAATAGCTATATATCTAGCATTATATGTTCTCTGTTAGGCCTGTATGTGGGGGGTGCCAGTGGTCTCTTTTGCCCAGGGCGCCGAAATGTCTAGCTACATGCCTGGGAGTGCAGTGTGCCAGTGGCCCGCTCTTCCTGGGGGCACAGCCTGACTCCGCTGCCCACTGGAGATAAGCATGTACTCGCTAAAGATGCCCCATCAGTATGGGAAGGGGAGTATCTTCTATGGGAGGGGAGGATCTTGACTCCAGGCACCAGGGCAAAAGTTCCCCCACTGGGTGTTACTAAGGGTGGTGAGGATCCTATAGTAAGGATCTTATTAAACCAGAATGGCTGTTCACCATTGTTAGCTACTCAGACGTTCCTAGAATAAATGTCCAGTACCTATATATAGAGTAAGATCTAATCGGTATGGCAGAAAGATGGCTGATGAGACATGAGACACAGTACATTTGTGTGTTTTAGGAAGGATAGAAAAGTCAAAAGGTCTGTCTATATATTACATTTTTTTAAGACTTAGTGGTCTATTCAGCAACAGTGACGATGTTGCCCAGAATATTATCAATTATGATAAAATATGTAAGCTATGCAGCAATATTAGCGGTGTCAAAACCGGATAATTGGCAAAGACAGAATCTGTTTGCAATCAGACGCACAATGCAATTCAGTGCTGTTTTCCCCGCATACATACATTTAAAAGCAATGGTCCCGTAACGCAAAAAGGATAATTTAAACGCAATGTTAGTATATAAAGAAATGAATGTTTTCTGTAACTATGGCTTAGTAAATGACAATTGAACTGTGTGTGGAACCGTACTGACCGACTCTATTTCCACAGCATTCCGGTGACATCAATATGAAGATCAGAACATGCGGCTATGAAATATGAATGTTAGAGAGAATATCTATTTGAAATGTTGTTTTCCATAGCAGCTTAGATTTGCATGTTGGGGGATACAAAAGGAGGTTGGAGACCTTTTGTATCCATTTGGAATTGTCCAATAAATGCCCTGTAACAGATTTCTCCAAAGGACTGGTTATTCCAGTCTAAACAATAGAGCTAGCTAGCTGAGAGTAGAAACAGTAGTCTCAGGTAACCAAAAGGATACTCCCTTTCTGATGACCTCACAGGTAAAAGGGGGCGGGAACATAGCATGCACACACTTGGAGAAACAGACTGGGACACACTAGCAGATTTTAGAAGGAAGAGAGATGTACACTCCCTGACCAGACAACAGAAAATGGATCTCAGTTCCCCTGGGTTGTTGTAGCTAAGTATAAATTGTGCAATATTTAGCCTATTTGGGTGTCTGTGGCTTTTTGGTGTTAGTCTGTTATTAGCTTAGCATGGTGTGTGGTTTGTAGTTTTCTAAGGATATTCATGGGTCTGTGTTGGCATGCAGTGGATGATGTGTTGTCTGGTCTGTGCTTTTCATCTGCACTGTAGGGTACAGTGGTCTGTTGTCAGCATGCAGGAAAGGGATTGATTGTGGAATTGTTGTGATATTTGTGAATGATTGATGCTGGTTGATTGAGACCCTGCCATGTGTTCTGTGTTTGGGCCCTGCCATGTGTTCTGTGTTGGGGCCCTGCCATGTGTTCTGTGTTTGGGCCCTGCCATGTGTTCTGTGTTTGGGCCCTGCCATGTGTTCTGTGTTTGGGCCCTGCCATGTGTTCTGTGTTTGGGCCCTGCCATGTGTTCTGTGTTTGGGCCCTGCCATGTGTTCTGTGTTTGGGCCTTGCCGTGTGCTTGAACGGTATCTCTGCTTGGGAGAGATGGGCTTTGTGTGTGCTGTATACTCATGAATGTGATCATAGGGTGGTGTCACGTGTTGTATCGTGGAGGTTGAATTGATGGCAGCTTTGAATGGTCGTGGGTGGTTGCCGTGTGGTGTTGTGTGAGTCAGATGGGTATGTTGTCTGCGGTTTGTTGGAGATGGCTTGCCTCCATGTGGGGTGCACAAGGGAAATTGTGATTCTGCCCAGTTGTGGTGTTGTGTGGGTCAGATAGGTATATTGTCTTTGTTGTGGTTGTGGTCATTGATGGATGATTTGCGGAGCTGCAGCTTGGTGCAGGATGGAGTTTGCCTAGAGATCATGAGGCTTGCAAACAAAGGAAAAACATGTGCTTCGGCCCTTCCCCCTCCCCACGGTCTAGTGACTACTGGATGAGGTCTGTTGTAGGTTCAGAGACCATGCTGTTTGGACAATAGGGCAGGAAGCATTCCCAACCCCCCTCATGCACAAACACGCACACCATCACCAGCCATCTTGAACATGTGCTCTCAGTAGACATTGATATATCTCTCATTGTATTTTAATATGTCTCTTTCTCTCTCTCTCTCTCTCTCTCTCTCTTTCTCATATTGCTCATTGTATTTTTGATCTTTAATAACCGTTTCATGTATTTTAACTGTACCTTATGACCTAATGTTTGTACAATTTATTTGCGCTCATTATTAGATCATAGCGTTGTAACATCTGTACTTTTACCTGAATAATAATCTTTAGCGCTTCGGACCGCTATTCAACTGTCTCGGTATTTCATTAATGGTATAATCAAAATAGCGACATCTTGTGGTTTTAGAAGGTATAGGCAGGGTTTTGTCTTAGAGGTTCTAGGCAGGTGAATCTTAGAGGTTTATAGGAAGGAAAATGTATTAAAAAGGTATTTTTAAATTTTACAGTGGGGGCTCACATCGGTTTATCACACTATCTGATACACGATAACAATCGGTCAGTCCTCTCTCAGCAAAATCGTGGAGGCGCCTTTTGAGAGACGCATTAGTCTCTCATTACCACAGTGTTGCTGAGAGCGTACTGCCGGTTATTGTGTAGAGGAAGCGCTGATTAGAATTCAGGGACAAGAGAGGAAAAAAAATGTTTTTTTTTCTGTTGATAGAGCCTTACGTAGAGGGGTGCCGCAGTATTGAGTATGCGGCTGAGATGCATTTTTGCGTACGCAGTTAAAAAGTCATTATACGCTTGTGTGGTAGTCGCATAATTGTGTATGCGACCGTTTGCACAATAGCGTATACGCACTTCCGGTTCTGCTGCCACATGTTTGAACAAAGTCATCGAGGTTTACATTTTTTTTTTTTTCTATCTACCAATATCTGGGTAAACGTTTATTTTCTGCGCAGAGAAAGTGTGTAACAGTGAGTATGTGTTGGACAATTAAGGGTATCATATGATCCTTAAGGGCTAGGTGCAAGGGTTAGCTTAGCCGCTCGGTAAGCAGCTTACCGTTCAGTACACAGAGCAGGTGTATGGTTTGTTATTTTTGTTAGGGACCGGCTCTCAGTGTGACTGCAATGTTCAATAATATTTGAGCATTATAGTTGAGCCGCACTAGGTGTGATTGTGAGCTGAGAGAGAACAGGTGAGTGAAAGCATCTAGAAATAACTTTCATAGGTGAGTGATAGCATCTATAAATAACTTTCATAGGTGAGCTGGACGCATCTAGAAATAACGTCCGTAGGTGAGCTGGGCGCATCTAGAAATTTCGTCCGTAGGTAAGTGAAAGTATCTTGATTGTCTTTCACCGGCTTAAATCTTTATTGAAAAGCATAGGAGTTGTCTCAAAATGGGAGCCACGCAAACGGTAGAAATGTTAGGCAATGATGTGCTGCTAATGGAGGAATATGATGAGAAAGAGTGTTAGACCATTTCCCAGAATTGGTGGTTTTGATAAAAATGTGTTAGACAATGTCCAGGATCACATCAGTATGGTGCGATCCCGAGAGAAAAAAAGATTAAGTATTTTGTTTAAAACTGTGGTAGCATAAAGGGGATGCGTGGCTTACCAATGTGCAAATGACGCAAACTAGCGTCGTGAGCACATTACCAGAGAATAAACCCGCAGCGCTGAATTGCAATGCGTGCGAGCTGCGAAATAGCGCACACGTGCGGCACGGTAGCGTTGTGGAAGGTAGTACAGATGGTTAACGCGCACCACCACCGTCATATGCGGATGGGGGTGTAGGTACAGTCGATGTGAAAACCCATAAAAATGTAAGAGAGCCAGAGTGAGGTAGCTTAACTATTGTTTATTTTCTCCCTCCCATACCCCAACTACCAGTGCCCTCTTGCTTCCATATAAGGGAGAGGTACACTGCACATAGACACGAAAGCCTCAGGGTCCCAGGGACTAACCCAGTATTGTTTGTCAAAGCTTTATAGAACTGTTATGTGTAAATGATATTAAACTGTTGTGCTTTATCTCTCATGTACAGGACGCAAGGCTGCCAAAGACATACGACAGCCATACCCGGCTAAGGTTAAATACTTGAAGTACTGCCCTACTCAGGGGACAAGGAAACAATAGAACCGTAGACATTTATAACAGAATTTTTTTATTTCAGGAATTTTTGTATCAATACAGTATCCTTAGAATTAGTGATGGAAGGGATACTCATTTCACAAGTAATATCTTTTACAACATGTGTAAGGTGATAGGTACTAGTACCAAGATCATCCCAGACCACCTGTCTGTCTCCCGTTGAGATACTGTTTGCCAGGTAGCCTCATATGAAAATATTATGAGGTTACTGTGCAGGTTCTCATGACAATGTGTAAGAACAACAGGAATTGAAGTGTTATTTACTAACATGCCTGAAGCAAACTGTAATGATGTTAAACCTGGAGAAAAATTCATTTGATCTAATAATTTCTTGTGTTCAGATTGCCTGATTGATTGGGGGATAGAACCATATCCGATGTGTTAACGAAATTCTACATCCGCAAAGGGTGGCCGACTAAGATGCCAGAGTCCATTCCACCAAATACAGGGAGGATTAATCTACCGGGGGAGATGCAAGGCGGAGACGAGGCCGATAGCATGGACCTGTCGATCGTGAGCTTGTGCCGGGAAGAATAAAAGGTGACTGTGAGCTATCTGAGCTAAAGAAATTGCAGATCAGTGTTGCAGCAATGGACCAGTCAGCTGTGTTCATTTTTGTACTCTTTTTCAGAGTTTTCACCATCCTGGGTTGCTCGGGAATTCCTGGTTTCGGTGATGGGGTACTGATACAGACAATGGGAGCTGATGTCGGCATTGATGCAGAGGAGTCGAAAGGAGGAGTGCTATACCAAACCAGGGGAGTGCCGGTCCAATATGTAGTGTATAATATTGTAGCCTGAGTTTGAGTGGTCATGCATGGATATAGTGTTTATGTTGTTTTAAGTCATCTTAGGTAATGCAGTCCCAACCCCTTCCAAGGCTCCCCTTATAGGATAGGTGCATCCCCACATCTTTCCCATGATCCCTTAAGGATCCGCGGTGTGCGTATAAGGGCAGTTTTATGTCCCTCCCAGAGACGCATTATCTGAATGGTTCAAATGACCACACTGTGTCATACCATAATAACATTGAACGGTATATTCTCATGCATGGCTAAACAGATTCAGAACAGGTTGTGATAGCGCTTGATTGGCTATCAAAGGGTGGACTGTCAAAACCGGATAATTGGCGAAGACAGAATCTGTTTGCAATCAGACGCACAATGCAATTCAGTGCTGTTTTCCCCGCATACATACATTTAAAAGCAATGGTCCTGTAACGCAAAAAGGATAATTTAAACGCAATGTTAGTATATAAAGAAATGAATGTTTTCTGTAACTATGGCTTAGTAAATGACAATTGAACTGTGTGTGGAACCGTACTGACCGACTCTATTTCCACAGCATTCCGGTGACATCAATATGAAGATCAGAACATGCGGCTATGAAATATGAATGTTAGAGAGAATATCTATTTGAAATGTTGTTTTCCATAGCAGCTTAGATTTGCATGTTGGGGGATACAAAAGGAGGTTGGAGACCTTTTGTATCCATTTGGAATTGTCCAATAAATGCCCTGTAACAGATTTCTCCAAAGGACTGGTTATTCCAGTCTAAACAATAGAGCTAGCTAGCTGAGAGTAGAAACAGTAGTCTCAGGTAACCAAAAGGATACTCCCTTTCTGATGACCTCACAGGTAAAAGGGGGCGGGAACATAGCATGCACACACTTGGAGAAACAGACTGGGACACACTAGCAGATTTTAGAAGGAAGAGAGAGGTACACTCCCTGACCAGACAACGGAAAATGGATCTCAGTTCCCCTGGGTTGTTGTAGCTAAGTATAAATTGTGCAATATTTAGCCTATTTGGGTGTCTGTGGCTTTTTGGTGTTAGTCTGTTATTAGCTTAGCATGGTGTGTGGTTTGTAGTTTTCTAAGGATATTCAAGGGTCTGTGTTGGCATGCAGTGGATGATGTGTTGTCTGGTCTGTGCTTTTCATCTGCACTGTAGGGTACAGTGGTCTGTTGTCAGCATGCAGGAAAGGGATTGATTGTGGAATTGTTGTGATATTTGTGAATGATTGATGCTGGTTGATTGAGACCCTGCCATGTGTTCTGTGTTTGGGCCCTGCCATGTGTTCTGTGTTTGGGCCCTGCCATGTGTTCTGTGTTTGGGCCCTGCCATGTGTTCTGTGTTTGGGCCCTGCCATGTGTTCTGTGTTTGGGCCTTGCCATGTGTTCTGTGTTTGGGCCTTGCCGTGTGCTTGAACGGTATCTCTGCTTGGGAGAGATGGGCTTTGTGTGTGCTGTATACTCATGAATGTGATCATAGGGTGGTGTCACGTGTTGTATCGTGGAGGTTGAATTGATGGCAGCTTTGAATGGTCGTGGGTGGTTGCCGTGTGGTGTTGTGTGAGTCAGATGGGTATGTTGTCTGCGGTTTGTTGGAGATGGCTTGCCTCCATGTGGGGTGCACAAGGGAAATTGTGATTCTGCCCAGTTGTGGTGTTGTGTGGGTCAGATAGGTATATTGTCTTTGTTGTGGTTGTGGTCATTGATGGATGATTTGCGGAGCTGCAGCTTGGTGCAGGATGGAGTTTGCCTAGGGATCATGAGGCTTGCAAACAAAGGAAAAACATGTGCTTCGGCCCTTCCCCCTCCCCACGGTCTAGTGACTACTGGATAAGGTCTGTTGTAGGTTCAGAGACCATGCTGTTTGGACAATAGGGCAGGAAGCATTCCCAACCCCCCTCACGCACAAACACGCACACCATCACCAGCCATCTTGAACATGTGCTCTCAGCAGACATTGATATATCTCTCATTGTATTTTAATATGTCTATTTCTCTCTCTCTCTCTCTCTCTCTTTCTCATATTGCTCATTGTATTTTTGATCTTTAATAACCGTTTCATGTATTTTAGCTGTACCTTATGACCTAATGTTTGTACAATTGATTTGCGCTCATTATTAGATCATAGCGTTGTAACATCTGTACTTTTACCTGAATAATAATCTTTAGCGCTTCGGACCGCTATTCAACTGTCTCGGTATTTCATTAATGGTATAATCAAAATAGCGACATCTTGTGGTTTTAGAAGGTATAGGTAGGGTTTTGTCTTAGAGGTTCTAGGCAGGTGAATCTTAGAGGTTTATAGGAAGGAAAATGTATTAAAAAGGTATTTTTAAATTTTACAGCGGTTATTAGCAATATTAGCGGTTGCGGTAACACACTGCCCCTGCGATGTCACAGAAGGTATTGTTTTCAGGATTCCAAAAACAATCCCTTTTGTTTGTTCCTCTGCGCTTGCTCAGTCATGCACTCGGGAACAGCCGCCGCCCCTGCTTGCCTCCCGAAACTGATTGAAATGTGTATTCAGGCTTTATGCTAGCCTGTATAAATGTATATTTATGTGATTTTATATTTAACATTTATATATAAATGTTAAATATAATCGCACATAAATATACATCTATACAGGATAATATAAAGCCTTTAAACAAATATCAATTACTTTCGGGAGGTTTAAAAGGCTCTAGAGTGACTTACCTGCCGCCGATCACCGGGAAGCAGGGATGGAGACTGGGCGGGGTTATAAGATGCTGCAGGGACTTATGGGAAAATTTCCCTCTGTCCCTGCAGTTTTCAGGATATTTAAGTATTTTCTTCGCATAACGCCATTCTGAAATGGCGTTATATAAAGGAAATATTTATCGAGTGATTTAACAGTTTTTGCTTTGCTGAATAGCAAAAAGTGTTAAAGCACTGTGGAGATCAATGGCTGATCCCTACAGTGCGGTACTCAGCGAGATGGGAATCAATGGAGAAGATAATTGCGTTATCTTCTCCATTTATCCCATTGCTGAATAGGGGATTTGCAGAAAAAATATGGAAATCATAGTTTCCGTATGTTTTATGTAAAAAAATCAATGCTGAATAGACCCCTTAGATTGCAGGTGAGGAAATAGTGAAATGTAGATTTCATATAGAGAAAATCTAGAGAAAATAAAGTACTACATGAAGCAGTATAGTACCAGTATTTAGAAAGAGACCAGGACATTTTAAGTCTGGTAAAACTAATATTTCTAGGTAAAAGATTTTTGTCAAATTGTAAGGAATGCCATATATATAAATGTGTAACAGATATGATGTTTATAATATAATATCAGGATGGGTTCCTGAAAAATAATTTTTTCTAAACCATTTGAATTTGTTTTTATGAGGAAAGTCGGTTTCCAGGTGATCTAGTTATCAGTGCTCTTTAACAACAGCCTAATGCAGGAGGTATCAGAGAGATCTCCTTCATTAGAATAATGATTCAGACTGCTGGGAGATGTAGTTATCCCACCGCCAGCTACAGGGGGTATACACTCACATGGTAGGGGGCGTCACACACATCAGGGGTTACTCACACACACACACACACTTGCTCATACACACTTACAAACACTCTCACATACTCCCCCTACTGCAAAAGACCCGTCTCCCGACGTTGGATGCAGAAGTCACCACTTAGGAGTTGAGTAATTAAGGACTAATTAAGCTAATTGGAAACTTCCAATTGCTTAGTCTTCAGGGTGGGTGCCGCCGGGGTCCCAGAGCAAGTCCCGTTGATTTTTCCTAAAATTAACGATTTTCGGAAAAATCAGACTTGCTCTGGAGGTGCGAGATAAAAGACTCATACCCCTTTCAGACAGAGAAAAAAACCCGGTAATTTTCCGGCACTTGTCGGGTCGACCCAGGTTTTTTTTCTGTCTGAAAGGGTCAACACGGGACCTAATTCCCGGTACTTCGACCCAGGTATTTACCAGGGTTTTTCCCGGGTCTTACACGGGTTGGTGGCTGTCTGAAAGGCGCCAACCAGGTTTTTCAACTCCGGGCATAGTAAACAGCGCTTATTGGCTAAGATGGCGGTGCACAGGCTGATTGGCTGAGCGGCTGGGTCTCCCTGATTGGCTGAGCGGGCGGGGCAGTGGCGCTGGCATCTGATGTCACAATTGTGCTGCAGAAAAGGAGAGAGAGAAGCATGGCGCACTGGAAGGATGAGGAGATCCGTGAGCTGCTGGCAGTCAGAGGGGAGGAGGAGATCCGCAAACAGATCAGTGGCACAGTGAAGGACGCAATAGTCTACACAAACATAGCTAAGATCCTCACCTCATGGGGCATTGTGCGGACCCAGCAGCAGCTAGTGAACAAACTGAAAGCTCTACGCAAATACTATAACAAAGTTCACGACCATAACAGGCGGAAAAGTGGTGCTGCCAGAATGGAATGGGTTTACTACGATCAGTGTAATGAAGTCTTTGGCAATTCTGCACTGGTTAATCCCATTGCCATATCATCGGCTAGTTGTGCATCTTCACGAAGTGTTACCCCGGAGAACAGCCAATCCTGCCCAATGACACCACCAATACTCTTTGATGACATCACAGAGATAAGTGACACAGATCCGATGGCTGCCACGGGGGTCCCAGACACCAATACACTTGAGGGTGTGGTTGAGGCGAGTGGAAGCAGTACGAGTGGGACACCAACTCCTGCACAGACTGAGACTCCGACAAAGCGCAGGAACAGTAAGTTACTATACACCCACTATTTTTGGGATGTTAACATTGTCCTGTATAGACTTGTCATTATAGTATGACTATGCTGATTTTACTATGCTGAAATCTAAACTCAATGTATCTGTTGCAATGTGAAGCTAGTGTGCAGTAGGCCGCAAGCACATATATGTTTACATTACGGCTTTGAATTAATTTGTAAATGTATTTTTTCTTTTCTTCTATTCCTAGTCTTTGAAGTACCAGAGCGGAAGAAAAAAACTTCCAAGATGGAGCTAGCAACGCGCACAATGACCAGAATCCTGGTAAATCAGCTGCGAGATTCTGATGCTGAATTCCAGGCACAGGAGGATGCCCGACTCCAGCGCTTCTTTGACAATGAAAGAGAGTTACAAAATTCATTTGCCAGTCAGCTTGTTGGTCTACACGAACGAATTTCACGTGAAAACAGAGAGGCACAGATGTCCTTCCTTAACGGTCTAGTGTCTAGGTTACACACTCCACAACCTTATGTAATGTATCCTCCTCAGTACTCTGAGGGTCCTGTTAGAAATTACCAACAGCATAGCAGAGGGCTACCATTTCTGCAAAGTAACCCCTCCAATCCACCTCATGCTACTCCACATGGCACAGTGCATAGTTATCCAGATGGCACAGGGAATAGTAATCCACATGTCACTGTACAGAGCCGTCCACATGCCAATACAAGTCCAGAGGGCACAGTGCCTAGCACTCCACATGTCACTGTGCATAATAGTCCTGACAGCACAGGAAATACTAATCAATATGGAACTGTGCATACATGCAGATGGCACGGGGATTAATACACAGGATGGCAGAGTGAATAGTAATTCAGATGGCACTCATTATAACACTCCACTTAGCACTATTGTCAGCACTGCCTACAGATAGTTGTAGACTTGTATGATGTTTTACATGTTTGCTGTCTACTTTATATTTCTTTTTTGTTGAAGCTTGTTGTTTTGACAATATTGTTTATCCTGCCGTTAACAGGCCTGGCAAGAGCTTAGGGCAATGTGTGGGTGCCCTTTAAGTCAGCTACATGTATATATGGGGGTGTACATAATTTAGAATGTACACACATTACCTCCATTTCTTTTGTATTTAAAAATTTGTATACTGCACTTAACAGGCCGCTGTATTACAAAATGTATACTGTATATGTGTCGTTTCTAAGGCTGGCCCTAACACACAGTTCTAATAGTTGGGGTGCCTCCCCTATTATATTTTTCAGTTCCATGACAGCACAACCTATTTTTCTATTGTCTTTATATATATATTTATATATATTTAAATTGTTGAATGCATTAAGGCCATGTTGTTAATGGCTAATGCATATTTGTTGAAAAATAAAAGAAGCACTTTAAAAAATGTAATACAGCAGGTGTTACATGTGACATAACATGTACATAACATGAGGCTTTCAAATAAAAAAATTTGATTGCAAAACAAGACTTGTGTCGTCTATACTATGTTATTGTATGTTGCAGTGAGCAGACACCACCCACTTTTCATGACCTCATCTCTGTGTGCCATAAAAGCAGTCC
This sequence comes from Taudactylus pleione, assembly GCA_031769625.1. Lineage (NCBI taxonomy): Eukaryota > Metazoa > Chordata > Amphibia > Anura > Myobatrachidae > Taudactylus > Taudactylus pleione. Next base: position 293,174 of record JAUIMM010000738.1, read on the forward strand.
ATTTATTATGACACACTGTATATTGCAGGGATAATCTGGGTTCTGTGTGAAAGGGGTCTACCCAGGAATTTCCCGGGAATTATGTGCTGTGTGAAAGGGGGTTAGGAGCAAATTCCCAGGTCCTTCCCGGGTTGAACGATACGGGAAAAACCCGGGTTTTTGGGATTTTTCTGTCTGAAAGTGGTATTAGTGATTTCTACAGAAATCACTGCGGCCCATTTTCAGTTCCCTAATTGAATAGCAAAACCCAGTGCCTGCGGGAAAAACCCAACGCCATGGGGTTTTTTAAATGACCCACCCGCAATTGGATCCCCCCCATAGAGGGTAACCTTATTAATTAATACAATGGGGAAATTACATTAAGAAAGCCAAGATATGTTGGAATATGTGTGTACTATTGGCGATGGTCTAATGGAGTAATGGTACATATCAGTAGATTCCCTAAGTGAACAGCCCAGTACTTAACCAGTGAAGTGGTTTATTCAGATATAATCTGGATGTACAGCCGTACTCACAGGTATGCATGTAACAAACTCTCAGCATGGAGCGGTGTATACAGAATACCATCCTGTGACTGTGTGTTGGTAATGGTGCAGGATACTAGTGGTATCAGTATTGTAGTTCAAGCGGTATATGCAGAGTCTCACCAAACTGTGTCCCACTGTGCAGCTCTAAAACAGTGACAAGATGGTGCTGCACATGCTCAGAAGTATAGAAGGCGGCCATCCTGGTTAAGTATTGAAGCCTTCCTAAAGGAACCGATATTGAGACTGCACAGTAGTGGTCTACTAACAAGATAAATGGACTTTACAGTGGAAAAAGGCACCGTATAACTGACCTAGTTAGAATGTGTAAATATATCCAAGGTCAAACCAAAGTTGTATTGTACAAGTGAAAAAGGAAGTCCAGTTGGTTTTACCATCGGCACAAAAATGTAGCAATAATTAGAGTGTGGAACTCTTACTAAGGATGTGGTGGTCAGCAATTTATTAAATTAATTTAGAGTGAATGCCTTTCTTACAACAAATATTATCAATGTTATGATGATTACTACATTAGTTGATCCAGGAAATTAATCTGATCAACTCATTCAATGAGTAAAGATGGAATTTTTTACCCATTGAGCATAAATTTGCACATGCCTTGCTCTGATTTTGTTTTGATTAACACTTCTTGTCTATATAAGAATAGATTGAACTTGTAGGATTTTTCGGTTTTCAGTCTTGCTAATTGTGTAACATTGTATAGTAAAAGAAAAGGTTTTCTATTGTTGAGTACTCATATTAGCAGTAGTGAGCATAAATATAATTTTATTTGTATAAAAATAAAACAATAAATTATAAAACAATACAGTGATGGAAATGTGAAGTATATTTCCCTCAATACACTGTGTAGCGATGAGGCCCAGAAGTTATCATCAGATATTGTATATAATACACTTTGTATGTATAAAGCATCTGTATTCTATTGACCTATGTGTGTTCAGTTTGTATAATGTTTCCCGGAAATCTATCAAAATAAATGCCAGGTACTATGCCCTATAAATGACCTTAGTGACCAGAGGTTCCCAAACATGGTACTCAAGGCTCCCCAACAGTTCAGGTTTTAGAGATATCCATGCTCGAGCATAGGTGGTTTAATCAAATTGACTGAGGTACTAATTAAGTCACCTGTGCTCAAACATGTCTATCTCTAAAACCTGAACTGTTTGGGAGCCTTGAGGAGGATGAGATGAGGAAAGGGGCAGATATTCATCTATGTCCAGATTGACAGAGGTTGTGTTCTGCTTGAAGATCTCCCCAAAAGAGTGGGTGTTGTGTAGGGGGTCAGAAGAGATACCACCTTCTTATGAGCATTATGCCTAAGTGTGTGTATAGCCAGAACATGACAGGATAATTACAAATATTCATAGTATGTTAATTAATCTGCATCCCATCTCCTAGGTAGCAGCTATAGGACACTTCAAATATACCCTCTACAAATATTTGAAAACTGGCCTTGTGTAATTTTGACAGAAGAAACGGTGTGAGTCACAGAATTTATTAACATTATTACCTAAGAGAGTTAACCAGGAGGTGGGGGCTAGACAGACCCCTCCATGGCATAAAGGGGAATTTCTGCCAGCAATTGTGCAATCTTTGGAGAAGTCTAGACTAGATTGGTCCATTCCTCCACAGTAGTCTCCACACTAAAGTACTTTTCATATTTCTTATAAGTGAGTTGTTCTGTTTTTATTCCTTTTAATTTTTTGGAATTAGTTTGCATATCAATCTGTGTGTCCTTTATGTAATCTCTTTCTGTATTTGATGCATTGGAGTAATTTTGCACTCAGATAACGCTCTTAATTTTAGTGTGCTTTCTGAAGTTCTTTCTGGATACCTATACACCTGTTGGATTGCTAAGGTCTGTGGTACATACATATGTGTGACATTATTGTTTACAAATTCAGAATTGTGTAAAGGTAGAACCTAAGGGCTACTTCCAATTAACTATTGATGGTGGAAGCTGAATCATGTTATTCATCGTAAGTGCTGACGTAACCATTAATCACTAACAGCAGTTTCAGATTCATTTATCTGGGAACCGTCTGATCATGACACTTAAAAAATTAGTCAACTAGCTCTGATTTATTACAATTTCATCAATATGTATCTGTTAATCTGAGATATATTATATCCCTTGTATTCACAATTATTACAATATCAAATTACTTGTTACCCTTGATGATTACTGTAATCATTAACGCTTATTTTATTTTTACTATTTTACTATTGTTACAGAATAAGTAGATGGATACAGTGATAATTTCAAAGGGTACAGAACAAATAAAGTGAGTAACATCAACAGTATGACTTTGTTTTGTTAACCACTTAACTGACAAATTATTTTTCCAAAAACCGCTCAGAAATTGTCGTTTTTTTTTATGACTGAAGTAGGTCAAGAACATCTTTTTAAAACTTATCCAGGACAATTTTATTTAAAAAAAATTTTTTTTTAACACTGTATACCATAAAAATATTAATTTTTATGGTATACTGTAATGTAGTATGCCATCCCTAAGCATAGGCACCGTATCAAGTCTTAATCGTACTGGACCGCCATAATAGAAATAAAATTACCTATAACATCAATATTAAAAATAATAAAACTGAAATATTTTGTATGTGCCGTCATGACATGACCTGATGTCATGACGTCACTGTGTCACTGCCCAATGAGGTCGGCGTGGGAGTGGCTTCGCCAGCTACTTCTCTTCCACAGCGCCGGAGCCCCCTGTGGACGCCACTGGACCCATCCGCACCCCGATGCTGGATATTTCTATATAGATATCTATATTTCTATATTGATATCAAAATATATATATGTGTGTATATATATATATTTCTAAATAGATATATATATACAGTGTATATATGAATATTTATTTAGATATCTATATAATGGTGTATATCTGTGTGTTTATATACAGTGCAATGCCCGATCAGTGTGTCCAGCAGTGATCGGGTCACAGTGTGTACAGTGGCGGAGCTGTGGTTGGAAGGAGGGGCTGGGGAGAGAACAGGGAGGGTAGCCGCCCCCGGGACGAGAGAGCGCGGGGCAGAGCTGCAGTAGCCGGTCACGGCTGCTGCACAGTGCAAGACAGCTGCGCCGCTGGATGCACAGAACAGGAAGAGCAGCAGGGGCGGCTGCTGCCTGTAGAAGTAAGAGCAAGAGTTGATGAGCGTCGCGGGAGTAGTTCAGCAGCCGCACTGGGGGAGGAGTGATTGGCGCCGGGGGAGAAGGGGGTAAGTGTGCTGCTGTCTGGTGGCTGGGTACAGTGCTGCGCCGGGAGGGGGGCAACCAGGCTGCCTGATCACTGCTGGCCACAGTGATCGGGACACTGCAGCAGCTAGCAGTAGCTACTGCTTTTATTGATAACACGGCTGCTTGCAGCGTGCCGGGAGATGGTCCCGCTGATTGCCCGATCACTGTGGCCAGCAGTGATTGGGACACAAAGGAGGGGGAGACGCGAGTGATGCCTATATGTCCCTCTGATATAGGCGGCTGCGGGAAGATTAGCTTCCCGCAGCTGCCCAGTGGGCATTTCTGACTGGCCATATCAGATACGACCATGTCAGGTAAAGCCCAGTCTGGTATGGTTGTATCTGATGCGACCATGCCAGGCAAGTGGTTAAAGATGATGTGAGGGCCTCACTAGACTGAGACCATCAGAAAACACTGCTAATACATGTTTAGAACAAAGAATTTAGTTCAGTACAGGGTCGGTCATCATGGATGAGAGCAAGCAGTGAAGAATAGAGAACAAAGTAACGCGTTCAACATGGGAAAACAAGGGTAAACTGAATATATGCTTCTCATACAAAGCAAATGCAGTTAATGTATGTAAATCCATATGCTGGGAAGACATACGTCTATTTTCAGAAATCGGATGCATGCAATTTCCATAGGTATTCCTAGGAGGACAAGGGGTGGCTTTCATCGGAGAGCGTGTCAGCAGGAATTCAGGGGCATGCAGTTGTCAGATGTGTTACACCTACTGTAGTTATGTTTTATTGGAAAATAGTATAATAAATCATAGTCATTTGTGTATTATTTGGCAGGCATGAAATATCAGCTGTGAAAAGCTCTAATCAGTAAAGTGTTCATGTTGTATTCACATCTTGCTTTGAGAATGTTACGCACAGTTCTCCTTTATTATTTTAAGCTGGTTTGCTAAATCGGGTGTCATGTTTCTCAGTAGGTGCAGGTATTTTCGCCTCAGAAATTTACAGAGGATTTTGTTTTACTCCATTAAGATTGTAAATGCTTTTGTAATTGAAGGAAGAATGCTAGTGGGGGTGAAGTCTATAGGATTAAAAAATAATTGTCTTCGGATCTGTAGAATGTAAAACTGGCAAGAATGTAAATGGAAGCTTAACAGTTTTTATGCAGCTATAACAACACATACAGTAAAATATAAAATTCTTCTTAGAAAGGTAAAATGCATTGCAGCTGATACTAATTATATGACAATAAATGCTTGGTCCTAACATCCCATTGCTGACAAATGAAATATTTAAAGCAACAAAGCATTTTGTATTACGTCCTGCTACAAATCATTATCTAATTTTCAAAATCACTCTGTAGGGGAAACACTTATGGCTGCCAGACACAAACATGGGCTCTCAGACTGTCAGTATGTCATGTGAGGGCAGAGGAGAGAGAAGGAGAGTCAGGATTAACAGAGATTAGAGGTGTGTGCCATAGCCTTTGTACTCACTGTTTCACTCGCCATGTAACTGATTTTGCCATGATAGTAACAATACACTATGGAAAAAACTAAAGCACTATCAGCAGTCTAATCAAACAAAGGAGAAAACAAAATTACCCAGTTGTGAGGGTTACTACAGAGTGGCTTGCAGTTAGCTCCATTGAGTGAATACATTTCTCTATTGAGTTTGTTATTTGGTGGATTCGCAAATAGGAATCCACCTGATAGGAGTAGGTGCTGCCTGATTGCAGTGGCACACTGCCGTAGGAGGCGTGCGTAGCCATCCAGCTGTGATAACATGCCTTGCCCTTTGCAAGCGCTAAACTGTTCTCCAACACTGTGCTGCTCTCTCCTACCTGTTCTTCAAGCTTCGACTAACTGGTGCTTGTAGTGTCTTAAGGGCCTCATTCAGCAAGGATCGCAACTGCTACAGCTTATACAGACGGTCGATTGTTGTGTACTGCGCATGCATCACAGTATGCGTGCGTGAATTAGCTACTCTGATCGGGACTGCGATTGCAGTGACTACGCCGACCCATCTCAGAGTGATTGACAGGAAGTGCCATTTGTGGGTGGTGATGGGGGGGGTTGTCGGCGAAACGCAGGCATGCCTGAGCATTTGAATGCCGTTACAGGGGCTTACATAATTAAGCCCTTGCAACAGCATGCGCAGCCAGAGTTCTAGATGGCGACAGGAAGTTATTAGTTATACTTATAAGTGCCAGCCAATCAGCTCCCAACTGTAATTTTTCAAACACAGCCTGTGAGATGACAGTTGGAAGCTGATTGGCTGGCACTTATCACAGACTTATCACTTTTCACTCTGTCACTTATCACTGCTTAGTACATAGACCCCTTAGTCTGCTGGGCAGTCTATGAGCAGCGAGCGGATGTTTCCCAATCTCTCGCACGGGTTCGCGAACGCGTACTGCGATGCATGCACACAATGTGAACTATCGGCAGGTACGAGCGAACGCATCCTAGCGAGAGGGTCTGAATTGGGTCCTAAGATTGGTTTGAGAGTACTCGCAGGTCTTATTTTCGCATTAGATCTTCGCTATAGCTGAATTGGCTCCAGTTCTCAAATTAATGAAAAATTATAAAATGCAATTATTTTCTCCATTTGAAGTACCTTACTAGTCTAGGCCTGCCTTACTTAACAGAATCAACTTAGTTTTGCTTTTTTAACAACTACCCACTTTCAACAATAACAATAATTTGTTTTATTTGTGGTAACGTAGCTGGTAGTCACGTTTAAGACACATAACACAGTCATATCTCCTCACTAACGCTGGGAGGAGGCGTGGCAGTGCACTGCTGAGCCTGCTGGGACATCCTCAGACCACAGCCACGCCTCCTCCCAGCATACAGAGAGGAGCAACACATAACACATTCATATCTCCTCACTAACGCTGGGAGGAGGCGTGGCAGTGCACTGCTGAGCCTGCTGGGACATCCTCAGACCACAGCCACGCCTCCTCCCAGCATACAGACAGGAGCAACACATAACACATTCATATCTCCTCACTAACGCTGGGAGGAGACGTGGCAGTGCACTGCTGAGCCTGCTGGGACATCCTCAGACCACAGCCACGCCTCCTCCCAGCATACAGGGAGGAGCAATGGAGAGGACTGAGTGACGCAGTTAGCACACCTTCTGTTCCTTTGTTCAGCCCTCTCCCTGTCCCACCACAACCAATTTCCCACCATTTGGGCTTCTTTTGTTCAGTCCGTCCTCGGCTTTTGTTGGGAGTTAGCACTGACTGTGTGAAACAAAACGATTTCGCTGTAAAAATTAGTTCTTCTCGGAGTCTGTGTACTAACAATCCTGATGTTTTTTGTTATATTTGTGGCAAATATAGTGTTGCAAAAGAAATAAAAAATATAACTGTATTCGTAAAACAAGTGTATCAGGCTTATTTTGGACGTCACATAAGCCAGCAAGACAAGATTTGGGTGCTTCACAAAGTTTGTAAAACCTGCTTGGAATCACTCCGCAATTGGATTAAAGATGATCAAAAAGGACTTCATTTCGGCATACCTATGATGTGACCATGAGCAGTGACTGCTATTTTTGTGCTGTAAATGTGAAGGGGATGAATCGATTTAAGAAACACAAATGGGAATACCCAAGTATGAATTCTGCAAAACAACCGATACCACATAGCGAAAATCTACCTGTACCATCATTCAGTTCTTTGTGCGAAGTTGAATGTGATGATGTGGAAATGTTAATTTCATCCATTGCAAGTGACAACACAGATGAAAGGGAGTTTGAAGAAAGTTCAATTTTTCTCAAAATGAACTAAACAATTTAATTTGTGAAAACAGGAGCTGAGTTTTTAGCATCCAGACTTCAAGAAAAGCAATGTCTTGAGCCGGATGTTATTATAACGTTGTATCAAAATAGAGAGCAAGCCATACTGCAGTTCTTTAGCCAAGATCTTAGCCAATCTTGTGTATTGCAACAATATTCCAGAACTTCTCCAGATGATGGTCTTACCAGAATATCAAGCAGAAGACTGGCGGCTCTTTTGGATAGTTCTAAAAGAAGCTTAAAATGCGTTTTACTGTACAATGGGAATACAATTGCGTTGATTCCTATCGGCCATTCAACAAAACTTAAAGAACAGTTTGAAAATATCAAGTTAGTCTTAGAAAAAATTGCTTATTCTTAGCATCAGTGGTCTGTTTGTGTCGATTTAAAAATGGGAAACTTTCTTCTTGGGCATCAAAGTGGATATACTAAGTATCCTTTTCACATATACTTATGGGATAGTCGTGCAAAACAAACGCACTTGCAGCAAACCGTATGGCCTCCAAAAGAAGTTATAACTGTAGGAGAAGCCAACATCATTCATGAGCCCTTAATTGACAGGAAAAAATCATACTGCCACCTCTCCATATCAAACAGGGTTTAATGCAACAATTTGTAAAAGCATTGGACAAGTCAGGTGATTGTTTCACATATATTTGTCGATCATTTCCATCTCTTAGTATTGAAAAATTAAAGGCAGGAATGTTTGACGGCCCACAGATACAGATGAAGGATCGAAATTTTAGCACATCTATGACTGAAACCAAATCTGAGTTATGTATCTGTCATTCAAAATTTTTTAGGCAATCACAAGGCAGACAACTATCATGAATTAGTCCACAACATGCTAAAATGTTTCGAGAAAATATGTGCCAACATGAGTATTAAAGTAAATTTTTTGTACAGCCGTTTAAATCACTTCCCGTCCAATCTAGGAGATTTAAGCGAAGAACAGGGTGAACGGTTCCACAAGGATATTCAGGTAATGGAAGAAAGATATCAAGAAAGGTGGATTGTCACATGATGGCCGATTACTGTTGGATTTTGCAGAGGGACTGCCCGCAACAAGAATACAAAAGAAAATCCTACAAAAAACGGTTCTTTTTATAACATTTTACAAATCAAATTGAATTAAAAAGAAAATCTTTTTAACTATTTTTAACATGGTTTAATTTGATTCTTCATAAATATTAAAGACATACGCATATCTCAAAAACTAGAGCCAATTGCAAAACAAGCACGGCATATTCATGATCAGGAGCACAAAATTAATCGAAATCGGCTCTTAAGTCCCTTTCAACAGATTGACTGTTCCCCAGTGTAATTAGTGGGGGCTGCTTGGCCCCATATAATTCACATAATGAAGAGGCCCCTTAATCAGACAATTAAAATAGATAAAACTCTTCCTTAAATGTTTGCCAAGCGGGTGCTTTAGTATGCCATTGAAGTAGCACATGCCTATGGGTTCGGTGAGGAGAATATTCATCCTGTACTTCTGGTACCTTTGTGCTAGATGATCTTCATTGGTTAACTTATAGCTGGGATATTGACCGAGATGGACAGTGTGATGTTGGTATTATTGGTTAAAGCAGCCATCAAGGATTCTGTTCTGGGCCATCTGCTTTTCCCTTCCTACAAATTTACAGTATGGAAATGATTATGTTCCATAGGCCTCCATAGACCTCTCTCCTCCTTCATTAACCCTAGTGTATAACTGCCACGCTGCCATCTCCACCTGTATATTCCAACGCTATCTCTAACCAAATGGGGCTGATACAGGGTTGAACACAGGTTGGCTGTTATAGCATGCGCTGAACTAAATGCAGAGTTGTACACATATTTTCCGCCAGGCAGTACCTATTTATATACTTGGTTTCATAGCCATCATCAAAATCAGTGTACACTTGTACAAACTTGTTACTGAAGCAAAACATCAGTCTTAAGACAGGTGTCCTTATATGTTTGCACAACAGTTAGGCCAGTGGAGTCTAGACACAGTTGAATTGCATATGATGCAAAATTTGTGTGTAGTTACATACGCTCGGCTCCAAAGCATGCCCAATGTGAAAATGTTCAAGATCCTTTCACAAAACTAACGTTAACTCTGCATCAGCCTCCATATATGTCCAAATCTGAGCACATTATTTCATCTCACCACAATTCCTTCATGGTTGACAACCTCACTTTTTCCCCTGCTGCCCTGGTGTCTCCGCTTTTAGCTTCATTCATCATAAATAGAACCATGTCCTCCTTTGCATCATTTTTAAAAAATACCCCTTACTTAATCTAGAAGTAACCAATGGTCCACACTCTCATTATCTCCCACCTTGATTACTGTAAGATTCTCTTCACAGGCTTTCCCCTCACAATCCACTGTGAATGCTTTGGCTAGGCTAATCTGTCTCTTCTGCCCTCCTGATATCCTGCAGCAGTCGGTAAATGCCTTCACTGGCTCCCCATTCCCTTCAGAATGCAATTAAAATATCTCACTAACAAATCCCTTTCATACATCTCCGACCCCATTACGAGATACACTTATCTCAGACACCCTTCTTCCAACCACTTACTCCCATCTCCAAGACTTTACATGTGCTGCTCCCTGCCTATGGTACTTCTTGCCAAAATCCTTCCAGACTCTTGCCAAACCTATAATCTTTCAAACATTCACTCAAAATCAGTATCTTCATGCTCTAAACTCTTATGCCCACTCCCACCATTTCCTTCAATCACAATGTCCTTTGCTTCTACTTTTATTACTGTCACGCTTGCCACTGGAGTATTGAAAGAAGAAATCGGAGGTGAGGGGCCTGAATATATGATCTCCTCATCCACAGGAATTGGACATTGATGAGTCTATTGGCGGTGGGGTCTATTGCGGGGGGCGGTACACTCCCTCCAAATACGGCCCTGATTCTGAGTCGGAGGCAGTCACATCTTCCTTGCGTCTTTTGCTACAGTTGCACCTGACTTTATGCTAGTGGCACTGCAAAACTGGCATATCAGGGGTAAACAAGCCTGTTAGTAGAAATCGCCATGGCTCCGTTTTCAAACCAGGAACCAGCTTCCAATATCCTTTGGACGAGCTTCTACAAACAGGCTTGTTTGCCCCTGATAAGCCAGTTTTTAACTTTTGTGATGTACATGATTTATCCTAAGTGACCCATTTTGCTTTTAACATACTACATTATCTGCACCCCCTATTTTTTTCTTTGAGACTTTATATATATATATATATATGTTATATATACCGTATATACTCGAGTATAAGCCGAGTTTTTCAGCACAAAAAATGTGCTGAAAAAGTCCCCCTCGGCTTATACTCGAGTCAAGTGTAGCGCTGACCGGACGGAGTTCGGTCAGCGCTACACACTGCCAAACACATAGCCGCCGGAGCCGGCAGCTATGTGTTTGCTGTAATCAGCAGCCGCTGAGAGTCTGTCAGACTCTCAGCGGCTGCTGCTGCTCCCACTGCGGGAGCCATCTTCCGGCTCCCGCAGTGGGTGATGGGAGACACGTCGTCATGACGACGTCTCTCCCATGCAAAGCGGCCGGAGGAGCGGACAGCGGTGGGACCAGGAGCGGACAGCGGCGGGACCATGAGCGGGAGTTTCAGGTAAGTGTTTATTTTTTTTTTTATTGTTATCACGTCTCTCTCTACTAGGGGGGGGACTACAGGGGGTACTACCAGGGGGCGATGACTGCAGGGGGCACTACCAGGGGGCGATGACTACAGGGGGCACTATCTGGGGGCGATGACTACAGGGGGCACTACCAGGGGGCATTATCAGGCGGCGATTACTACAGGGGCACTAAAAGGGGGGAATACCACTGGGGGAACTACCAGGGGGGGATTACTACAGGGGGCACTACCAGGGGGGGATTACTACAGGGGGCACTAAAAGGGGGGATTACTACAGGGGGCACTACCAGGGGGGATTACTACAGGGGGCACTAAAAGGGGGGATTACTACAGGGGGCACTAAAAGGCGGGATTACTACTGGGGGTACTACCAGGGGGGGATTACTACTGGAGGCACTGAAAGGGGGGATTACCACTGGGGGCACTACCAGGGGGGGATTACTACTGGGGGCACAACCAGGGGGAATTACTACTGGGGGCACTACCAGCTGTTGCCATTTCCCACACTAGGCTTATACTCGAGTCAGTAAGTTTTCCCAGTTTTTTTGGGTAAAAGTAGGTACCTCGGCTTATATTCGGGTCGACTTATACTCGAGTATATACGGTATATATATATATATATATATATATATATAAAACAAAAATAAAACAAAAAATAGAGATACTTTAGACACTTGCAAGAACTGTACAGTTACAGTATGTTATATTACATGAAGATATTAATAACATTATAAAAACAGTTACCTATATTGTTATTTGAAAAGACGTTGCTTCTTCTCCACACGGATGCTGCGCCCGAGGACCTTCTGTCAGAAAGGCAGAGAGACACTTGCTGGCCTTCTCCAACACTAGGGTATAGTCCTGTGATAATCAGTGGACCCTGATAGTTATTTTTTTCTGTTTTTCTTTTGTATATGTTTTAATCATTTATGTATTTATTTTAAGAAACTTGTATTTAAACAAATTAAGCCATTACTTATAAAATTAAATGTTTGTTTCAAAACTTTATGGTGTGATTTTTCTCATTTCTTATAAAATACAAAGGAACACAATGCAAATATTAGTGTTATGGACTGTGAGATACACAATACAGAACATACTATATTACTTTGATAGGAATCCCTTACAAATGCGACAGTATATTCCACAAGTAGATTACAGTAAATATTACACAGCACAGGGTATAGGGTGGGAATCCTTTACAGATATGGCAGTACAGTCTACAAGTAGCTTACAGTAAGTATGTATGACATTATTACATAACACAAGGTATAGGGTGGGAATCCTTTACAGATATGGCAGGACAGTCTACAAGTAAATTACAGTAAGTATGACATTATTACACAGCACAGGGTATAGGGTGGGAAACCCTTACAGATATGGCAGTACTGTCTACAAGTAGCTTACAGAAAGTATGACATTATTACACAGCACAAGGTATAGGGTGGGAAACCCTTACAGATATGGCAGTACAGTCTACAAGTAGCTTACAGTAAGTATGACATTATTACATAACACAAGGTATATGGTGGGAAACCCTTACAGATATGGCAGTACAGTCTACAAGTAGCTTACAGTGAGTATGACATTATTACAGCACAGGGTATATGGTGGGAATCCTTTACGGCTGTATGGTCTACAAGTACATTTCTGTAAAGATGTGTGAGTTAAGGTGGGTACACACTGGACGATGTGTGCCCGATTGGGCCAACATATCGTACCGCGGATACACATCAGAAAGATGTAATGGCAGATGGAATGATCACTCATTCCGTCCTTCATTAACATGAATAGGGCCGCATGCAATATTGTCAGGTTTGATGTACAGCACATCAAATCTGATGACCGACCGCGGGAGCGCATATCGTGCATACATACTGCATGATATGTCGTTATGATTTGGCCAAATCATAACGACATTGTCCCAGCGTGTACCCGGCAATACTCTAATGTAAATAGGTGGGATTAAAAAAATACTACACATATCTGCGCCTTATTTAGAGGTGGACATAGTTATGCAAGGTCTTTTTAAAGTTCACTGTAATTGCGTCTGAAATACACAAGCAGCAAAGAGGCGGTTTAAGAGAGGAGAGGGCCTATGATACGGACCCCCTCCTCTCTAGCAGTGCAGTAGGCTCTGGTTTTTTGCGTAGGTCTATGAGATCATGGCACCTGTGCCGCGTTCCTTGAGACTTCTCTATTGCGCATGCACAAAACACCAGGAATATGGCCGCAGCAGCATTTGTTCAGAGATTTCTGCTGTTCTGCAGTGCCAGCCGACGTGGGACTCCTGAGCGGTAAGTATAATTATGGGCTAAAGGTGTGCGGTGTGGGCCCCCCTGGTGCACCACCCACCCTGCACCCATTATAAATATGCCAATGATGCCGCAATTGTTAATGCTTTTCCACCAGGTGTATTTTGAGATTAAGGCACCTGAAAATAAACACATAGGGCCTGATACAGTACCGCAAGCAATCCGCACGCAATTCTGATGTTCACATAGATGAACGAATATTTGCAACTGCGCATGTGCCAACATTTCTAAAAAAACCTGCAGTGCATGTGTTACACACAGTGTACACACAAAGGTGCTGTTGTGATCGATTCAGACTGTATCAGAAAGGGGGCAGAAAAGTGAATGGCATTCCTGGGTGGTGACTGGGAGGTGGCTAGCACAAATGGTCCGTTCAGTAGGCGTATTATGTGAATGTTGCTGTCATGTCAATTCAAAAAGCTGCATTCCCAGATGCACAGCTGCAAGCTAGTAGGCTGTGGTCATATGGCGAAACTACACCTCCCATAGGGCTGGTGCAAGTTTTCTAGGTGGTGTATAAGGATTTACCAATCGGCATTACATTGTGCAGCTAAAAGTGGGCATCTCAGTCGTTGCACATTTGGCCACACGGATGTACACAAGGGAAGGCTTTTGTAGGCCATTTCCATACACTGTCAGATGGACGACCGCCAATAGACGCTGCTACATGCTTTTTTGCCTGCGACTTAGAATCAGGCCCATAAACGCACCTTTTTTACTCCTATGCTTTTGACTAAAAAGCATTTAATGCTTAATTAGCCTGTCTGTGTTCATGTACTGTAGCATACAGATTTTATTATGTTACAGAGAATTGGTATGAAGTCCATTGACAAGTGACAAAGGGAAAGCACATTCCCTCACATACAGTAGTCCCCTCTTCTGTTGAACAGAGGCACATATGTGAATATCAGTAGACAGCATGGAAAGTAACTCCTCTGTTGTCGTGCCACCTGCAGTACAAGAAGGCTGAACCATAGTCACTGGCTTAGGAGGTTGCTTTAGACACTTGTATAATTTGCTTTGTAGGCAGGTTTTTTCTGTCTTTTGAGCGGCTAATAAGGAAAACTAGCAGTATTACAATCAGTTTGGCATGGGTGTGGTATGGAAAGTCAACGTTCAGAATTCTGTCATTCAGAAGTATGACATGTCAAATGTCAACATTGGTATTATGTTGTTAAATGCAGCCTAACCCGAAAATCGCCAAAAAAGTGTGTCAATATGGGCAACATCTCCATTTCTAAAAAATCTCACTTTAGTAAATATACCCCTTAGTGTAGACTAAAGCTGGCCACATACTAGACCAACTTACATCCAACCATCCAACTAGTTGATTGGTTGGAATGAAAATCTGGTAAGGTATGAAAGCAAATGACAATCAACAATTTGCTCCCAAATGCCGGAAAATGGACAAAAACTGTTGTTTGAACAAATTGTTTAGGTCAAACATTTAACAAACTTGTCTGACGACCATTTTCATCCATTTTCTGGCATTTAGGAGCAAATTGCTGATCATCATTTACTCTCATATGTTACCAGATTTTCATTCCAACCAGCCAACTAGTTGGATGGTTGAATGAAAGTTGGTCTAGTGTTTGGCCAGCTTTAGGCTGATACAGTACATAGGTCTAAAGATTAGCCTCAGGCCTGGTCCATCAAGATTGCCTTAAATGTTACCCTAACAATATAAGGGATTAGAGTATTGTTGTTTGTTTGTTTTTTGTTAGCTATTGATTTAAATCAACTTTACATTTGTTCTGAGCTTGTGCTCATGGCTTTACAAAAGTATATGAATATATTGAAAAAGCATTGCTGCTGATTGCCTAATCATTTTTTATGCCTGCAGATTGAGGAGGGAGGTAAAGTCAATGTATTAGAGTCCCGACTTGAAGTGGGAGATGAAGTGGTTAGGATCAATGATGTGGAACTGAGCAGTTCAAGAAGGGAAGCGGTCTCACTTGTGAAAGGGTCCTACAAGAGCCTCCAACTGGGTGTACAGAGGTAACAAATGTTTACTTCAAATTATTTATCACAGAATTGACATAAGTAATAATTTGCCTGTCTTGTTAATTCTTCTTACCTCACAAAGAAGTAAGGAAATTATCCTACTGAATGCTTCATAATATTCCTGATGTATAACTTTCCCTAACCTCTCTATGGGCAGGATTTATCAAGTATAATGTATTGTGCAGCCCTGTCCCGGTGAAGTACTGACTTCTGTGTTTATGACCCAGGAGTCCTAGTGCGCATGAGCAGTCTTTTGCCAGCATATCCGCAAGCCGCGCGGGGAAGGAGAAGGATCCTTTGGACTTCTCTCTGAGGACTTGCTGCATAAAAGAGATTATAGGCTTCTGTAGGCAACATCATCTATAGATGGCATTGCTTATCAGGCAGAAGCTCTGAGAAGTTACGGGCATATCGCAGCCTTATAGAATTCCAAGGGGACTGTTATGCCACCAGTCATATATATTGCTATAAACTTCCAAAATTGGCAGTTGTGTGCTGCCCTTATCTCTCTTGTGCTAGTGGTTGCAGCAATGATATGTACAGCTGTGCATCTTTAAAGCTGAAATCTGCGCACCATTTCACAAGAGTTCCATCATTACCATGCAATGAGTTTTAAGGCAGTTAAGCGTGCGCTACAATTAAAAATCTCTTCTTTTTTTTCTATATTGAATATAATATAATCAGTCTCTTAAAACTGCAATAAACCCTAATGAATGTGTCCTAGTATTATAATGTAGATGATTAATGGTACTTGCCCATGATACTGTGTGGTTTATGAAAACTCCATACATACAATACATTCTGAAACAGGTGCGTAACGGGTCAAAGCTTTGTGTTTATTAAACACTTGATATATCTCTCTGACTGACTGGAGTATTAACAGTTTTACAGGTGCACACTTGAGCAACCTTGTTCAAGAATGTAGCTTGCTGGAGTGTCAGTTTTCACTTTTCTGTCTATATACAAAGCTTGTGACAAAGATTAGTTTTTATAGTTAAAGATAAATCACTTAAAGAACATGTAATACATTCCAATACTATTATACTGTAGTTGAGGTAATGACCCTAATAGAGTGCTGTTTGAATAGTGTGTTAGGCAATGTTTTCTGTAGGCATATGATGGGTACTGTTGGTTTTGTTGAGCACTGTTGATATAATAAGTTATTAACATCACATTTAGGTGCAAATTTCCACTAAATCAGTTGTTCTCAACACATTCAATACATTCAAATAGAGTTTAAAAATATATTCCCTTCCGCACTCACGCACACACGCTCGTGTCATTTTGGCAGAAACCAATTAGACTACCCGTATGTCTTTAGAGCAGAGGTGGGCAATAAGCGATCTCCCAGCTGTTGTAGAACTACACATCTCAGCATGCTCTGACGCAGTTTTGCTATTTGCCCATGCTATTCCTGTTGAGGGCATGCTGGGTTGTGTAGTTCAACAGCAGCTGGACGGCCTCTTATTGCCCACTCTTTGCTTTAGGACCGGAGTGTGGGAGAAAACTTTAAAAATACTGGAAATACTTTATTAGAGCCTTGATTGGAATTGACGCTCTGACTACCTGACTCCAGTGATGGAAAGTAAACATTGCTAACCATCATGCTGCCGAGTTGCTTATTTTTAATGCAGGATGTTCTTAATGCTATATGTTAGGTCTCTGCAAGTGCACCTTGCTGCGAGTTTAAGCTTAAATTACATAATAAACAAAGCCCCTTTGTCACTTTTTGTAGATGTTCTGTGCTACAACAGGCTGCAGAGAAATATATGTCCACTAAACATGATAGCTCAACTCAGTTTTCTTCATTAAGCAAAGGGCAGATGTTTGTAGAGCTATTTCACATTTGCCGGTTTTGGCCGGGCGGCAAAAAGCCACCCAGTTTTTAGCCGGCTGTGAAATATAGTAATGCAGGGAATCTGCTGGCTCCTTTCACACGGCACGGCCACGGCACGGTCGCCGGGTTACAGCCAGAAATATTTACTGTGCAGGACGGCTACCGTGCCGTGCCATCTCTGCACGCCAGTGGTGTAAAGGAAACAATGTTTCCTTTCACTGGCTTCTGCCGGCCGGGTTTGTGCAGGCTGCTGCTGCTGCGCATGCCCAATTGTTTTAAAAAATATATATATGCAAAGCGGCTCAAAGCCGCTACTGGTGAAAGGCACACAGTGCCTGGAAAATCCCAGATGGCTACTGCCCGATTCATGCCTGGCCGGTCAAAACCGGCAAATGTGAAACTGGCCTAAGAGTTTTGCATAGTACTCATTCAACCTGAAAATGGGTCATGCTGCTTACAGTTGTTCCACCGGTCATTCATTATTCCACAAGCTGCAAACACCTGATCTTTGCTTCTCCCGGCAAGGCCATACAGCTGGCACTAGAAGGGCAACATAGGAGTCTCTTGTTGCTACACTGTCAATCTTTAAGCCTTTCCCACAGCTCAAGTCTACCTGGTGTAAATCTTGGCATAGAACTCTGGACCTGATACAGGCTGCCGTGCGAAAGTGGCGTTCAGTAACATCATCAAGTTCCGAAAAAAAAAAACTTTTTCGGAACTTGATGAATTGCCCTGACATTTATTTTTTACAAAAGTATGTGAAAATTTAAATTTTCACATGATTTTGTCAAAAATAAGTGATGATGAATAGGCCCCTGATTTATTGACGTAATAAGCAGTGATAAAAAATAGCCTCATTGTTGGAGCAAGGGCCTTATTAATAAATAGGCCTTAAACTTGGAGAAGTAAAATAGCAGTGGTTACTAAGGCAAATAATAGAAAAGTGTAGTTACTGACAGACATATTGAGAGAACAGATATTGTACATAAGTAGAGATTAATAGTTGAATACTATAAACAGTCAAGTTAACACTAATTTCTATAATAATATAAAAACTACTTACTGTCATTTTAGAGACATTGAAGGCGGGATGCAGCAAAGGGAGAAGTGCAGTCAAACCCCATAAATGCGGGTATGACCGCATTTCTCATATGCACCAAGCCTCGGAATGCGATGCATTCTGGGGCTTGGATACGGTGGGTAATGCCATCTTCAGATGGCGTTACCCTATACAAACCTATGGGCTTCTCTCCGCAGAGCGCTGTGAGAGGGATCCAATCGGTTGCCTCCGAGCACCCCTCGAGGAGCGTGTGTTCTTCTGCGCATGTGCAGAAGGATGCCAGAGGGACTTCTGGGTCATAGACCTGAAAGTCCCTCATTCGCTAGGACCGCTCTTACCGAGAGAGCTGCCCTTTGTGGTTTTCTTCATTATTATTATTATTATTATTATTATTATAATTTATTTATATGGTGCCACAAGTGTTCCGCAGCGCCATACAAAGTACATAAACAAATTGTAGACAAGCGACTTACAGAACAATACACTACAGGACCAGGACATGGATAATATATATTGCTACATTAGCGACCATAATATCCAGATAAGCAACAGAGCATAAGCAACCAAGTGTTAGGTGCCCTAGTGGTGGGTAAGAAGTAGATGAAACTAAAGTAGGGAGAAGTACAAGAGGGTAGAGGGCCCTGCTCGTAAGAGCCTACATTCTAATTACTGCCGGCATGCATGCGAAGATCGGCGGGATGCATCGCATCCTGAATGCGAAGCGTCATACATTCCGTCCCTGAAGATGAAATAGCAACTTTTAAAGACACAGGGCCTGCAATATATAAGAAAAGAGAGGTAGCCAGGAAAAAAATGATTTAGCAGCTTATTTATGAGACGGCATTAACTAAATTGTTAGTGACAGGATTTCAGGCTAGACAAGACTAATTCAGTCAGTTTAATATCTAAAATGTGAAATGAAGTAACAGGCAGCATAGTTTATAGAAGAAAAAACCACCAGAGAAATTCTTAGTGATTGAGGTAAAAATAGATAATAGTAATTGTAATTCAGTTATAGGAGAGTGAGGAACCCTACAGAAGGGACAGTGGGACTGATTCAGAGGTGGCTGCTAATGCTATCGCGGCTGTGATTTCTTTCAGATTGGCTGCTGTGATACAGTAATATGCAAACACTTGTCTCAGCCTCAGTGGCGTAACTAAGGGGGCACGGGGGGGAGCCGCCGGCCATGGTCCGGCCCGCCCTAGTTAGGCAGTGTAGCGCCGACCGCAGTGTGTGCTGTCAGCGCTACACATTTACACAGGACCAGCGCTAGGCTTCCCAGCGCCGGTCCTGTGCTGCACAGCCGAGCCCCTTCCCTCCCCCTGAGCGCTTACCCAATAGCGCCAGGAGGAGGGTGGGAGGCGACCTCGGGCTGTACTAACACATACATCGCCGCCAGCGTCAATTGTGTATGTTAACCAGCAGCCAATGAGAGTCAGATGACTCTCATTGGCTGCTGCTGCTACTGCACACACATCACCGCCGAGCGGCAGCAATGTGTGTGTGAATCAGCAGCCAATGAAAGTCAGACAGACTCTCATTGACTGCTGCAGCGCCCACTGCAGGAGCCGGGCTGGAGCTCACTCATGAGCACCGCCTTCCGGCTCATGCAGTGGGTATTGGGAGAGACGTCATGACGTCTCTCCCATAATGCTGACCGCGCCAGCCCGGGAGAACTGACATGCAGTGGGAGCAGTGACCGGAGCGCGGATTCAGGTAAGTGGTTTTTTTTTTTTTGTTTGTAACTTGTGTGACTGCACTACGGAGGGGAGGGCACTACTACTGGGGCCACCATTACTGGGGGGGGCTACTACTACTGGGGACACCATTACTGGGGGGGAGCTACTACTACTGGGGACATCATTACTGGGGGGGAGCTACTACTACTACTGGGGACACCATTACTGGGGAGGGGTTACTACTACTACTGGGGACACCATTACTGGATGGGCTACTACTACTGGGGGGGATACTACTACTGGGGACACCATTACTGGGGCGGAGCTACTACTACTACTGGGGACACCATTACTGGGGGGCTACTACTACTGGGGGCACCATTACTGGGGGGGAGCTACTACTACTACTGGGGACACCATTACTGGGGGGGGAGCTACTACTACTACTGAGGACACCATTACTGGGGGGGAGCTACTACTACTACTGGGGACACCATTACTGGGGGGGGCTACTACTACTGGGGACACCATTACTGGGGGGAGCTACTACTACTACTGGGGACACCATTACTAGAGGGGAGCAGCTACTACTACTGGGGACACCATTATGGGGGGGAGGTACTACTACTGGGGACACCATTACTGGGGGGGAGCAGCTACTACTACTGGGGACACCATTACTGGGAGGAGCAGCTACTACTACTGGCGACACCATTACTGGGGGGGAGCTACTACTACTTTTGGGGACACCATTACTGGGGGGGAGCAGCTACTACAAGTTATAACTGGCATAGCAGCACAGAGCTTCCTGCACTGTAATACGCAAAGCGGAATTAGTAGGCTTTAGTCCCATAGGAATGATTTGCTTTGGTGCAATCTCATGACTACACTAAACTGCCTACCTGGCACCTCAAAGGTGTGCATAGCAACAGCTGGAAGAGGTGGAGTATCGCAGGGAAGCCCACCAACTGCTGCAAAGCCCCATGCGTATATGTTCGAATTTCAACATTGCTCAGTATATGAGGGCCCATGCAAAACTCTGTTATGAGGTCTGCAGATGTCTCATTACACCTCTGCTCAAGGCACCAGGACAACTGAAAGGCTTCAAAGCCACTGACCCATAGTCTAGTGAGTCACAATGACCAGCTTGCACATCTGGAAAATATCCGAGAGGGCCACAACTTACTTACTACTTCTATATTGGATCAGCCAAAAACCTACCTAGTCTCAGTCTTTTTATATATACACTATATCGATAAAAGTAATCGTACACCTGACCATTACACCAACAGGGACTGTAATGACATTGTATTCAAATACATACACTTTAATATAGAGTTTGCCCCCCTTTTGCAGCTATACCAGCTTCCACTCTTCTTGGAAGGCTTTTCACAAGATTTTGGAGTGTTTCTGTGGGAATTCATGCCATTCATCCTGTAGAGCATTTATGAGGTCAGGCACTGATGTTATAAGAAGGCCTGGCTCACAATCTCTGTTCCAAGCATTCCAAAGGTGGGGTTGAGGTCAGGGCTCTGCACGGGCCAGTCAAGTTCTTCCACACCGAACTCATGAAACCATGTCGGTGTGCTTTACACCCTTGGCATTGGACTTGGTGATGTGAGGCTTGCATGCAGCTGCTCGGCTATGGAAACCCATTCCATTAAGCTCCCACTGCACAGTTTTTGTGCTTATATTAAATGCAAGTGGAAGTTTGGAACTTTTCAGCTATGAAATCAGCAGAGCGTTAACGACTTTTACGCACCATGCGCCTTAGCAGTCATTGACCCCTCTCTGTGATTCTACGTGGTCTTCTGCTTCATAGCTGAGTTGCTGTTGTTCCTAAATGCTTCCACTTTCTAATAATATCACTTACAGTTGACCGTGGAATATCCAGCAGGGATGAAATTTCACAAGCAGTCTTATTGCACAGGTGGCAACCTATTACAGTACCATGCTTGAAGTCATTGAGCTCTTCAGAACTACCTATTTTGTATCACAAATGTTTACAAATGGAGACTACATGGCTAGGTGCTTGATTTTATACACCTGTTGCAACGAGTCTGATTGAAACACCTCAATTCAATAATTAACAGGTCTGCCCAAATACTTTTGTCCATATAGTGCAAGTCCTGGCCAGTGGAAACACTCAAGAATGATGCTAGTTAAAGCTAGAGATAGAACATGATCACAGATACAACCAGTGAAAAAAACAGTAACTCTAAAGCCGCATACACACTAGATGATTTTTATGAACGATGTGGTCGATAATGATATCGTTCAGTGATATATCGTTCAATATGTATGCAGTGAACGACCAACGATGCACGCTCCTGTGGGTCGTTAACAATGTCTTTTGTCATCCGTACATGCAGGCCAATCTGATGATATCGTCAAGAATTGCCTGTTCAGAGATGTGGCAGGACTTCACTGAAAGATATCTTTCAGTGTGTACACCCAATATCGTTTGTCCTGAACTACAGAAAGTGTAAGGGAAATCTTTCACCAATATAGTTCATACAGCACATCGTCTAGTGTGTATGCGGCTTACATCAAACTGAAATCTTAAAATATCTTGGGTTATGACATGGGGATTTAGGACCTTATTCAGAGGTTGCCGCCTCGATGTTTTGCCAGTGCGCATGCGCACGAGGGAGCCGGCTCCCTCGTGCGCATGCGTGAGACCCGCTTCGACCGACAGCGCTGGTCGTAGCGGATCTCTTTCCAAAGGGGGCGAGCTGTCAATGTTGTTTGACAGCTCGCCCCGTTTGGAAGGCGGGCCGGGGGGGGGTGGCAGCCCAAATGGAGGCATTCCCATGGGGACGCCTGCCGTTTGGGGGAGGCCCCACTGACATCACTAGTGATGTCAGTGGAGAGCTTCCGGCTCTGACAGAGCCAGAAGCTCTCCAGGGCTTACGACAAGTGAGACCCTACCCTCTGACCATCGCGACCATCACCCAAGCGGTCGTTAGAGCTGTGGGTGTTAACCCACAGCCTAACGACCGCAACAGAGGTGGGCGGTCAGGATGCAAGTGGCCGCCCAGTTTCTGAGCGACCGCTTGCATCCTCCAACCGCCTCTGAATGAGGCCCTCAATGTGTATCAGATGGGGATGCAGTCATAATGCCGACATTCATAATGTTGACAGTTATGACGTCAACAGCGTTAGGCTATGGGAGGGGAGTTTAGAATCAGGCTACAGGAGAAAAGGGTTAGAGTTAGGCACTAGGGGGAGGATTAGGATAGGGCAGTGGTTCCCAAACTGTGCCGCAGCTTCTGGTGGCAGGAGCAGCCCTGGCAGTGAAAAAACAACAGGCAGTGGATTGTGAGGCTGTCTGTTGCTGAATCAGGTCCCACAATGCAGTGTGTTGTGGGAGATCAGACAGGAAGTGTCTGATTTGATCTGATGAGTGATGCTGCAGATCGGTGCTACAACTAAAGGTAAGTAAGTGGGGGACATGGAGGGGGGCAAACGAAGAGACATGAAATGGGCAAAGGGAGAGACATGAAGGGGAGCAAAGAGGGCGACATGGAGGGGGCAAGGGAAGAGACATGAAGAAGCAAAGGTAGAGACATGTAGGAGGGCAAGGAGAGATATGGAATGGGGCAAAGGGAGAGACATGGAGTGGGCCTAAGCGAGTGACATGAAAAGGGGCAAAGGGAGAGGCATGGAGAGGGGCAAAGGAAGGGACATGGAGGAGGCATAGGAAGAGACATGGAGATAGCAAATTGAGAGACATGGAGTGGGGCAAAGGAAGAGACATGGAGGGGGCAAAGGGAGAGACATGGAGATAGCAAATTGAGAGACATGGAGGGGGCAAAGGGAGAGACATGGAGATAGCAAATTGAGAGACATGGAGGGGGCAAAGGGAGAGACATGGAGGGGAAAAGGGTTAGGGTTATAAATACTTATTATTTTGGCTTAGGGGTGCCTTGAAAAAATTATGCAGACCCTAAGGGTGCCTCGAACTAAGAAACTTTGGAAACCACTGCACTAGGGGGTTAGGCGTACTGCTTAGGGATACTCACCACTGGAAGCGCCTTTGGATGACAGTCGGAAGTCCTCATCAGTTGACCGCCAGAACGATACTGCTGGAGCTGCCGGACCCGCTGAACCAGGTAAGTCACTACTAGACCACCAGGAATTCTTAACATGTTGACTCTTCATCATGATAAATGTCAATAAGATCAATGTTGACATGGCAATCATGTTGACATTAGGACCATGTCAACATTCTCATGTTGACATGATGAATGTCTACAAAATATACCACAGCCATTGGCAAGGGATTTTCTTTTACTTTATGATGAAGGTATAGCTGTGCTTACTTTAACCTGTTGATCATTGATATGAAGTTTAGAGAGCAGAGTATTAAAAAATCGGGATAATACAGTGAATCGGCATTGACTATTAAGTGTCGTTCATGAACTAAGATTTTTGCCTCTCCGAAGAATGACCAGAGATGCAACAACACGTGGCATAGATGCACAATGCTCAGTACTTAAGTTTCTGCTCTGCAATATTATACTTTAGAAGTAATGTGTTGTATATTCACATCCACTGTTTCTTTGTATTTGTTATTTAGTCCGCTTTACATTATTCATGTTCTGTGTATAGACAGGAGTTGAAAAATAAACACAAGTGTTTCACGTTTGGATAGAAGTAATCTCTTTACTTCGCACCTTGTTTGTATGAATTTAGGATTGCTGGAAAGACATCTAAATAGTGATGTGTATTTAATAACAGGTTTGCTCAGTTATAATGGGACTGTGTATTTACCAGGCATCACACTTCCTGGACTCCTATGCCATCTGAAAAGTAAGACTTTGTCAGTCTACGTTACAGCCACAGCTGCTGAATGTTTATTGTTAGCTGTAGAAAGGCTCCACTTGCTGCTTTGTGCTGGGACAATCACCCAGCATTCCTTTGGAATTACCTGGGGCAAGCCAGGCAACACTGCCCAGTTCCATCTGGTTTCTCTTGGATAACTTATGTTCACAATCAGAAACTACTAGGTAAGGCAAATGTATTTACTTGTAGAACAAGTGGAAGCAAACTTCTGCCACCCCCGTAACAGTGACTGTATATAACTATAAAGCAATCAGTTCTAACACAGAAATTTCTGAGGCTATGTAAATAAAGCAAACATAACATATAGTCACACACTGGAACAGTAATGCTTCTTTATTGAAGTTATACAATAATATTTTGGATAAATTTAACAGATTAAAGCTATGGTGCAAGTGATTTTTGAATTTGTGACTTTAAGCAAATATATACTTTATTCTAACAAGGTGACATGGCCATTGCCAGGTGTTAAGTTATTATTCGAAGACAAAACCATTGCAACATTGACAAGGAGGCATAATTTTTACAAACCATTTTTTGATGTACCACAGTGACCCATGTAATAAATACAGTCCTGATGTCACCTCACTTTCAGGAATATGGCCTAAATGAGCCCAGTATGAATAGAGTTCTAGGAGAACAATGGAAACGTTTAAATTAATGAAGTGTAGTCCCTAAAGTATTAGTAGATAAGATCTTAAATATATGTCTTTACACTTTATTTATGTTACTTGCATATACACATAGATTCTTAATACAATACACACATAGATTGGACCAGGTGTGTCATGTAAGACTTATTGATGCCCAGTACAATGGCCGACAGAGCGAAGATGCTTTTGTCTCCTACTCTGCATTAGCCTCCTCTTCCCACTGTCACCATAGAGCAAGTTCCCAAACGCGGTCTTCAAAGCTCCTCAACAGTCCAGGTTTTAGAGATACCCATGGTTGAGCACAGGTGACTTAATTAGTACCTCAGTCAGTTTGATTCAACCACCTGTGCTAAACCATGGATATCTCTAAAACCTGAACTGTTGGGGAGCCTTAAGGACCGCGTTTGGGAACCTCTGCCATATGTCTGACATAGCCATTTCTGGCAAGCCTCTCACCATGATGGCCAGGCGCCACCTCTTATTACACAATAGAACATGTCCAGAATTAATAGTGGATTATTATTATTGATGTTTTCGCTAGATGCCTGGAGACATGACAGTATGGGAACACAGACCTACCCCATTCCAAGGCAGTGATGCATTTTCACTATAGGTGACTTGAGCTTAAAATGGGAAAAAATGTGATGTTCTTTCTGTTTATTGCAATTACTCGGAGTACTGATTCCAGCCATGTATATCAATAAGTATATATGGATAGAGTGTTTCAGTTGGTTATCATGCATAAAAAATAGTAGTGGGGTCACAGCATTAGCACCAGCCAGGAAACATGGAATCTAAATTGCCATGGACGTAACTAGATTTTTATGGGACCCATAGCAAAGTGATGAAGAGGCCTACAAAGACACTTCCTTTCTTACCGCCAATACTTTGCTGAATGATGGTCTGCAATTCCTTCTTAGAGAGGAAAGGGATCTGAAAATTTCTGTATGAGCAGCATTATGATTAGGGCATACAGGGGCTTTAAATGGCTTGCTTCTTGCTGACCATGTTCACGGAGATATGTTCCTTTGATGAGCAGGGAGGACCTGAACCAACAGCACACCTGATGAAGGGGATGCAACGTGAGTTCTGCTACTTGATGATGTGAGAATAAAAGCTGCAAATGTCTTGCCTGAATTTTTAGCTGAACAGAGTGCCCAGACTGTCATTTCTACATTTGTGTTGCTTTGAAATCCAAGTTGGAAATATCCCTAATTAGTCTGTGAGCACCAGCTGGAGAGGGGTTAGGCTGGTATCTCATGAGAGGAGATCCAGGCGTGATCTTTGCTTTATTTTTTTTGCTTCTTTTTTACATGGGGCCTGGCAGGTTAGGGACCCTGTGATTTCTCTCAGTTACTGACCCCTATAGCAGCCACTTCCCCTGCTACCAAGTTGTTACATTAATATCCAGTCACCCAGGTATGCTAATGCTAATAAGTAAGCTTATGCTGTCCTAGTCCATTTTAGAAAAGGATATCTCACCTTCCTCTACATAAACCTGAAACAAATGTTCTACTCCTCTCAAGTACATTCATGATAACACATCCTGCAGTCAGATAATCCTATTTAAGACCCATTCCAAGATTGGACAGTTTACTGGTTAGAAAAATAGTAATTAGAGTCTACACAAAATAGAAATCAATTGCTTTATTATCATTTCTTCTTACAATAGAATAATACAGTGATATAAGATGAAAAATTTAAATCAAAGTCACTTGAGAGACCAGTCAAATGTGTCAGCTGTTAAAACGACACATCAGTATATCTTCTTGATATTCCATTTTATCAATACTTACCAAAACAATATCACTGAGGCACAGGATTGATGCTGGCTGGGGCCATAAGGGCATAATTCCCTACTCTCCAATATTTCTGGGCATCCTCCTGGACTCCAGGGAAGGTAGATCATCCTCCGAGATCCCTCCTGCCAGTTCTTGTACCTTGTATCTCCCCTCCAGATTCAAATAGTAGTCAAGTATCGATAAGGATTAATGTAATGCTTAGCATGCCTATGGTTAGGGGCCACCTAAACATTGAACGTGTGACAAAATGTCATTCATCCAGTGTTATTAATGTCCCCACAGTGCCTCCTCATGGAGCTCCAACTGCTGACATTGAGAACCAGCAGCCGGTAGCTCCTTAACAGTGAAGCACTTGGTCCTCAATGTCAGTCATACACTGGGAGTGTGGCTCTGGACTTTGATGCCACAATCCAAAAATCAGACGTTGAGCAAAGGAAAAGGATTCCCTGTTTGCTGCCTGGAAATACAGTGAATATATTATCTCCACTGGATGGACATTTCAATGTGTTAGCTTATTTAAGGAACAATTGAGTAAAGAATTGGCAACTGGTTTTAATTTAATACAATATTATGTTTACAAGTTGGACATACTTTAAGCTTGCACTTCCATTTTACTGTCTTTGTCAGCACCAAAGAACATCCCTCTTCCTTGCAAAGTATCAGAAGTTGCCAAACCCACCATTCGTCATCATGAGATGGTGATTACCAAGCTGCTTCTTGCTAAGTAGAATTCCCCATGCAAAGACACGTCTTTTGATGATGGAGACCAATGGGAGTCAACTGTTTCCTAATTAAAAGCAGCATTGTATACTAGTCAAGTGGCACAATGTATCACAATAAGAAACATGATCATAATAAAGATAAAATGAGTGACATAATTCTTCAAGCCTACCTTATTGACTTAGTAAAATAAATTCAAATATGGTTAAACATAATTTCTTCCTATAATGGGATAATTCCTCCCCACTATAAATTATACCCCAAAAAAGTAAAGAACAAAAAAACAGTAAAATAATCATTTAAACAATTTTTTTTTCTTTTTTAGGGGACAATCTATATTGGACTGAATTTCACCATTTTGAACTTTAGTATTATTAGTATCATATTTTGTTCATGATATCTTCAGATTTTATTTTCAATCACTATACTTTTCTAGTACTATGAAACTGAATTTTATTTTTTTGTATAGATGACATCCGTAAGATATGTCAGCACCATTTAGGAGTGTTTGGGAAGTTTTTATATTTATAATTTTAAGATCAACTGTAGATCGACAATATGTTTTACTGTGGCTATATTCACTTGACTGGGCACTTCCAATCCAAAACAGTTGACATCCACCCATATTAAAATTAATAAAATTAATATATATACGTTTTAAGAATTACGTTATTTGAACATAAAATAGATGCAGTGCAAGACTACTTCCACACAGAATAATTTAAAGAGTGTATACCTCCTTAGTGTTTGGATGTCATTGAGCTGTTTTCAGATCCCTGATCATTAAAATAATCAGTTGTTACTGAGAGAATGTTAAGTTCCCAAAAGGACTTGTGCATGTCGTTTTAAGGGTGACAGAAGAAGGGCAGGGAGTAGGATAAATATGCTCTCAAAGATGGTGCTAAACCAATAAAATGAAGTGACCCATAAGCTAGGCAACAGGTCACAGCACACGGCTGCCCATGAACCTGTCATACTAGAAGACACAACAGAAAGGGAATCTAATTTACCCTTATTAAAAGTGAAAACCAGATGGCTGGTTGCAAATCATTTCATCTTTGCTCTGCAGGGAAGACACCAATTGTTCAAAGGTTAAAAATGTAATTTAGATGTAAAATCATTAAAATAAAATGAGTACATTTCATAATACCATTCTTGCATTAATTTAGTCTTGTAGATAATAAGAACTGTAAATATGCTCTGTCTGAAGCAAGTCTTCAGGACAATGTATCAGAAGTAGCCACAATTAACAGTTTTGTGTACTATGGGCCTGATTCAGATGTTTGGCCCCTGTGCATGTGCCGCCTCCGGCGTACGCATGCTCGAGCCCCAGGGAGCAACTGAAGTTCAGTCACTCCAGGGCTTGCTACAAGACGGGGCGGCTGTCGATGGTGAGTGACAGCTCGTCCTGTTTTGTAGGGGGGAGGGGGGGGGGTGGCTGCACAAACGCAGGCGTTCTCTTAGGAATGCCTGGCATTTACGGGCGGCCCTACTGACTTCACTCGTGATGTCAGTAGTGGACTTCCTGCTCTATTAGAGCAGGAAGTCCACTCGGGCTTGCGGGAGCCGAGGCCCTACCACATAATCGCGACCATCGCCAAGCCGCTCGCACAAACTGTGGGTGGTCACACACAGCTATGCGAGCGGCCTGGAGGAGGAAAAAAAAACACCATGATTCAGAGCGAGCACTCGCAAACAGCGAATGCCTCTGAATCAGGCCCTATGTCCCTGTAACCCCACAAACACCGAGGCTGTAAAATGCACAAGTCTGTCAAGTTCAACCTTTTCTAAATTCATGTGTTGACCCAGTAAAATGGCAAGCACAACCCATAGTGAGCAACTGCTAATTTAAACTCACGAGTAAACTGGCAGTTGGAGTAATATTTTGAATGAGAGGGAGATGTATCAAACCTTGATGAGAGATAAAGTGGAGAGAGATAAAGTACCAACCGTTCATTTTCTAAATGTAATTTTACAGCCTGTGGGGTCTATTCATGTAGCTGAGAAAAGCCCTGTTTTACGTTAAACAGGGCTTTTCCCTGCATTTTGTAATTCATTAAAGCAAGTTACCAGGGAGAAGCTTGTCTCATCTTCAGCGGTGCACCCTGCCCGAATCGCATCACTATCACGCTTTCCGTTTCTTTTGCTGTATCGCAATTGCCATTTTAGAAAGGCATTAGGAGGATTGTTAGGGGAGAAGAGCAGAAAAGACTACTCCCTGTTCTCTCTGCCACCTTCTGTGCCAGCAGCCAATTAGAGGAGCCCAGGGCATAAGCATATGCCAGGTTACCTCTTCCTGACTGCCCGCAGCCTGCCCTGCCCCAGTGCCCTCTAGCACCCTCTGCTACTATAGTAAGGTGCCCGCTGTCCCAGCCAGGCAATGTAGTTATCATACCAGCGGACGACATGCCGCCAGCCCGAATCCCGACGCGGGACTTAAGATAGGTGTTGGTATTTCCACGCCTATCTTAGTCCCGATGCCGGAATACAGAAGGACGCCAGCCCGAACGAGGTAAGTTCAGGGCGCCCTTAGTGTTAGGTTTAAGCAGCGTAGCAGGGTTATAGTTAGGTTTTGGGTGGGGGAGGTTAGGTTAGGCACCCCTAGGAGGGAGGGTTAGGGTTAGGCACCACTGGGGGGTTAGGGTTAGGCACTAAGGGGAGAGGGTTAGGTTTAGGCACAAAGGGGGGAGACTTAGGTTTAGACACTAACTTGGAGGGTTAGGGTGCGGGGTGGGGAGGATTAGAGTTAGGCTACAAGAAAGGAGGGTTAGGGGGAGAAGGAGGAGGGTAAGTATACTTACCCGACCCCTGTCGGGATACCAACCATGGGGATGCCGCTGTCGGTATATTGACAGGAGGCATCCCGACAGCTGGCATTACATACTGATTCCCCAGGCAGTGCCCCCTCGCTCTGCCTCTACTTTAGAAGTGGGGGTATTGAAATGTGAATTCCCCACAGGGGTTGGGTACGGGATCCCAGTAGTTGGGACGTCGGCGGTCAGAATACCGACAGCGGCATCCCAACATTCAGAATCCTGACACAAATAGGTAAGTGTCCTAACCCTCCTCCCTCCCCCTGCAGCCTAACCCTAATCTTCCCCCCTAGTGCAACCCCTAACCCTAAACTTAACCCTCCCCTTCAGAGGCGTATCTATAATGGGTGCAGGGTGTGCGGGGAACACGGGCCCCTGGGTACAGGGGGGGCCCCGCACTGCACACCCTGCACCCATAATATTACTTACCTCTCCGGAGTCCCACGTCGGCGCGGGGGTCCGGCGCTATAAAACGACTGGAAAATGTCCGCGTGGCCATTTTCCTGTCGTTTGCACATGCGCAGTACAGGGAAAATGGCCGCCGCGGCCAATTTCCCGATGATCTGTGCATTCATTATAGACTCTGGGCACACTCTAGTGCTCAGAGTCTATAACTCCGGCGCTGGCCGCGCACAGCTCAGTGCGCTGCCGGCCGCCGGGCGGAGAGGAGGGGGCCTGTGTTTCAGACTGCACATGGGCCCTCTCCTCTCTAGAAACGCCCCTGCTCCCTTAGCCATAAAACTTACCGTCAGGATACCATTGGTTTGGATTCTGGAGCCGGGATTCCGACTACTGATGGGATTCTGGCGCCAGTATTGTCCCTTCCATGTGTCCCTTCTGCTCTCTCATCTGTTTCCTTTGTCTGTCACTCTCGTCATGTGCCCATATCTTCTAACTGATTCCCTCTCTCACCCCCTGCCACTCTCACTAATTAATTACCTCTCTCAACCCCCCGCACCACTAACTACCACATATCTGCCCCTCTCACTAACTGGTTCCCTCTATCACCCCCTGCCACTCTCACTAATTAATTACCTCTCTCAACCCCCTGCACCACTAACTACCACATATCTGCCCCTCTCACTAACTGGTTCCCTCTATCACCCCCTGTCACTCTCACTAACTGCTTCCCTCTCTTTATTTAATCCCAGTGACCGGATTGTGTGGAGATGTGTTGCACTGAGGACACATCTCTGATCTGCTCTGGGAAGACGCATCTGGTTCCGGCTTCAGCCAGTGCAGAATGAGGTGACACTGCAGTTTAAACTTGGCCGGCGGCCTTTTGAATTTGATGTTGGTCACTGCTAGTCAGTGAGAAGCTGCCACCGCTGCTGCTTCTGATTGGCTGCCAGTCCACAGGCCACAATTGGCTCGCACCCAGCGCCAAATTCAAAGGTCTATTGCTTAATTTTATTGGCCGCCGGTCTGCGTGCTGGGACTGGCTCGCGGCTTGTGCCTAGTTTAAACTGCAGAGGCTCCGCATTGTGCACTGGCTGGCGCCGGGACCTGATGCTCCTTCCCAGCGGGACACATCTCCACACAATGCCGCTGTTGTTCCAGTACTGGGATCCTATACAGTAGGGGTGGGGAACCTGTGTTCTGCAGAGGGCCATTTTAATATATATAACATTATTCGTGGGCCACGCACCCTCTGTGTGATGTTACATGGGGACGGGGTCACAATTGCCATGATTACAGCAATGCTTGCAGCATCCTGAGGATGCTCCGGGGAGCTGTAAGGGCAGTGGTGTGACCGTCTGAAGCGTCCTAAGGACACTCCAGGTGGCACTGCTGCATAGATTCTGGCTGCAGGGTGCCATTATAGGCATATAAAAAGACAGATTTTGCAAGGGGGCAAAAACTGGAAAAAGAGAAACGAGTCTTTTTGGGGAACTCTTGAAACAAATGTCAATGTAGTATTAGAAATGTTAAAAATATACTTTTATTAATTACCTTGGCTAAAATAGAGTTCAATTCACAAAAGATGCAATTTAAAGACAAACATATAAGACAAATATGTGACACACAAATGCACACAATAGGTAAATCTTAATCAGGATCATATGATCTGTGGTAGCATATACATAGGTTAGTATACTCTATTAAATTGCATACATCATTGTACTGAATCTACCACCTAATAGCTATAACTATCAGCAACATAAATTGTATTATTAGGTATTGATAGTTAAATAATTTGTGATAGGCGAATATAACATGATGTACCGGGTCCTAATAGGTTACCCACTAGATAGATTTCTGTTGGGTAAGAAAAGAAGTACCACACACAGTAGATTGAAAGAATGACCAATAAATCAATAACTAATGTATTGAAATTAAATTTCTAAGGTCAAATTAATTACCATGACAGAGAAAAAAACTGTTATTCATGCAGCGTAATCTAATGTCATCAATTTATAATAAACAGGTACATCTGAATTATTTTGGTCAGATGAAATGAAAATTCTAATAGCAAAGGAAAATTAATCTATAAACAAGCATAAAATATCATACAATGGCCATGCCATAATTGGTTCTGTATAGATCCATGATTTCAAATTGATGAAGATATAAGGTTACATTAAATAAAGCACATATTTCAGAACCCAATTGTTCCATAAATAGTATCCTGGCGTTAGTCACTAATTCATAGATACATCAACCCTATACTGCAGATAAAAGGTAGGTAATCTATTCCTACAGTCTGCGCAGGAAGCAATAATCCCTTTTGGCCAATACGAGCTAACAATGATGTTATATACAGTGTCTGAAAATGGTTATGGATACAGTATATAGCATATAGCAGACTTGGGATACTACCTATCTGTGGAGGTCTAACATCACAAGAGAATTATGCGGATGTGTGTGCCAAAAGACACAGCAATATTGCAGAATCACTATAGAAGAAAGTAAGATCTGTGGTACTGGGAATGCATACCCACTTTTGCTTTCCCTTGGGACAGCGTGACACACAGATGAAATGAAAGTTATGCACTTCTGCTGTTTGAGGAAAAGCTGTGTCTCTCCCCCTGTTACCAATAGGCATTGCAGGGGGGGTCACATGCAGGGAACTCAAATGAGAGAGTGCTTTGAAAAGATAGTAAAGTACCTTGCTAAACAGAAGAAGGACCAAAGCTGCATGAGCTGTGTGCGGGAGCCCTGGTGCGGATGCACTAATCAGTACGCGCGTTTCGCCGATATGGCTTGGTCACCTGATCGCCCTGAAACTCTATTCCCCCTTTTTTGTTTATGCCATTATAGGCACACTGCTATGCAGATGAGGCTAGCAGAAAAAAGCTCAGAGGGCCAGACCAAATGATTCCAGGGGCCTTATATGCCCCCCATGCCTGAGGTTCCCCATCCCTGCTATACAGGATCCCAGGGCTGGGACACTTCACCACTGTGGAAAAATGAAGTGGCAGTGGGAAGTGGCAGTATATCATACTGCCATATACCGCCCCACTTCGAGCACTGTATATGTATATTATAAGGGCACAGTCGTGCCCTTATATTAAGGCAGAAGCGAAAAAAATGGAATTCTCCCATAGAGAATTCCTGAGGGGGGGCATGGTGTTTAAGGGGCTACACCTCAAAAGTTATTGGAGGTACCAAGCTTAAATTTGGCATTGGAAGTTAGAACTGTCGCTCGGTGCTGCCTGCCAAATTTCAGGGCAAAAAAATAAAAAAATGAGGATTTGGGAGTAATCCAAAGTTCCAACTGTCATTTTTTTCTGACACTCAATTAGGAAAACTTTTCTGATGTTCTCTATGGGGGATATTTGGGAAGGCATATCTCAGGGTAGGAGGTAAATTTAGACTTGGGGTTTGTTTTGTTTGGTAGCTAATGTTCCAGGGTAAGGCCTTTTGGGGTTCAGGTAAATTAGACAATTACAGTTTTTAAACTATTACCTCACAAATGTGCCGTTATACAGATAGGGAGCTTCAACTTGTTGGCAGCCTCACATGGTGTCTCCAGCAGAAGGGTGTAATCTGGCTTCTCTTGGGCACACCAAGATGGCTGTCCTTTGCAGGCATTAGTGGCTGTGGAACCCGGCAATTGTGGGCGTTAGAGGCGGTGGAGACACGGTGACGGTGTGGCAGTTAGCCAGGTGGGGACCGGCAGTGGTGCGGGCAACAGCGGTGCAGGTGGTGGCAGTGATGGCAGAAGTGGTGTGGCGGGACCTGGTGGCGGCGGGATCAGGCAGCGGTGCAGGTGTTGGCGGCAGGCCTGGATCCGAAAGGATGCAGTTCCCTCCAAGTCATTTTGCAGAGTTCAGCAGCAGTGCCCATTTCAAAGATGGCCACCGTGAGCCAAACATGGCTCGCAAAGTTATCGCCCTGCCCCCTTGGCTCACTTATATAAGCAAGCGCAGGGTAGTGGCATGGCAGTCCGACGTTGAGGAGGGAGCAGTCAAGAGCTCCCAAAGAAAGAAGACGCTGGAAGTCCTAGTGGGCGGCGGCCATGCAAAAGAGTTGCCACAGGCTGCTGCCCACTAGGTGAAGAGGACACAGAAGTGGCATCCGTGCAAAAGAGCTAATTAGCTGCCACCCCCTAGGTGAAGATGTTGAAGCCTTCGTGGGTTGGTGCCCGCCAGGCAAAGACGCCAAACTCCTGGTGGGTTGGCGACCACCATACAAAGATGCCGAAGCCCTGGTGAGTTGGCTTCTGCCAGGCAAAGACAATGACGCCCGTGGGTGGCAGCAACGGCCACGAAAAAGAGAAAAATGGCACAACCTCCCAGGCGAAGACGCCGAAGCCCTGGCGGTTTGGTGCCTGCCAGGCAGAGACAACAAAGCCCTGGCAGGCTGGCGCCCGCCAGGCGAAGACGTCAAAGTCCTGGGGTGGAGGCAGCCACGTAAAAGAGCTTCACTCCCAGGTGAAGGTGCAGCCAAATAAATTATTTAAAATAAAAAGTATTGTAGTGTGTTTATTTTAATATTTCTTTTACAAGTGTACTACAGGTACCAGTGGGCCCTTAATGTCCCACTTGCTGGTACTTTTGGTTCTCCAAGTACCAGCATGCGGGGGAGGCTTGCTGGGACCTGTGGTTTACCTGCAAATTACAATATTCTTTCAAATGCACCACACTACGCAATCAACCTGGCACCCACCGCCCAGGGGTGCCATGAATATCCCCGGTCATCAGCCTAGGCCTGGGGTTCCCTGGAGAGAGGGACCCCTTTATTGAGGGGGCCCCTAGCTCCCCAGGGATCCCCAGCCTGGGCTGATTAATGGTCAGGGTTAATGCTTCAGCTGGGGGACCTGGTGAAAGGGCTCCCCTGGCTGTGGCATTAGCCCCCTGCTAGAAAAAGTTTGGTGCTGGTTCTGGTAAATACAGGGGAACACTATTCATTTTTTTCCCCTGTATTTCTAGAACCAGGCCCGGATCAGAGCCAAGTGCTGGTTGTGCAAAAGCCCAGTGCTGGTTATGCAAAATACGGAGGACCCCTATGTCATTTGTTCCCTGTATTTTCACAACCAGAACCGGCAGTGTAAAGCCCGGGGCTGCATGTGCTTTTGGCACCTTACACACTCAACCCGGCACCCACCACCCAGGGGTGCCAGGGATAGCCTTGGCCTATCAGCCTTGGGTGCCCTTGAGAGCGGGACCCCTTTATTGGGGGGGTCCCCAGGGATCCCCGGCCTGGGCTGACTAGCGGTCAGGGGTAATGCTTTGGCTGGGGGACCCGGTGAAAGGGCTCTCCTGGCTGGGGAATTACCCCCCCACTAGAAAGGGTCCGGTGCTGGTGCTGGAATTTGCAGGGGAACCTTACTCATTTTTTTCCCCGGTATTTCCAGAACCAGCATCGGATCAGAGCCCAGTGCTGGTTGTGCTAAATACGGGGGACCCCTATGTTGTTTGTCTCCTGCATTTTTACAACCAGGACTTGCAGTGAAAAGCCCGGGTTGGTTGCGCTTTGGGGGTACATTTGTTTTTTTATATTACAAATATTCAACTTTTGACAGATGCATGGATGGATCTCACTGATACGTCCTTACATCTGTGTCTTATTGATTTGATTTACTCAGGTGCATGCCCTGTGTTAGTGAGCCCCTCTGTCACCCACCAATGCCCCTGTGCACTGCACCACACCTCCACTGCTGCCAGTGCCCTGCACACAGCAGCTCACCCCCGCTCTCCCTCTGCACCCCCAAAACACCTCCTGTGTGCTGTCCCCTCCTCCACCCACGCTAGTGTTCCATTTTGGTGCCCTTCTCCCTTGCAGCTGGCCCAGTTTGCTCCTCCAAACCCTGATAGTTAATAAATTATAAAAAAGCTATGAAATTCCATAGACAAAAAACCTTACAGTTTCACTTGTCCCATTAAGGCTTAAGACATGATCTACATTAGGTCACCTTCTAAAATATATCCGCAATCCCACAAAGCTAGGACACAGGCAGTTACAAAAGATCAGTTGAGATGGGAGCAGTTATAAGTGGATGTATCCTTTTACTAAATAAAAGTAAAACATTTGTTTTTCGTTTGGACTTCCCGGTACCGATAGGAACAAAGCATCACACGATTGAAGAATAAAAATAGAAGTGCATTGTGAGAGACTGATCACATGTCAAAATCATGATATTAGAAACAATTTAGTCATTATACTTGGCATGTAAATGTCATCACCTCAGTACTGGCTGCCAAAGTATTTATTCTTTAAAAATTGCTAGCCAAGTGTTATGTGGCACTAAGTGAATAGTAGTCTGCATAGAGTATTTTTTTATTCATGTTGTGCGAGTAGAAATGTATTGACTTTACCAGTTTATATATATATATATATATATATATATTGTGACACAGTCGGGATAGGGGTCCTTCTCCTGGGGTAGTCGGACTCCCTCTTTACACACACAGCAGCCGGAGAAACAGGACACAGTTCTGGGGTTCACGTACAAGCTGGACGGAGCCAGTATTTATTGTACCAGACATATAAACAAAATAAAACATAAACAAAATTCTAGCCCGTTTGGGCTCTAACTAGACAGTAGGTTCCCTCACTATCAGAACACTAAACAAGTTCACGTCCTCAGTACTTACAGGATTGTGGCAAACAATGTCACAGAGCAAGCTAGCCTGCGTGCCTGCTCTCCTAGGTGTGAGACACTCATCCACAACCAAACCCAGCTTATATCAGCCATTTCCAGGTGCAAGCCCTAATGAGCCTGCTACCAGGCTGAAGTCCCAACACCTGGAGTGACCTGTGGATGGAGCCCTCCCTCTGCTCACATCCACACCCCCAGGGCCCATTCCGGCTTTTCACCAAAGCGGACATTTCTAGTCTGTTTTGTCAAACAGACTTCTCCTGGGGGTTTCAAAACACATAGGATAGGGACCTGGGACACACATAAAAGCAATTCCAAACTTTTCCAGTGCTTCTATCACAATATATATATATATATATATATATATATATATATACACATCTACATAAGACTGCATTTGGGTGGGATTATGTCCAATTTCGGCTTCCAATCCGTGGATTATGATTTGGGTGTATTATAAGGATGAAGAGGTTTGACAGATGTCAGAGTTCAGGCTTTTTGTGAACACTGGACGAGTTAGGTGATCTGATAATGCTCCTCTTCAGTAGTTTCTATAGGGGACTCTTAAAAACAGGGTGCTGGTGTGCAGTTTTAGCAGGTGAAAGGCACTGCGGGTTGGCACAGTAATAGATAGGAATAGCAGGAGTGATACCCTGCAGAAGGAATGCTGACACCAACTGGAGTATTTTAGACAGTAGGTGGAGAGCTGGTATCCACACATTAGATATGGAGATTCAAATGAGAGTGCACAGCGGGTGGATTGCTGCTGTTTGCAGGATGCTGCACAGGAGTACTGGTGTTTTTTTAAAGAGAGCGCACAATAGATGATATACAAGTGCTTGCTGAATGCTGCACAGAAGCACGTGTTCTTTGAAGAGAGCACACAGCAGGTGATATGCAGGCGCTTGCTGAATGTTGCTTAAGCACTGGAATCACACAGGGAGTACATGAAGCTTTAGAAACTGCTGAGACTGGAGCCAGGTAACTGGTCACAAATTAAGTTGTTCTGGCGATGTACTGCTGCACCATAGGAGTTTAAGTAGGGTGTCCAGGATCCCTATTGGCTGCTCAAGTCAGCTGGAGGAAAAGCAGCCTCTAGTTGGAGAATCCAGCATAAGCTGACTGTAACCAACATGGTGGTGCCAATGCTGCGCTGGGACTGAGAAAGTTCTGAAAAGATGCTACCCTCAGAGAAGGTTATCAACATAAGTAGCAGGAAAAAAGATAAAATTATGACATAAGGAGGAGATATGTGAATTTAAGTAGAAAGAGAGCTAAATATTTGGGTAACCTAGCTCAAATATTTTTATATTTTCTCCTGTTAGAAACCCACAAATAATTTGCATTAATAATTTGCAGCATGTATAAGGAAAACCATAAGAATAGTACGTTTCCCAAGAAGTCCCGGGAATTTTTTGGTAACCCAATTATATGTGAGCAAACAAATGACATGCTGTCTGATGGAATGAGGAAGTTTATAGTGACACTTAATTAGTTGCACACACGACAAGTACTCTTGTAAAACTTTAGTTGAAGTTGCTCAATGCCTTTCTGAATAACAATTATTTGCTGCTATCATGTAAAGGATGATGGGAAATAGTGAGACAGACTATGGTAACACCCGCAGAATGTCAGGAATGAAGTAATATTCTTCTTTTATTGCAAAAAAAAAGTTTTCTTTATTTTGAATGTTATTTTTCCATTTTCATAACCTTGGTACATAGGGTCTGATTCAGCATGATCGAAATATAGTGTACGCACACATTTTTACTATGAATATATGCTAATCCATAGCGATCAGTATGCTGCCGCATCACTACATAAGGACGCCCACTTCACCTACACGCACATCCGTAATGTTTAGCAAGACTGCGAAACAATCGATACATTCGAGTATCATTGAAGCCTCAAGCACAGTTAAGGCAGGTCAGACCTTACTCAGGAATTTCTCACTTCAGCTCACACCATGAGGCCTCAGGCTGCATATGGTATCGCAGCGGATAATTTATACACACTTCTGCAACGGCGATGAAACGCACTGACACGCCTGCGTTCGGCCGACCACCCCTCCGTCACCACCCACAAACGGCACTTCCTGTCAGTCAGTCTGCGATGGGTCAAGTAGTCACTGGGATCGCAGTCCCGATCGCAATGACTGGTTCGTGCACGCGGACTGCAATGCATCCATAGAACCCAATAATCGGCCAATTGCGTGGGTATAAGCAACTGTGTTCCTTGATGAATCAGACGCATAGTTATGATGCAGCTGAGCAGTGGAGTTATCATTTTAGCCTCTGTTCTGGCATAAGTTATTATAGACAGGGCAAGGAATGATTAAAAAAAATTATATTTCATTGCCACTTGTGGTGATTGTTGAGTTAAATTTCTTGTGTTTATTATTTATTAGACTCAGTATGTGAATGGAAACCGAGTGGGTGGAATGCATGCATGAAGATGCATTGCAACACATTTATGTACGTGCTTTGAATCGACAGCTCTAGAGCAGGGCAATATTCCACCCTGTGTTTGTCACGCCTCCCCAATCATGTGATGTCACGCTGAGAGGGCAGGGCCGTGGCTCAGCAAGCTGCAGGGTTCATGCCTGAAGCCTTCTTTGGACACTGCGAACGGCTCTGCAGCAGCTCTACTGCTATTTTGTACACAACGCAGCTGCGAAAATATGCTAATGGTTGCAAAGATCACTAGAGCATAGGGACGCTCAATGCTGCCTGACTTCTCTTACTTGCATAAATATTGGTAATATCGACGCACATTGAGCAGCCATCTTGCCCTTGCAGCAGGTCTGACCAGCCAAACACTGCAGCTCTCCTCGCACGCTGAGAGCTCTCATGCTGCGAATAGAATCGCAGTGGCTAATTTATGCACGGCCATGAAACGGTGTTCAGACACGCCTGCGTTTTTTTGATCACCCCCAAACGATGACTACCTGTCATTCACTTTGAGAATGGATCCTCTGTGCATACGTACTCGTGGCTCATGCACATTGCGACGTACACGCATGCGCACTGGCAAACAATCGCTCGATCTGCGTAAATATCGCCATTGCGTCCCTCTCTGAATCAGGCTCACAGTCTGTTATTGCAGCAATTGTGAAAAGGTCACTTTCATTTGATGCAGTAGGCGATCCTGCTACTCTATGTTATGGGTTAGTAGGTATATCAACACCTTTCATGAGCAGCTTGAAATTGTCTATTCACAACTAATAAAGATCAGAACAGGTAATTTCACAGAGGTATAATCTTCAGGTTTTGTTTTTGGATTTGCTGTTCTGCAGGATATTATTCTTTACTTTGTGTTTGATTTAGATCTGGATGTAAGTCCAACTATGGACCACAAAATCTACTTTACTGTGCATGCATTAAAATGATGCCGAGTTTAAAGTAAAATGAACTTGCTCTTGCAGCCCCCCTGTCTGGAGAGGAGGATTGGGTATGTATTAGCGGCATGCTGATATGTAGCTTGCACCCTGTAGATGCTGCCTGGGTCGATGAAGCATATTTTCCTGATATGTCATTTAGGATTTGTTGCTCTTAGTGTTTGTTGCAATTCCCAAATACATACTTGTAATGATCACCAACAAGTACAGTATGTACAAATAATTTACAGTAAAAAAAACCCTATAGCCTAGGCAGAGGGCTGGTCACACAGGGAGATTTGTAGGTTCTGTCATAGAGAGAAATTCAATTGTTTTCACCTGCAGCTTTTAGTAATGGGCATTCGACGGAGCAATTCAATTTGCTTCGTTCGGGTATGAGAGCTGCCAGTGCCGACATTTTTGCTTGCAGTCTCCTGAGGTGGCGAGCAGAAATTTGTGAAAAGTCTGTGCTAACCAGCACTTTATACAGGTTTAGCCGCTTTATGCGGCTAAACCCCATACGCGCACGCAGGGGGGGTTTCTGAGTACCCAGAAACCCCCTCTGCCCGCCTATCAGTAAATGTAGTGCAGATCGCAGTGAGTGCGGTCCACACTACACAGTAACAAGCACACCCACGTCCTGTAGTACACTCATAGTATCATACTATCTGGCGGCAGTGTGTTTGTTTTAACAGCCAATAAAAGTCAGACAGACTCTCATTGGCCGCTGCGCCCACTGCCGGAGCCGGCCTGGAGCTCACTCATGAGCTCCACCTTCCGGCTGCGCAGTGGGTGATGGGAGAGACGTCATGACGTCTCTCCCATAGTGCAGAGCAGGCTGGGAGGACGGAGGACTGGACAGCGGCAGGCGCAGGGATTCAGGTAAGTGTGTTTTTTTTTGTGTGTCTTTGTCCTATATATATATATATATATATCTAAGGGGCACTGCATAAGGGTAGGGGCACTGCATAGGGGGGACTGCTACTGGGGGCACTATATAAAAGGCACTACTGGGGGCACTGTATAAGGGGCACTGGATAGGGGGGACCACTACTGGGGGCACTGTATAAGGGGCACTACTGAGGGCACTGTATAAGGGGCACTACTGGGGGCACTGCATAAGGGACACTACTGGGGACTCTGGCACTGCTGGGGGCACTGTATAAGAGGCACTACTGGGGGCACTGCATAAGGGGACCACTACTGGGGGCACTACATAAGAGGCACTACTGGGGGTCAGGGAGGGTCTTTAATAAATCATGCTGGCTGTATTTATTTGCCTGCTGCATTCATGTTTTTTAGTGATAGAGGTGTGTGTCTGTCTGTGTGTGTCTGTGTCAATCAGTGTGTATACCCAGTCATAGGCAGAGTGGTATATTTTACTGTAGTGATCCTAAATCCTGTGTAAGCTGTATCTATCTATCTATCTATCTATCTATCTATCTATCTATCTATCTATCTTTATTTGTGGCTAGATGTTTTTTTATTAGTTCGGTAACCAAGGATTTGGAAATCCCCCTTTCAAAATTTTGAGTTTGCCACTGAACCCGGTGCTTTTGGGCACAACATGTATGAAAAGACGTGGGCGCCCAAAACAATAGAATATCACTGTCCAATCTCCCATCACCTAAGATTTGATCAGGTGCAAAAAACTATTGAATCGGCCTCATAGTGTGGTATGAGGTGGAAATATGTAGGGAAATTGGGAAATATGTATACTATAAAAAATGATAAATTCCAGCAAGCCCTGTAGAACTAGAAGTGTCATCATTCCCTTGGCTGCTAGAACATGTACTGTAGTTCCACAGCAGTTCCTAATACTAAAAAAATAAGTGAATCACACATACACTGATTATTTAAATATATTTGTACATTCACATTTTGTGAAATGTATCGTCTATGTATAGAGTTGGGGCAGCAACGTCACTTTGTTCTTCTTGTGTGGTGTACTTGGGGTAGGATGGTAATACAGGCAAATTCCACTTGTAAAATATGTAACGCTGCCTGGCCAAATGACAAATGAGGTACGTTTTGGAACTGTTTATGTTTATATGTATTGTTTTGTTTATTGCTGTCTTTTTGTAATTATCTCAGTATGGTGGCCTAAGAGTCACATTTGCGCCATGTGTATATATATATATAATATATATATATATATTGTGTATATAT
Organism: Taudactylus pleione; assembly: GCA_031769625.1. Taxonomy (NCBI): domain Eukaryota; kingdom Metazoa; phylum Chordata; class Amphibia; order Anura; family Myobatrachidae; genus Taudactylus; species Taudactylus pleione. The sequence goes on from JAUIMM010000738.1 coordinate 336,701, forward strand.
ATATATATATGTGTATTATAATTATAACAATATAACATTGGTTCTAAATTGGAGTGATCTCTACTTCTGATTCTCCTCTTTTATTTCTCAAGTATCTTAGCATTTTATTGGACAGATTTACAAGTGGCCATGATTGAAATTCCATGAAATGGAAAAAAAAAAGGGAGGCAAAAAGGACATATTGAATGTCTTCTCTGTGAATTTTTCCTATTTTCTTTGATTTGCTAGATTGCCCACAAGGTTACTCAGGCTAGTGCCAACTGTTATGTCCGACCAGGGTCATGTTGCACAACTGGAAATTGCTTTGTAGTCGCTTTGAGTAATCTAATTACCCTCTTCTCTGTCGCCCTGTAGCCCTGATTTGCTATATTGACTGGTGCAGATTTGTATTTCAATTCTGAATCTGCCTTTTATTACACTTCAGAGGGAATTAAATGATCCGCTGTAATTTACCGCTGCTAATTGATCCCCCGAAGCCAGCAGTTAACAGGTATTTATTTTTCCCCGCCTGAGGCAGGTGAAAAAAACAATCTCAGATAAACAGCTAAGTTTTCGCGATTGCTGGCGCGAAAACACATAGGCCCGTGACCTTATAATGGATTCTATGTGTATTCACCCAAAAATGGATAATTTTTCAGACGAATAAAACAGGATCTAATTGAATTGCCTTAAGGCAAAAAAATGCGGTAACTCCCATTTTATTCGCCCGAAGAATGTAGTTATGTGACCAATGCTGACACCGGAATGCTGGCTAGGGATTTATGACAGGCGTCAAGATACCGACGCCAGTCATAATCCCGACGCCGGAATGCAGAACGATGCGGGTCCGAACGAGGTAAATACAGGCGCCCATCCTCTCAGCTGCGGGGAGGGGGGGTTAGGTTTAGGGCACCCCGGGGGGACTTAGGGTTAGGCACCCCCCCGGGAGGGTTAGGGTCAGGCACCCCCCCGGGAGGGTTAGGTTTAGGGTGCGGGGAGGGGGGTTAGGTTTAGGCACTAATGGGGGGAGGTTAGGGTTAGGCAGTAGGGGGGAGGTTAGGGTTAGGCACCTGTATGTTGTATCAGTGGTATAGTAACTGACATTGGGCCCTGATGAAAATTCTGATCTTGGGCATGTTCTGTGTTATGTATACAGTATCACAGCAATATATATGCATTATATATCAAAGCCTTATACAGACAGCAACATTGTGTATGCTAATTCCATGCCACTAAATCTAGTGACAACGGGCCTGATTCAGAGGTAGAAGCATTTAAAACATCAGGCGCAAGATGTTTTGAATCTGCGCATGCGACCAAGATGCACTGCATAGGTGTCCCGATGGTTCCTTCAGGGGGGCGCAGATTGGAACTGCATGGAAATCCATGCAATTCCGATAGGCATTTCTGTGTGGTGACTGGAAGGGTGGCGTGTCTTTCGTCTGCAGGAGTATCAAGGGCATGCCAGTGTCAAGGACTGGCACAGTCCTTGACACTGGCATGCCCTTGATACTCCTTCACGGAAGACGCAGTTTCACTGGCACCGACAGCCATGTACCCAAGGGTTGCTCTAATGTCTGATCGTATAGCCGATGTCCGCTGGAAGGTGCAACAATTTGCGCACCACAATGGATTACAGCCACAGCCAGTGTGCGTCTCAGTAGACAGCCCATCGGATGTGGCATTAGCATAAATTTGCAGTAGCCGCTGCGACAAAAGTTGCGGCCGCTCCTGCATTAGTGGCCACTTCTGAATCAAGCCCAATATTTTTAAAGTATTAGACACAGGGTACAAACGCTCCTTCCACACCCTCTTGTTACTCACCCAGCTGTTTTCTGGTACTTTATCTTTGTCACGACCAGGGCTGTGTGTCACCAAAGATCACGGACCTTACCTGTCCAGGCGCTCTGGCGGGGTCCCTTCAGCGCGGGGTGCTGGCTTCTGGAGGTAACCTTGTTACTAGTGATCTGTCAGGGAAGTAGGCAAGACAGCTGTCTGGTGATTTTACTAGCAATGCTGCAGACTACTGGGCGTCACCATCTTGGATTTGGACATGTGACCTGGTTGAGCCAATCCAGTCACAGCATCTTCCTGGGAGTCCTAGCAACCAATCCTGCACTTTTCCATGGTACTTAGGGGCTGTTTAGAGGCTCTTCAGTGCAACATTCTACACAGCGCAAGCTGCGTGCTAGTTTCTGTGCTCCCTTTGCCTCAGTGATTGCTGCAGTTCATTTGTAGTCTGCCTGCTATTCAGCTCAGTCTCAGTTCCAGCCTAACCACCTCTGATTCCAGTTACTGTGTGCACCATCCTTTTTGCCTACCCAGCTGGAGGTCCTGCCGTCCCCAGGGTTCAAGTGTCCCCTCCAGTCTCCAGTTCCAGTGTCTGACATACTCCACGTCTTCTTCAGTTTGCTACAGTCTGAGTCTCCTTCATTGCATTTCTCATTCATGAATAACAGCCCCTTTTTTTCTTTTCAATACCAGCAAACCGTTCTACGGACATCTCCTGTCTCCACTCCGGATTCAAGTTCTAATCAAGTTGTGACAATCTTCTTACCACTAACATTTTCTATTAAAATAGCCTTTGGTTGATTTTCCAAAGTTACCTTGCTAGAGAAATTCCTCAGATTGACAATGCAGCCCTTCAGGGTAAAACCCCTAATTATATTGACCGTTTTAACTCCTTCCTTTCCAACTTGATCAGCTTTGAGGAAACATTGATTTCCAAAATTGTCCCTTTGCCTTACGAGATGCCCCTCGCAATCATGCAGTCCACTCACATTGAGCCTAGGGGGTAAATTTACTAAGAATCGAGATAGGTTGAGATGACCATCTCGGGTGACTTATTGATTTTTTTCTTGCTTGCAAATTTACTAAAGGTAATGTCGGGTGAATTAGAGAGAGATTTCTCTCATCTTACTCATAAAACTCGGGTGAGATAGCAATCTCAAATCAAATCACCATCGGGCCAAATCAGAAGTACTTTTCACATAAAACATACATCTCTCAAATTTACCAAAAATCGGGATGACAAGCTCGGGTGAGATAGGAGCAAACTCTCTGTCAAAATCACTTTTCAAACTCTCAACCTCCTGAGCTGCGAGATGGTCAGAAACATACACAAATCATTGTGATTTGTGTATGTTTCTTTCTGTAAATGGTTAAAATATGGTTAATTTAACTCGTTTAGCCTCAAATCGACTGTTGGTAAATTTGGTTAAAAAGAAGGGATTAAATCACTAGAATTTTGGCGAGTACCAGCGAGATAAATCACTTTGAAAATCGGGACCACCTCCAATATTAGTAAATTTACCCCTTGAGGTGTTATGAACTTGTTATACATATATATATATATATATATATATACAGTGTATATATATATATATATATATATATATATATGTATATACATATATATATATATATAATTATTTTTTTTTTAATTATTCTTTCCTACAATGATAAGTTTCAATGGAAAACAGTTGCTTTCTTGTCCCACCACCCTTCACCCTCACAGACTTAGCAATGTTTAACATTGCCTCAGTGAACTACAGTTATGGCTAAAAATAAACCTCTTTGCACAGACCATTAAACCAGAATGGCCGTCAAAGTATTAAACAGTTTACAAAAGTCTTACATCCAATGCTTTCATAACAAAAGCAATTACAGCAACTGAGTCACGCAGGAAGATCGCCAAGGACTGGAACATCAGTCTTAAAGGAACACTAACACAATCAATGTTTTTCCTGGGTCATGTACCTATTTATTTACTATTTATACAGTACATACAAGAAAAACAACACCAGCACCATGGTAACACATTGCAGTAAACTAAGAGATTCTATGACATAAACACAGCCTGTTATCCTGAAGCATTATATATATTTATACTGCCAGTCTCAAATATATGGTAATTTGGCTGTATAATTGATTTTAGTCTATGCTATACATTTGGGATGTGATAGTTGGTTTTTATCTGTCCTACACTACACTAACACACCGCAGTATTTACTAACATTGCATTTATGTGTTCACCCTAACTATAACCAGAACTGTAGGGAGAGCTGAACGAGTGGTGCCATCTTCCAGGGTGCAGTGCCCTGAGGGCGACACTGTCTGGTACCACGGCCCATGCATTTGATAGCACCCTGCAGTTTGTAGAGTCACCTGGAGCATCCTGGCAGGGATGTATCTCCTGTAGGTGGCCCACACCCTCCCGGTCTGACATAAATTTCCTCGGGATGGGGCAGGGTCGGCACACAGCAGCAGGGAACCCTGCTCCACCGCAGACTATAGCAACCAATCTAATAATAATCTAATAATATTAAACTTGCACTCGATAGATGAAAGCTAATTAATAATTAGTTGCTGTAGTTCAGTGCAAATATTGCACCTAAAGAATAGTAAATGAGCCCTAGTAACTACAAAAGGGATTTTCATTCATATAGTGTGGTTCTGAGCCACTTAGTCTAACTTTGAGCCATTTAACTGTTATGCGGCTACCCTAAACATTTGCATAGATTGTATAAGGACCGTAACTAGGGGTGTGTGCCTGTATTTGGCTTATAGGGTGCCTGGAGAGCCTCCGTGGTGCTGCTTGGCTCATCCTTGGGACATACCAGGCACTCGGCTTCTTCCTGGTCATGGCAGCCCCACCCCTTCATCATGACATCATTACATCCCATGTGCGGCACACAGTGGCGGAACTCCCGGAGACAATGGAGTCAATTGCCGCCGGGCCCCAGCCCTTAAGGGGCACCTGGCTCCATTGTCCCCTGGGCCATTCCGGGCACTGCTATGGAGATGGAGTGCCGCTGATCGGCGCTCCACCTCCAGCGGCGTCAATACGGGGGGTGCGGTCGCACCCACTATTTACCGGGCGCCCGCTGAGTGTGTTACCAGCAGGTGCCCAGCTCCTTCTTTCTCCCCGGCGGTAACTGGAGGAACGGAGCTCACTCCTGAACTCCTCTTCCGGGTCCCGCAATACACTATGGGAGAGATGTCATGACGTCACTCCCATAGTTCCGAGGAGCGGGCGCCGGGGACGGAAGGCAGCAGCACTGGAGCGGGGTTTCAGGTAGTTGTTTTTTGGGTTTTTTTTGTATGCGTATGCGCTCGCGGGGGGGGGACCCACTACAGGGGGCATTATTGGTGGCTCACTACAGGGGGCATTATTGGGGGCTCACTACAGGGGGCATTACTGGGAGCTCATTACTGGGGGCTCACTACAAGGGGCATTACTGGGGGATCACTACAGGGGGCATTACTGGGGGCTTACTACAGGGGGCATTACAGGGGCATACTACAGGGGCATTACGGGGGCTTACTACAGGGGGCATTACTGGGGGCTTACTACAGGGAGCATTACAAGGGGCTTACTACAGAGGGCATTACGGGAGCTTACTACAGGGGGCTTTCTACAGGGGGCATTACTGGGGGCTTACTACAGAGGGCATTACTGGGGGCTTTTTACAGGGGGCATTACTGGGGGCTTACTACTGGGGGCACTACAGGGAGTTTACTACTGGGGGCTTACTACTGGGAGCACTATAGGAGGCCTTACTACTGGGGAACTGCAAAGGGGGACCACTACTGGAGGTACTACATAGGGGGACCATTACTGGGGGGCACTACATAGGCGGCACTGCATAGGGGGACCTCTACAGAGGGCACTGCACAGGGGGACCACTACTAGGGAAACTGCATAGAGGGGCGGCAGCTGGGGCTGGCATAGATGCTGGGGGCTGGTAAATTTTAATTTGGGGGGTGCACCAACATTTATCTTGCCTCCGGGCACCTGGCATGAAGTTACGCCACTGGCGGCACATGAGCATCAACCTGGGATTTTTTTAGTGGAAATGGGTCAACCCAGGTCAAGTGTCCTGACCAAACGTGGTAGCTAGGAGGGTTTTTACCAAGAAGGACCTGGGTAGGGCTCAGTGGAAACGAATAATCGGGTCACCCGACCCAGGTCCCGTTTTCAGCATGGGGAGATCAGCGGTTGGAGATGATGTCATCTCTAAGCACCGCCTGACAAGTTTCACTGCACACGGGTGTAGTGTGAACGGCGCTGACCCGGGAATAACCTGGGTCATTGCCACAGTGGAAAAGGGGCTGTCCTGGGACCCAATTAGGATCCATGTTCCAAATCCTGAATCAGACCTGAGACCTAAATGTAAAAGAGTTATTACTCTGCTGGGACTGAATCCAGAAGTAAAATGATCACATACCGTAAGCGATCAATTTACTTTTAAAGATTCATGCAGACATATCCCTATCATAGCCTGGGTCCCTGCATTAACTTTTTGATACATTGCTCTTATAGTTTTTTTTATTGCTGCAACACAGTATGTTATCAGAGTTTTTATGTGAGTGTTGATAAATAATTTATCATGTACTACAGTACATGTTGTATACATGTGTGCTATTACTAGCATACCTCTTTATTACATTGTAGCAGTTTGGACAATTTCCAACCTCACCATACAGTTTTAAGTCACAGCTACTTGTTAGATACATAATTAAAGACAAAATACCTTATTGTTTCAACAGGTATACTTTAATGTCAACACTGCCAGACCTTGTTACACTACAATTAAAATTAAGTAAACTTTTTTAAACAGATCTTATGAGTCACACGACAGGTTTATGTTTGCATCTTAATTTTCTAACATACAGTATCTTGCTGTTATTGTCTCCAACCTATCCATGACCATGACATTCATTAATATACACAGTCGAGTAACATTATTATGACCACCAGCTAATAGCCAGAGTAACCGCCGAGTGCAGCACGGACAGCAGCCAGACAGCCTGGGAGTGACTCAATAAGGTGCTGGTAGGTTGGCACAGGTATCTGGAGACATGCTGATGCAGTGCATCCCACAGCTGCTGGAGGGTGCGTGGTGGAGTATCCATAGAGCGAACACAATGCTCGAGGCGGTCCCAAAGATGCTCAATTGGGTTCAAGTCCAGGGAATTAGGGGGCCAGGGAAGTACTTGGAAGTCTTGGTTGTGCATGTCCAACCACTGCATTGTCTTGCTGGAAGATTTCATCTGCCTCAGGGAAGACAATCAGCATGTTTGGGTGTATGTGCTCTGCAATGATGGATTCATAACCAAATCAGTTGAGGGTGCCTTCCACATGGATGAGTGAGCCAAGAGAATGCCATGAAAACATTTTCCAGACCATAATGCTGCCACCACCAGCTTGTGTTCTTCCAGCAATGGTTGCAGGGTGTTTGTTCTCCGATGTTTCTCGCCTGACACACCAACGTCCATCCATTCGATAAAACGGAAAATGGGACTCATCGGAGAAGGCAACCCTTCGCCAATCAGTGGAGGTCCAATTCCGATACAGGCTTAATAATGTAAGCCTTTTCCCCAGATGCACCTTCGTTCGCATATATATATTCTGTATTCATTAATTCGAAACACTATTGGTCCCAATCAATGTTCTTGCCTCATTTTGGATTTCTTATAGGGGTATATGCAGAGGTGTCTGAAGAGAGGAGGGGGCCCGTGTGCATTCCCCGTCTGGGGCCCTCCCCTCTCTCCCTGGCGGTTGGCCGCGTCACCGCAACAGTAAACTCTGGGCATTAGTCTGTGCCCAGAGTCTACTGCTCATGTGCAGGTCACTAGGAAAATGGTGCAACAACCATTTTCCCAGTGATTTCCCTAGTGCGCTTGCGCAAAGCAACAGAAAAATTGCCACAGTCCCCATTTTTCAGATGTTTTGTCCAGCACTACGGCCCGACGCGGGACTTCGGAGGGGTATGTATTAAAACATATGGGTGCAGGGTGTGCGGTATGCCCCCCTGGACCCAGTGTGCATCGCATACCCTGCACCCATTATAAATATGCCCCTGAGTATATGTAATAAATGCTCCATTTTTGAGCAGAGTGGTGTTAGTATTTTGGACCAGGTTGCTAGTTATTGTGTGCTGGCATTGCATTATTTTTTCCCCTGTCCCTCATCCCTGTCACCCTTATTTCCCACTTGTCTTCTTGCCTCTCATATCTGTTTCCACGTCTCACTGTCTCTCATTTCTGTCTTCTTCACAGCCCCTTAGATCTCATTTTGATTCCCCAACATGGAAGAATGGGCAAATATTCCACAATCTAGGTGCTTAAAGCTGGCAGAGACATATACAAACAGACTGATCGCTGTAATTGCAGCTAAAGGTGGCTCTACAAACTATTCAGAGCTGTCTGTAACTAATAGGTGGAATTCAAATTTAGTTATTACTATTCCAGACACACAGTAGGGAGAAGGATTGTGTGAAAAAAATGACTTCCAAAATCTGCCGATAGGAATAATATGGCCTCGTTCAAAGGGTCAACAAGCACAAAGCTACATTGGAGGGTTATTTTTAGATCTGTGCTAACTTAGGCAAGGACTCATTTAATCAACTGTCTGGCCTGACAATCAGCTTGAGTGATAGGAGGGAAACAGTTATCACTTATATAGAGATATGGAGTGGAGCAGTTGTCCATAGCAACCAATCAGCCTCTGTAAATTTATAGACTGTGCTAGACATAAGATAGCTAGCAGCTCACTGGTTGCTGTGGGCAATCTCTCCATTTTATCTCTCTTGAAGGTTTGACACACTTCCCAAGTCCATCTCTGCTATTCTGTACAGAGGTACCTCTCCTGACAATTTCCGCTGATAATATAACCCGCTACCTAAATGATTTCCAAGGCACTTGCAGGGGTGTCACAGGTTGATGGTCCAGGACCAAATACAATTATCTATGGTTAATGTGATTGGCAAAACCAGTGCTGGTGATTACAAATCATAAAATATGTGAACAAACAGAAGCACAACCCCGTCCACCACTTAACTAAACCAAAGCATGACAGGTAAGCAAAATTTACTTAATTTAATTTGTCAATAAGAAAATGTTGGCCTAGGGGTGCTATGAAAATAATGCTGATACTCCAGGATGCCGTGATTCAAGAACGTTTGGGACCCATTGCACCAGCTCAACTCAGGCGGTACCTTAGATGTTAGCAGTGCTTCTGCACTGTGGTGATGATCTTGGTGGCACAAAGGGAAAAATGTTGTTACTTGACTGGTGTCTCCTTAGCTACCAGCAGTCCCAGCTACTATAGCCAGGAGAAATTATATCATACACTGCTCAGTCAGTTACTCTGACACTAGACCTTCCTTTTCATGACATTTACCTAATTATCTGACATGGCCCTAGTGATGAAATACACATCAACCATGTGTGGCACACACTATAACATGGTAACATTTAATCTGTAGTATACTAGGGTAGCAACCTAAACCTAGTCTCTTCACCATCCTCAGACATACTGTATGCTTCCCAGCAATGTGTAGTAATGTTAAAAGCTAAAACCTTTATACAGTATGGTTTATGTATTTCATTATTTGGCACAAAATCAGACATGTTCTTTTTTATTGCTCATTATGGAAGCTGATGTGATTGTATGCTTCACTGTAAGTCCAGCTTGCTGTTGCATTGCAACTGAAATCTTTTTATTGCATATGTACATCAGCAGTTATTTTTTCTTAAGAACTAAAATATAGTATACAGTATATTCTATTTCAAGACTTGCTTTGTTGTGTCTGCAGGTTAATATTAATTAGTTCCTACAATGTCTGCAATCTTCTATGTATTACTAATAAGATGATGCATTGGGAGATGAGTTCTTGCCATGTTCCCTGTCTACTGAGCACTAGAATAGCTAATCAAGAATGTAGTATTTGCATGCTTTTTTATAGGTGTAATAATGCGCCTGTACACAGCCAAGTTTGTTTCTTCGCCTCATGATAATTTAGCAAACACTTGGGCATATTGCAGGTCATGGAAGAAGCCTAGTGGTTAACTTTTCCTTTTACAAACAATCACTGTAATTAGGAAGACCAAACCAGCCATCCATGCCAAAGTAGTTTTTGTCATATGTATGAATGAAAAAGTTAAAAAGCAGAATTGATTGTTTGTGTGATACCCAGTGGCGTAACTAGGGTATTTGGAGCCCTGGTCAAATTTGAAATGGGACCACCCCTCCCACGATATGTGTGCGCGCCGAAGGCGCCCGGAAAAAAAATGGTCACTTAAAAATGGGGCGTGTCAACATGACACACCCCTTTATTTTCACGCTGAACATTCTTATCCATATGCACCTTAACACCAGTAGTGCCCCTTAAACAGTACCCACAGTATGCAGTTGTGGTCCCTCTTATGCAGGCTCAAAGTGGTGCCCCTTATACAGTATCCCCAGTAGTGGTCCCCCTTATACAGCCCCCAATTAGTTCCCCTTATTCAGTGCCCCCAGTAGTGGTCCCCCCAAATGCAGTGCCCCATGTAGTGTTCCCCCTTATACAGTGCCCCCAGTAGCAGTCCCCATAGTGCAGTGCGCCCAGTAGTGGTATCCCCTTATGCAGTGCCCTTTATATAGTGCCCCCAGCAGTAGTCCCCCCATGCAGTTTTCCCAGTAGTGGTCCCCCTTATGCATGCACCCAGTAGTGATCCCCCCCTATCTAGTGCCCCTGTAGTGGTCCCCCCCAGTGCAGTGCCCCTAGCAGTAAGCCCCTTACATAGTACCCCCAGCAGTAATCTCCCCCCCCATGCAGTGCCCCCAGTAGTGGTCCCCCAGATGCAGGCCCCCAGTAGTGATTCCCCCCTATCCAGTGCCCCCTGGAGTGGTCCTTCCTATTATTGCCCACAGTAGTGGTCCCCCCCAGTGCAGGTCCCCTAGTAGTAGGCCCCTTTTATAATGCCCCCAGTAGTAGTTCACCCCAAGTAGTAGTCCCCAGTAGAGGTTCCCCCTCCCGATTAAGTGCCCCCAATAGTAGCCCCCCCCCAGTAGAGGTCCCCCCAGTAATGGTGCCCCCAGTAGTAGCCACCCCCAGTAGTAGCCACCCCCAGTAGAGGTCCCCCCAGTAGTAGCCATCCCCCTCCCCCGTTGTGCCCCCAGTAGTGCAGACAGGTTTAAAAAAAATATATATACAAATATACTTACCTAAATCCACGCTGCTGCTCCGGACCGCGACAACCGGTCCCGCCGCCGCCCGCCAGTCTTCCTGGGCTGGTGCGCTCAGCATTATGGGAGAGACGTCATGATGTCATGACGTCTGTCCCATTACCCACTGCAGGAGCACCCTGCTCGCCCTGCCCTAGTTACGCCACTGGTGATACCCTGCAGTTGCCATTTTGGAAAGGTGTAGAAGCTAGTGTCATTTTTGTAACCCTGGTTAGGGTTACGGAGATAATTCATATATACAATTGAAACAGGTATATATTTTCATTCATCTTTTTACAGCAAAATGCTATTTATGAGGTAAATGTTAAATATACTGTAGGGATAGATGTGATGTGATGTAAATATAAGTAAATATGTGGAAATGTATGTACCCTGTGCATGTTAGATATCTATGATGTCAGTGGACTTTGGTGCTTCATGCTGCAGATATACATTTCACAGACATTGGTGATAGTTGCAGAAGGGGGCGGAGTAATATAGATGGGAGTGAATCGGTTCCTGTCAGGAAAATAGGATCCGGTGAGAGGGAGGACATATAACAGCTGTTAGCAGCAGTTGAGAGGCAGTCTCCTGATCCCTCCCTCCAGTGCCTGCCCTCCTGTCACCCGGGCAGCCAGTGAGCAGCTATGAACTGCCGGGCGCAGGGGGGCAGAGCCGGAGAGGGAGCCCAGCCGGAGCTGGGGAAGAAGGTGAGACAGTGGCACCCACCCTGTCTTGCCGATGATGCCAGAGAGGCGGCGTCGCGGGAGGTGGACCCGGTGCGATCTGGGTGATCCCTGGTGAGAGGAGGCGGCTCGCTCAGACAGCAGGCCAATGGTCGCAGTGGGACTGCCGGCGTCATGGAGCAGGCGCCGGCTACAGTTGGCCAGGAGGTGGCTGTCGGTAGTCCCCCTGTGATGGAGGTCTGAGAGGCGGGTCCTGGGCAGGCAAATCAGCCTGTATTCAGGCTGACTGCAGAGGCTGAAGCAAGCAGCAGCTCCCACTACAAAGGACAGCCCGGAGGCTGTATCTCTATACCGCAGGGGTGTGAGTACAAATACAAGCACCACACTCACAATAATCACCAGCTACCCTTCAAACATTACTCAAAGCTTAATTTCTGCCTAATCATATAACCCACTTACTAGCAAGCTGAGGCAGCAAAGAGTAGGGACCAAAAGGGATAGATAACTCAATATCTATAAGAGACTGGTGGGACTTAGGAAAAAAAGCTATTCCCTCAGGGAATACAGGAAGAATTTGCAGCCTGAGGCAGATGTAAGTCAGGGGGAGTTGGTGTATGCATCTACTGTACTATATAAAATAGTGCCAGTTACACTTATAATCCACAGCACACAGCACCAAACTCGGGTTGTTGCATAGGCAGGACTGCTGTATAAATATCATTATTTTGGAGTATGAATAGTTATATTCATTGTTACTGTGATGGAATAACCCCACAGGACTATATTTGTTGATATTGCAAGGTACCAGCATAAGCACATTATATGGACTTAGATATATTGTGGAGGGGAGTCCAGTTATACTAATCTATGGCATGACAAAGTCTATAATACGACCGAGGAAAAGTGAAGGCTTGCTAGAGGAAAAGCCCCATAAGGATAATTAACAAAGACAATATCTACACTTCAGAAACTGAACCGGGACTATAAACTCTGGATTGGAACTATTTATAAATATAGGGCCTGATTCAGAGCCGTTCGCTATTTGTGGTCGTTCGTTCAAAAACAAGGGGTGGCTATTCAAATGATCCGTTCGCAAATTGCAGTCTGTTCCCACCTCTAAGTCTGAACGAGCGAGCAAAACATACGCTCGTTTATTTGATAAAAACGCCCCCTGGCCGCACGCACCATACGTCATGTCCGCTATTTATTAGATTAATCGAGTACATCGTACAGCGTATGAACTGCTCGCTATTCTTGTGGTTGGTGTTTTCAACCGTTATTTTGCGAGCAGTTCTGAGTTAAAAAAAAACAAGTGACGTGGTCAATGACGCTGCTGTATTAATTATGCACTCCCTTAAAACGCCCGTTTTGACCTTTAAGCACGCCTGCGTTCGGATCTCCACTCCCCGTTTTCAAGCACCTTCCCCTGTTACCACCCACATACGCCTCATTCTGTCACTCAAAATAGCAGGCCCTCGCTATATTGCGTACCAACGATTTTCGGCCGCACTGACTGGTTCGCGCATGCGTACTAAAAACCGTATGCATGCGCAGATGTGCGAACATCGCTCGGAACGAGCGTACTGCCGCTAGCGAGTGGCTCTGAATGAGGGCCATAGTCTCCTAACTAATGTTATAACATTGTTTAAGTTTAAGGGTTTTGTATATTAAGCAATGTATTGATGTAATACATGGAGTTGTGTTTATCCTCTGTATATTAACAGCAGTTTATATGCAAAGTACAAGTGAAGATCCTTTACTTATATTCCTTATAAAAGTAACTTTAATGTTTTTTAACTACTGTGTGTTTACTTACCTGGAGTGATTACAGTGGGAGATCCATTACTGCGGAATCTGTGGAAGGAGAAGACATAGGTGGTAAATGTGAAGTGAAATGATACAGTATTGTATGTGGTTACGCATTATCTATACACCACACTATATATTCTATCACTGGGTTTTCCCAGGTGAGCCCTTTTGACATTCAAAATAATTAACCTGGGTGGAGGCACTGACAATGGGGACGTACAACACCAATAGAGGGTAAGGGTGGGTATATTAGGAGTAACAAAGGAGTTAGTAACCTGGTGACCCTTTAGTGGTAAAAAGGGGGGTTACATTTTGAACTAAAGTTGATTTAAAAAAGATGAGTTGGAGGGATGGAGAGAGGAGAGCTGAGGGAATGCTATGGCACAGTGAAATATTTTTGAGATGGAAACGGCAGGACTGTGAGAGGTACTGAATGTGTGGGTTGAAGGAGAGAGAGGAGTCTAGGATAACTCCAAGACAGTGCACTTGAGGGCTATATAAAGTGCCATCAATATATAATGAAATAATGGGAAGTGAGGTTATGCGGGAAGGTGGGAAGATGATCAGCTCAGTCTTATGGTGCATACATACGGTCAGATTTTTCTTTAGATCTGAACGATAACGATTTTAAAAATCGTTCAATCGTTCATATCTGAAGGAAAATCTGACATATCTGACATGTTTGTCAGATGAACGATGCGCGTTCCCCCTTGTCAGATAACGATATCTGACATCTGATGTGCTTGCAGTCAGATTTGGATGATTCCATTCATATTAATGCAGTCAAAAATCGTTCATAGTTCAAATCGTTGGTCAAATCGTTCATCAAATCGTTCAGATCGTTCAGATCATTCAATCGTTCAAATGTTCATCTGACAAATTTGACCGTGTCTATGCACCTTTCGACATGTTAAGTTTAAGAAAGCACTGGGACATCCAGGAAGAGACAGCAGTGAGACAGTTGGAGATGAGAGTGAGGAGAGTGATGGGAGAGGTCAGGGGAGGAGAGATGTAGATCTGAATATGATCAGCATAGAGATGATATTGGAGGCCAAAAGAGATGATGAGTTCAACTAAAGTGGGGGGAAAGTGGAGTCATGAAAGAAGAAATAGTCAGATAGGTAGGATGAAAGTCAGGAGAGGGCAGTGTCACATAGAATAAGGGAGTAAAGGATTTGCATGAGGAGAGGGTGTGTGAAAAGCAGCAGAGAGGTTGAGGACAATGAACATAGGGCCTGATTCAGACCCGCTCGCGAGCGCTATGTGCTCGCAAGTGGGTCAATGGTGTCCCAGTGCACATGTGCATGACGGAGCCGGCTCCGTCGTGCGCATGCGCGAGACCCGGATAGTGACGGGTAAACCGTCGCTCCGGGGCTCATACCAAAGGAGGCGTGCTGTCGATGTTGAGTGACAGCACGCCCCCTTTGCTTTGGTGGGCGGGCCAGGGGGGGTGGCTGACCAAATGGAGGCGTTCCCATGTGAACGCCTCCGTTTGGGGGCGGCCCCACTGACATCACAACTGATGTCAGTGGGAGAGATTTCGGCTCTGTGAGAGCCGAAATCTCTCTGGGGCTTGCGGGCAACGAGGTCGCTCTAAAAAACAAGAA
Source organism: Taudactylus pleione (assembly GCA_031769625.1). Taxonomy (NCBI): domain Eukaryota; kingdom Metazoa; phylum Chordata; class Amphibia; order Anura; family Myobatrachidae; genus Taudactylus; species Taudactylus pleione. Next base: position 351,775 of record JAUIMM010000738.1, read on the forward strand.
GGCCAGCTCTGATTCAGAGCGAGCGCTCTGTCAGAGTGTCCGGCTCTGAATCAGGGCCATAGAGCAGAAGCCCTTGGATTTGGCAGCAAGGAAGTAATTGCTGACTTTCATGATTGGGTGTGGCAGCGGTTGACGTAACTGAGTTCCACTCTTACCAATAAGAAACAGCTTAGTGTATAAGTGGGAAAAGGAACACAAAGACTAGATACTGAGGGACTGGATAGGAATACATAACTTTGTTTGACAAATGCTGGTGCAGCTGTTTCAATCGAAAAGGTGAAGAACAGGATGTGGTGTAAATCACAAGATTCCATGGATCCATCCAGTTCGGTCAACAATGTATGTTGTAGTGGAACTGTGTTTTCATTGGGTAACTTTAAAAAGCCTGAATGCATACTAATTGCCGGCAAAAATCCCAGCAGAGCATGGAAAGGCTATTCAATTAAACAGCCTTTTTCTTGCGCCGAAAAATTGGGATTCAGGCGCGGAAACCCACTGATTCCACATAAACTACAGAATCAATGGGTTTCTTCCTGCGCGCGAACCCTATTTTGTGTTTTTTTACACTGACTTTACAGGATGCAGTCAGGAAGCCGACGGTCGAAATGTCAACCATCGGTTTCCCGACTGTGAAATCCCGGCAAGGTACTAATGACAGGCGTCGAAATCCCGACGCCTGTCATTATACATACGCCGGGAGCCCAACGCCCGGCATACCAAATGAAGGAAAGCGGGCGGCGGGTGCAGACAGCCATCGGGGGGTTAGGGTAGGGGCTCCCAGGGGGGACTTATGGGTTAGGCTAGGGGAAGGGGGGGTTAGGGTTAGGCACCCCCGGGGGGGCGGTTAGGGTTAAGCTTCCCCCCCCCGGGAGACTTAGGTTTAGGCTGCTGGGACGGGGGGGGTAGTTTTAGGCACTTAGAACGGGGGTTAGGGTTAGGCATTAGGGGGGTAGGTTAGGGTTAGGCACCCCTTAGTGAGGGTTAGGGGGGTAGGGATAGTTATACTTACCTAAATCCCCTGTCGAGATCTTCATTACTGCCGGTCTTCCAGTGTCATTCATACTGATGCCGACTTAACCTAGCAGCTCCATGAGGTGTGAGGTTCAGTCTGACTGCGGGGATTCACGTGTGGGGTAATCCCTACTGATTGAATACCTCTGGCGCAACTAATTGAATACCCCCCTATAAATATCAGACTTGCCTACTTTTCCAGATTTGCCATCACACTCAGCCTACACGGCACCCCTCCCCCCAGCTCCCTAATATTTGTAGGTGCAGAATCGTGGGTGCGAATGGACCTCTCCACAAATCCCATAAATGTTCAATTGGGTTCATGTCGGGTGAACATGATGGTCACACCATTTGTCGGAACACCCCAGAATGCTCCTTGAACCAATTCTAGACAACTTGGGACCATTGACACTGTGCATTATTTTGCTGAAATATTCCATTGCTGTGGGGGTACATGAAATCCATGATGGGCTGCAAATGGTCATCAAGCAATGCAACATAGCATTACTGGTCAATGACTTGTTCGTGGGGACCAGCGGACCCAACCCATGCCATGTGAACACATCCGTCTCCATTATGGAACCACCACCAGTCTGCATGGTGCCTTCTTGACAACTGGGGTCCATGGCCTCATGGGGTCTGCGCCAAGGCACTGTCCACGGTGGATAGTAGTGCCTTCCATTATGTATTTCTGGTACATTCGTGACACTGTAGATCGAGGAATGTTGAATGCCCGCACAACTTCGAAAATGGAATGTCCCATCCGTCGTGCGGCCATTATCATTGCCTGTTCAAACTCTGACAATTCACAATACAACTGATGCAGGTCTGAGCATTTCCAAGACCTCACAGTACATACAGGGGCGCCGAGAGGGGGGGTAGCGGGTACAAATTGCCCGGGCTTCCTGAGGGGCCCGGCGGGGGCCACAGCAGTCTCCTATGCCTGTGGGGGGGATCGATCACACTGATCGCGCCCCCTCTGGCTTTGCACCGGGCTGAGGGGGCTCAGAGCGTGGCCACGCCTCCCACAATTAGGCCACGCCCCCTGTTACCCTGGCCTGCCGCGGCTCTTGGTGGGCCTGAGTACATATATATGATTCAGCAGGTCTGGCACGCCCTGTACAGTGGTAGTACTTACCTGGGTGCCTTCACCGGGGGTGCAGCAGTCCAACCGTGGCATGAATCATTTCTCAGGCAGCGTTTGTGCAGTCAACATTTCAATGCCTTTAATGGTACAGCACTTTCATCAAGACAAACAAGTTATCACATAAGCTTACCTTAAATAACATTATACACCCTGTGGATACCATGCTCCGGAGTATGTTTGTATTCCTGTATTCTTTTTGAAAGAAGCTGATAGGATGACAGTGCCCCATGAAGGTAAATTTTCATTTAGCTCCGATTCCACACAAAACAAATATTTACTTAGTTTTGAGTGAAGTTATTCTTTAAATCGTTAAATATGTTAACTGCTATATATTTCAATACATGTGTTGCTCATAACAATACATTTACTGGGGCCCATAAATCAGCAATAAAAAAAAAACTTTCTGCATTTTTTCCCTGATTCACAATTATCCAATACACCAATCTGCATCCATACATTATGGATAGTTTTCAGTGATCTGCAGATAGTTTTCAGCAAATAACAGATTTACCAATCGTGAGAGGCTCATTTTACTAGTAATGGTTGGCAACTCGACTGACCGTTACCATACACTAACAATCTAGAGCCCCGATTGGTTGATAAAAACCAACATGTTGGACAACCTGATTTAACAATTCTGATTACTTTTTGGTTGGAATCGGCAATCGGCGAACCTTATACATTGCAGATATTTTTACACAAACATCTGCAAAATGTGGAATTTCTCCAATTGATTGCTGAGATAATTTACTTTACAGCAGAGGTTCCCAATATAGCCATTACAGTCCAGGTTTTAAGGATATCTATGCTTGAGCACAGGTGATTTAATTAGTACCTCAGTCAATTTTATTTAACCATCTGGGACTCAAGCATGGATATTCTTAAAACCTGGACTGTAATGGAGGAGTTTAAATAGCTAGTAAAATGTCTAACAAATAAGTTATGTGTACTGTTGGATAGCAACATTTTACTCACTGACAGACAAGAGTTCACTAGGCCATGAAATCTACCCACTCCAAAAGAAGAGAGTTCAGTAATCATATAAAAGCATAGTATATTTATACATGAAGTCCTCCTACCCAGCTATTGTGTTATAAAGGTGGTCTACCGACAATCTCAGAGTGCTTTCTTGATTATACAGTATGCTGTGATGAATGTGGTGCAAAAGAGTGATCGGGCACTTGCTGTTTTTTTGCAGTTTTTAAATGGTGTAATGAACTTGGAACAGATTGAGTGAGGAAATGTATAGTCTGTTGGTTTCCTCCAGGAACACATCTCTACTACAAGAACTCACAGCAAGCAGTAAAACTTTCTCTCTTTGTATGGGATTCTGGGCCTGATTCAGAGCCGGACGCTCTTTCAGAGCGCTCGCTGTGAATCAGGGCCCTCCCTCTCTTTTTTTAGAGCGGCCTCCTGGCCGCTCGCATAGTTGTGGGTGACCACCCACAGCTATAGCGAGTGGCCAAAAAGATGGTCGCGATGGTCAAGACCATCGCGACCATCAGGCTTGCGACGAGACCCTTGTGGTAGGGTCTCTTCTGCCGCAAGCCCTGGAGTGCTTTTGGCTCTATCAGAGCCAAAAGCACTCCCACTGACATCATTTGTGATGTCAGTGGGACCTGCCCCAGACGGTAGGCGTTCCATGGGAACGCCTCCGTCTGGGCAGCAACGCCCCCGACACGCCCACCAAAGGGGGCATGCTGTCACTTAACATCGACAGCACGCCCCCTTTGTAGGGAGACCCATAGCGACGGCTTGTCCATCGCAATGCGGGTCTCGCGCATGCGCACGACGGAGCCGGCTCCCTCGTGCGCATGCGCACTTGGCCAACATCGACCCGCTTGCGAACGCTCAGCGCTCGCGAGCGGGTCTGAATCAGGCCCTCTGTATTGTCATTTAAAGACCTTGGACTATGTTACCGGTCAAATGTTTTAAAATGCCCCAATTTTTCCAATTTATATTGAAAATTAAACAATTCCAATCCAGTGAATAACTTGAAATGGTACATAAGTAAGTGGAAAACTGCTTTAAAAAAGTTTGTTTGCATAAACTGAAAAAAATAAGTACAATTTCACAATTATAAAAAAGACCCTTTCCAGGAAGCAAGCAATGGGTTAAAAACTTACAGCTGTTCTGCAGCAATTGACGTAAAGGCCCCCATACATCAGCAATTGATTGTGTATAAAAATCTTTCCCTTTTTCAATCGATTGTGGCAATTCTGCATTCTGCAATCGATTGTGTATAAAAATCTTTCCCTTTTTTCAATCGATTGCAAATTGCAAGATTGCTGCAATCAATTGCTGATGTATGGGGGCCTTAAAAAGTTGATGCAAACAATTCCTACAGGTGTCTCATGTTCTATTGATTACTTGATTACAAGCACATTGGGAGAGATTAAAAAATGTGAGAGTTTAGCAGTAATCTCTCACATTGGTCGAGTTTTATCTTCAAAATGGGAAAACATCTGAATGAGAGTCTAAATAGTGGGAGTTTTTGGAGCCTAAAAACACGTGTGTTTGCATGTTCTCGTACTCTATTACATTGGCCGAGATTAAAATGTGTGAGAGTATACTGCTAACCTCTCACATTTTCTAAACTCTCACCCTATTACATTTGGCCCATTGTGTTTATGAAAAGCAATGTTGGAACAGACTGTTATTGCACCCTCTGAAACATTATATGGGCAATATTGCACTGTATGAAGTAGTATATTGCTATTATAAGGGTCGAGGTAAAGGCAATTAACAAAAGAAGACAGAAAGCCCATTATAATCCTTAAAGGTGTGTGTTTTTCCTTTATCGAAACTGCAAAGAAATCCAAGCTGTCAATACAGTACAGCTTCCTACATCATCAAAAGGCACTAGAAAGCTAAAGGAATTTGACAACCACAACAGAATCAGAAGACAAGTTGCTGAGAGTCAATAGTTTACCACATTGGTTCCCAAACTGCTTCCTCAAGGCACCTTAATGGTCCAGGTTTTAAGGATATCCATGCTTGGGCACAGTACCTCAGTATTTTAATTTAACCATCTCATGGATAACCTTAAAACCTGGACCGTTAGGGTGCCTTGAGGAGCAAGTTTGGGAACTTCTGGCTTACTTGCTAGGCGACTAATAACAGCTTCAAACACAGTTCAACACTGATCAAAGTAAGCAGGTCTCAGTTTTAACTGAATACAAGACTTCTAGTTGCAGGTTTTATAGCTCAAGTGGCAAAGAGCCATTGCTAAGATGGCAAAATAAGAAAAAGAGGCTTCTCTGGGTCATAAAGCACTGCCAGTGGACTGCTGAAGACCAGAAGAATGTTTTATGGTGCAATGAATCAAAATCTTTGGTTCATCAGGTACAGTTTTTCTAAACCATTGAGTAGGTGAAGGACGGTTCCTCAATTTGTGACACCAACTGACAAACATGGAATAGAAGGCATGATTATCTGGGACTCTTTAGCTGGATCCCAAGTCAGTGACTTGCACAGAGTAACTGATACCCTGTAGTGAAAGGGCTACAACATCCATTTTCCAGTGCCATGCAATACCCTCTCTGGTCTATGCTTAGTCAAGGTTTCATCCTACAGCAAGATAATGACTGAATAGTTAGAACCACCTTCAATGAACAAGATGTTAGGCTTTAAATCATGGTATGGCCAGCACAGTTTCAAGACATAAACCCCATCAAACTGACTTGAGATGAACTGAACAGAAGGGTGAAAGCAAAGCAACCTACAGGTAAAACACATTTGAACTTCTGCAACAATATTTGATTTCCATTGTAGAAAGAGCTCCACATATGTATTTTGTAGTTATATCTGCAAATGATGGCTACTTTGATGAATCAAATATTACATTTTGTTAAAATTATTTGATTATTTCTTTTATATTCAGAGTACATTGAAAGTATATTAAACTGTGTAAATTTAAATAAAAATTGGAAAAATGTGAGTGTTCTAAATCTCTTGACCGATAGTGTAGATGCTGTGTGCATTACCAAGGGAGGTGAGATAACATTGACCACTCGTAAACAGCTTCTAATTGACACCCCCTGCGGTAGACATAATAAAATGGTTAAAACTCACGATCAGCTAAATAATCTCTTGGAAAAGCTGTTTTAGTGTACAGTTTCAGTGGCTCAATAATGGCCCATTGGGGCAGGCCCTATTTCCCAATACATCTATATGTCACTAACCCAAACATCTAACAATTCCAGATGTACTGTAGTGCATTCCCAGTACAGAACAGATTCTCTGCTCACTTCCACAAAAAAGAGCAGCTTCTCTCATGAAAATCTCTTATCTTCAAGAGTATAGGATGCTGCTAGGGGTTATGTACTGGTAAGTGCCTTTACAACTGCTAGTTGGAGCATTTCCAGATAGCAATACACGTCCTCTTTTTCTGTCAGTAGAAATGCCTCCATTTCTAGAGGGCACAATGGGCCAGTCAGTATCAGGGGTGAGGCTTAGTGGCTCAACGGGGGCAATAGCTAAGTTCAGTGCCCCCGAAGATTAAAGAAAAGAAAACATTGGCTCCCAGTCTACCATCGATGGTTAAGAACCACCTGGTCTCTGCCACTAATGGCAATACCATTGGTGGCAAACCATGGATGGTTATTAACCATCATTGGTCAATGTTTATCCCCCAATTGGCAGTGATATACACCAGTGTTATGATAGCTGATGTACTCCTACACTGTCAAAACCTAAACAAAGTGCCCTTAACCAATAACAACCCCATTCCCGGAACAAACACTTGTTCGTAGGTACTCGGCTACCACCTGGACTTTGCACTTAAAGTAATAACAGTGCAGGAAGCACAGGTATTCAAAGTATAGACATAGGAATGTGACACTCTAAAAATGCATATAGGGAGCTACACCTAGGGGTAAATTTACTAAGATGGGAGTTCTATATAATAAGTGATGTTGCCCATAGCAACCAATCAGATTCTATTCTCATTTATCTAGCACCTTCTAGAAGATAACACCTGGAATCTGATTGGTTGCTATGGGCAACATCACTTAGAACTCATCTTAGTAAATTTGACCTCTAGATTCTCAGGAGGTCTCCCATCCAGGAATAAACCCAAGGCCATACTGCTTAGCTTCCCACACTAGACAGAAGAAGTCTGTCTAAAGCTAATTGATGTAGTAATATGAATAGCAGTCCTAAAGAGTGATTACCAGAATACTCCTGCAGTTAACATCACTGCAAGCTAGTAACAAGGATTCAATTTAGCTATTTAAGCAACTAACAAATGGATATGCAGTAATATTTTCACTACATTAGTAATATATACATGCTTAAGCAATAGTAATAATTCCAGAATGATAATTCAATAAACATGAGAGTAGTTGCAAAACATAGTAATTTCATTAGATATACAGCAAACTGCAGGATGACATATCAAAACACATGGACTATCCAAAGTAGTATATTAACCAGGAGTACAACTGCTAGCAATAATATGTAATAGAATGTATCAAGGATACTTAGCAGATGAAGAAACCAGCAGCTAGAACCAAGAATCAGGCAAGACATGGAATCCTGTGGGAGACACAGTCAGAACAGAACATCCCACACAGGCCCAAGAGCCAGCACATGATTAAAACTGCTGGCAAACCAATCACAGTCGCCCAGGCTGACATCGTCATAACGAGTGAACAAGTCAGCAACCATTGCAATTATTCAGTCTAGATACGACCAGCCGAGTACAGATAAAACAACCAGTTAAGTGTTAGCTACCTTGTAGAATTCTAAAAAAAAAATCAATCAGAGCCCTTAACACATGCTCAGAATAGCAAACAGATTTACCAAGCAGACCTAAGGTGACAGCTGCATATGGCTAGCTCTGTGCAATTTAGTGCAAAGTAAAGATTGTAAGAACTTTGAAGGTTAATAGTAAACTTTTAAACTGGAGCTAGAATGATGGGAATCGGTATGCGCCTGGCCGACAAAAGAATTCCCGGCAGCGGAAGCCCAACAGCGCTGGAAATCCCGATCGTCGATAGGCACTTACTAACCTAACCCCCTAACCCTCCTTAGGGGTGCCTAACCCCCCCCCCAAGTGCCTAACCCTAATCCCCCCTCTAAGTGCCTAACCCTAACCCCCACCTTCCCCGCTGCCTAAACCTAAGTCCCCCGGGGGGGTGCCTAACCCTAAGTCCCCCCCGGGTGCGCTAAACCTTACCCTCCCCTGCGCGGCTGTCCGCTTGTGGTGCCGGTCTCCCGGCGTCGGGAAAATGTCAGGCATCTACACCTAGACGCCCGGCATTTCACCCTCGCTGGGATATGACAGTTGGGAAGCCGGCTGATGAATTGAGTAGGTAAAGCCACCATATCCATCTTCTACTCAGTAGAAAAATGAATCACAATGATAGAATTGTGAATTGTCACAGAATTGATGACTGGGAAAGTGATATGCTTTGCTGACCATAGGACAGACCTAATCCTATTTCACCTACAGTACAGTGATATATTTGCATTATGCTTATGCATCACGGTTATCACCGCTAGCCACTCAGGCCAAGCCGAAGATCTCAGGGGAGGTGGGGACCCCCTAAAAAAGGGGTCCCTCCTCTCCTGAAACCCCAGGCTTGGTCTGAAGCCCGGGGCTCTTCCCCGCACCCCTGGGCTGTGGGTACGGTGGTAATAAATTGTTAAATTGAAGTAAACCATTGTATTTTACAGTGAAACTACAGGTGCCAGCATGCCTGCCCTTTGACACTTGTGGAACTACAAGTGCCAGCAGGTGGCCAGCCCCCGTAACCCCACTGTAAAATAAATAGTTAAATAAAAACCAGCTCGGGAGAGATTTGCAAAGAGAAAACACTGCAATCTCAGGTGAGTAATCTCTTGCAAAACGAGATACACGTTCTGCTTCACCATCGGTGAACTCGTTTAGCCTCAAATCGCCTGTTGGTAAATTTGAGAGATAAAAAGTGATTAAATCACCCGAGTTTTGGCGAATTCCAGCGAGATTAATCTCATTGAAAATCGGGACCATCTCGAATCTTAGTAAATTTACCCCCATGTGTTTTTATATCTCTTCATCATGCTTGTCCTTTATTTCTCCCTTTCTGTGTGTCTATCTGACTGACTCGTTTTATTTCTTATATCTATCCCTCCACTGTATTCTATCATTAGCCCCCACCACACACTTTTCCCCTGTTCCCCTCACAGCTCACTTTTTCTCTTACCCTTCTCACACCACCCACACATTCTTCCACTTTTGCCCCCTTCAATCATAGGGGTAAATGTACTAAAGTGAGAGGTTTTAGAAGTGGATGTGTTACCCTTTAGCAACCAATCAGATTCTAGCTTTTAACTTCTAGAAGGTGCTAGATAAATGTTAAGTAGAATCTGATTGGTTGCTGTGGGCAACATCTCCACTTCTAAAAACCCGCCGTTTAGTAAATATACCCCATAATCTTCCTTCTACTGAAATCTATGTCTTCCTACAGGGTGCTGATCAGAAATTAAATGCACAAATTCTGATTTTAATAATTTTTGCTCTATAGATCCTGTGAATCTTACTTTGTTAGCTTTCATCAGTGAAAGCTTTCCCGTACCTGCTTTGTCCTCTTATATGTCCTCCGTGGGCTGTCCAGGCACCTTCTCTTTGGTGCAATTTATTGGAACCCAAACATTGCATTTCCCCAGTGGACTCTTCATGCTGCAATTTGACACTGCTCTTGATGGTTTTTCCTTTCATTGAACCTACCCCCACATTCTGACCATGCTCCCACCCCGTGTGCACTTCATTACTGGGGGTGTGCCAGAGCATGCACTTGCTCCAGGCATCATGGCTCCAAGCTACACTTCTGTCAGTGAGCCTGGTGTTTTTCTTCAAGCTAATTCTCGCTGCTGGAAATGGAGCCAGGATGTTTGTTCCCCACAATGATCACCATGGATGCAATGGAGATCACTAAAGAAGGAACAGAGATGGCAACAGCAATGTAAATTTTGCTCACTGGGACTACTGCTGAACTGAGATGGCATTCAGTAAATCTTCTAACTTATCCCTGTCCTTGGTGTGATGACATATCCTCGGCATTACTATGTCATTCCCTTCAGCCTTCACAGAGTTTTAAATTTGTCCGGAAGATGATTAAGTAGGAGGTAGGGCACAGAGTTGGCCTATAGTGCAGTCATTTGTAACTGCTGCCCACATGCCAAGAGATGTAAACAAATTAATTTAAATTTATACCTAGTACAAGTCACTAACTAATCTGAAATGTTTGACAGAACATCTTAGAAGCCAATACTGTGGAAAAAGCATATGTAGCTTTATTGCTCAATGCTGAGTTAATGTACTCTGGCTACCCGATTGTTGACACTAACTTTATAGCATCCATGTGTATGCAGTTTACAGCACAGAAATTCAGATGCCCAAAAATTCTTTTAAGTTAATGAGTATACCGCGATAAAAGGGATCAATCAATATAGTGTCAGGAAGACTAATGTCAAAGTCAGTGATGTGATGTAGGGGTAAGGGCACTGACATTAGGGAGTGGAGCACTACGGTTCGCAAAACCCATAGTTGCAACCTTGAGGTAATGTTTATGGAAAAGTTGGTTACAGTGACACAAGTCTAATCTTTAGAGGTCAGTCAGTCTGCATTAGGGAAGCCAATCCTGATTCATTTTTTCAGTCCCGGGATTCAGGATTAAAAAAATCTCATATACCCAGGATTGAGTTGATCAATGAAAATATTATTCATGGTCATAAATTCATGGGCTATGAATGTTATTTTATTCCTGCAAATGTTTCAAAATAAAACTCTCATGGCCACAGCCCCCCACATGAGAAAAATAACTTGTATGGCACCCCCAGCCAGCCCAGTCCCACACCAAAGCAATAAAATACCATACATCATCATGATGGACCAGCCCCACACTAAGAAAAAAGTTGAAGCAGCACACACACAGCTTCAGCAATCAGTCCACTCAGCAGTGCACAGCACAGTTTGGCAGAGCAGAGGGAGTAGAGGCAGGGCCAGCCAGGGCCGGTGCAAGGTTTCTTGACACCCTAGGCATCTCTTCAGCCTTACGCCCCCCCCCCTGCCCCCAACCTTGATAACTACACAAGCCTTTATACAGTGCCCCCAGTAGTGGCCCCCCTATGCAGTGCCCCCAGTAGTGGTCCCCCCATGCAGTGCCCCCAATATAGTGCCTCTTATACAGTGCCCTCAGTGGTGCCCCTTATACAGTGCCCTCCACCTATGCAATGCCCCTTATATAGTGACCCCAGTAGTAACCCTCCCTATGCAGTGCACCCCGTAGTGGTCGCCCCGATGCAGTGCTCAAAGTAGTAGTCTCCCCCCAGCAGTGCCCCAGTAGTAAACCCCACAGTAGCAGCCCTCCCTATACAGTGCCCCCAGTAGTGGTCCCACCAGTGCAGTGCCTACAGTAGCAGCCCCCCCTCAGCAGTAATCCCCCCATGTAGTGCCCCCAGTAGTAGTCCTCCCAGCAGTGCCCCTAGTAGCAGTCTGCCCTAGCAATGCCCCCAGTAGCAGTCCCCCCCAACAGTACCCCTAGTAGTAATCCCCCTCTATGCAGTGCCCCCAGTAGTCCCCCCAGCAGTGCCCCTAGTAGTACCCCCAGCAGTGCCCCTAGTAGTATCCCCAGCAGTGCCCCTAGTAGTACCCCCAGCAGTGCCCCTAGTAGTACCCCCAGCAGTGCCCCAAGTAGTACCTTCATCAGTGCCCCATATGTGCCGTCCACACTGCCACCCGGCAGTGGCCGGCGCTCTTAGGCAAATGTCTAAGTTTGCCTAGCGGTAGCGCAGGCCCTGGGGCCAGCTCAGGCGCTCAGCAGGCAGCAGCATAGGTGCCCGGCGGTGACTAGTGACACCCAGTTCTAACAACAAACAGAAGGAATGCCCATTATAGGGAAACAATAAGATTAATAAAAAACAACACTTTACATAATTCTACCCAGAGTTTGATGCAAACATACAGTATACCTGGCTAGGACTCCTGAGTATAGAGCACTCAAAATGTTTCTTTACCTCAAAGACCGATCCGCCCCTGGAGGCGCCCCACAAGCCCCGGCGCCCTAGGCTGCAGCCTAATCAGCATATTAGTTCAGGTTCTTCCAATAAAGCAAGTGAAACTTTTAATAATTAAGAAAAAATGCAAATTGTGCTTAAATATAGTGACATTCGCAAAAAGCCTTGGGAACTTATATGGCCGCCCCAGCGATAGGCAAAGCTCATCCAGGTGCTATTTTACTATGCGCTTTGATAAACTTCTTTATTTGCTTATGGTTATTCCATTTGATGCTGTTACTTCTGACGGAAAGTTTTCTTCATAAAATAAGATTTTTTTTCTATAGACAAATCTTCCATTTCTTTAGCCACATCAGCAGCACAGGGTATGATATCATTTATTTATATTTGTGCTTAGCAGAAAATATTTGTTTTCTTAATAATTAAGGGAGTGTTACCAAATACAGAATAAATATAATGGCAGGTGATACCTCATATTACAATTCCTCTCTACTCCTCATTCTTGCTTATAATATACAGGCATCATTTACAAAATGTAATTTATATCTACCATCAATAATTTTATAACTGCATCATTACAGTCGCAACAACCAGGTGTAAACACATAACAAGAAACTGTTCTAGCTGCAAAATAACAAGCCAAAACATTGGACTAGAAATAGATCAAATTTAATTATAAATTTGCGTTTAAACGAAAATGTTTTTGTGATAATCACAGGTATTCCAAGAATCTGTAGTTATAACATGACTGGTTTATTTTGTTGTCATCCAACGGATACATTGATAACACAAATGTTTATACCACTATGTTTTTGCAGATACTGTAGTTCTGGCTTGAAGTGAAGCTTTGCCACATAGCCTGGTTCCCACATACGTCATATCTGTCTAAAGCTTTCTATGATTTTCTCCAAATGAAATAGAAAAATCATTACTGGAAAAGAAAATCATTACTGAAACTGAATTCCTTGTCATTTCTGTAAGAGTTATTTCCCTGACGTCATGGTTTCTGCACAGCAGGGACAGGCTCACTGAGGATTGGCTGGTGGCTGAGCAGTAATTTGAACTGCCTTTTGTACTCTGCTGATCTGCGGCTACTGATTCAGACTAGCTGAAGTTGTTCTGCTGTCAGACACCTGCACTTCGCGTGTGTGTTTTGTTTTGTCTCGTCGCTGGAAGCTGTTTGTTTTCTGGGCCCGTGTTTTGTTTCTCATACTTGCGTGGAGTGCCCGTCCACCATAGCACTGGAAGCTCACTACATTCAGGATGGAAGCCCAGGAGAGAAGAGTCTCCACCTGAGGTAAAAGCTCCTCCAATATGACACCTGTAGACTGGATGAAGGAAGTGCTGATGCTGGTTAAAGTATCTTCTTTATAAAGCAGAAACTCAATGCTCTACCTGTGGTTCATCAGAATGGGGTAATTCATTGAGTTTAGACACTTCTTAAATACAAAATAACCACATTATAAACCTGACACAGACTTAAACTGTCTTAGGGGCATATGTATAACTCACTAACTTACATTTTGCAGGCTGTGTTTAAGAAATGATAGTTTGGAGCTGATTGGTTGGTGATATACATTTCACAATTTTATCTCACATCAAGCTTTGATGCATATGCCCCTTAGTAACTTGTTACGCTTCCTTTTATTTTATGGTATAATTGTTTCACATTATTATTATATTATATTTGTTTAAGGTAAAATATATCAACAGTTGGGTTGTATGGAATATGCATTCAGCAGGAACGGCAGTCTTGGTATCATTTGACAGACATCTTTGTTTAATGTGTCATTGCTCTGTGATGAATGTGTTGTGAGGTGTTGTCCTGTGATATGGAATATTTAACAAGGGCTCCTACTAGTTAAACACAACTATCAAAAGCACGTTTGTTTTATCAGCCATTGATTCACTTGCTGTTGCTCCCAGTACATATTTTATATTTAGCTGGTTGTTGTGGAATAGCTGTGTGTCACTGACTTTTCCTTATCCAAGGAGTGTCTGTTTCACTAATCACTATTAGTCTTGCAATTGCACTGGATTTGGACACACCCCCCTGTTACTTTTTTTGATGAGTTTGATCTTTGTTTATGAAGTTGTGTGCAGCTTGTTTTCATGTAATAAATCACTTTATACTACGAGTGAACCAATAGGAACAATGATAAAACCTTGTATAATTGCATGGATTAGGCCACATCTAAACTAATAGTGCATACATGATAGGCACTAAGCCAGGGTCTACTCTGCTGCCAGACTCCGGAGAGGAGGGGACTGCACAGAGGCTGCACATAAGCCCCTCCCCTCTTAAACCACCCCTGAGTCTATTCATTCAATAGCAGCATCATATATAGACCAGGAAAAAATAAACATATACTCCTGGAAAAGCTGCATTATTTGTTGTTGATCAGGGACTGATGCAAATAGTGGATGATGATGATGACAGATGCGGGCACTAGTGACCTGCTTGGGATTGGCAAACATTGGTGCTTTCTTGCTCAGGCATTGCCTATGCTTTAGTGAGCATGTTTAAGCACATCTTGTTTTCTTGCATATAAAGGACAGGGAGTTAGTTCTGCTGAATTAGACAGATTTTTGTAGTTTACATGATGGCTTACAAATGTGTTACTTGAACTAAAATAATTGGTTTACAACATGGTCTATGTGCCATGTAAGTGACTGTGATGTATTCCTGTTGTAAACCAGACACAAATGCATAAGCCCCTTTGATATAATATTCTATACAAATACTGCCATTTTGATCGGTTTAATGAGGTAAGATCATGTTCTAACAATAGATTTGTGGGAGATTGCCCACAAATGGGTGCCCCTGTTTTATTCAGAGCAGACTAATAAATTATTTGTATAATATGTAAATGATTATTTGCTTCTTCCTGTCCAGAAGAGCTGATGCATATTATATCATGGAATTCCACAGTTTGGGAAAACTTATCTATGATTACATTCTAACCATGTGGGTTATGTCCTTCCAAACTGCAGCAATCCAGTGTTCAAAATATCCATTAATGATAAATAATATGCTGAAAAGAGCAAATCTTAGTAACTACTCAGATGTCAGTTTCGTAGTTCAATGTAGTCAAGCAACTGAAACTAATGTCTGATTGGTCAATATGAATTATAGCTCATCATTGCATTTTTCATTATGCTCTAAAATATGTCTCACTGATTTCAAAGGATATGTTAAAAAATTGTTTTAACACATTGTTTTTCAAAACTATTAATTCATTTTCAGTGATTAATTCACTTGAAACTAAGGGCCTGATTCAGAGCCACTCGTAAGCGGCAGCTTGTTCGCTCCGAGCGATGTTTGCCCAACTGCGCACGGATCGTTATACGCATGCGCGAACCAGTCAGTGCGGCCGAAATGCATGTGCTCGCTAATAGCGAATGCCTGCTAATTTGAGTGCCAGAATGAGGCGTATGTGGGTGGTAACAGGGGAAGGTGCTTGAAAACGGGGAGTGGAAATCCGATCGCAGACGTGCTTAAAGGTCAAAACGGGCGTTTTAAGGGAGTGCATAATTAATCCAGCAGCGTCATTGACCACGTCACTTTGTTTTTTTAACTCAGAACTGCTCGCAAAATAGTGGTTGAAAAAACCAACCACAAGAATAGCGAGAAGTTCATACGCTGGTCGATGTACTCGATTAATCTAATAAATAGCGGACATGACGTATGGTGCGAGCGGCCAGGGGGCGTATTCTTCAAATTTACGTTCGCATGTTTTGCTCGCTCGTTCAGACTTAGAGGCGTGAACAGACCGCAAAGTGCGAACGGTTCATTTGAATAGCCACCCCTTTTCAGAAAACGAACGACCGCAAATAGCGAGCGGCTCTGAATGAGTTTTTTCCACATAACCTACTTTTTTATATGAGATGTTTAGCACACATTGGGGTATATCTTTTGCTGCTTTCCAACATCTAAGGGTCCTGATCTGAATCTACAAAACTCCAGGGATGTGTCAATTTGTTCTGGCTCAAATGATGTGGCAGGGAAACAGACCCCAAGGATGGACACTGTCCAAATCAAGACAATTGATTTGGACAGTCCAAATCAGACAATCCTCACTTGTGACATCTGAACCTGTTAGGTCTAGTGCATCACCCTTATCATTCAGACGCTACCATCCCACACCACCCATATACGATGGTAACCTCAGTGCACATGCTGTGGTTCTGTCCCAAAATGTTGGGAAAATGCCCGCTCCTAACTGACAATGGAGAAGTCAGTGTAGAAGTGTTTTCTCACTCTCCACAAAAAGACTGTCATTAATGCTTCCTTGAAGCATCTTTAAGACTCTGTTTAGCTTCCAGTTTTAGTCTCAGGAGCCATAGGAAATTTTATGACAGCCGAGCTGTCTAAAAAATTGGCCATTCCATTAACCACTACTTCCAGTCTCATCTACCTCACATCAATTAATGGCAGTCATATTCCTGGGGGTGCTATCACACAACAGACTCTTCCTGTGACATTCATAGTGGCCGTACTCCATTCTGAGACATTGGGCAAAATTTACTAAGCGGCGGGTTCTAAACCCCGGCGGTTTGACAGCGGGTTCTATTCTGTTCTAAACCCCTGGGTTTTGGTGGAGGTTTTGCACCGGTTTCTAAATGATAGTCCTGTTCTATTCTATTCTAAAATATGTTTTGACTGCGGTTTGGCGGCGGTTTTGCTATCTGCAGATTTACTAAGGCCAAAACCTCTTCAAAACGGCTGCAAAACTGCCGTCAAACACATTTTAGTATAGAATAGAACAGGGCTGTCATTTAGAAACTGCTTCAAAACAGCTACCAAACCCTCGGGGTTTAGAACAGAATAGAACCCGCCATCAAACCACCGGGGTTTAGAACCCACTGCTTAGTAAATTTTGCCCTTTGTAATTATTTCCAGAGCCTCCATTCCATTGTCCTTGGGTTTCCATGGCCACATGTTGACTGGTTAATCCGTCAGGTCCTGGCTTGTGGATCAACCTATTCAAAAAAATGCCTTCAACACATCCTTCTGCTTTGCTCCACCACGGCTTCTGATGCCTCAGCTATTCCCCCTCCTTATTGAGAGCTCCAGGATATGTTAAATAAAGAGGCCGCAGCGACTTACCACCTCATAGGGACTGGGAATGTCGATATATTTTTTCAGGGAAAACTTGGCATTGAGGAACAGTTTATCTTCTCTCTGCACCTGAGACAATCAATGTAAGAATATATTAAGGAGAACCTGGAGAGAGGCTTCATCTGCCCATCTTCTTCACCTGCTGGAGCAGGATTATTTTCTGTGAAAAAAATAAGATGGAGGATTGCGCCCCTGTATCGACTATTGGGGTCTCAAAAATAGATACCCTCTGACCCCGATATCTGAATTGTTCAACAGGGTAAAAGGAGCTATAATCACCAAGTTATAGCTTAGAGGGGCTCAGACCTGCTCTACATCAATGTTGTAGTCTATTTAGATGACATCCTAATCTTTTCTGCTTATATCCAGACTCATCGCATCATGTGCAAGAGGTTCTTCAACAACTCAAAAACAACAAACTGTATTACAAATTGAAAAAGTATGTCTTTGATGTGGACCCCAATTCTTTCCTTGGATACCTCATCTCTGATTCAGGTCTGCGAATGGATTTGTATAAAGCTAAACCAATTCTCAATTGGCCTCAGCCCTCCACCTTAAAGGTGGTCCAATGATTCTTAGGCTTCTCCAATTATCAGAAATTTATCCACGAGTACTCCATGTGGTTGTATCAATCATGCCCTTACCAGGAAAGGTGCCAATCAAGCGAAATGGTCCGAAGCTCAAACAGCCTTCCAGCAATTGATACAGGCTTTCATTTTAGCTCCTATTCTCATCAGCCAGACATTGCCAGTCCATTCGTGCTTGAGGTAGGTGCCTCCTCAGTTGGTGTTGGGCAGTGCCCTCTGAAAGAGCACCAGACAGGTGGTTGCATCCCTGCGGGTTCTTTTCCTGTCTGCAGAAAATAATTATGCTATCAGAGACAAAGAATTGCTCGCTATGAAACTGGCACTTGAAGAGTGGAGCACATATCCAGTTACCATTTACAAAGAGTATAAAAAATTACTATATCTCACATCAGCACAATGCATGAATCCACATCAAGCCTGATCGTCACTATTATTCACTCAAATTGACATCTAAGTGACATACCGTTTGGGATTGAAGAATCAAAAAGCTGATGCTTTATCACGATCTATGATGGAGGATGAAAGTTCGGCAGCTCTCGAGCAACGTCCCAACATTAATCCTTTATATTTTACTGTTACTTCCCAGTCATCACCCCTCCTCAGGGCAAAATATTAGTATCTGAGAGTACTTGCAAAAAGTTGCTTCAGTGGGCTCATTGTTCTAGATTTGCTCCACACGTAGGAGTTCAGGAGACACAAATATTCATTCTTCAGAATTACTGTTGGCTAAAGATGTGAAATAATTTGTTGCAGACTGCTCTAAATGTGATTAGCACAAAAGTTCCAGACATGCTTCAGCAGGTCAGCTTCTGCCTTTGCCAGTTTCACGTACCCTCTGCCAGTTCCACGTACCCCCTGGACTCATATCTCAATGGATTTTGTGACTGACCTACCTGCCCCTAATATATTTACCACCATATGGGTCTTCGAAGTCTTTCGTCACCGCCAGTATTGGGTGCATCCATGAAGTTTGCTCCCCACTTCATTGGGCCATTCAGTATAATTTAAGTCATGAATCTAGTTTCCTATAAGTTACAGTTGCCTCCATATCTCTGGGTACCCAATTCATAGTCATGAATCTAGTTTCCTATAAGTTACAGTTGCCTCCATATCTCTGGGTACCCAATTCACATTTCACTTCTGAAACCCCTGCTCCTGAACCAATTTTATTCTTCAAATCAAGGCTCTCCAAAGGTTCAGACCCAACACGGAGATGAATACGTGGTCAAGGACGTCTTGGACTCTTCTTTTAGACATGGTCATCTCCAGTATCTGGTTGATTGGGAGGGCTATGGTCCAAAAGAGAGGGCTTGGATCAATGCCGCTGATGTTTACACTCTAGGATTGGTTCAAAGATTCCATCAAAACATTTCAGCTGAACCTCATCCTAAGTGTACGGTAGTCACTCATAAGAGGGTGGTCCTATCACATATCGGCCAGTTACTGGGTCTGGCGGTCACATCACTGCCACCTCTGCCCTACTTGGTCGCCTCTGGCATTCATGAGACCTGCTCTGGCATTGCTGCATGTTCCTGGCATTTACCCTCCTGTCAGCAACTGCGGTGGCAGAGCATGGGCTCTGCCATCTTGGATTTTCCCACATGACTACATCTGCCAAACTGATTCCAGAAGCTGCACTCACATGACTTGCTTGACCAATATGCGCTGGGAGCACCCTATTTAAACCATCTTCTGTGTCCATCTCATTGCCAAAACAACAATGTCCTAGCTGCAGTGCCTTCCAGCTCTGTTCCAGATTACAAAGTGCATCTGATCTTGCCTTTAGTGTTCTGTACAGTATGTGTGCATCTGTATCTGACTCAGTCTCAGGACCTCATTCAGAGTCGGTCGAAGCGGCCGCATGGTCTTACGCCACCGATGTTCGCTATACTGCGCATGCGTAAAGTTCGCAATGTGCGTGCGCAAACTTGCCGCTACGATCAGAAATTTCTCTCTCCTTGAACACAGCCAGGTCGGTAATTTGAATAACAGATTGAGGCATTTGTGGGTGGTAACAGGGGAAGGTGCTTGAAAACTGGGGAGTGGAGATCCGAATGCAGGCGTGAATAATTATGCGGACGGCATTTTGTGGGAGTGAATACGGTTTATGGGAGTGCATAATTAACAAAGTAGCGTCATGGCACATGTGATATGGGAGGTTTTTACACTTACATGATCGTAGAGCTTAAGAATGGGTATGGTCAACCTTAAGCTCTATGACCAGTTTCGATGGTTGCCGATGGTCTCGATTAATCCTTATATGGCCGGAGATGACGTGCAATGCGTACGAGAAGGGGACGTATTGTTTTATATTCCGACCGCTTCCTCCCCTTGGTCGGCCAGCTACCGATCCGAACTTAGGGACGCAACTTGCGAGGGAATCATTTGCATATACGGACCCTTTTCGCGTGCGACCGTGTGGCCGCTTCGACCGACTCTGAATGAGGTCCTCAATCTCCAGCTACCTGTGTATAAGTGCATTGTGCATCCATTCAGTCCACATTTATCCCAAGCATCTACCATATAGGCTGCTCCGCACCCATTCCAGCAGGTGTCCTACTACATGCTGGTGCATTTATCACTATCCTACTCTCAGTACTGTGCAGCACTCCAGTAGCATTATCTCCTAAAGACTGACACCCATGCTACAGGCACTCCTCTGTGGTTGCATCTACCTTCTGTCTCTGCTTCTTACAGTTCTGAGTACAGTATCATCAAGAGACTATACTTGTTGTGCTTCTGACACTCTGGGCCTGATTCACTACAGATCGCTATTGCAATCGCAGCTTCGATTACGTACGCAAATCTGCAGTGAAAATATGCTACTATTTGTAATCGCAAAGCTAGCATAGAGACGCCCACTACCACTATCTCACATCCGTAAGACCTCGCAAACCTGCGTATACATCGGTACCATCGAGTAACATCGGCCTCTCACCACAATTACAGCAGCCCTGACCTGTCTCAGAAATTGCAAGTCTTGTCGCACGCAGTGAGTACTCAAGTTGCATATGCCGTCGCAGTGTCTAATTTATGCACATCCAAGTAACGGCATTCAAACGGACTGGCACGCCTGTGTTTCTCCAACCATTCCCACGTCATCATCCCCAATCACTGACCTCCCCTCACTCACTCTGCTATGGCTTTCTTTCTGCTTGCAAGAACACAGAGCAATCGCAATGCTATCTCACGCTTGTGCACTGCAATGCATGCGCAGTACGCACCATCAACCGATCTGCGTATGCGGTTGCAATTGTGATCCATGAGGAATCAGGCCCTCTATCCAGTATTCCCCTAAATACTGCATTATGGGCCTGATTCAGAGCCGGACGCAATTAGCGCTCGCTCGTCCAGAAAATAGGGGTGGCTATTCAAATGAACCATTCGCTGTTTGCGGTCTGTTCACACCTCTAGGTCTGAACGAGCGAACAAAACTTGCGGTCGTTTGTTGGGAAACTACGCCCCCTGGCCGCTCGCATCCTACGTCATGTCCGCTATTTATTAGATTAATCGAGTACATCGACCAGCGTATGAACTGCTTGCTATTCTTGTGGTTGGTTTTTGCTACCACAATTTTGCGAGCAGTTCTGGCTATAAAATAACCCAGTGACGTGGTCAATGACGCTGCTGTTTTAATTATGCACACCCATAAAACGCCCGTTTTGACCTTTAAGCACGCCTGCGATCGGATCTCCACTCCCCGTTTTCAAGCACCTTCCCCTGTTACCACCCACATACGCCTCATCCTGTCACTCAAATTAGCAGGCATTCGCTATTTAGCGAGCACATGGATTTCGGCCGCACTGACTGGTTCGCGCATGCGTATAACGATCCGTACGCATGCGCAGTTGGGCAAACTTCGCTCGGAGCAAACGAGCTGCCGCTTACGAGTGGCTCTGAATCAGGCCCTATATCTGTTTGTTCAGAAGCATCCATACATATCCGTGTAGATCAGTAGGAACTAAGGAGCTCATTCAGACCCACTCGCTAAGATGAATACTCTCACTGCTGCCGATGGTATGCAGTGTGTATGCATTGTGCATATGCATCGCAGTGCGCATGTGCATACCTTAGCGAAAGTTCATAATGCATTCGCTCGCTGCGCATAGACAGCCCAGCAGAGTGAGTGACAGGGGAAGCCGTTTGTAGGTGGTAACAGGGGCTTGCCATTAAAAACGGGGGAGAGGTGCAAACGCAGGAGTGCCTGAGCATCTCAACAATGTTTTAGAGGTGTGCATAATTAAAAGACAGCATCATAGTACAAATCACCTGGCTTGTTTTTACAGTGCTCGCAGTGCTTGTGGCAGAGTATGGTCAACCGCAAGCGCTACGATCACATACGATGTTACCGGATGTACCGATGGTCCACTTCCTGGACATGACATGCACAAGTGGGCTTCTTAAGACAGGCTGGTGGGTGTCTGCATACACTATGTGATTGCTCTCTAAGAAGTACTGGGCGTGCTATTGCATTGCTGTGCAACAGCACTGCCTATGCAATTTGCGTACACATCATGCGAGCGATCGCATCTAGCGAGTAGCTCTGAATCAGGTCCTTAGGCCTGTACATATATAACAGGCTGTTATGATACTTATTCATTTATGTATTAAAGTTAACACTAATGGTGCGTACAGGCGGGACGATCAACAACGTTAACAATATTGTTGTTCGATCTCCCAGGTGTGCTGGACGATTGATATTGATCATCCAGCACACCATGTACCCACTGATTCTAATGACTCGCGATCAACCAGGTTGGCCTGCATGCACGAGCGATGGTCGATATCGATATGGCCCATACGTGACTGCGCATCGCAGGTAATTGGTGGATGAAAAATACACAAAATCAACTATAATGATATGATCGATATCATTATCATTTATATCGTCCATGTTAATCGTACCGTGTGTGCACGTACTTAAAAGCGGACACCAAAATTCACACAATTGGCTTCTGCCATAGCACTAGGCTGGCACTTTTGGCACTGTTTAAAATGAGATCATTTGTGGATACATAGCTTTGCAAAAATAGGAGAACTCACACTAATTGGAAACTGGACAATGGCCCTGATTCAGAGCCGGACGCTCTGAAAGAGCGCTCGCTCTGAATCAGGGCGTTTCTTTTTTTTTTGGAGCGGCCTCCTGGCCGCTCGCATAGCTGTGGGTTACCACCCACAGCTATTGCGAGCGACCATCGCGACCATCAGGCTTGCGACAAGACCCTTGTGGTAGGGTCTCGTGGCCACAAGCCCCAGAGAGCTTCTGGCTCTAATAGAGCCGGAAGCTCTCCCACTGACATCACTGGTGATGTCAGTGGGGCCGCCCACAAATGGCAGGCGTTCGCCTCCGTTTGTGGAAACGCCTCCGTTTGTGAAGCCACCCCCACGCCACGCCTCCAAAACGGTGCGAGCTGTCGATCAAAATCGTCAGCCGCCCCCTTTTGGTGCGAGACCCGGAACGACGGAGCGCCCGTCGCTAGCCGGGTCTCGCGCATTCGCACGTCGGAGCCGGCTCTGGCATGCGCATGCGCAGTGGCCTAACATCGACCCACTCGCGACCACATAGCACTTGCGAGTGGGTCTGAATCAGGCCCAATGTTTCTAGTATTAAGTCTCAATCCAATCTTGAATGAAGTGCATCAATTCTCCACTCTATGAGAGGGGCAGCCCGACTTGTATACCCAGTTGAAGATGAAAAAAAAAACAGGCTCCTCCTTGTGCAATATTTTCCAATAACCACCAGTCACAGTGTGAAAATTATTCTATATATATCTATAATGAAGTGACATCAAAGTTGGCCCCATGCCAAATATTAATAATATAATACTTATTTGAATCAGAACTTTTAGGGACCACACATCATACTTCCAGAAGGTATCTTCAATGCTGAGAAGAAAAAATGAGAAGGAAACATCATAGCACACCTCATATTACAATATATTTAATAAAAACTCATGCCAATTTAAAATGCACAATGTATAATAAAACAAGACTTCTGATAAGACACCAAACATGAAGATTTTTATTTCACTAGTCTGAACCAACAATCGTGCAATGTGTTCCTCCTACTCCACAAGTATAGACAGTGTGACTTCCTTAGGGGTATGAATGGATATTACAACTTATCAGCTATCTATACCCTGAAGATCATTCAAATTCAATACAGGTGTTTGATCCAAAAATAGTGGAAAACGGATATCATGAGTACTAAATTAGAAGTAGAGATATGCGGGTTCGGTTTTACTAGGATATGTTCGGATCTCAAAAACGGCATCTCATTGGCTATCGGCTATCACGTGTTTTGTATAGCCAATAAAATAAATCCAAACTAGTCCAAACTTGCTATAATTTTGGCGAAAAGAACCGCGTAAAACCGAACCCGCACATCTCTAATTAGAAGACCTCATAAATATAGGTATCAATATTTATAGTTAGTCCACAACAAAATGGCCTGTGGAAAAGCTCCAAAAAGGAGTTCACTGCAATCCTATTACCTCCAACAACAAATATATATTAAACTCCAATGGCTTCCACTAAATTATCCATGAAACTGAACATTTAAGGCATAAATCCTAAAATACTGCATGATAGTCATAAAATTGTGGCCTGAGCAAAGATGGCCACCGCATAACTTACTCACAAAACCACTAACACTGTAGTTCAATATACCTGATTTCCAGTATTTCGATTAAGCTCTATCTAGATCCTATTTTACATAGAACAGTGCTAATTAATATGTATTTAGCAAAAAATTATAAATCTATAAGTGCCAATGAACTATCATAAAACACAATGTCGAAAATATACTGATTAAAAAAGTAGGATAGTTAATATCACATATAACTATATAAATGTATACATTAAAAAGTGCTTATACAGACAGCTCTATATTAATCTATTTCTATTACTATCTATTAGAATTGGGTATTCACAAGTTACACTACATATATTCTCATTAAACAACAATATACTGTATGTATCATAATACTAAGCCATACACTACAATTGGAATTATATGAACATAACCCCATTATCATAACTACCTAAAATATACCAAAAATTGTCTAAATTGATGGTCAGGTAAGGTTCACAATATATATTTGAAAAATACATAACAATTAAAACAATAAAATAAAAGTATTAAAATATAAATCAGTTGTTTATGTTATATGAATTTATAAGACACAGGGGCCTATTCATTATACCTAAACTTTCTCTGGAGGTAATTAGGTTTACAACTCGCATGGAGTTCTACCTAATTACCGGAGGAATTCATCATTCCTCCTCTCCATAACTATCTATTCCGAAAATCAGTCATTTTTGCGATGACAGCTATTCAGGAAATAGATACTTTTCCCTAGCTATACATACCTTACTGCAGCTGTAATCAGTGCTGCGCATGCGCTGTTACATTCGTAAAACCAGCGCGTGCGCAGCACTACCTACAGCTGCGGTAATTTTGTGGTCCCCCCCAATCTCCCCTCCCCCCGCTCACCTCCCCTTCGTCCCCGCACTTACCTGCCCGTTGCAGCATCTCCGACTTCGGTGGTTGGTCTGACACGTGTTCTCCCAGCTGACCACAGTAGTTTAGAAACAAAAAAAAAGTTGTTTTTTTTTCTAAATTTTGTTGTGTTCTGTTGGGAGAACACTTGTCAAACCAGCCTCCGGAGCCAGAGGACGGACCAGAGCGCTGTCGGGAGACGCCGTGGGACCTGTCCACACTGACACAGGTAAGTGTTACCTGCTATTCGCCACCTCACAGTGGCGAATAGTAACTCAATCAAATTCCGAAAATACATAATTTTTGGAATTTAATGAATACCATAATTTCCATATCCCCATACTAATGTATGGGGAGTGTGGAAATGAATGCAGGGGGACTTAACCAGGAGATATCAGTGATATCTCCTGCATTAAGTATCTTCATGAATACTAAAATAATGTTAATTAAGGAAAATGGCCTTAAAAACGTTATTTTAGTGTTGATGAATAGGCCCCACAACTAAAATGCATGAAGCTTACAGTATTAAACCAAATAATTTTTTACATCACTCTATCAGAAGAATACAGGAGTAAATAACATAATATATACAGTATGGAGTGTTCACTTTTATATCTGAAAACATAAATTTACAAGCTGCCAAGCCAAGGATTCTGAACTGAAAAGGTTGGAGATTGAATGTACTATGTATTTATGGAATGACTCCATGCAACAGGTGAACTGGGAAAAAATTCAGTAATGGATGCACTTTCTTGATCAAGGATCATACCAATGTCAGTTCAGACACTGGTTTTACAGGTTTTTGCACTGTGAAACCAGAAGCAAGGCAATACTAAAGGATTTAGATAGAAATCCTTAATACTGTTAGAAAGGATTTCATGCATATTAACGACTGAATTTCTAGTGTTCTCCTTATATCAACAAGATCAGAAGTGGATACTTTTACATACAGATAGAGATATGGGACTTATAAAGACCTATCATTCTAGTCTGTAATTAAACCACAATGAAAATTCCTTGGTCCGAAATCAGATTTTGTTTTACTACCTGACAGAGTTATTAAAACTTTGTCATAGATCATGAGGAGCATTACTTTGGCCTCTATGGGCCCTATTCATCAAGAGAAAAATTTCCCTTGTGATAGTTAATAATTGAACTCGCTGTGAGTTCAATCCAAGTATTGAAGGCATTCATCAAGCCTCCTATACTTAATCATCACTTCCAAAAAGCTGCTCCATTTGCACTCTTCGCAGCCTATCTTGAAGCTTGAAAAGAGGCTGCAAAGAGACAGGAGAAAAGCCGGAGGAGTACAGCTCCCGCTCGCCTCCTCGCTCCTCTCGCTCCCCGCTCACCCCAGCTATTCCTGCTGCCTGTCACCTGACTCCCCGCCGCCGCAGGGCTGCAGCTATGACTCCCGCTCAGATCATGCAGCCCCGCCATGTTGGTCCCACGCAGCTGCAGAGTTACAGCTATGACCCCCGTTCAGATAATGCAGCCCTGCCGTGTTGGTTCCCCGCCGCCACTGCTGTACCCTCTCCCTTGGTCCTGGCTCACAGGAGGGGAGCTCGGGGAGCCGGGAGGCAGCTGCTTGAAGGTAAGAGGACACAACAGGGAGGGATAATTTCCGATCCCTCTGCTGTATCAGATGCTGTACGCCAGTATCACTGTCAAGTTCCGAAAAAAATGCTTTTTCAGCACTTGATGAATTACATAATTTCCACATCCCCATACTTTAGTATGAGGACTGTAGAAATTATTGGGGTAGAATTGTAACCAGGAGATATCAGTGATATTTCCTGCGTTACAAGAATGATGAATGACGCTGAACCTTAAATTTACTAAGCTCCGTGTTTGTCCGAGATTGCAATCATGGGAGTAATTCATACATGCCGACTATCTGGCTGCCCCTTCCGGGAGGGAGCAGCCAGATCGGCATTACTGGGGGGCGTGGGTAGCAAACGGGGGCGAGGCCGGCCAGGTGATAAGTTTGTTGCGGGCGGGGCGGAGCCACGCGAGCGTGTCATTTTGGCCCCGCCCCCGCTACACACTGCCGATATTACAGGCAGTGTGAAGCAGGGGGCGGTGCCAAAATGATGCGAAACGCGTCACCGCCCTTCTTCGCTGCCGGGGTTATAGAAGTTAGTGTGGTGGGACAGGAGGGATCCACGGCAGCCGGGAGACTTGCCTGCCATCCCGGGAGGTCAGGAGCGGCACCTGATTTTCGGGAGGCTCCCGACCAAATCGGGAGGGTAGGCAAGTATGGAGTAATTTGCCATTTTTTCAAACACAGGGATTTACTAAGGAAAAACGGGTGTATTTTCTGTCTTTTTAGAGGTGAACACAGCCGATTCTGAAGTTAAAATGCACCCGTAAATACAAATAGAAATGAATACACCATTGTCTGAACACGGCAGCACTTTCCATAGGCCGGAATACAACACTGGAATTTACCAAGAATCGTGATTATAATCATGGGTGTATTAAAAGCAAACACAGTTAAAAAATAGAAGTTTGAAATAGACCCCCTCCTGCCCAGCATGTCTTGCAAAAACATACACAGATCTGTGTGATCAATGTATGTTTCTGGCTGTAATTATAAAAATTAAAGGGTTAATTTAAAAAAAGAAAAATGGCGTGGGGTCCCCTGCCCCAAAGCATAACCAGCCCTTTGGCACTTGTGGAACAACAAGTTGTGCCGGCTCCCGTACCCCCACTGTAAAAAAAATAGTAAAAACACACAGTACACACAAGCCATTAAAAGTCCAATTTTATTACATACAAAACACACTCACACATACTTACCTTCTGTCAGGTGATCGATCTAGTATATCTACCCCGGTAAATGATGGAGACCGGGTGGCTTCCATTATTTGCCAGGTCACCAGCCAATCAGAAGCCACACTTGATTAAGCGTCCGCTGCTTGGCTGAGAACCGCATGGCTGGCAATCGCGGGGGCGGGGCTTAGCGCCGGGGGGGTAGCAGCGGCTGCTGGTCAGCGCATATGCGGGCACTTGTCATGGTATCTTTTGCGAAAATACCGTGATAAGGCTGCGGAGGGGATTCGCAGGGACAGAGCTTTATCGCGAGCTCTGTCCCTGCAAGGGATTTTTAGTAAATCCCTGCGATATTGTCTGAATTCGCAATGCCAATTCAGTCGGTAATATCACACTACAATCTGCATTCCCAATGCGGATGGAGGTAAATAGAGCCCGTTATCACCATGTTATGTAAGTGGAAAGCTAAATAGTTATCTGCCTATTATGTTATGGAGCATGAGGTTAAATCTTTTAACTTAAAAAATATAAGTTGCAGCCTACTGTCTCTAGTATACTGTGATCAGCTTTTTGCTGCATCTGCGATGCAACTAAGACACAGAATTTAAAGAGAAATACGTTACGCTGCACATCTCGGAGTGTCTCAGTCGCGTTGTGTGTCTCATGCCATATGTCACAAACACAATGTATGAGTACACATCTGTGATGATAGCTTATTTGTTTGCACCTTAGTTGAAATGGAGCAGGATGTGGCTTTGTAGGAAACACGGAATTGTCTTGGTGACTGTCCTGGTGGTCTTCTCGGCACCCGGTTTTGGTTTGTCATCAGGATAGGTTGCATCAGGGGGCCAGTCAATGAGCACTTTACTCATGACCCATGATTTGTGGATTATTCAGCACGAAACATGTGGTCTGGTGGACAATGATCCCTTCCCTGTAAGCTGGCAATATCTGTGATTTTAAATAAAAGAGACTGCATGTTTTCTCTTCATTGCTTGGTATCTTATTTTGTAACAAAAATAAATTGTTTTATTAAGAAAAATGTTTTAAAAATGTCAATCATGCTGTGGGTTGGGGGGTCTGCGAGCGAGATCGCAGGACCCGTTCTGCACATCTCTAAATCAGGCCCTATGATAGAACTTTATTCCCCCCCCCCTTCATCTTTTCCCTAAGTCTGTAAAGTGACAAACTGATGGTAATGAACAGACCAAAGGGTCAGATGATTCACTTAGATCGATAGTCTTATCTCAGTGCAGCAGGTAGTGTTATCACTATACGTCAGGATAGACTTATTTCAACACGGCAGGTAGTCTTGTCCCAATACTGCAGGTAGTCTTATCTCAGTGTGGCAGGTAGTCTTATTGCAATGCAGCAGGATAGTCTTATTCCAACATGACAGATAGTCTTATCCCAATATGGCAGGATAATCTTGTCCCAATGCATCGGGATAGACTTATTAGAACGTGGCAGGTAATCTTATACCAATGCGCCAGGATAGGCTTATCCCAATGCGGAAAGATAATCTTATCCCATTGTGGCAGGTAGCTAATCCCAATGTGCCAGGTAATCTTGTCCCAATGCGGCAGGATAATCTTATCCCATTACGGCATGTAGCCTTATCACAATGTGGCGGGACAGTCTTATCCCAATGTGGCACATAGTCTTGTCCCAATGAGGCAAATAGCCTTATCCCAATGTGGCTGGACAGTCTTATTCAGAGCCGGCCCTAGCCCATTTGGTGCCCTAGGCAAAATTTTGACTGGTGTCCCCCAACAACTTCCCATACTGAGGTGAACAGTCCCTCTGGAAAAAAACAGATGGCCCTCCTCAGTAGGTGCTGTCGACATTTTAAAACCCATCTGTCTTTTCATCAGGACATGTCATGATGAAAAAACCAATGGGTCTTGAAATATCAACATAACCAATGTGATTTGTGACAATATATCACTTTGTTACAACTACTGAGGAGTGCCGCCTGTTTTTTTCCTGAGGGGCTGAAAAGTTTGGTATAGGAATTTGTTTATTATCCTAGGAGGACACCCTCAAGATTACCAGTAAATTTATCCAGAGTGCCTGGCTGAATGTATATATGTGTGTGTATATACAGTGCCTTGCAAAAGTATTCACCCCCCTTTGCATTTTTCACGTTTTGTTGCCTCACAACCTGGAATTAAAATGGATTGTTTGAAGGTGTGCATCATTTCATTCACAGAACATGCCTACAACTGTGAAGTTGTGTATTTTTTTATATTGTGAATCAAACAACATTTAGGACAACATAACAAAACTTCAGCGTGCATAACTATGCACCCCCCTAAAGTCAGTACTTCGTCGAGCCACCTTTTGCGGCAATTACAGCTGCAAGTCGCTTTGGATAAGTCTCTATGAACTTGCCACATTTTGCCCCTGGGATTTTTGCCCATTCCTCAAGGCAAAACTGCTCCAGCTCCTTCATGTTGGATGGTTTCCACTTGTCAACAGCAATCTTCAAGTCTGACCACAGATTCTCAATTGGATTGCGATCTGGGCTTTGACTAGGCCACTCCAACACATTTAAATGTTTCCCCTTAAACCACTTGGGTGTTGCTTTAGCAGTATGCTTCAGGTCATTGTCCTGCTGGAAGGTGAACCTCCGTCCTAGTCTCAAATCACAGACAGACTGAAACAGATTTTGCTCAAGAATATTCCTGTATTTAGCACCATCCATCTTTCCCTTAACTCGAATCAGTTTCCCAGTCCCTGCTGCTAAAAAACATCCCCACAGCATGATGTTGCCACCACCATGTTTCACAATGGGGAAGGTGTCATGACGTCTCTCCCATAATGCCCGTGGGGAGAGCCGGAAGCTGGAGTTCAGGGGAGAACTCCAGCCTCCGGCTACCGTACAGTCCACATCATGCACTGAGCTGAGCAGTCTGTGTTCAGCCAGTGCTGTGATCGGAGCCTGTCACAGACTGAACACAGACTGCTCAGCTCAATGCATGATGCGGACTGTCTGTGCTAGGGGGGGGGGGGGCGATCGCTCCAATCACCCTCCCCTGGATCCGCCACTGCCTCCTGTAGACTGTCAGAATGAGCTTCTATGCAGAAGCTCATTCTGACTAAGGGCTGGGTGGATGCGGATCCCGGCCACATGACCGGCCAGGCCATCCGCTGCGCTGTCCATTCGGAGAGCTCCGATTGCGGCAGCGCTCTGGGGGAGAGCGGGTAGCTGCGCCAGCTCTGGGGTGGCAGCAGCAGGTGGCCCCAGCGGCAGGTCGCGGCGGCAGGGGGGGGGACAGGCAGAGCTCAGCCCTGGAATGCCCCTAGCATTCTGAGTCGCCCCATGGCATTTGCTTATAATGCCTATTCCTAGGGCCGGCTCTGGTCTTATTATCCCAATGCGACAGGACAGTCTTATTCCAATGTGGCATTATAGTCTTATGGCTTCCTGAAGAACAACACAGCATATTCAGGAGCTGTATTGCAGCTAATGCCAGTCTGGACCATGTTACATGCATCATTATTTCCTGCAGTTTTTGCTTGGTGGTTAAGCACATCATCTATGCAGCGGATTATTTACACAATCGTGTTTTTTGCTTTATTAAACCATGGCATCTTCTTAGGCAGGGGCATACCACCCAACCGTCATGATTATGTCAGGAAAGTCCCACTTTGAGAGCTCTGTTCTGCAGTCACGATCAGGACTGCATTGTTGCAATCTGCATTGTCGGCAGTTGGGAGGTATGGGAGGTATGACCTATTCACACTAGTCTGCAGAACAGTGGTAAATGGGTGAAACATGCATCTGCCACTGATTAATTGGCAATGTGATTGCGAGGGATGGTATGTGGGGCAGCTTAGCACTTTTCAACGTTATGACATGCGCCTGTGTCCTGTTTCAGGTTCCCAATATGTTGGGATGTATGAGTAGAGGTAAACGCAGGGGGTTTTCCAGTTGCCTGGAAAATAAATGAGTGGGCTTTGGATTATGTGAAGATAGAATTTTTATATTGTAACGTTTATATAGAGAAAAATAGAGTAATTACTACATATTATACTGCATGAGGGATATATAAAGAGTTTATAGTACCCTCAGCATTGTTCCCTAAAGTAGCAATAAACACCATATACTCAAGCAACCTTCCTCTTTCATATTTTCTTGAGAGAGATAGGTGATGATATAACAGTTAGAAAAATACTTCCCCTGAATAGAATATATCCACTGCCCCTGAACATTACTAGTTTAGGCATGTGCCAAGTGTGCCAACATGGCAATGACAGCTCCACATTGAATGTGGCTTATGAAGATCTATTTTGGGGAAATGAGAACAAATTAGTTTAGTGTAACATTGCCACTAGTGGAAAAACAAGCACTTGTTATTATATCGTTGGAGATGAAACTAGAAATTAAGAAATGATGGTTCTTAGGAAAAAAATCAATGGTCTTCTTGAATAATACCATTACTGTTCTAATGGTGTGATAGATATTTCCTAAACATCCCTGTCCTGTGATATCCTGCTTGGACTCAGATGTAAAGACGGTGGTCAAGGTCCTGACAACCCTCTTTTCTGATCAGACCAGCTGGGGAGGTTCACATTTGTAAATACTGAGCATATCTTTGTTATCATGTAAGTGTCCTCAGGGCCGTAGACAGCGGGGACTGGCCCGGGTATTTGAGGGGCAAATAGTGGAGGTGTGGTCACACCCCCTCAAAAAATATGTGTGGCACCGTGTGCTGCACTGGTTGGCGCTGAGCACCCCTCAGGGGCAGATCCAGGATGGGGGAGTAATCAGTGCAATCCTCCCCCCCACACACAGCTGGCAGAGAGAGGCTACTGCTGCTCACTGACCCCCCTGGACCCTACACAGCTTTTTACTGTTTTGGAAAGGTGGATTCATACTGCAGCCAGAATCACTAAATATTTCTAAATGGTGTTTATATGACAAAATAAACATATTTGGTTTTAGTTCACTTTCTTACCATTTCAATTAAAAGAAAACTGTTTGTTCAATTTTGGGTATATTTTCAGTGCAATGTTACCAGGAGTAAGCAGACTGATTGCATTTCCAGAAAATTGTTTTTCTTTGGAAAAACAAGATATAAGTTGTGTGGTCCTGTATAATAAAATGAGTTATATTGATGTTGATCAGTCCAGAGTGCCAAAATGTCTCAGAACAGGGGAGAAAAGGCCCTCAGACACAAAGGAATAATTAAATAGAGTTATATTTTCAATTGATATATTTTTTTTTTTTTAAATATATGTTTAAAAAATATTTTTCTTTAATTTCTTTACTTTCTTGAATAAGTGGAACTGAAAGCTGAAAGTCCAGGCACAGTAATCATGATTTCAGAAGTAATGTTTGCCGAGTCACACATGGGCACATCTCCTCATAGTGGCCATGTAAGTTAGCTCTTACTGCTCGGAGTCAGTATTGCAAAGATAGCGAAGTGTCTCTCAGCAGCCTTGGGAAGAATTTAATTCTAAAGCATGGTGATAGGTGGTTTTCTATACCTGGAAAAAGTGCATACTTTTGAAAAGCATTATAGGGAGATTGTAAAAGTGGGATGTAGTCACCATCCCGACAGTCAGGATGCTGATGGCCACAATATCGACACGGCATCCTGACTGTCAGAATACTGACAAATTACCGAGGTATGTATTAGAGTTAGGGGGGCTTAGCCCAGCCTCTAGGGACTGCATTATCTGCAGCCCCTAGGAGCCTGTTAAGGCTGACGGGCAGGTAGGAGAGTGACTTCCCAGTGGAAGCACGCTCTATGCTAATTGCGCCCTGGGCTGGCAGTCCCATGGGGAGAAAAATACCTCCCCCTGGGACTGCCTGTCCTCAGGGCTGTATAGAGCGGTGCAGGGCCACAGTACTGTAAGGGGGCATGGCCTAAGCACAAGGGGTGTGACACTCCCTAAAAAAAAAATTCTTGCAAAATATTGGTGCCACCTGGGGGGGTGCGATCGCTCCCTACCCAACTCACCTACACATAAAGTGCAGACAGAGGAGACTGCTGCACTGTTAAGCTTAGCAGTAGCAGCATCCCTTGACCCAGCACGCAGCAGCATCTCTGATAGGTAAGGATGATGGCGAACCCAGGCCCCTGCTGGGCCCGTCCATTAAGCCCGGGCCTGGCTAATTAGTTACCGCTCCCCACTCTCGGTGCCCCTGCCTTTTCTGTGTGTGATTGACAGGTAGTGCTTCCAATGGGAAGTCACTGCCACTCACAGTGTAGCCAGTGCAGTCACAGACTGCAACTGGCTCACTGGAAGTGGTGGATTTTACAGGGTGATATAGAATCTACATTGGAATCAAAACACGCCACTGGTTTGGAGGGTTTTGGCGGGTTTCAAATTGCTGCACATTGCCATCCAATACTAGTGATTTTAATTTTAACTCTCCAAACTGCCATATTATAAATGTGGTGATTTAGAGGGCAAAATTACTAGCAATGTGCAATGGCGTTAAACCCACCCAAAAGAAGGGCAGAATGATAAACTTACCCCCATGTATGGAAGTGCCACATTTTTTAAGTTAAACATTTCGGCACCTGAAAATGCCTATTAGGATGAGGTCTGTGGTGTCTAGCGGCTGCAGAAATAGCTGCAGTATAGTGTAAGTCTATTGACAATTTAATTTAAAAGGTTAAACAAATGAGGAGTAGGGTGAAGGAGCAGTTTACATAGAGATATGGGATATTTACTTTTTACAACCTGAAACAAAGTAGGGACATTGGTGTCATTAAAACTTGCAATTTTTTGTCTTATAAAATAAAATTTGAAAAACATTTGTGTCACTTCACATCTGACTCTTTTTTTCTTAAATAAATACCTGATGAATTATATTATTGCACTTTGCTGCTTTTTACATTCATTCATTAACCAAAGTATTTTATCACTGTTTACGTTAGACTAGAGGGACCAGACAGTGAGATTCCTAAAAATCCTGTAATGTGTAGGATATAATGGACTTCAAGCAGTCACGTCTCCACCCAGCTTAACCACAATCCTTTAAATGCTTACACTTTCGCCATGCAGCTCAGGTCATGCCTGACAATTGTATAACCCAGTGTTCTAGTCCCTGACTTTATAAATTTGGTCCCTGTTACAGTTTGTTCTAGCAATCTGGAGATTAATATTGATCTATAGCAGTGTTAGCAGTGGTGGATACTTAACTACCGGAGCAACTCAGCATTGCTCTGGTGCAGGGATAGTTTATCTGAAAAACAACTGTCCCCGTGATCCCTAACAGTGCTATGGAAGTAGCAGTGATGCTTATTATTTCTGCCCAGTGCACATGCGTGACCTGAGTTCATGCATACAGACGGACAGGGAGTGGAGCAGAGGGATCTGCAACTCACCCCTCCATCCTATAGGAAGGAGTGGGGGTCTGAAGATGGCATAGGTTTCCGCAAGCAAATTGAAAGTTTTCAGAGCTTGCTAAATATTAGACGGCACCATTGAGCCCCTAATAGTGAATGGGCCCATTTCTACTTGTGTAACTGGCTCATTAGTGATAATGAATAGACTCCTAAATATCTATCCTCAATGCATGAGCTATGTGCCACATCTCTTTTACACTACACAGTAGCATCACTAGAAGGGTGCGGGTCGCACCTGGTGACACAATTCGAGGGGGTAACACCAAAATAGCAGAGCTGCTCTGCTGTTTTGATGTCACCCCCTCGGATGGTGTCCCTGAGCAGCACTGCAGCAGTGGTAATGGATGACGCGCGCATCCACACCCCTCTGTGTCAGGAGAGCTTGGGGGCTGCCCTGCAATTCCCTGAGCAGTGGGAAAGTCACCAGCGTTACGAGAATGGGGTCGACACACGTTCATGTCCCCAAAACGGCACACATCAGGGTGTGCGCAACGGTTTTATTAAGTTCCACACCAGCTGACAGTACAATTTATTTCTTAAAATAATAATTTGTTTAATTTCAGTTTAGTGTTAAATTTATTTTGAGAGCAAAGGGACATTGCCTTGGAGAGAGTTAAAGTGGATAGAGATAAACTACCAACCAACCAGCTCCTAACTGTAATTTTTCAACACTGCCTGAAAACTGACAGAAGCTGATTAGTTGGTACTTTATCACTTTCCACTTTACCACTCTCCAAAGCTTAGTGCATCTCCCTGTGACTGCTTTTATTATCTGGATCACTATGTGTGTTTACATATTTTTTTTACATTGGTTGCACCACACACAAAAATGAGGTTTCCTGTAGAAGTACAAGTACTTCCCTTCAGGGTCGGAGTGAGGGTGCCATCAGAGGAGGGTGATCAGTCAGTGTCGGAGGGGATCAAATGAAGCAGGGGTGGTTTAATATAGGAGGGGGGCAGGGGGCAGTCTGTGTGGACCACTCCTCTCTCAGCAGTGATCCCCTTCAGTTTTTGGACCCTGACGTCACCAGCTACTGACCAAAGTCATTCCCTACCATCCACGTGGGCATAGAGGAGGAATTTAATCTTGTGGCGAGCCACTGAGCAAGATGCGTGGCGAGGGGACAAATTTATTTTTTTGGTGGACTGTATGGACAGGGAGCCGCACTTACACCTTCACTCCACGTCACTTCCAGGTTCTGAAACTGAAGGGGAAATATACCTTTCTGTGGTTGCACCAAGCAGACTCTTGTACTGTGCAAAGTTGAGTCTTTGCACTGGATGACAAAAGGTCTAGCTTTACTCCTTCTTCCCAATATAGGTATAAGGATGAGACCAGATCTTCTGGAATGACGAGGTTGCAGAAGTTCCTTTTGGCAGGGAGGGACAGGCTGGCTGTGTACCCTTTTGAAAAGTAGGGAATGCTGCTGTGAAAGCATGCTCAACCCCTTTATTCAGTTAAATAATCATGTGATATAAAATGTAGCATTTGTAATAGAGATATCAATAGATATATACTTTTTGTTAGAAATATAAACTGACATTGGAGTTCCATAGGTATAACAGATTGTCTGACTACTTTCTCTGAACGAATGCACTGCTAATCATCATGAACGTTTTGATTAGGTTTTTTATTAGGTTATGCAGAAGGTAAATTAAGCATATGTAGCTACAAAGACCGTGCACACAAAAACTTAATGTTGTACCCTACCACTTTACTTCCCAGTTCTGAAGTGTAAAAGTTGCAATGATCATTGCAGAGGTATCGCAAGTGCCCTCTACAACTGGGCAACCCCATAGATGCTGTTCACTAAACTTTTTGGAGCTTGCTAAATAGCTGTGCCCATAGAAAACTGTGGGGATGACTCCTGTGGGCGCTGTTACTTTTCTGCATCACAATTTGGATACATCAGCATGAAACTTAATTCTGCTTTAAACATGCACAAACAGCCATTTCTGCTTGTATAAAGGAAGTAATTAGTTGGATAAATAGACCACTTATTGAGCTTAGTGAATGCTTACAATTCTGCTAAAAATGCATATACAATTTAACTTTGAAGGGGCTTATACTGTATATCATTTAACCTCAGCTGTATTCAATAGTACAGTGAATAAAATGTGTATATGCTTACCTGTCCTGCAGAGAAATATACCTGGACATTTTTATCAAATATTAACAATCATGCAAGTGGCATCTGTAGGTTGCAAAGTGTATCCACTGCACAGGTGTATAAGTATATACTGTATCTCTTGTAGTTTTCACATTACCCTTCCCTTCCAAGGAAAAATCATCACTTGTATATTTTCGTTAATATTTAATTCTTATAAGTTAATCCTAGAAAAGGGGTGCTACCAGAGACAGTCTATAAACATAGATCTAATAAATGGGAGTGGGGAAATGGAAAAAGAAGTCTCTTACTGGTGCACTCAGGTAATGAAACATATATGTTCTAAAACTTAACTTTTAATAACTTATTAAATAAAAATATATCATTTCTAATCTGATACAATGCACCTGAGAAGCAAGAGAAATCAACATGAAAATATAGAGTGTACAAGAAAATAAATATGTGTTTTAAAAACTGTTAGCCGGTGTCTAATTATTTATAATTAGCAATTATTTTATACCACATATGTCATCTTATAATGTTTCATCATCTTATTCAGGAAGTACCAATTCACTTTAAGCACGAGAAAGAGGAGAAATCCTAATAATTCATATGAATCCAGTTAATTCCATATTATTGTGTTAACCTCATAAGTCAGTGGTTCCCAAACTGTGCGCCACGGCACCCTGGGGTGCCTCGGGACACTTGCAGGGGTGCCTCAAGTTGGTGGTCCAGCACCAAATCAAATTATTTATGGTCAATGTAATGTAAATATGTGGACAAACCTGTCACCCACTACATAACTGAACCTAAGGATGACAAGTAGCACAATTGACTTCACTTTACTACTTCACTACATTTTTTTCTGAATTTCTCAATAACAAACTTTTGGCTTAGGGGTGCCGTGAAAACAATTCTGATACACTAGGGCGCCGCGAGTCAAAAAAGTTTGGGAACCACTGTCACCAGTAATTCTCTAGCTAGCCACATCAGTTTTAAAAGAGATACAAATATTTCATAAAATGTTACAATTTGAATCCCTTATTGAGGCTACGTTTTGTAACTTATTCTTAGCATGGTGTTAATATTCTAACAGCATGTGCTACCTGAATCACATGTAGAGGTGCATACACACGTAACGATTTTGTAACCAACGATTTTCTGTCAGATTTTACCTTGAAAAAGTGAACGATTTTTGAAGTGTAATGAACGATTTTTACAAAATGTTCCTTCCCTTAATGAAAATTGTTATGTTGGACAGTCTCAAATGGACGATGAACAATAACTACAAACTACAAACGGGACCGCGCTTGAAAGATTATCGTTCATTGTTACAACTCAGAATCTGGATGATTTTTTGTACAATTGAACGATAATTATGTCGTTAACGATAAATCGTTCAAAAAATCGTTACGTGTGTATGCACCATAAGCTTCCTCACGTACAGAGACTTCAGTGTATAATAATCACTGCAGTTCCTTCCGATAGTACCTTGTGCACCACTAGATATTTTACAGATACCGTTTATGCACAGGTTATATTTAATGAATGTAAGTTGGCCGCGTAATATGTTAGCCGCGTATGCCACCCTTCTCACTAGAGCTTATGATACTAGTAAGCTTTTACATATACATATATATATATATATATATATATATATATATAAAAAATCATCATCACTTTAAGTGATTCATCTCATTGAGCATGCATAAATATTGTTAATTTAGATAGAGCAGCATTTTCTCTTAACGTGGGTAACTAGAGAATTACTTATGAGGTTAACACATAGGGCCTGATTCAGAGCCGGACGCTCTTTCAGAGCGCTCGCTCTGAATCAGTGCCTTCCTATTGTATTTTTAGAGCGGCCTCCAGGCCGCTCATATAGCTGTGGGTGACCACCCACAGCTATAGCGAGCGGCCAGGAAAATGGTCGTGATGGTCAAGACCATCGCGACCATCGGGCTTGCAACAAGACCCTTGTGGTAGGGTCTCGTTGC
The DNA here is from genome assembly GCA_031769625.1 of Taudactylus pleione. Classification (NCBI taxonomy): domain Eukaryota; kingdom Metazoa; phylum Chordata; class Amphibia; order Anura; family Myobatrachidae; genus Taudactylus; species Taudactylus pleione. The sequence continues at coordinate 391,395 of JAUIMM010000738.1, forward strand.
CGCAAGCCCTGGAGTGCTTTTGGTTATATCAGAGCCGAAAGCACTCCCACTGACATCACTTGTGATGTCAGTGGGGCCGGCCCCAGACGGTAGGCGTTCCCATGGGAACGCCTCCGTCTGGCCAGCCACACCCCCGGCATGCCCACCAAAGGGGGCGTGCTGTCACTCAACATCGACAGCACGCCCCCTTTGTAGCGAGACCCGGAGCGACGGTTTGCCCGTCGCTATCCGGGTCTCGCGCATGCGCACGATGGAGCCGCCTCCATCGTGCGCATGCGCACTGGGCCAACATCGACCCGCTTGCGAGCACTCAGCGCTCGCGAGCGGGTCTGAATCAGGCCCTTAATATGGAATTAACTGGATTAATCTGAATTATTAGGATTCCTCCTCTTTCCTCCTCTTTCTCGTGCTTAAAGTGAATTGGTACTTCCTGAACAAGATGATGAAACATTATAAGATGACATATATGGTATAAAATAATCCATGTTGTTGTCTGTGTAGTGTTTATTGAGGGGATACTTGTGATCCTAGTTTCATGTGGTGCTTGCATCCTTATAGTGAATACTAGGGTCAATTAACTTTTACAGCTTCCGTGACCGGAAGTGACCTATTGAGGCTTCCTGTTTGATGTTTGCATGTGTTTCAGTGCATCTATGATTAGCAACACTACTTAAGGGGTAGCTGCGTCCAGGTAAGCTATATTCCTGTATCTTTTGCTATTGCTGTTGAACTTTATTTGATGTTGGTTCTCCTGAAGAAGGTCAGAAACTGTGACCGAAACGTTGAGTATGATACATTACTTGCATTAAAAATGGACTAATTTTTTACAAGCCTGGTGAGTGCCCCTCTTTTTCCTACTTTGTATTACCAGTGGATTTCTGAACAGGTCTCCAGTGGTGTGGTGGACACCCCAGCATTATCTATACAGAGTTTGATGTGAGTGCAGCCTTTTCTTGGATATATATATATATATATATATATATATATAAAAAATCATCATCACTTTAAGTGATTCATCTCATTGAGCATGCATAAATATTGTTAATTTAGATAGAGCAGCATTTTCTCTTAACGTGGGTAACTAGAGAATTACTTATGAGGTTAACACATAGGGCCTGATTCAGAGCCGGACGCTCTTTCAGAGCGCTCGCTCTGAATCAGTGCCTTCCTATTGTATTTTTAGAGCGGCCTCCTGGCCGCTCATATAGCTGTGGGTGACCACCCACAGCTATAGCGAGCGGCCAGGAAAATGGTCGTGATGGTCAAGACCATCGCGACCATCGGGCTTGCAACAAGACCCTTGTGGTAGGGTCTCTTTGCCGCAAGCCCTGGAGTGCTTTTGGTTATATCAGAGCCGAAAGCACTCCCACTGACATCACTTGTGATGTCAGTGGGGCCGGCCCCAGACGGTAGGCGTTCCCATGGGAACGCCTCCGTCTGGCCAGCCACACCCCCGGCATGCCCACCAAAGGGGGCGTGCTGTCACTCAACATCGACAGCACGCCCCCTTTGTAGCGAGACCCGGAGCGACGGTTTGCCCATCGCTATCCGGGTCTCGCGCATGCGCACGATGGAGCCGCCTCCATCGTGCGCATGCGCACTGGGCCAACATTGACCCGCTTGCGAGCACTCAGCGCTCGCGAGCGGGTCTGAATCAGGCCCTTAATATGGAATTAACTGGATTAATCTGAATTATTAGGATTCCTCCTCTTTCCTCCTCTTTCTCGTGCTTAAAGTGAATTGGTACTTCCTGAACAAGATGATGAAACATTATAAGATGACATATATGGTATAAAATAATCCATAATTATAAATAATTAGACACCGGCTAACAGTTTTTTAAACACATCTTTATTTTCTTGTACACTCTATATTTTTATGTTGATTTCTATTGCTTCTCAGGTGCATTGTATCAGATTAGAAATTATATATTTTTATTTAATAAATTATTAAAAGTTAAGTTTTAGAACATATGTGTTTCATTACCTGAGTGCACCAGCAAGAGACTTCTTTTTCCTCTTCCCCACTCCCATTTATTAGATCTATGTCTCTGGTAACACCCCTTTCTAGGATTAACTAATAGACTTCTTCTCCTCTCCCCACTCTTATTGTATCTGTAGGTTGGGCAGGTACTGTATTGTGATGCAGCCAGAGAAAGTTATCCCCTTTATATAGACCTTATTTCTCCCGTATTACCCCTTTTAATAAAAAGGTATAAATAAATAATTCCACATAAAATCCCCTTAATTACAAAATGCATTGCCCAATAGATTTCTACTAAACATATTATTTAACAAGTCCTAGTATCAGTGCCGTAGCTAGACGGCAGTGCGCCCAGTGCAGCACTGCCTCCCCTCTCACTCCCTCTCCCCCCCCCCCCTGAGCGCTAACCCTACCTTCCAGCAGCAGGAGGGCGGGTGGGATCTTCCGCCAATTTTTCAATGTCCGGCGCGCACCAGCCGGAGGTCTCTATCTGCAGACCTCTGGCACAGAAAATTGTGTGGCCGGTGCCGCTGCAGGATGGCGCCCGGTGCACATGACCCCTCAGCCCCCCCCCTAGTTGCGGCCATGCTAGTATACATATTATAGGTATTATAAAACTGTGCATTATAAGAGTTGTAATAATCATCTGGGTATTGTCAACATTATCCAAAACTAACAGCAGAGAGGCCTGCAAACATTTGTGTTTCACTTGTGGCTTTCCTTTTATCTATAACATTCTGTTAATTTTTGGAGAAGACATTTGTTGATGTTATTTTACCTGACACAATCACAGTTATCACTTTTTCATAGCGTTACATTTTCCCTTCATATTAACATGTAAGTGATTAATATACTGTAGGTGCTTTTAAAATAAAATAGTGCCATTATGAGGTGTGGGCCACATTACAATAACCACAAATAAGCTCCATGATATGTTTGTATAGTTTATTATTGACATTTCTTTGTAAATTATTAAATATTTTTATGGTCAAAAAAATCATTGAATGAGAGCTGATAGACAGTTCTTAACTCATTAATGTAAAAATTAGCAATGTTATTGCTCCTGCCAGTATCCAGACCCCTTCCAGCCTGTGTTCAGTTCTGCTGTCTCCTCCGGTTCCAGTCTGGTCCCTGTCTCCACTGCTTCCAGTCCATTGTAAGTAATCCTCCAGTTCAAGCCCAGTTCCTGTCCAGTTCAAGTTCAGCTTGCTACTTACACTCTGGTTCCAGGCTGGTGCCAACCTGTGATATTTCTGCAGTAGTCTGAAGTATCCATTTGCTAACATTGACTGTAATGGTGCTTCAAATTGCAGAGTCTTCAGTCTGCTACCATTAGTGACTTGAAGCAAGTCTTCTGTTGACAACTCACTTGCTCATTGCGGGTTCAAGTGGACTCATCCTGTATTAGATATTTCAGTCTGTATTGCTGCTCTGAGAGTTCCACTTCATCTTGACTACTCTTCTCAGCATGACTGCTCCAAGCTTGCCTCTGGGACTCTCTGCTCATTGAACCATCGATAGTGGTTGTCGTCCTGATAGTCCTCTCATTGAGTTTTGGAGTTTGTGCTGAGTTTCTAGTGGAGTGTGGGTGCTGGGGACTGGGTACTGGATCAGTGTCCCTCTATGAGGGTGTAGGCTCCAGGCACCCAACTATGGTAGTCTGGTTGTTCCACTTTCGGTGGATTCCAGCCAAGCTATTGGTTATTTGAGTTGCCCCTTGCCCAGTTCATGAGTTCTGAAGGACTGGCTCAAGCTCTACAGTCCTGAGGGTCGGGGCTGGGGTTGAGGTCCTCTCAAGTAGTTCCAGGTACTGGCTGGGGGTTTCCAGTTGTCACTGACCTCCCTTATGACCTTGGGTCATATTCCATGTTGGTGTCTATTCCTGATCTATGAAGAAGTGTCTGATATGCTCACCTCGTTTCCTATTCTCCTTGTCAGTCCAGTACGCATTTCCTGACTCACATCTCATCCTCACAGTATGTTTGTAATTCCTTTATACAGAACAGGGTTTCTAAAAATGTGCCAAAGTTGGTCACTTTGTCAAATCTGAGAGGCACTAGACTGGTTTAGTCAGAGCAACTCCTCTTGTTCTTTAACAATGCTGCACTTGCAGTTGTTACTTAATGGGTTAACAAATTAAGAAAAAGTTTAATCATTAGATTGGCATGGGCAGATAATGTGATGTTCGGGGGGGCCTGAGGCTAACCAAAATTTGGTTTGTGGTGGTTGTGTATGATAAACTAGTGAAATGATTTATTTAGATTTTATTAAAGTTTCTTTAAAAACAAGAGTATCTACTTAATATCAGTTTACAGAAATGGTGCTACCAGAGACAGTCTATAAACATAGATCTAATAAATGGGAGTGGGGAAATGGAAAAAGAAGTCTCTTACTGGTGCACTCAGGTAATGAAACACATATGTTCTAAAACTTAACTTTTAATAACTTATTAAATAAAAATATATCATTTCTAATCTGATACAATGCACCTGAGAAGCAATAGAAATCAACATAAAAATATAGAGTGTACAAGAAAATAAATATGTGTTTTAAAAACTGTTAGCCGGTGTCTAATTATTTATAATTAGCAATTATTTTTTGAAGTGTAATGAACGATTTTTACAAAATGTTCCTTCCCTTAATGAAAATTGTTATGTTGGACAGTCTCAAATGGACGATGAACAATAACTACAAACTACAAACGGGACCGCGCTTGAAAGATTATCGTTCATTGTTACAACTCAGAATCTGGATGATTTTTTGTACAATTGAACGATAATTATGTCGTTAACGATAAATCGTTCAAAAAATCGTTACGTGTGTATGCACCATAAGCTTCCTCACGTACAGAGACTTCAGTGTATAATAATCACTGCAGTTCCTTCCGATAGTACCTTGTGCACCACTAGATATTTTACAGATACCGTTTATGCACAGGTTATATTTAATGAATGTAAGTTGGCCGCGTAATATGTTAGCCGCGTATGCCACCCTTCTCACTAGAGCTTATGATACTAGTAAGCTTTTACATATACATATATATATATAAAAAATCATCATCACTTTAAGTGATTCATCTCATTGAGCATGCATAAATATTGTTAATTTAGATAGAGCAGCATTTTCTCTTAACGTGGGTAACTAGAGAATTACTTATGAGGTTAACACATAGGGCCTGATTCAGAGCCGGACGCTCTTTCAGAGCGCTCGCTCTGAATCAGTGCCTTCCTATTGTATTTTTAGAGCGGCCTCCAGGCCGCTCATATAGCTGTGGGTGACCACCCACAGCTATAGCGAGCGGCCAGGAAAATGGTCGTGATGGTCAAGACCATCGCGACCATCGGGCTTGCAACAAGACCCTTGTGGTAGGGTCTCGTTGCCGCAAGCCCTGGAGTGCTTTTGGTTATATCAGAGCCGAAAGCACTCCCACTGACATCACTTGTGATGTCAGTGGGGCCGGCCCCAGACGGTAGGCGTTCCCATGGGAACGCCTCCGTCTGGCCAGCCACACCCCCGGCATGCCCACCAAAGGGGGCGTGCTGTCACTCAACATCGACAGCACGCCCCCTTTGTAGCGAGACCCGGAGCGACGGTTTGCCCGTCGCTATCCGGGTCTCGCGCATGCGCACGATGGAGCCGCCTCCATCGTGCGCATGCACACTGGGCCAACATCGACCCGCTTGCGAGCACTCAGCGCTCGCGAGCGGGTCTGAATCAGGCCCTTAATATGGAATTAACTGGATTAATCTGAATTATTAGGATTCCTCCTCTTTCCTCCTCTTTCTCGTGCTTAAAGTGAATTGGTACTTCCTGAACAAGATGATGAAACATTATAAGATGACATATATGGTATAAAATAATCCATGTTGTTGTCTGTGTAGTGTTTATTGAGGGGATACTTGTGATCCTAGTTTCATGTGGTGCTTGCATCCTTATAGTGAATACTAGGGTCAATTAACTTTTACAGCTTCCGTGACCGGAAGTGACCTATTGAGGCTTCCTGTTTGATGTTTGCATGTGTTTCAGTGCATCTATGATCAGCAACACTACTTAAGGGGTAGCTGCGTCCAGGTAAGCTATATTCCTGTATCTTTTGCTATTGCTGTTGAACTTTATTTGATGTTGGTTCTCCTGAAGAAGGTCAGAAACTGTGACCGAAACGTTGAGTATGATACATTACTTGCATTAAAAATGGACTAATTTTTTACAAGCCTGGTGAGTGCCCCTCTTTTTCCTACTTTGTATTACCAGTGGATTTCTGAACAGGTCTCCAGTGGTGTGGTGGACACCCCAGCATTATCTATACAGAGTTTGATGTGAGTGCAGCCTTTTCTTGGATATATATATATATATATATATATATATATATATATAAAAAATCATCATCACTTTAAGTGATTCATCTCATTGAGCATGCATAAATATTGTTAATTTAGATAGAGCAGCATTTTCTCTTAACGTGGGTAACTAGAGAATTACTTATGAGGTTAACACATAGGGCCTGATTCAGAGCCGGACGCTCTTTCAGAGCGCTCGCTCTGAATCAGTGCCTTCCTATTGTATTTTTAGAGCGGCCTCCTGGCCGCTCATATAGCTGTGGGTGACCACCCACAGCTATAGCGAGCGGCCAGGAAAATGGTCGTGATGGTCAAGACCATCGCGACCATCGGGCTTGCAACAAGACCCTTGTGGTAGGGTCTCTTTGCCGCAAGCCCTGGAGTGCTTTTGGTTATATCAGAGCCGAAAGCACTCCCACTGACATCACTTGTGATGTCAGTGGGGCCGGCCCCAGACGGTAGGCGTTCCCATGGGAACGCCTCCGTCTGGCCAGCCACACCCCCGGCATGCCCACCAAAGGGGGCGTGCTGTCACTCAACATCGACAGCACGCCCCCTTTGTAGCGAGACCCGGAGCGACGGTTTGCCCATCGCTATCCGGGTCTCGCGCATGCGCACGATGGAGCCGCCTCCATCGTGCGCATGCGCACTGGGCCAACATCGACCCGCTTGCGAGCACTCAGCGCTCGCGAGCGGGTCTGAATCAGGCCCTTAATATGGAATTAACTGGATTAATCTGAATTATTAGGATTCCTCCTCTTTCCTCCTCTTTCTCGTGCTTAAAGTGAATTGGTACTTCCTGAACAAGATGATGAAACATTATAAGATGACATATATGGTATAAAATAATCCATAATTATAAATAATTAGACACCGGCTAACAGTTTTTTAAACACATCTTTATTTTCTTGTACACTCTATATTTTTATGTTGATTTCTATTGCTTCTCAGGTGCATTGTATCAGATTAGAAATTATATATTTTTATTTAATAAATTATTAAAAGTTAAGTTTTAGAACATATGTGTTTCATTACCTGAGTGCACCAGCAAGAGACTTCTTTTTCCTCTTCCCCACTCCCATTTATTAGATCTATGTCTCTGGTAACACCCCTTTCTAGGATTAACTAATAGACTTCTTCTCCTCTCCCCACTCTTATTGTATCTGTAGGTTGGGCAGGTACTGTATTGTGATGCAGCCAGAGAAAGTTATCCCCTTTATATAGACCTTATTTCTCCCGTATTACCCCTTTTAATAAAAAGGTATAAATAAATAATTCCACATAAAATCCCCTTAATTACAAAATGCATTGCCCAATAGATTTCTACTAAACATATTATTTAACAAGTCCTAGTATCAGTGCCGTAGCTAGACGGCAGTGCGCCCAGTGCAGCACTGCCTCCCCTCTCACTCCCTCTCCCCCCCCCCCTGAGCGCTAACCCTACCTTCCAGCAGCAGGAGGGCGGGTGGGATCTTCCGCCAATTTTTCAATGTCCGGCGCGCACCAGCCGGAGGTCTCTATCTGCAGACCTCTGGCACAGAAAATTGTGTGGCCGGTGCCGCTGCAGGATGGCGCCCGGTGCACATGACCCCTCAGCCCCCCCCCTAGTTGCGGCCATGCTAGTATACATATTATAGGTATTATAAAACTGTGCATTATAAGAGTTGTAATAATCATCTGGGTATTGTCAACATTATCCAAAACTAACAGCAGAGAGGCCTGCAAACATTTGTGTTTCACTTGTGGCTTTCCTTTTATCTATAACATTCTGTTAATTTTTGGAGAAGACATTTGTTGATGTTATTTTACCTGACACAATCACAGTTATCACTTTTTCATAGCGTTACATTTTCCCTTCATATTAACATGTAAGTGATTAATATACTGTAGGTGCTTTTAAAATAAAATAGTGCCATTATGAGGTGTGGGCCACATTACAATAACCACAAATAAGCTCCATGATATGTTTGTATAGTTTATTATTGACATTTCTTTGTAAATTATTAAATATTTTTATGGTCAAAAAAATCATTGAATGAGAGCTGATAGACAGTTCTTAACTCATTAATGTAAAAATTAGCAATGTTATTGCTCCTGCCAGTATCCAGACCCCTTCCAGCCTGTGTTCAGTTCTGCTGTCTCCTCCGGTTCCAGTCTGGTCCCTGTCTCCACTGCTTCCAGTCCATTGTAAGTAATCCTCCAGTTCAAGCCCGGTTCCTGTCCAGTTCAAGTTCAGCTTGCTACTTACACTCTGGTTCCAGGCTGGTGCCAACCTGTGATATTTCTGCAGTAGTCTGAAGTATCCATTTGCTAACATTGACTGTAATGGTGCTTCAAATTGCAGAGTCTTCAGTCTGCTACCATTAGTGACTTGAAGCAAGTCTTCTGTTGACAACTCACTTGCTCATTGCGGGTTCAAGTGGACTCATCCTGTATTAGATATTTCAGTCTGTATTGCTGCTCTGAGAGTTCCACTTCATCTTGACTACTCTTCTCAGCATGACTGCTCCAAGCTTGCCTCTGGGACTCTCTGCTCATTGAACCATCGATAGTGGTTGTCGTCCTGATAGTCCTCTCATTGAGTTTTGGAGTTTGTGCTGAGTTTCTAGTGGAGTGTGGGTGCTGGGGACTGGGTACTGGATCAGTGTCCCTCTATGAGGGTGTAGGCTCCAGGCACCCAACTATGGTAGTCTGGTTGTTCCACTTTCGGTGGATTCCAGCCAAGCTATTGGTTATTTGAGTTGCCCCTTGCCCAGTTCATGAGTTCTGAAGGACTGGCTCAAGCTCTACAGTCCTGAGGGTCGGGGCTGGGGTTGAGGTCCTCTCAAGTAGTTCCAGGTACTGGCTGGGGGTTTCCAGTTGTCACTGACCTCCCTTATGACCTTGGGTCATATTCCATGTTGGTGTCTATTCCTGATCTATGAAGAAGTGTCTGATATGCTCACCTCGTTTCCTATTCTCCTTGTCAGTCCAGTACGCATTTCCTGACTCACATCTCATCCTCACAGTATGTTTGTAATTCCTTTATACAGAACAGGGTTTCTAAAAATGTGCCAAAGTTGGTCACTTTGTCAAATCTGAGAGGCACTAGACTGGTTTAGTCAGAGCAACTCCTCTTGTTCTTTAACAATGCTGCACTTGCAGTTGTTACTTAATGGGTTAACAAATTAAGAAAAAGTTTAATCATTAGATTGGCATGGGCAGATAATGTGATGTTCGGGGGGGCCTGAGGCTAACCAAAATTTGGTTTGTGGTGGTTGTGTATGATAAACTAGTGAAATGATTTATTTAGATTTTATTAAAGTTTCTTTAAAAACAAGAGTATCTACTTAATATCAGTTTACAGAAATAAACACACAAACTGTTAGTAGTCTTCTTAAAATAATTTGCCTACTTAATATCACATTAAAAAATAAACACACAAACTGTTAGTAGCACTTAGTGGAGAAGCCCTGTATTCATAAAATAGTCCAACCAACCTACTGTAGATCATCCATCATGACCTAAAATGTTGAAAAGGTGAAGACATCTGGCTGTATTCTGTATTACATGTCTTGCAGTATAGATGAACAAATATGTATGGAAGGCATAAAAATACATGTACTTATATGGCCTAAATGTAGACTGTATGACTATTATGTTAATTGTGTTACTTCAGGTACTGTACACAAATCCACAAGAGATTTCCTAACCTGTTACTCTACATTGTAGTTATTTGAAACATACTACAGTTTAAGTGCTTTATGCTAACATTGATTAAGCTATTTTTCAGTATATATTGTAAATCAATATAAATTAACTTGTGACTATATACTTATATATATATATAAATTTAGTTACACAGAGAAGTGAAATGCTTACATTAGGTTACTCCTAACTGTATCTAGAGAATGAGTAAATTGGCCCTCCGTTTGCACAAGATTGCGTTATATTTATATTATAGATAAAAATGTTCTCACGACCACATACAAACTTTAACATATGCTTGATCAAACGATACCGGCATAAGACTTTGCACTTAAATGTTGATGTTGGGCTGGTAATGACTTTTATGGTAGTTCCAGTGTAATTGTTAAGTGCACGTCAACATTTAACTAGTACAGCCCTGTCATGTAACAATATAAAAAGGGTGGTGGAAGATTAGAAAACTTTGTTGCTTTAATTTGTATAGAATGAAATATACACAATATTTATGTTACTTAAATGATGTAAGCATTGACAATATAAAAATTCTATACAGTTATTATAGGTTATTAATGTTAAGCTGGCCATACATGGTGCGATATAGTAGCCGATCCGAATGATTGGCATGATATAACTGCTATATCGTAACGTGTATGGGCAAGATGTCGTCCCGTGCACACTCCCGTGGGGTCGCACATCGCATCCCCAGATCTTATGGAAAATTCACTCGATCAGGGGATGCGATGTACGACCCCATGTTGCGCTATGCGGGTGAGGGAGGGGGTGCCAGCATATAGGGCGTTTGGCCACCACTTTGCTCCGTGTGCGATATGTCGGGCATCGGATCGGCCGTCGTAAGACATGGTGCATATCGCACCGTGTATGCCCCGCTTTAGTTTATAAATCTGTAAAGAATTATGTAATCTGCAGACTGTACTTATTATACATATAGGTCTATATATAGTGTTATGGAACCCTTGTGGCACCTTGTAATTGGAAGTTATAGTATAGTATATTTCAGATATGTCCCAAACTCTTATATCTCTCATAATAGGATACTACTGTAATAGGATGTGGTATGTTAGGTCATCGTTATTTTGTCGATGTGCAACAGGTCGCCATGAGAATGTTGACATGGTGGTAATGTCAACATACAGCATGTCAACAGTGACCATGTTGACATTCATCATGTCTACACGGATGAGGGGTGTGATTTAAAGATCTACAGTAATTAGATAGACAGTCAAATGGTCAACACCAACTGGTAGACAAAATGGTACAAAATGACGACAGTTGCAAAAGGTCGACATTGATGAAGATTGACAGATACAAAATGTCGACATAGTCAAAAGGTTTACATTGGATTGGTAAACGCAAAAATTGACAACACATTTTTTTTTTATAACCCTAATCTTCACCCTAACCCTCCCTATGGTGCCCAACTTCAACTATTCCTCATAGTGCTTAACCCTAACCATTGGGGTAAGTGACTAAGCCTAACCATCCCTTCTACAGCCTAACCCTAACTCTCCAGTGAGTGCCTAACCCTTACGCCCCCCAAAAAAGAAAAAATGTGCCGACCATTTTTGTGTCAACCATTCCAAATTTCGACCCTTTGACCATGTTGACTTTTTGCATCTGTTGATCTTCAGCCATGTCGACCTTTTGTACCTGTTGCCCTATTGCAGTTAAAGTCTACCTAGACACTGTTGGCTTTTTTATTGTAGCTCTATTGATTGGAACCCACCTAGACCAGGTAAGCGACCAGCAGTCACCTACCTAGTCTAGGCGGCTGCAGCAGCTTCAGCGTCTTCTTCCAGGTCCCAGTGGTTATGTGCCTTGCAGTTCCGGCACAGGCATCTGAGGAGAGGTATTCTGGTATGTATTCTGTCCCTAATCCCTACCCCTAACCATCCCCCTTGTGCCTAACCATAACCACCATTGCATAAATTACTAACATTGGCCCTGATTCAGAGCCGGACGCTCTCTGAATCAGGGCCCACCTCCATAATTATGGAGCGTCCTCCTGGACGCTCGTATAGCTGTGGGTCACCACCCACAGCCTATACGAGCGTGCAGGTTGATGGTCGCGATGGTCTTGAGCATCGCGACCATCGCCACTGAGAGCCGGAGCCTGCGGTTGAGTTTCTCAACCGCAAGGCCCGGAGTGATTTTGGCTCTATCAGAGCCAAAATCACTCCCACTGACATCACTAGTGATGTCAGTGGGGCCGGCTTCTCACGGTAGGCATTCCCTTGGGAACGCCCCCGTCTGGGAGGCACGCCCCCGGCACGCCCACCAAAGGGGGTGTGCTGTCAATGAACATCGACAGCACGCCCCCTTTGATCAGACACAACGAGCGAAGGAAAGTCCTTCGCTCATCGCGTCTCGCGCATGCGCACGACGGAGCTACCTCCGTCGTGCGCATGCGCAGTGCACACCATCGACCCACTTGCGAGCGGACAGCCGCTCGCGAGTGGGTCTGAATCAGGCCCTTTGTCTTTATGCTAACATTAGGTGCAAGTATACTCACTTGTACATCAGATATACAGCTGGTGCAAATGCTACTGGTTGTACGTATGTTTATATATGCTTGAATTAACATACTTAAGTCATGTACTGTTTTGTTATTTTAACATACATCTTTTTCTGCATGTGTTATAAATGAGGCCTACTATCTCCGTTCTGACCACCTAACATTTATCATAGGCACTTATTTTGAGCATGCCGTTAGAAGCATTTCGCCTTTATATCTGATAAAACAATACGGCCCTGTTTTGGTGGAAGGCACCTGGATGACATAATTAGAAAGAAAAGCATGTTGACAGAATTGTCTTAGAGACTGGATAGTCCAAGGCATTTGGAGAATGTTAATGGTATGCTTGAGTGGATAGCTTCAGAGCCAAGCACGGTCAGCAGTCCTTGCTGACATCTCTGAACTATGCAATCTCATGGCAACAGCCTCTTAAGATAGATTTTATTATTATTATTATTAATAATAATAAAGAATGTTGATGAATAAACTGTCTGGTCACCGTTATGAGGAGTTAAGCACAGATTACTTTTTTACATGCCTTTATTTTACAGTAAATTTGGTGAAGGAACTGGCTACTTTGAAACTTAAATTATACAAGGTAATAAAACCAGATTTATAAAAGAATATTGACAATTTGGCAGTATTTGAAAATAATTATAAAACTATCTGCAAATTAGCTCATTTGCAAAGTCAACAAAGGAAGTTGCTAATGTCACAAAAGTATTTGTGATCTACATAATTTTCATACAAATGATAAATTCTGTCATGCAGCTGTATTAGTTTGGGATCATTTATGAAAACAGTCTCTACATTATAATAATTGTTTAACAATAAATGCGCTATTAAATCTGTGAAGGAGGTCAAGGTGCAGGCACCATAGACATATTTACAAAGGATGCAGGGTGTGTAGTACACGGGCACCAGGTGGGCCCCGCACCGTACACACTGCATCCCAAGTATACTTAACTTCCCAGTGACATTTTTGGGAAGATGGTGCCGGAGCCTTTGCTCTCTTGTGCGCATGCGTCTTCTTACTGAATACCATTGGGAAGACGGAGCTGCAGACGATGACCCGGAACAGAGTAAACTGCAGGGCTTAGGGGGCCCATGTGCCCCCTCGGGCATTAATACACTGAGTAGTCATTAGGCATATATGCAGAAGCTGGCGCAGGAATTGCCGCTTTGGGGCATCCCCCTCCACTGGGTCATAGACTACCCCTTCCCCCCCCTCCTACCAGTACATATACCAGGTGCGTTCAGATAAGTAGTGTATGTCTCAGATGGAGGGGGGCACAGGGTAGTCCATTACCAATAGAGATGGAGTGCCGAAGCGGCACTCCCTGTGCCTGCTTCTGAACATGCCTATATGTGCAGCCTAATATCATCTATGATCTTGGGATGTACAGTACTAGGATTTGCACAAGTATGCCTACAGTAGCTCATGTAAGTTGATAGAGAAAGACGGTGGCGTTTGTAGAGCAGTGCAAAAATTAGATTTTTTTTTGCAATTATTAAAACAAGATATAAGGGAGATAGCAAACACAGGATTAAAGGGGGGTTTCCAAATGGTTACTGTCAGAAAAAGCAAAAAAAATAATAATTTATTTCATATGCCCTTTAGATCATCCACAAGCCCTCAAACCTCCCAACTTGCCATTTCTATGGTCATCAGACCCCATGCATGCCCTCAGACCTCCTAACCAGCCTCTTATAATGCTCAACAGGCCCCCAAACATGCCCTCGGTCTGATGCCACATAAGATCTATATTAACCAAACTTTATTGATTTTGTGTAGCAGTCACCATTCCTTATTTTATTTCTTACATACATGGTCCTCCACTGCCTTCTACCTTCTTCATCTTTTATTCTTCAGTTATAGATTTCTATTAATCACTTCTTCTCTTCTTTTCTTTTCTTAAAATATTTCTAGGATGACTCGGAGAAATAAAACACACACACACACACACACACTCACAGACACAAACACAAGTGCCATATTTACTAGGTGGTCCTGATCTTTTACTCTCATTATTAATTTAAGCCATAAATGGGGCCAAGTCCAGCAGTATTTATTAGAGACCCTGAATAGCTCTGTGTAATGAAAGGCTGGCAATAAAGTGTAAGGAGCTTAGACTTTGATGTGACTTTTACCCTTTTGCATAGTGAGCCTGTTCAGATACTCTTTCCTTTCTGTACACACTTTTAGATTGCAGAACTGACGCAGATAGTACAATAATTATAGCAAATTAAAGCTTCCCCCTCTGCAATCAGCATGTGCAGTACAAAACAACACAAAATCCATCACACCAACTGTCATTGGCCCCTTAGTGTGCCTAGCAAAAGACGCTCAATGTGGGTTTTTTTTAAATATAGTTCTCTGTGTAAACTATAGAGACTGTTGTACATTAAAATCCCAGTAGATCAGCAGCTTCTGAGATACTTAAACCATCCCGATGATACCAGCAATCATTCCACGTTTACCTAACAAAGTGGCCACTGAGTGACTATATATGCATATATCCATATAAACATAACTAGAAAGGTATCATTGAGGCTTGGCTGGGAGACAGTGGCTGTGAGAATCAATAGCTCTTTCATAATGGTCCATGCTGACACACCCTTTCTAAACTGCACACATACCATTGGCATTTGCCATATCTTTGCATTCAGACTGGAGGGCATACCCCCCAAAATGTGAATATATATATATATATATATATATATATATAATATATATATAATCTATCAGTGTATTCCACACTGGGTGCAGTGGGGCACGTGCAGGTGTGCCACGTGTTGGTGGTGCAAAGTATTTGTGATCCATGTCATGGGTAAAACGAGTGATAGTGGCTGCCAATCAAAAAATATGTGGACAAAGAGAAGCACAACCCTGTGCACCACCACATAACTGGGCCGAAGGCTGACAGATGAGCACATTTTACTTAATTTAATTAAAAAAAAAAAAATTGTCAGTGAAAAACATTTGACCTAGGGCTGCTGTAAAAAAAATAGGGAGTGTAATGACAGAAATCTTGCATCTGTGGGGAGGGGACGTGTCAATATGACAAGAATACACAGACATCATTAGGGGGGTGCAGACCGCACTGGGTGTCCACCTCCTAGAGGGTGACACCAAAATGCCAGCTCCTCCTAAGTTTGGGAGTCAGGTGCTGCACCCTAGCATAACAGTATAGCACCCAGCTCTTGGTCACTGAGGAGAAGCCAGCAGTTAAGGGAAAGTCTCTGGGGGCAGCCCGGCATCTCCAGGAGTGCTGGGCACACATTCAGAGTGATGAAACCAGGGGTGTGCCGCAAGACCATGCCCCTCCCAGTGAGGCCACTCCCCCTTTTCGAGCAACACCACTACTTGATTCTATGATCTTGTCATTTGAAATCACCCCCTTTTCATAGATAACATTTTGTTACAAGGTGTGAAGCCTAATGAGGCAATGGGCTTCATCCAGAGAGTAAATTATTAATGGAAGTATGGGTAACACACTGATATGTTTGAGTTTTAACTTTTAATTAAAATGGAACTGCAAATTAAGGTAGAGGTTATGAGTTATGTTGCTTGGCAGATTTAGAAATGCATACTGTCTTCATTACATTTTGATAAACTATATTCTGTAGGGCCTAGTTATCATTCAATATTTGTGAGATATTCCCCGAAAACAGACGGTTTTGGGGGGTTACTTGCAAATATTAAGAAACCCCCAGTACCATCGAGGTATCGCAGCAGATATCTGCCACGGTCCCTCCATGCGGGGGCTACTATGCAGTTGGATTTACCAAGCTTGACCTGGATAGGTAATGCCATCTACTGTTTTGCAAATTCTTCCGGAGAGAATTTCCCTCTTCGTCAGTCCTCGGTGAGGCATGCGCCGGTCAAAAGCCGCGCATGTAGGGGAACCAAACCAGGAAGCAGTTTGATATCTTCCACGTCCACCTCTCTGCTAGAGAGCTTATTGGAGCCCATCTCCTGGCAAGAGAAAAATGGTAAGTTTGCGTGACAGTATTAATTTTCACTTTGCAAATGCAGACCACCCGTACACACTTGCCGATGGACAGATATGTCTGCAGACATATCTGTCCATCGGCTGTGCAGCACAGCCAATGCGATATGTCGGTGAACAGCGACGTTCACCGACATATCGCAGGTACACACTGGCCGACGGGCAGCAGATACTTTGGCCGATCAATTGATCGGCCAATGTATCTGTCAGTGTGTACCCAGCTTTAGTTGTGCAAGGCATCTTGCGCGATGTGGTACAAAAAGGAAAGGTGTATGAAGACACATCTGTAGATTCACATGGGGCAGAACCAAAAGAAGTGTTTATAAGGAAAGGACATGGGATGTGGGTACTATGGGGGAGAGAGGGATATCTCATAAAATGAGAGAAAATTCTATGTAGACAACAATAATGAAGCTGAAGAATTTGAAATTATAGGAAAGTATGTTAAAAAAAACTGACTGAAGCTAATGATCAGTTGCACCACTGTCTAGTTCCCACACAATAATCAAGAAGTCCTTGTTATCATTACTAGCTATCCATAGCTATCACATTTACCAAGTAATTTAGACTGCTATCAGCTTCCTGAGAACCTCATGCCTCTGTCAAAGTATTTGCCTGGAGCTAGAGAAATAAATTGCCGGAACCTTTAAGTATTAGAGATATCATTTGTCAAGGACAAGCGGCTAGCGAAACAAGGAAGGGCTTTATTGTTTGGCTAGGTGACAATGACTTGTACATTCCCCACTCTATACCTGAGGGCATTCCACATGAATTATCTCTTAAGGAGAAGTTGGAAAATGGAAACTTTACAGGCAAAAAACATGGGATGCAAGTGACAGTGGGACAGCCTCTTACTATTACAATTGTATAATTTCGTTACAAGATCATTTGTTTTAGATCTCCTGTTTTATCCAAGAATACCTGTCTTCGCTTGGCCTCTACGTTCATCACAAACATGTACATTCATTATCAGTCTGTCTGTCTATCTAGCCTGACTAATAGATAGACAAAATCAAACGATCTATAATTTTTGTGTATGGAAAAATATATTTTATTTATAGCATTATTAGCTCCTGATACTGATTTAGATAATCACTTTTTTTGTATATGTTTTATGGCATTCCACTTACATGTAGTTTGTTTGTGGGACTTTGTGTAATAATTAGGGTTTTGCAGAATATGATATATAGAGCTAAATGTAAAAGGGTGAGAGTTTAGCAGTAAACTCTCACACTTTTTAAACTCGCCCAATGTAATAGAGCACGAGAACATGAAAACCTCCATGTTTTTCAGACTCCTAAAACTCTCACGATTTAAACTCTCATCCAGATGTTTTCCCATTTTGAAAATACAGCTCGACCAATGTAATTGGGTGAGAGTTTACTGCTATGTACTGTACTGCCTATGATAAATCAGTTCCTTGCCTTGTATGTTGTACCTGTTTAGCTTGCGTGACTAAGACTAGGGATGACACACAGCAGGGCATCCTGGACAGCAGCTTCTGGGATTACCAGGCTAATGATGACCCGATTTTAGGCACCTTATAATCAATGTAACAACTCGCAGCACTCCTCACCAACACTAGCAATTATATAACTTGCATTATCCTGCCATAGGCAAGAGGGTGAGGGGCTGCACAGCTTTTTACATTCTTTTTGCAAGTTATAAACTCAAATACATTTTTATTTTATTTAGCATCATATACATAGCCTCTTAGGGGTAGATTTACTAAAGTACGGGTTTATAAAAGTGGAGATGTTGCCCATAGCAACCAATCAGGTTCTACTTATCATTTATCTAGTACCTTCTAGAAAATGATAGCTAGAATCTGATTGGTTGTTATGGGCAACATCTCAGCTTTTGTAAACTCGCATTTTAGTAAATATACCCCTTATTGCCTTATTATTAACAAGATCTTGCACACATGATCATATATTTCTGAAGGGATGTAAAATTCATCAAAGCAATATAGTTTTTGTTACTTGATATTCTGTAATGTAATTGTGTTCTTTCTGTTTAAAAAGTGTTCAACTTAGAACTACATTTTTGCACCATAACACATATAACATATTATACAAATGCAGAATGATTGTAATGAAATAGTATAGGCAGAGTGCATTATGCCATTAAGCCCCCAGCTTTCTGTAGGCCATGGCTTCCATTACTCAGGACTGTTCCTCCTGGTGGCCGGCTTTTGACCTCAGTCTACCATCTGAGGGGTCACCACCTTTTCTTAGGGTGAGATGTAGTTCAGGGCATGCACCATGACACTTGTATGTCTTTGTTCTGCAGTAGCCACTAATTGCACCAAATTACTTTTTATGTTGTTTGTCTCCTTACTACTAAAGACTGAACTGTGGCCACCCTAAACCACTTCACTAGAAGCGACCCAGAGATGAACTGTGTCCCAGGGGTAAAGTAGAGTGATGTTAGTGAATTTTACCTTTCATACTTTGTGGGATCATCCAGTATGTTGGAAGAAGATATACATTAGTCAAAGTAAAACTGCATATTTTAAAAGTATTGTAAATGCTGCTTTTTAAAAATATTATTAGACCTATGATTAAGCAAAGGCAATAACTGCCTAAAGATTAAAAACTACTTTATATTTGACCCATAGCAAATATATAAGGCTGCATTTTATTTTCAGCAAAGTAGCATGTGGGAGTCCAGTTGGAATTGTGGGCCTGATTCAGACCCGCTCGCGAGCGCTTGCAAGCGGGTCGATGTTGGCACAGTGCGCATGCGCACGACGGAGCAGGCTCCGTCGTGCGCATGCGCGAGACCCGGATAGCGACGGGTAAACCGTTACTCGCTATGACTGTGGGTGGCCACCCACAGCTATACGAGCGGCCAGGAGGCCACTCTAAAAATCAAGAAGGACGGCCCTGATTCAGAGCGAGCGCTCTGTCAGAGTGTCCGGCTCTGAATCAGGACCTGTGTCCTTGGGGCTAAACCATTGCTCAAACTATACCTCCCAACATTTGGGAGTGGGGGTCGGGACTTTGTATGCCAGTTGCTCATCATGCTGGGGGCATACCTAGCACTTCCCAAGCTACTGGGATGTCCACAGCTTCTCTCTACTTTGTTTAAATGTTGTACGCATGCATGCAGCATCCATTCACTGTTATACTGCTCTGCAAATATTTTCATATGTACTGCTCTGCAAATATTTTAATATGTACTGCTCTGCAAATATTTTCATATGTACTTGCTACCAAGCTCTGCAGTGCAGCAGGTGAGTGACCTCTCAACGTTTTCCCCCTGCGGAACACTGTGACCCACAGGTCACAGGTCTGGTTTGCCAAAATTGGGATGGTTGGGAGGTGTGCTCAAATCCCTCTTTATCAGGGTACAGCATAGCACATATCATTTCCTTCTAGATTTTTATATAGGACCTTAATAATGAACATGTTTGAGCTGTTGTAGCTAGTGCACAGCATTGGTGCTCTGTTGTCTGAATTGCTCAGCAGGACAGTGGTATAGAGAAGTGAGCCATTTGTGGATATCATTAAGCATGTTAGACATTGGACCTCTTATGTTTATAACATTAGGATTATAGAGCAATTCCAATAATTGTTAACTATATTTTTCAATCGATTGTTTAATAGACAAAGCGGTATATTAAACGTCAATTTTGATTGATTTAAAATCGATGAAAATAGATCAACATTGATGCATACTTGCCAACTCTCCCTCATTGTCAGGGAGACTCCCTGAAATAGTAGCAATCTCCCTGTCTCCCTGAAGAGTCTAGCAATCTCCCTCATTTCATCCTTACCCCCATTATGAAGCTGTTATATTAAAAAACAGAGATATATACATTCAAATGGGATCATTAGTGTAATTTCCTTGCATTGGTTATTATAAGGCACAATGATCCCTATGAATTTCTGAAAAGTATCAGTGTGTTTTCATCAACAAACAGATCTTATTAAAGGCTTTGGGCTGGTTTACATTTGGATGTAAGTCAGGTTTAGGACACGCCTCTCAGATTTATCAGTACACGCCCACTGTAACACGCCCTCATAGGTGCTGCTTTCACAATCTCCCTGAAATGCTTTTTCAAAAGTAGGCAAGTATGCATTGATGTTGTGTTTCTGGGGCTAAATCTCACATTTACTAACAGACAATTTTTTTATTTGTTTTTTTCAGTATTAGTAAATGTTTGATTTAGCCCCAGAAATACAACATTGATGTTCACTGTTTTT
This sequence comes from Taudactylus pleione, assembly GCA_031769625.1. Lineage (NCBI taxonomy): Eukaryota > Metazoa > Chordata > Amphibia > Anura > Myobatrachidae > Taudactylus > Taudactylus pleione. The sequence goes on from JAUIMM010000738.1 coordinate 412,159, forward strand.
TAAAACGCTAAAAATCAAATAAAATCATCCTTTAGTAAATATACCCCCTTGTCTGTATGTAAAAAATTATGACCAAACGACAGTACTGTAATTTATCACTGTTTGGTCCATACCCCTTTTAGATAACCATAAAACATTTTGATTACTAATATATTAATGGTGTAATGCATTTATGAGAGGCCAAGTTGGTTTCAACCTCATAATCCATCTAAAGTGGTTTGTACATAGAAGGTAGTTGAGAGGCGGAACTAATGTTCATAGACATTAGGTAGATATTACTCACACACCAGATAATACGTAACTACATATTTTCATATCCACGTGCTCAGTGCCAGATTAATGTCCACATGGGCCTGGAGCTGAAATTTATGAAGGGCCTAATGTGTGTCGCCAGGGCGGTGTGACCAGTGTTGTGTGGGTGTGGTCTACACAGGTGGTCTGGCCTGTGCTCCTGAGTGCCGCCTTCGTTTGCCTCATGTATGTATATCTTTATATAATGTATATATACACACACAGTATATACTCACACATGGTGGAAGCTAGGCTTTCTGTCACCTGAGGCAAAGACTCAGCTTGGCATCCCCACCCATTGGATAGTAGTCACTTCACTGCTTGAATACAGACGTCAGCATTGTAATTGTAATCTAATACCTCTTTTCCACTGCCCAAAATACCTGGGTTATTGCCGTGTCAACCCGGCAGCGGCTCAGAGGAAAAGGGTCCTAGGAGGCTGTAATCTCTCTCTGCCCGGTGACAGCTGTCACAGACAGCCTCCCAAATGACTGCCCCCACTAGGAAGGACCCCCTCCCCTGGTGCCCGGTTTGCTCCGGTCCGGCATTCAGGGTGGAGTTTCCAGGACTTAGTGATGCCGTCATCGCCAAGCGCCAGCACAGCACCCGGGTGCAGTGTGAACGGAATCGACCGGGTCAACGCCATAATGGAGAAGGGGTAAATCCCGCATCTGACCCCGGCTTGGAACCATGTTCCAAATCCCGTGTCAGACCCAGGATTTTTGTTGGGGTATAAGTTCCTAGTGCATAACCAGAACTACTTCTGCTAATAGAGTATAAATTTAGAGGGATATGCTTTAAAAATAAACTAATATAACACTAAGGGGTCTATTTACTAAGCTGTGTTAGGAGATAAAGTGAAGTGTGATAAGGTACCAGCCAATCAGCTCCTAACTGCCATGTCACAGGTTGTGTTTGAAAAATGGCAGGTAGGAGCTGGTTGTCTGGTACCTTATCACCGTTCACTTTATCTCTTAACACAGCTTAGTAAATAGACCCCTAAATAGGTAAATTATGAGTAGTTTATCTAATGATGTAGGGGCTTACTTTTCAAATAATATTTGGAGGATATTCCCCGAATACACTAGTTTTTGGGAACTACCCCAAAATATTAAGGATCCCTTGAATGTATGAAGGTTCTTCCATTTCCGACAGCAGCTGCAGCCCCCATATGTTTCTATGGGGCTGTGAAGCTGTCAGATGAACCTTTCACATTTCAGAGCTTTCCCCGATAGGATAACGGCATCTCCAGATGGCGTTATCCTATAGTAGCCTATGGCCAAAAATTACAGGGAGAGGCCACCTCAGAAATGGCCTCCGCACATGCGTGGTCTGCTGACAGTGCATGCGCAGGACGGCCACGGATATAGAAGGGAAATGATTCATTTTGTGATCATTTCCCTTCTTTACACATCGCAGGGACGAGCTCCTTTTGGAGTCCCTGTTCCTGCAGTTGATTTTTTTGTACATTTGGGGGAAAGTTAATTTCTTATTGCCGCAAATAGTGGCGATAAGAAATTCTAATTATTGGGTCTGAAACCTGATATGCCCCATAGAAATAATTGTAGATCTTATAGTTAAATAAAAATTAGAAATGTATGTTGTGATGGCCTGATACTGGTATACAAATTACACACTTACGACACAACATATAAGATTCATACAAAATAGTCAAATTAAAAAAATTAAAATATAGTTAAAAAAAGGAAAAGTCCACTCAGCCACTCAATAGGATTAGGCAGTGTAGACAGTGCTTAGAAGCTCCTGTAGAACCCTGTTAGTGAATTATACCCTTCTCACAGGTCCCTAATGTATATGTAAAGTGCTCTGTAACTCTGGGCCTGATTCAGAGCTGCTCGTAAGCGGCCGCTCGTTCGTTCCGAGCGATGTTCGCACATCTGCGCATGCGTATGGGTTGTAATACGCATGCGCGAATCAGTCAGTGCTGTCGGAAATCATGTGCTCGCAAAATAGCGAATGCCTGCTAATTTGAGTGACAGGGTGAGGCGTATGTGGGTGGTAACAGGGGAAGGTGCTTGAAAACGGGGAGTGGAATTCCGAACGCAGGTGTGCCAAAAGGTCAAAACGGGCGTTTTAAGGGTGTGCATAATTAACAAAGCAGCGTCATCGACCACGTCAGTTGGTTGTCTTTTAGTCTGAACTGCTCACATGATTGCGGTAGGAAAATGCAACCACAAGAATAGCAAGCAGTTCATACGCCTTTCGATGTACTCGATTAATCTTATAAATAGCGGAGATGACGTATGATGCGAGCGGCCAGGGGGCGTTTTTAACAAAATAACGACCGCATGTTTTGTTCGCTCGTTCAGACATGGAGGCGTCAACAGACCGCAAAGAGCGAATGGTCACTTTAAATAGCGTCCGGCTCTGAATCAGGCCCTCTGGCCCTGATTCAGAGCCGGACGCTCTGACAGAACGCTCGCTCTGAATCAGGGCCGGCCTTCTTGTTTTTTAGAGCGGCCTCCTGGCTGCTCGCATAGCTGTGGGTGACCACCCACAGCTATAGCGAGCGGCCAGGAAGATGGTCGCGATGGTCAAGACCATTGCGACCATCGGGCTTGCGACGAGACCCTTGTGGTAGGGTCTCATTCATCGCAAGCCCCAGAGAGCTTTTGGCTCTAACAGAGCCGGAAGCTCTCCACTGACATCACTCGTGATGTCAGTGGGGCCGCCCCCAAATGGCAAGCATTCCCTCGGGAACGCCTCCGTTTGGGCAGCCACCCCCCCCAGCCCGCCCACCAAACGGGGGAGTATTCACTCAACATCGACAGCTCGCCCCCTTTGGTGCGAGACCTGGAGTGACGGATTACCCATCACTAGCCAGGTCTCGCGCATGCGCACGACGGAGCCAGCTCCGTCGTGCGCATGCGCTGTGGGCCACCATCGACCCGCTGCAGCCATTTTCCCGGTGACCAGCGCATCCTCTATAGACTCTGGGCGCACTCTAGTGCCCAGAGCCTATAACTCCGGCACTGGCCGCGCACAGCTCAGTGCGCTGCCGGACAGAGAGGAGGGGACCCATGTCGGAGACTGCACACGGGCCCTCTCCTCTCTAGAAACGCCCCTGGGTCCAGGTCACCACCCCCACTCGGTCTCCCAAACGCCACAGTATGGGACTGTGAGTGACCACGCAGGACTCGCATGCACACACCCACAAACATCCTAGATGTACATAAACCAATGGGACTCTGTATATCTCTGAATGTTCTTAAAACACAATATGCTGCCTGCATTACAGACAACTACAAGGAATACAACGAAGTACAGTAAGTAAAAATCGGTTGTACCACTGACTCACCCCTCCTGGGTTGCAGAGTTACTGTACAATGCTGTACTTGGTCCAGGGTCCAGGAACTGCTGCTCCCCGATTGCGGGGTTTGGAGGGTTTTGCCAGAAAAAAACCAGGGGACCAGGGGGCTCCCACACTAGTGGCACATTTTCCAGGAGACATGGGGAGGAGCTTAGCGAGACCAAGGCATAGCAGCACACTGAGGACACAGTGTCGTATGCCGGGGGCGGAGCTTACTGTGGCCAGGGGGCGGAGCTTACCTCGATAAGTGGGCGGAGCTTAAAGTGACAAGGTGGCTCCCCCGCTGTGGGAAAGGACTTCGGAAAGGCCAGGGACGGATCTTAGGACAACCAGGAGGCAGCATTTACCGCGACCAGGTGGCTCCTACACTAATGACACAAGTTTGGGGGCGGGGCTTAGCGCGAGTAGGGGGCGGGGCTTTGGTGGTCAATGCTGGGGGGGGGGTATGGAGTGGACGATGCTTTTGCCGGTCTGGAGGATAATGTGCTGGGCTGCTGGTGGTGACAGGAAAAACTGTTTCTGTCACCACTGTTACTGTGCACTGCAGGGGATCCTGTGTGGGCCTATTTTCATGGGAGGCTTGGAGCTGAAGCTCCACCCGCCCCATTGTTAATCCGGCCCTGCCGTGCTACCAAGTTTTGCTTTCAAGATTCTTAGAAAGTTTACTTTCTGATATACATCTAATCTTTATATACTGTATATCCTGACATTGGTAAACATTTCATTTGTGACTGGCTTTGAACTGTTGAAGTACCTCCTGTTATATACTTATGTCTTCTAGGCAAGCAGTTCACATGTAGAGAATACATGGCAAATAATAAACGACGTTATTGGATTTTATTTATTCCTCTTTACTACCAAAATCCCTCTTCCCTCCTTTGGATCTATTCTGTAAATATTTATACAGATCCTTATTTTGGCTTTCAGAAGAGCCTCTATGACTACTAGATTCTACAAAATACACCACACTTTATTTTATGATGAATACATTTAATAATCTTGAATGTACTGTAACTGTGTTTAGTAGTATGCATATTGAAAGAAAAACAAAGTGGTGCCCAGTTCCCATCTGCAATATGATAATAGAGGCATTTTTAATTTTTCAGTGACTTTTTTATTCCTTTGCACAGACCTCACAGATGAAGATTCAGGACAAAGGTTACTTACTGTCCGTCCTGTAAAACATGCTCTCTTCCTCCTAATAGTCCTGTCACATAATGCATTTATCTAATAGTAAAAGTTACCAATGGGGAGGATGGAGCTCCAGCTCCAGATAATAATAGGCCCATTATCATTAAAGCATGATGATTACCAGCTGTCCACATGGTCGTCCATAAATCATAACTATTCACATTTTATTTCTATTTTCCTCACAAAATGATGCAATTTTTCTACTTTTTATTTATTTAGTAAGACATTGGGTCTGATAGTGTAGGGGATGTACATGCCCACATGGCACAGGCCACACCGACACAGCGCTGGTCACAGTACTCCACTTCTAACAATAGGCCCTTGATCATTTCCATGTGGCCCTTAACCAACTTAACCGTACTGTAGCTATGAGTGTTTTACTTAAATACATAAAAAACAATTACCTGTTAAATAAATAAACCCAAATTGCTTCAAGTCATGTCATTGGAATAGTTATCTTCCTCTATTATAGTATGATTCAGAGATGTACGCTAATGCAATTGCAGCTGCGATTTCGCACGTAACGCAGCTTCGGAAATATGCTAATGAATCACTTGCCTTCCAGTGTTAGAGTCGCCCACTGAAAGCATCTCATATACACAGCTCACGCACAAAACCGGACACATTGAACGCAGATGAGGCGGCATCAGCCTTCTAAGTAAGTCTAACATACCGCAGACACTGCGGGTCTACGGATATGCAGAGGACTCTCCTGCTACGAGCGAAGACAAAGTGGCTAATTAATGTACACCCAGAGAACGGTGTTTAAATGGTCAAACACATCTGAGTTATTCTAACCACCCCAGTTACCTACCCAAATGGTGACTACCTGTCACTCATGGTGACTACCTGTCACTCACTTTGCAAATAGATCCTCTGTGCGAGCGTAATCACAGACCAATCACTTTCTGTGCGCAGTGCGGCTTACACATATGTGCAATGTGAACAATCGCTCAATCAGCGTAAATATTGCCATTGCGTACATCTCTGAATCAGGCCCTTAAACCACTTTAAATTGCTTTTCAAGAAACATGATTTTTAATATGTTTTCCTAGTGAACTGTATATTATGGAAGGATATTTATGTAGGGCTCTAATATTGTGTATTGAAGTCGGGCGTTTCTAGAGAGGAGGGGGCCCGTGTGCAGTCTCCGACACAGGCCCCCTCCTTTCCGCCCGGCGGCCGGCAGCGCACTGAGCTGTGCGCGGCCAGCGCCGGAGTTATAGACTCTGGGCACTAGAGTGTGCCCAGAGTCTATAGTGTATGCACAGGTCACCGGGAAAATGGCCGCGGCTGCCATTTTCCCTGTACTGCGCATGCGCAAACGATGGGAAAATGGCCGCCGCGGTCATTTTCCAGTCGTTTTACAGCGTCGGACGCCCGCGCCGACGTGGGACTTCGGAGAGGTAAGTAATATTAAGGGTGCAGGGTGTGCGGTGCGGGGCCCCCCCTGGACCCAGCACACGGGGCCTGTGTTCCCCGGACACCCTGCACCCATTATAGATATGCCCCTGATTGAAGTGTTAGCAAGAACAATACATGCCCAACCTAGATATCACTGTGATCTGCTTGGATCAATGCAGCTGAGCAATTTTTATCCTGTACGTATGCAGCATAGCACAGACATGCGTTTGCAGTGTTATGGCACTCACAAGCCAGCGAACACTCAGCAATGATTGACAGCTAGCAAGCTTTTAGGGGAGGTGACATGGGGGTGGTCTTACCGTTTAGACGCCGTTTAATGGGCTCTCTGCGTGGGCAGAGACTTGCAGAAGTAGAGACATGTTACGGATGTGTACGCTGGTCTGCATGTGCGCTTGCAGAAGAGAAGGCAGCATTGGGTATTTCTATGTGCACTTGCGCAGATAAGGTTGTGGCTGCATCTGCATATATTAGCAGCTGCGTTCCAGCAGGATTCGCAGATGCAATTGCAATACAAGCAGAAGCAGGCGCATAAATGGCTACCGTAACAAACTCAGCATTTCCCAACCTGCTGTTCAGAATTTCATACAATTATCAAACTTTAAAATAAAGTCTCTGGTAATGTCTCTATTGTATTGTTACAATATTTTCTATGTAACTCAGATGTGTATTTTATTTTCTTTCTGTCATCCTGTCAATAAAAATTGTTTAAAAATCCCAAAAAGCAAAACTATATATATATATATCTGTTGTGCTTAATATAAACGCTGTGGTCATAAGATCCATGGTCTACACCTGGGGTAGGCAAAATTGTGTCTTTAGGTGAAAGATGTTCAACATTACAAGCCAAGCCGGAGTGCCACTTCCATTACAACATATGTAAACATTTACAAAAGTAATTGATGGATACAAAAACTGTTAGCTGCTTCCCTGTTCTTCCTTTTTAAAGCTAGTTTGCTTAGGCTTTGTTGATAGTTTGCAGTCTGGAGAGTTAAGGTGCGTACACACGGTACTATCAGTCAGCGATAACGATATTGCTGACTGATCTCTCTGCAACTTCCCGGTGTGCTGGATGATCGATATCAATCATCCAGCACACCAGCAACCCACCAACGATGGGCCGTTGATCGCGGGTCCCTATGTAACCTCGACCAGGTTGGCCTGCATGAACGTTATCTTCCATACGTGCCGCGCATCGCTGGTCGTTTGAGGGCACAAAAAAAATGAATGATCTGAACGATAACGATATGAATGACATCGTTATCGTTCATATCGTGCATTTTTATCATACCATGTGTACGCACCATTAGACGTGCTTCAGAATTTTGTATCGTGTTTTGAGTGTAAGCAGGAAAACCAGTAGCAGTGTTCACTCACCAGAGACCCAGGCTTCTCTGGGAACTATGCAGGCCACTCTGGGGTTCTGTTCTCCGGTTTGGAGAGGGCCTAGTGTGCTGATAGGTCTGCTCTGTGAGGGAAGGAGGTGAAGTAGAATTATTCTCAAATTGTTGTACCATATTTTAGGATTGAGTATTTTTTTATTTATCTATATCAGGAATTCAAGTAGTGCTGTTATAGTGTTGGCTAATAATCTACCTGACTTTTGAGTTTGTATATTTAAAATGCCATCTCAAACATGAGAGTCTTGCATTTGTTTCTAAATTCTGTTAACTTTGTCAAACTATCTTAGGCTAATCTTGTATTTTGAACCTTCTGTGGTTTGAATTCTTTTTAAGAGATGAAAGCTTTTTTGTCTGAATTGTTTTTATTTTTTTACGATAGGCATCTAATTTATCAAGGCACCTCTAATAAAACATTTATGAGTTTAACATATAAAGAAACCTCTTTGAAATCATTAAGTTGAAAGAAACAAGAGAGGTCAGAAAATATCTGATGCACATGCGCTTTGTCTTGTAACAAACATTTATTTAGAGTCCAAGGCCATTAGTTAGGCATAATCTCCTACAGATTAATATATAAATAAATCAAGGTGTGGTTAGTTCAAGTAATGGATCTGATATGAATGCTGTGTATTTTTAGCTGTATGTTTTTTCAGGATAAGGAAACAGAATCTTACATAATACTGATGACAATAGGAGCTCTCCGTCAATCTACTTCGTAAATGTAGACTATGTAGAAGTTTGTGTACCAATTTCAGTTGTTTTCAAGATAGATTTGTTTTCCACAAAAAAGCCTTCATTGATTTATGAATTGTAAAATGTTGAATGGGTGGGGATATAAGTAAAAGGCAGTTTGCTGAACCACCATGAAAACCTCCACAAATAATCTCATTATTTTTAGAGAGCCGAAGTTGTCTACAAACCAATGAGAGACAGGGGCGTATTTATGATGGGTGCAGGGTTTGCAGTGCACACGGGTCCAGGGGGGCCCACACCGCACACCCTGCACCCATTCCTGTATTTCTATGCATACACAATACATTGGAGACACCCAGTTGTGTACCATTTTCAATTACAGAATAGTGGCAAACATCTCAGAATTACTGGAACTAATCTAACTAACCTGGTCACTTCATATCACAAAATCAGTCAGGGGTTAGGTTACAGACATTATTTAGAGAACAGCACTTTTGTGACAGAACAGTGATTTCCTATGTGAGATAAAATTATTAGCTATAGGTTTATATAAATAAAAATATAAAGGTTGAGAATGATTGCATAACCATTTCGTATAGTTTGTTTATCATCTGACATAGTTAGTGTACAGTGGCCCTGATTCAGAGCCGGACGCTCTGACAGAGCGCTCGCTCTGAATCAGGGCCGGGCTATTTTTTTTTTAGAACGGCCTCCTGGCCGCTCGCATAGCTGTCGGTGACCACCCACAGCTATAGCGAGCAGCCAGGAAGATGGTTGTGATGGTCAAGACCATCGCGACCATCGGGCTTGCGACAAGACCCTTGTGGTAGGGTCTCGTTGCCGCAAGCCACAGAGAGATTTCGGCTCTAACAGAGCCGAAATCTCTCGCACTGACATCACTCGTGATGTCAGTGGGGCCGCCCCCAAATGGAGGCGTTCACATTGGAACGCCTACGTTTGGGCAGCCACTCTCCCGGCCCGCCCACCAAAGGGGGCGAGCTGTCACTCAACATCGACAGCTCGCCCCCTTTGTTGCGAGACCCGGAGTGACAGAGTGCCCGTCGCTATTCGGGTCTCGCACATGCGCAAGACCGAGCCGGCTCCATCGTGCGCATGCGCACTGGCCCGCCATCGACCCGGTTGCGAGCGCACAGCGCTTGCGACCAGGTCTGAATCAGGCCCAGTGTACGGAGCTGTAGTGAGCAGCATAGGAAAGACTGGTTATTGAAAGACCAGTAAGGATCAATTACGTCATAGAAAATGCAAAGTTGTTAGCAAAATTGGTGCATATGTGCAGAAATATGATATTTTTGTTTGTAATTTACACCCATATTGCTTTGTATTGGCGACATATGAGTCTAGTTTAGTCATCACCATCAGCGTGCATATGTACTTGCACTGTAGAAGGTGCAATAGATATGCCTTATAACAGTTGTACAGTATATGCAGATAATTGCTGGTCTACTTGAATGCATTTTCCCTCAATGCATTTTGGCTATGTGAGAATGCCACTTCCCACCTTATCTCCGCCTCTCCAGTCATAAGCTGTGATACATGCTGGCCTGCAGTTGTGCATACATGTGCATTTGCTTTCCTAGAATGCGGAGAGCGAATCACAGAATATACGCCAGGCAAGCTGGTGCAGTACCCATCACCCCCAATGAAGGCATGAGTTATGGTGCATACACACGGCCAGATTTTCTTTCATATTTGAACGATAATGATTTTAAAAATCGTTCAATTGTTCATATTTGAAAGAAAATCTGACATGTGTACCTGCAATGATGAATGATGCGCGTTCCCGTTTGTCAGATAACGATATTTGACATCTGATGTGTTTGCAGTCAGATTTGGACGATTTCATTCATTTTAATAGAGGCTGAAAAAGTTCAATCGTTTGTAAAATCGTTCAAATTGTTGGTAAAAATCATTCGTCGTTTATAGTTCATCTGACAGATCTGACCGTGTGTATGCACCATTAAGGTTTTTGCAGTAGGCTATCTAGTGTCAGATATATGCATATTGTGAAAATGTTTCTCAGATATACAGTATGTGACAGGATTGTATATGGTGAACAATGGACAGTTCTGAGTCAAGGATACCTAGGTAGCGAGCTTGAGTGGTAGGATTTTTTTGTGTTATTCATAGTTATAGAGATATCGGGTAAGTAGCATTTGTTTGGTGGAAATATTATTATTGATTATTTTTTTTTAAACATGTTTTTATTGAACAAGGTATAGAAATGAGTACAGTGAACAATACTAATGATGGTACAATAACAGACTATTCATATATAGAACAAGAAAAAAAAAGAAAAAATATAGTACCACAATATTCAATAGTCTTGTTACAGTTGATATTAATTAAATCCTTATTACATATAAACATAATAAACATAAACATAATTTATAAGTGATCAACAATAAAAAAGAAGAAAAAGTGTTCTGATTTGTATTTTTTGTTTTTCTTTTTGTTTCTTTTTCCTGATTATGAATACGAAAATAAAAATAAACTAGGAATAAACAAAAAGGAAAAAAGGGGAGGGAAGGGAGAGGGTGAATAATACAGTCCCCCAAGGGAGCGGCTTCTATCCTACACATAAAACATGAAATTAATTATACTTGAACAGGTTCATCTTCCAACACTATTCCGGTTTTGTACCATCCTGTGTGTTGAGATCAAGTTTTAACTTGCAATTGTGTGGCAGTTGGTAGGGTGTCTACATAGCTTTCCCATAATTTAAAAAAGTTTTGAACCCTAGCCTCCTTATTAAGCGAGGCCTCCAGCCAATTCATCTTGAATACGAAAAACAACTTTTCCCGAAAAAGGGATATACTAGGAGGGTTCAGAATAATCCATTGAGTATTGGTCTTTTGCAGCAGCAGCAGAGATAATAAGCTGTAGCTTCCTACTACCCCTGATATATATAGAGCCCTGAGGTGTCACTCCAAGGATGGCTCATTCAGGTGTCAGTGGGAGATAACTAAGAAGATGGTCAATAGCAGCGGTTTTAATTTGCAACCAAAACCTTTTAATTGATGGACAGTCCCTAACAATTATAGATTGATGCATCTACACAGGCACATTTATGACAGGACGAATGAGGTTGTCATTCCTTCAAACTATGCCTGAAAAGGGATAAATAACTTCTATAAAACAGTTGGAAATGCATTTCTTTATACATAGCTGCTGGTAGGGTTTTGTTCGTATAAAGCAAATGATTCACAAGTATATTTTCATCTACATGGGAAAGTGAGAAACCCATTGGGGAATACCTGTATACCCACATTTGTCATAATAAGGAACGCGCAGAGTAGTGTAAAAATAGGAAATAGTTTTAGACAGAATATACTCACTTTGAAATACCAAGTCATTTGGTGTTAGACATATCCTGAGTAGATAAGGAGGCCAGAACATTCTAAGTGTAGTGCTGGTTCGACCTTCAAGAAACGTCAATTATGAACCGTAAGAAAAGGGAAGTGGGAGCTCGCCTCTGAAAAAGAGAGATTTTTTGGTTTAAATATCAGCTAGGTGATGAATAGTCCCAAGACCATGCCTAGCCCAAGAGTTGAATGGAAAATTGTCCCCACCATCTTGAAACTCAGGGTTTGCTACAAGGGGAAGTAAGATAGAACGATGACTATTAGGTGCCATGCATTTTTCACAGTACTCCATGTGGACAAAATCAAAAGTGGGTTATCTAATAAGTGAGAGGGTATTTCCTGTTTATGCATATGCAGAAAACAGGTTAAATCCATCTTGGGTATAAACTACTGTTCTAAAAAAGTATTAGTGTACATGTCCTGTTTATGCAACAAATCCTTAATATCTTCATATGCAGTAGCAGCCTGTGTATACAACACCGGCTTTCAATCTCGTCTTCTGCATAATAACCATGCTGACTTCAGGGTTTTTTTATCGTTCCAAATAAAGGAATGAAAGGACTTAAGAATAGCAGCCTCATCTGATTTTGTAAGTATAATAGCTAATACTTGAAGAGGCTATAAGGTTTGCGGAAGTATAATCTTCTTAATAAGGTCTGATCTACCAAGGATGCAGAGATGAAGGCGGTGCCAAGACCGGAGGGTGTGAAGAGAGCACATAAGATTTTTAACATTGAGAGGGTGCAGGTCATGAATGTTGTGGGGTATATAAATACCCAGATATTTGATATCACATTTTCCCCAATGTAAAACCATGACACATGCCCAAGAGGGTGCTATTGTAGAGGGCAGCTGATTTATAAAAATTTCACCAAAACACGCAATTATTTCCAACATGGGCAATAAACTTATATCTGGATCTATAAAGTATAAAAGTAAATCAGCGAACAATGTTAACTTGACTTCCTTACTGGAACCATGGCCAACTCTCCAAAGGTCAATAACACCAAGTCTATTCTTAAGCACATGAAAACCAACCAGGACACGTAGCAACAGACATGAGGGTATGAAGACATAGATAGGGGACCCATGTCTTCCCATGTCGCATGAAGACACAGAAAGGACCCATGTATTCCCATGTCGCATGAAGACATAGATAGGGACCCATGTATTCCCATGTCACATTAATACACAGAAGGGACCCATGTATTCCCATGTCACATGAAGACATAGATAGGGACCCATGTATTCCCATGTCACATGAAGACATAGATATGGACCCATGTATTCCCATGTCTCATGAAGACAGATAGAGACCCATGTATTCCCATGTCACATGAAGACATAAACAGAGACCCATGTATTCCCATGTCACATGAAGACATAGATAGAGACCCATGTATTCCCATTTCACATGAAGACATAGATAGGGACCCATGTATTCCCACGGCGCATGAAGACATTGATAGGAACCCATGTATTCACATGTCACATGAAGACATAGATAGAGACCCATGTATTCTCATGTCACATGAAGACATAGATAGAGACCCATGCATTCCCACGTCGCATGAAGACATAGATAGGGACCCATGTATTCCCATGTCGCATGAAGACATAGAGACCCATGTATTCCCATGTCGAATGAAGACATAGATAGAGACCCATGTATTCCCATGTCACATGAAGACAAAGATAGGGACCCATGTATTCCCACATTGCATGAAGACATAGATAGGGACCCATGTATTCCCACATCGCATGAAGACATAGATAGGGACCCATGTATTCCCACGTCGCATGAAGACATAGATAGGGACCCATGTATTCCCACGTCGCATGAAGACATAGATAGGGACCCATGTATTCCCACGTCGCATGAAGACATAGATAGAGACCCATGTACACCCATGTCACATGAAGACATAGATAGGGACCCATGTATTCCCACATCGCATGAAGACATAGATAGGGACTCATGTATTCCCACGTCACATGAAGACATAGATAGGGACCCATGTATTCCCACGTCACATGAAGACATAGATAGGGACCCATGTATTCCCACGTCGCATGAAGACATAGATAGGGACCCATGTATTCCCACGTTGCATGAAGACATAGATAGGGACCCATGTATTCCCATGTCGCATGAAGACATAGTTAGGGACCCATGTATTCCCACGTCGCATGAAGACATAGATAGGGACCCATGTATTCCCACGTCGCATGAAGACAGAGATAAGGACCCATGTATTTCCACATCGCATGAAGACATAGATAGGGACCCATGTATTCCCGTGTCGCATGAAGACATAGATAGGAACCCATGTATTCCCATGTCGTATGAAGACATAGACAGGGACCCATGTATTCCCATGTCGCATGAAGACATATATAGGGACCCATGTATTCCCATGTTGCATGAAGACATAGATAGGGACCCATGTATTCCCACGTCGCATGAAGACATAGACAGGGACCCATGTATTCCCATGTCGCATGAAGACATAGATAGGGACCCATGTATTCCAATCTCGCATGAAGACATAGACAGGGACCCATGTATTCCCATGTCGCATGAAGACATAGATAGGGACCCATGTATTCCAATCTCGCATGAAGACATAGATAGGGACCCATGTATTCCAATCTCGCATGAAGACATAGACATGGACCCATGTATTCCCATGTCGCAATACCTATTTTTCATCATTTACATTCTAGGTGAAACCAAATAAACAGGAAGTTTCAATAAATTCTTAAAATTCTTTTACCTTTTATCTGGGACCTAATTTAAAGTAGAGTTATGGTCAGAGCCATAGTATCAGGATGTGTATATATATATGTAGTAGTGTTTACTCTAGCTCCGGCGGCAGGCAGGGTGCCGGAGCTAGAGAGGGCAACCTTGTGCGTGCGCGTGCCCGAAAAGGGGGCGTAGTCATGAAAAGGGGTCGTGTCTATAAGACGCGTCCCCTTTTCGTCATAATTGGGGACGTGCCCGGTGCTTACGGACATGCCGGGCAACCCCCAAGCACTGCAGAAAGGGAGAATAGATGCCATGCGCATGCGCCCGGCGTCTATTCTCCGGCGGTGACCGGGTCACCGCATGTTTCTCCACCCGCGGGACACTGCGTCCCGCGGGTGAGAACGGCACCCGCAGGCTGTGAGGGCAGGGCGCTTTTTGCCCTCCTCCTGGAGGGCAGGGTGCTTTTTGCCCTCCAGAAGGGCGCCGCGCCCCGCTAAAACAGCCTAGCGGGAACGCTATGTAGTATTTAGAAAAGAAGACAATCAAAAGGGAATTTAAAATAAAACTTATCTTATGGAAAATATATTTTGGCCCAGGACATTACGTCATAGTTAATGAGAGATTCATGAGCTGAGTTGCTGCTTGTTCCTGCTGAAAAATAGCACTGACAACCATTGGTGCAGCTGCTATGGCGCCCACAGATGAGGGGGGTGGGTGGCTGTCTTCCTCGCCTTTCCCATATTTCCATGTGAGTATTTTTGCTATTCGGCAGTACATGGGGTTCTTTACAACTGTTGTTATGGGCCTGCAAATTACTACTTGCACCCCTGTCTGAATGTACCAATTATTAATTTCAAATATATGGGAGCTCTAGTTACCGGACAAAGTAACACTTTTTTCCCCAAAATGATTTGTGTGTTTCTTCCTAATAATCCTGGGAGCCCCTACAATGTATGTTTATGCTCGAATAGACTGACAGTACGAGGGTTACCACCAGGCCTGTTAAGAGCTGACCGGGGCCCAAGTACTGGGGGGAGTGGCCAAATACGGGAGCCATCGGCACACACCCTCTGGGTAGAGCAGCCACCCCTTTAGCCCAGATATTTATCCGGAAAGAAAGAACTACATTTCCCTACATTGGATGCTGTTATTAAGTGCTGAAGGAGCTGCACAGTTCTACTTTTATAACATCCTATAATAAATATTATTAAAAATATTTTTATAAGCATAGCAATTATAGATGATCAATGATTGTGTTATCATCTATTACTGAACGGATTGGCATTCAGCTATAACAACACTTACTCATTAACTCATATAGTATACAGCATAGTAGACATCCTGCTACAGTCAGAATTATTTAAGTTTACTATTATTAGACTCCCCTGTGCAAGAGTTATGGGACCTTTGTAGTTCTAAACAAAGGTACATTTTACATGTCTTGCTGAAAATAAAGGATTTTGGCCTATTCACGGGTATGACATGAAAATGTCGTCATGTTCTGAATGTTGACAGTTTGAATTGGACGTTAGGTCGCCAGAAAAATTTTTCGACATGGGCAAAATATCGACATGCTCAAAATGTTGATGTTTAACATGTCAACACCAGGTTGTCAACATTAATTTTTGTTACTATTTTGGCCTAACCCCTAACGATACACCCAATCAAAATGTCAACATCTCCATGTTGACATTCTGACTGTCAACATTTAGAACATGTTGACATTCGGATATCCTATTCACCATTTTTTGGTAATTACATGCTGATTAATTTTTTTGTACAAATTCAAACAACTTTTTCCATATCTACGAAATAAATGTAAGATTGCAGTTTATTTTATTGCAAGGGATGGTTCTAAAGCGATAGGGGGCTAGACTGTAATGGGACATGGAGGTGCGCTTCCTGGTAACCCAGGTGTTTCATAAGACTGCAAGCTAGGGGCATACCACTTGAAGTGGACTGTACAGACCATACAGGTGCAGAGATGCAAAGCCAAGACTCTTCGTTAATGACCTCCTTTGTGCCAAACATTATCCTTTTGTGTCTGTCATAGATTCTTTATGGAAGTAATAATGATGGTTGTGTACTGTTCTATAATAAATAGTCATATGATGTAACTTAATGATAAGTGTTCTATTACTTAGTACTGTGTAATTAGTGCTGCTGATTTATTGACCTTTGAGCCTGTTAGATAATAGTGTGGAATGTGCAGTCACAGAATATTTATCTTGGATATGTGTACAGAAACTTTGCTAAGTTCATGTTTGTGTATTAATATTAATCCTCCCAAGAGCCTTGCGTGCCAAGCTAACATATGCATCTTGAAAAACCAATAAGAGACTCCTTAGGAAAGTATACATTCTTCCGTTCCCAAGCAATCTCATTATTTTGTGCCAAATCATTATAGCTAAATGACTCAAAACCTTATTTGTCCTTTTCTTAATTCACTTATGTTACTTGATGTTACAGTATACAAGCACTACAATAATTTAGCATTTTAACTGGCAGCTGGTTGGTGACCTGCTGAACAATTCTTTAATATTTTCTTTTAAAGGTATCTGAACAAATTTATACAATAGAGTTAGATTGTCAGTAATCCTTTTATGTAAAGATAAATCTGGTAGACATTTAAGGAAAAATATCCAAAACCACATCGTCATTGTTCCCTATGTTAATATTGTCATGTTAAGAATTCCGGAATAATATACTAATGTCTACAGTTTAGTTAATTGACTATTTAGGGCTGTATTCAATTAGTTTCGCACCCACTGAAACGTTTGATAATGTTTTGAGGGGATATCCTGCAACTATTCTTTGACAAACATGCCATAACACACAGAGTACTTTCCGCTGACAAGAAGGATAAGCAGTCCTCAGCTTACATACAATTCTGCTGCTGCTACTGCTGCTTCTCTATATCAATGTTGTTACATTTGAAATGAGGTATTAGCTAGTAAAGCACCACAATCCTAGTTTCAAGAGGACACTATGGTGGTCCCGTCTGCTGAGATCTGCAATTTGGGATGGACTACTTCTGACGTGTGGGGAGGCAATGGCTAGCGTGCTCACAGCACTAGCGCAGGCACTGTACTACCACAATATGTTTGTAATAGTGTACCAGTTATCCTCATTAGCTGTAAATGTTAACCAAATACACTGTGAAGTGTGTAAATGTATATGAAGGGGCCCCTGATAACATTGTAACTCGCCGCGAGTACAGGAGCAATTCAACACTGCTCTGGCACGGAGACAGCTAATCTGAAGATCAACTGACTCGACAGTGCAACTCAGGGCCGGATTAATGTCTGTGGGGGCCCCTGGGCAACAAAAATGTGGGGACCCCTATAAAATATGGACGATATAGTAGTGCCCCTGTAGTAGTGCCCCCAATAGTAATGCCCCAGTAGCGCCCCCAGATGTAGTGCCCCCTGTAGTAGTGCCCCCAGATGTAGTGCCCACAGTAGTAGTGCCCCCAGAGTAGTTCCCCCTGTAGCAATGCCCCCAGATGTAGAGACCCCTGTAGCATTGCCTTCAGTATCAATGCCCCCAGTGTCAATTCCCCCTAGATGTAGTGCCCGCAGTAGTAGTGGCCCCAGTAGCAATGCCCCCAGAATAGTGCCCCCTGTAGCAATGCCCCCAGATGTAATGCCCCCTGTAGCAATGCACCCAGATGTAGTGACCCCTGTAGCAATGCCCCCAGTAGCAATGCCCCCAAATGTAGTGCCCCCAGTAGCAATCCCCCAGATGTAGTGCCCGCAGTAGTAGTGGCCCCAGTAGCAGTGCCCCTAGTAATGAAGCCGCTTACACTGAAAAATAAATGCAAAAAAACCCCACTATACTTATCTTAAGCCCCTCTCCCACGTCCGCATCCGTCTGGTTGGCCGCTCCTCAGAACTATGGGAGAGAAATCATGACGTCTCTCCCATAGTGCACTGTGGGAGCCAGAGGCCGGAGCTCAGGTGTAGGCCCCAGCCTCCGGCTGGTGCTGCGGGGAGGGAGCCGGGCGCCCGCTGTTAACAAAATCTTAGCAAGCACCTGGCTAATGGAGCCTCCCTGCAACGCCGGGGTTAGGTGAGCCTGAGGAGGCGGAACTTGTTCCGTCTCCCGTTCCGGCCCACTTTTAACCCCTGGTGGGTTTGGGGGCCCTTGATGTGTGGGGGCCCAGGGATGACCACCCCTGTCACCCCTCCCCCTTTAATCCGGCCCTGGTGTAACTGTACATGCATGAGCTTGGGTTCACGTATGTGCAACTTCTGGATGAAGGAGCCGAGCAGTGGTGGAGGGATCAAAGTGATGTGTGGGAGCAAACTCCATGTGAAGATGTCTAATGTATAATGTAAAGTTTAGTATTTTTGGACAGTGGGACAGATAGGGACTAAAAGGTAAGCAGGATATATCAGTGATTACCTTTATAATGAATACCCCACATACTTATTTTATACAGAAGTAGGTGAAGATGTTAATTTTCACCTGCTTTTGTATAAATTAAGTGATGGTGAATAGACCCCCAAGTAACTACTAACATGTCTGTGAGGGGATGTAGTTATAATCCTGGCTGTCGGGATGCCGGTGCCGGAATTCCAACACCAGTCAGAATCCCGGGGCCGGCATCCTGACGGTAAGTAGTGGGGTTAAGGGGAGGATTAGGGTGAACACTTTAATTTCTATGGGAAATGGGGCTGCTAAAGGCAAAGACAACGACTAGCCTGGCTTTAGTGGCTGACTACCATTAGCCTGGTGACCATTACTACATCGCTTATTAATCTCTGTAATGTGCATGATATCACATAGTTAACATAAATGCCTTATTTTCCTCCAGATTAAAGCTTGTATCTGAAGACGTTTTCCAGACAAATATTTCCTCTTTGGAAAAAGAAAATATCACAAACAGCTGCCGAAGAGGCACCGCAAAGCAGTAAGTAACATGGTTCCATTCGTAGGCCGCATGATGAAATAACATAAGCCACTGGCCAAACCGGCATGACTTAGGTGCACCTAAATGAACTGATCCCATGGAATTCTTTTAAGCTAAATCAAGTGAGATCAGTCAAATGTTTCATCAGTATATAAGTAATATGAATTTTGATGTAACTTGTAATATATAGTTTGTTTTGCACAATGTATTACTTTTTTTGAGGCTTTACTATGTTTGTATACTTATGACGTCACTATGTTTTTATTATTTAAATATATAATGATTGCTGACACCTGAAAAAGAAGGACTACCATTGATATGTTTCTCTTTTGTTTTGCCAAAGAATATACCTTAAAGGGATGATTTACCACGGTCTAACATAAGCAAAGTACAGTAAGGGTGTGTTTGTGTAATTGCAAACAATTTCAGACCCACACAGAGAAGTGAATATGCTTGTCAGTGGCCGCATCTATTGAGGGCTGGTGACAATGCATGATAATGATGATGACCGTCACTCATACTAACTGGTTGCTTTTGATTTACTGATTACACATGTATCACTGGGGCTGAGAGATGCTTTTTTTCATTGGTTGTGCATAGATTGTAGAATTTGTTTGTATGTTTAAAATATTTTCTGCTACTTTCTTTCATGAGACAGAATTTTATATCTGCTGTATTGTATCAAGCGCAATATCTGCTGTATTCTTTAAAGCTTAAAAGATAATGGGCTCTACTGTATTTATCAATCTTTTTCTTTACTAAAAGAATGTGAAAAAGTGCGCTTTCTCACCCATTTCATATTATTTTAGTATCACATAAATCGGTGTCGGCCTGGGGCCTGAAGGGCCCATCGAGGGAAGACAGTGTTAGGGGCCCATGCTTAAAGGGTGTGGCCAGCCTCCAGATTGGTGTGGTCAGCCACCACAAAGGCTTGGCTAACCATTATAGAGGACATAGCTTTTAGATAACATAGATACTACATTTATAGTCTGTTCATCCATGTTCCTGCTCTACCAGGTAACTGAATCTGTAATAAAGTAACAATGTATAATTCAACCTGACATAAGAAAGGGAGGTGGGGCATTCTAACTCGCCCTGGACGCCAGAGCAATTCCTCATAGCTCCGGCGCGGAGACAGTTGATCTGTAAATCAGCTGTTTCCATGAGCGACCTCACTGCTCCTACAGGTCACGTATGCGCACAAGAATCCCGATGTCCGGGGGAAGGAGCCGGACAGGGGTTGGAGGGATCCAAAAGGATCCTTCTTCACAACCCGGGATTCCTTTACATAGGGAAGAAGTGGGTAGCAGGAGCACTCACTATCTGAAGATGGCGAATGCTCCTGCAATCAAGCTCCAAAAATATTGTATTTTTGGAGCTTGATGAATTCTGTCCCCATACTAGCGTTGTTGTGGATTCCAGCATCGGGATTATGATAGGCATCGAAATACCGACGCCTATCATAATCCCGATGCTGGAATCCACAACGACGCATGATGAACGAGGTAAGTCCGGGGCACCCGTTGTGTTAGCTGCGGGGGGGGTTAGGTTTAGGGCAGTTGGTGGGGTTAGCGTTAGGTTTTGGGAGGGAGGTTAGGGTTAAGCGCCCCTAGGGGGGAGGGTTAGGCACCCCAGGGAGAGGTTAGGTTTAGGCACCCCCCCGAGAGGGTTAGGTTTAGGGAGCGGTAAGGGGGGGTTAGGGTAAGGCTTCCCTGGTGGGAGGCTAGGGTTAGGCACTAGGTGGGAAGGTGAGGGTTAGGCACCACTAAGGGAGGGTTAGGGTGGGACAGGGGAGGTTAGCATACTTACCTGCCTCTGTTGGGATTTTCATCCTGTCGGGCAGCCGCTATCGGGATTTGAACCCAGATAAACAGCCGACGGCATTTCAATCCCATTCTGGGCCATTCTGCCAGAGAAAGGTAAGCAGGAGATATCACAGATATCTCCTGCCTTACCTTCTTAATGAATGGCCCGATACCTTAATTTTTGCAATTACAGGTGAAAATTTTAATTTTCACCTGCTTTTGTAAAAATGAAGTGATGACGCAATTGTGGGAATGGTTTCAAGAGTTGCATGTAGATTCTTTGCCTAATCTCATTATGGCTGGGAGTGGCACGGGCCTATCTCCGGTACAGCTACTCCTTAGCGATAATCTGGCAGTGGTCAGGGTTCCTCTGTTTAAACAAGCTGTAATGATCTGGAGGTTGCCCTCGCGGATTCTACAAGATGCGGGATTAGATCCGGATACCCCGTTAGTTTATGCAAAAGCGCTTACTGAACACTCTGAGCTACAAGTTGGGGAGGTGTGGAAAAGGTGGGGTGTGATTTCTATTGGGCAATTATACCATATATAAAGGTATCTGAAATCATTCCAGCAACTCCAAGACAAGTTCAAAGTCCCTGGGGAATACTTTTAGATTCCTTCAACTAAGGCATGCATTTAATGCTCAATTTAGTGAAGTTCCTTTGCTTCTTCAAGATTCATTGCTTAAAAAATTATTATCATCTGCAGGCTCCCGCCGTCTGATTTCTATTATATATAGTAAACTGCTGGATGGACATCATGATTCAGTTCTAGTACATATTAGACCGAAATGGGCGAATGATGTTGGTGTACTCTCTGATGAGTAGTGGGACAAGGTCCTGGCTAGTCCACGTAATGCTGTTTATACTTCATAGAGTGTACATGACGCCTACCAGACTACATGCAATTGGGGGTAGGGCAAATACACAATGCCCTAAATGTAATTTACCATGAGGCACTTTTTGGCATCTTATGTGGCAATGTCCAAAGATATGTACCTTCTGGCATGAAGTGTGTTGTATTATATCCGATATGGGTATACCTAGAGATATCCTCACTCCAGTATCCTGTGTTTTAGCATGTATTGAAGAAGATTCCATTGGTAAATACCCTAAACTATTTGTAACTAATATGTGTATGCTCGCCAAGGTGTGTATAGTGAGGGAATGGATGGCTCCCTGCGGTCCGAGCATTAGCGCCTGGCTCTCACTGGTGAACACAGTCGTCTCACACGAAAAATACGTATATATAGCCAGGAAATCAGAAAATAAGTATCTTAAAATCTGGTCTAGATGGTTAGAATCCTCTTATGCTGATCGTGTTAATTAAAAAACTCGGCAAAGATTTGTAAATGCATGTTGAGCCTTGATGACTTCTGCAAAATACTAATGTTAGTGAGTTTCCTATGTGAGATGTTTCAAGATATGCTAAAATGCTTGATGTTCTCTTTGAAATTTTGACATATGAATATTAATTGTAAATTACCCTGTTTAATTCCTCTTAACAAACGATTTGTTAGATAACCAAAACAATGCCCTGGTTATTACTGAAATGAGATTCCGCGTCTTTGTTCTCCTTGAAAAAATATATCATTTATTGTAAATTAACAGATGCCAATGTAATGTTTTCAAAATGATACAGCAATGTAACAAAATGTATTTATTTTTTTTATTCATTTTTCTATTAAGTTGTTATGTTGTAAATGTTTACAAAAAAATCAATAAAAAACTTATTGAATTGAAAATAAAAATGAAGTGATGATGAATAGGCCCCTAGTGAGAAGTGTGTGAAGTGGATTCACAGGGGCAAAGCTTTATCGCAAGCTGGAGAATCTATATACATTCCTGTCATTTTTCATAAATTCACAATGGGAATTTAGGCAAAAATATCACACTACAACCGCATTGAAATGCAGATTATAGTAAATAGGGGTCAATGTGTTTAATGCTATCAAAATAAATGTTAACAACTTTTTCTTGTGCATATGACCTGTTTGGGTGTAGGTGTAACTTGGATGAATCTTGCGTAAATTGTTTCAAAAGTGTGATCTTGTAGGGTTAATTAAACTAGCACAAATGTAAAAAATCCTCAAAGTGCCATTAAAAATTAGACTTTATCAGTAAATCTGTCAATCAGCCTGGTAACTATCATAACAGTGATATTCCCTTCTAGGGATAAATGTATAAAGTGGTGATGATAACTCCTTTATTTGGATGACAGTAGAGAAATCAAGATATTTTGACTTCTTTCGACCTCTGCTGCTAATGGTGACGTGTGATCACACTTACATAGAATGGCACTATTTTTTACCTACCAGTCCCATTGCCGACCGTGGGCTTCCCCACGCATTTGCCGTCGGATTCCACAGTGAGATTTTGCAGTGTCACGAGATCTTGCGCATGCGCAGAGCTCCCCTCTGGGGCGGTATTTATCGCAGCAACATTAGGCCAAGACAGAGGTTTGCAGAGAGATGAGTTATCGTACCACCTCTCTGGTGACTATCTTTTTAATACATCTTAGTGCTAAGACATCCTGCATTGTGGCGACAAATAGTATTTTTACTCTGCCGCTTAAGCATTATTTACAGTGTCAGTCATCAATGGCCTGATTCAGAGTTGTACTCTGTGCTGATGTTTTTGCAGTTGAGCGATTATCAGCCAGCTGTGCATGCGGAAAGGTACATTACTGTGGTCGATCGCAGCAAGTATTTATTTGCAGTGTGATTGACAGTCAGGGAGCGTAGCAAAGACAGTAGGCAAGTCACAACTGTTTCGGGGGCATGTCACATCCTGCATCTGCGATCCCATTTGCATTAAATATGGCTCTAGTGCCTCAGTTCCCGCGGCCAATCTGCGCAACCATAGAGTTACTCAGGACTGCTAACATTAAGGCATCTGCGACCGATGCTGTATCTTTGTACGCAGATGTTTGGATTTGCAAAGATGTCTGTGAGTGTCTCACTACATATTCCTGTGTCTGCAAAATTTGCGTTTTCATTTGCGCACAGCAGCTGCGCATGGGATTGCGGCTGCGATAGCTATAGCATACATCTCTGAGTCAGGTCCCAATGTGCTAATGCAGTGTTTGTGGAAAGAAGCACAGGAGATCTCTCACACAGCTTCCATGGATTACCAAGGTTTCAAGTTTAGGCCATAAAGCAGGGTCATGGAGCATCTAGCTATAGCTATAGTTATTGTAGACACCCGTCTCCTTTAAACTTTTTTTTTCAGTAGTTTTTGTTTGCGTCTTATACTGTTTGTACTTGTGTGTATTTACACTACAGGCAACTGTACTGTTTAATCATAGATTCCAAGCAGCCTCTCAGTCATGTTCTGCCTGGTCTCTTTCTGCTCTCTGCCTACACTGTCATCAACAGACGCTCATCGCCATCTGTTTACATGTTAACAGTCACTTCTTACATATTGCACCATCACTTCTCCACTTGACTTTTACTCTCGTGAGATGCTGCTTTCACACAAGTGCTATCACCAACTCAAAAAAATGTATCACTTTCTACCTGAAATTTTATTATTTGATTATCTGCTTTCTGCTTTTTCTCTACTTAAGTTAATTTCATAGATCATAACTGTAAAACATTCTAATTTCAGAAGACATATCAGAAGTGAAACCTGATCCCAGAATTTTATCTATGTGGGGTTTGGTGGCTCCCAGGGACATGCAGTCAGGGTAGACGGAGCCTCCCCGGTTCTACTCCTGAGAATTAATATGGGGGGGGAGAATGTGCCATGCGCATTGAAGGATACCTTGGATATGTCATGTGACCAGAAAGTGCACTGCAGTGTTTAGAGATGGAGCTCAGTCAGCAGCAGCAAGAGAAGACACAGTGATGCAGGCAGAAGAGTCAGTGGACACTGAAGCTTAGTATACTGAGGGGAGATTTACAGTGAGTAGGGGGTGAGACAGGTTCCCAGCACTCAGAACCATCTCCATGTGTGCGTCCCCAGCCATTGACCTCAATCCACGTCACTGCTGCTTCTCAGGCTCCAGGTGGCAGAGCACTGTGGGTGAACAAGATACTGTATTTATGAAAAAAGTCCAGGTTGATACAAGCGGAGTCCTCCTCACTCCTGTCAACTGAGGCTTTTTCTATATAAACAGCGTTGTCCACAGAAACCTGTTGACAGCAGTAGAGTGCTACCACAGAGTACAGCACTGGGCATTGCCAGACATCAGATCCAGTGGAACACTCTATGGGGGTCATTCAGACCCGGTCGTTAGCGCCGATGCGCTCGGACCGGGTCGATGGCCCCCCACAGAGCATGCGCACGACGGCGCCAGCGCCATCGTGCGCATGCGTGAGACCCGGGTCTCGATCCAAAGGGGCAAGCTGTCGATGTTGATTGACAGCTCGCCCCGTTTGGAAGGCGGGCGGGTCTCGATCCAAAGGGGCAAGCTGTCGATGTTGATTGACAGCTCGCCCCGTTTGGAAGGCGGGCCGGGGGGGTGGCAGCCCAAACGGAGGCGTTCCCATGGGAACGCCTACCATTTGGGGGAGGCCCCACTGACATCACTAGTGATGTCAGTGGAGAGCTTCCGGCTCAGACAGAGCCAGAAGCTCTCCTGGGCTTACGACAAGGGAGACCCTACCCTAGGGTCTCGTCGTAAGCCCCGATGGTCGCGATGGTCTCTGACCATCGCGACCATCACCGGAGCGGTCATTAGAGCTGTGGGTGTTAACCCACAGCCTAACGACGGCAACAGAGGCGGGCGGTCAGGATGCAAGCGGCCGCATAGTTTCTGAGCGACCGCTTGCATCCTCCGACCGCCTCTGAATGAGGCCCTATATCCCTGGAATTGGGTTTAATTTGTGATATTACACCTAAAAGTGAGTTTTCTGTTTTAGGAAGAATTAGCCTTTAATTGCAAAAAAAAATGTTTCATAGTCCTCTTATTGCTGGATAACATGGCACTTACATTACATCAGAAATATGCTTTCATCAAATGTTATTTCCTTATTATGTGAAATAAGTATATACTATTCATTAAATTGAGGCTGATGGTGATTTGAACTTATGCCAATTTGCTTGGGCAACATCAGTAAAATCGTTGTTCACATGGGAGGTGCACACATATGCGCATATACAGATTTATATGATTCTGATACTTAATTGTAGGTGAGACTGGGGAAGGAAAGGAGAGGACTAGCGTAGGCTTAGTACAGTATGGGCATGTCCATGTTATTATGGACATATGTAGGCTTATAGGTGCTTTCTTCATAATATTCTTTTGTGTGGGGTTTACCACTTTCCATTTCATACAGTAGATGCAGAGTTGTACCTGCTGTATTAGCTGGTATTAAGATGGTATTATCCGCTGTAGTCTATGGACTACAGTTGACAGAAAGTACCAAGAGAGGGCTCCATAGGAACCCTCGCTGTCAATGTGCAGTAGCGTTGCGAGGTCCTAATAGAAAAGTGAAATGATCGCTAATGTGATCCCTTCACTTCTAATACATCATAGGAATGGGCTCCTTTCGGAGCACCTGTCCCTACATGTGAATTTTAATACATCCTTAAGAACCTTAATAAGAAATTATATTTATTAGTTCTGAGACACGATAGTTAATAAGATATGTAGTTAATATGCGGGCGGACAGGATGCCGGCCGCCAATACACCGACACCGGAATCCCGACGCCCGGAAAAATGCAGACGCAGCTATCCCGAAGGGGATCATGATACCGGCGTCGGCATCCCGACTGCCGGAATTCTGAACTAAGAATCTGGGTAAGTATCAGCGTTAGCCTGGGGATGGGGAGGTTAGGTGTAGGGACCCCCGGGGAGAAATTAGGGTTAGGCACCCCCCGGGAGGGTTAGGGTTAGGCTCCGGGGAGGGAGGATTAGGGTTAGGTACCACCGGGGAGAGGTTCGGGTTAGGGCACCCATCAGGGAGGTTAGTGTTAGGCACCCCCCCATGAGGGTTAGGTTTAGGATGCGGGAAGGGGGGGTTAGTGTTTGGCACCACAGGGGGGAATTTAGGGTTAGGCACCCATCAGGGAGGTTAGGGTTAGGCACCACTAAGGGAGGGTTAGGGGGGGGAGAGTGGAGGAATAGGGTACTTACCTACCCCGGTCGGGATGATCACTCATCGGGCTTCCGACATCGGGATTTGAAGCTATTCAGCCGCTCGGTATTTCATACCGATTCCGTTAATAAATATACCCCTAAAACCATGGGTGTAAATATATGTGATGTATGCCCGATATAAACTTGATGCATATGCTACTGGTGTGGACCTGCATGTATCTTGGGCGCATAAATATAGTATATTTACATGCAGCTTTTTTTTTAACATCTCTTAATTAGTAAGAGTGATAACATAAGCAGCATTCAGAAAAGTGAAATGCCAAACAAAGCACATAAACATCAAGATTGCTATGGCAAGAACAGCTTTTGACTGTTTAGAGACCAGAATGAAGTATAATAAAAGCTAGAGATATAAAGACACTATTTCATGTGTGTGCCTTTGAATTTACGATGAAGATCCATGTGTACAATGGAAAGGAGAGTTCAAGTAATATGAGGATTTTTTTCCCCCCTTTTAGTAAAAGAAGGGTGTGCAAGAGGTACTGGTGAGTTATGAATTAGGGCGGAGGGCGAATGAGATAGGGGTGTTAGGGAGGTGAGAGGTAAACCAGGGAACAATAAAGAAAGGAAATGAGTTGAGGGCAATAAAACCGCATGGTTTTATCCAATACAGAATGAACCTGGGAGTTATATATGCCATCCCGGCTATGTACAAATGTGGTAGCATGACCGCCCTTTTTCCAATTACATGCTATTTGTATTCTGTAGCGCACAACGGGCCAGATTCAGAGATTTACGCTAATGCAATATCACAACTGCGATCTCTCATGGAACGCAATAGGGAAAATATGCTAATGCATTCCAATGCTTACTCGTGCATAGGGACGCCCACTGCTGCCTTCTCATATCCGTCCGACGGTGTGCAACAGCAAAAATATCGGGAACATCATCTCATATCGGCCAGCTACGCAGTTTCAGAGTGAAGTCTGATCTGCTCTCCTGACACGCTGAGCGCTCTCATGCTGCAAAGAAGATCGCAGTGGCTAATTTATGCACGCCCATAAAATGGCATTGAAACGATCAGACACGTCTGCATTTACCTCGCCACCCCCCGTTACCTGCCCCAGAATATATAAATTTGCCACATTATAAGATTGCAAAGGGATGTGTTAGAGAAGAACCAATGCCTGTGGTGGAATCTTCTGATTTGTCCTCCTTCTCAGTTCTCACACTCAGCAGCATCGACCAAGGACTCAAATCAGGGTTAGGGCGTAGGAAGTAACAAAGCTTTAAGAAGGAGCTGTGTAAAAGGGCCTATCCACTAGGCGACCTGAAAAACATGAACGTCTAGCGTTTAGACCTTCAGGTCGCTGAGGTGCGGTGCCCGCACTGAACAGCGTTTACTGAACGTCATTCAGTGCAGGAGCCCGACCTCCTATCTCTGAACATGTCGAACCTGATGAGCGTCGTCAGGTTGATGGGCATGTTCAGTAGATAGTCGGGGTCGGCAAGGACCCAGTGTGCACACGCATCGCTGGTCTTTGCCGGCAATCCATTACCCGACTTTGTGAACAATGCGACCAAAACCTCCTGGTTTTAGTCGAATTGTTCACAATGTTGGGTAATGGATAGGCCCCCTAACTCTTGCAATTCCATAAGTCTAATTATTTGCTTTTACTCTCCTTAAATTCAATATAGTGTGACTTGTTACAAATGTTATTACTACTCAGAAATGGTAATCTTGGTCTATACTTGTTATTTTATTGCCATTAAATAACATCTACATTGCAGTTATTCGCATTGACACTTATTTATTATGTGTAAAATGCTTTTAAAAAATATAAGTAAGAAAAAAAATAAAAGCAGACTCATCTACCTTACTTTTAAACACTGTGATGCTGATTTGCCCATCAGTACATGGATTAACAACATCCTGTTTTATCTTGGAAAGTCCTCAGAGTGCCCCCCTACTACTGACTTAATCCCTTCAGTTCTTGTGTTTCCGTTTCTCACACCCAACTAACAACACTTCTTTGTACTGTTCCTAAAATAAGTTAGGGCAAAAGAGGAAGTTTGAAGTAGAGAAAAGGTATTTATGATTGTTTAATAGCTGTAGAAACAGCCTTGATAAGAAAGGGAGTGGCAATTTAAAGTACATACAATATAAATAGCTCCGTGCTGGCTTTCAGGTGAACCTATCTAGTATATAGAATTTGAAAACAAAATGGCTGGCTTAGTGTTGTATTTTCCCGAGTCTAGGAATTGGAGCCTGGAGGTACATAACCCTTAGCACTGTAATGCCCCTTTTTGCCACACATAATACACACAAGAAAAAAAAATAAAAATTTCCCAGGCCTTCTTTGCATCAGCCTACTGTAAAAAAATGTGAGGTTGCTATTCTGATACATTGTCTGTTTGTACACACCAAAACTGTGACTGACCCAGAGGCAGGGCCGTATTAAGGTCTGTGGGGGCCCCTGGGCAACAAACATGTGTGGGCCCATATATATATATATATATATATAAATATATATATATACACACATACATACATTACACATACAGACATCATTCACCAATTACTTCGCTCCTCTGTCATTCACCAACGGCACCCCAGCAACACCCAATCACCCTCTTACATTCATCACCAACACAAAGTCCAGACACACTCCTCATCATTCACTATCAACACCCCTGCAGCACCCACCGTCATATACTACTAATACATCTGGTGCACCCAGACAACCCCTTATTCACTACCAACACCATAGCAGCACCCAGACATACCCCTTTATTTACTATCATCACACCCAAAGCACTCAGATATTCCCCCATACACTACCAACACCCATACACTCTTCACATACACTACCATCACCCAGACACCCCCTCTTACACTACCAGCACCCAGACACCCCCTCTTACACTACCAGCACCCAGACACCCCCTCTTACACTACCTGCACCCAGACACCCCCTCTTACACTACCTGCACCCAGAGACCCCCCCTCCTACACTACCAGCACCCAGAGACCCACTCCTACACTACCAGGACCCAGACACCGCCTTTCTACGCTACCAGCAGCCAGACACCCACTCCTATCCTACCAACATCCAGACACCCTCCTCCTACTGTACCAGCACGCAGGCACCCCCCTCCTACACTACCAACATCCAGGCATCCCCCTCCTACTCTACCAACATCCAGGCACCCCCCTCCTACTCTACCAACATCCAGGCACCCCCCCTCCTACTCTACCAGCACCCAGACACCCCCTCCTACACTACAAACACCTAGACATCCCCCTCCTACACTGTCAGCACCCAGAAACACCCCTACTACACTACCAATACTCAGGCACTCCCAGCACTGACACAATCAGCCAGCACTGACACAATCCTACACTGTCAGCACCCAGAAACACCCCTACTACACTACCAGCTCCCAGGCACTCCATCCAGCACCCAGGCACCACCCCCACCCTACACTACAATATATATATATATATATATATATATATACACACACACACTTTCACAGTATATATATATATATATATATATACATATATACACATACATACATTGATCTATATAAATGAAATAATTTGACTTGGGGTGCTTATTTAATGAGTGGGAGACACTACTACTACCTGCCTGGCTGCCTCTCTGGCTCTTTCTCACAGGGCAGGCAGCCAGGGAACAAACACAGTGAGATCTTACCTTGTCACTTGCAGCACAGCAGGCTCAGCTGGCAGCGCAGAGGCAGCCTTCGAGAATAAGTGAAAGGGCGCCTTGGGCGTCTCACTCACGTCGCAGCGCGGCAGCAGCACAGTCTCAGTCATTGTCTCGCGGGATGATGACATCATCTCGCGAGACCCCGACTGTGGAGAAGTTCCTTGGCGGCCGCTGTAAGAAACAGCTGAGCCGCCGAATATAGCCGCCTAAGTAATGCAATGCACGGAATCAGCAGCGATTTAAATGTAAAGCATTGTGGGGGAAGTGTGCCAATGTGTGGGGGCCCTGTCTGTGTGGGGGCCCCGGGACGACCGCCCCCTTCACCCCACCTATAATCCGGCCCTGCCCAGAGGGGCGTTATTTAATGGTAATTGGTGCCCTTCGCTCAGTAGTTCTGACCTCAATTTTTCGACTCTCTATTTCGGCTTATTAGCAGGGTGGCGCAAGGACATATTATTCTCGGTGGAGATTTTAATACTATTATAGATCCTATACTAGACCCAGTTTACACAGTAAACACATCCATCCCTAGAGCCTCCTGTACCCTCAACGCTTACCTTAAGCATGGTCTTAGCTATTCCTGGCTTCTCAAACATCCTGAAGTTAAATCGCATTTGTGGCCTTTTGTTCTTGCAGTTCTTCATAAAATGGGTTTCTCTGGCAAATTTTATGATGGCGTTTTGGCACTCTACCGCTCCCCAACGGTAAGGGTATCTGTCAGCAATGTCACATCCACTAGCTTTGGAATTGCTATTGGTACCAGACAAGGGTGCCCCCTTTCCCCATTAATATTCGCCTTAGTCATGGAGCCCCTGGCGGCCAGGATCCGTTGCAATACTTATATCTCGGGAGTTTAAACCAGCCCTTCAGAATGCAAAATAGCGTTTTCCGCAGAATATGTTTTCATTTCCCTCTCTAATCCTACTCAATCTCTGCAGCCTATCCTCTCTGAGATAGATCTATACTCCCGACACTCAGGTAACAAAATCAACACCAAAAAACCAGAAGGCCTCGATTTTTATATTCCATCTTCAGCAAAACAATACTCTGAGGTTTCGTCTAGGCATTTATTTAACACATCATCGCCATCAACTATTCCAAGCCAACTTTCCCCACATTCTGGACTAAAGTCAGATCTTCAGGTATGGTCTGGTTACTTCATATCCTGGATAGGCAGAATAAACTCATTAAAGATGAACGTGCTTCCTTGGCTCTTATATTTATTCAAAACTTTACAGACATAGGGCCTGATTCAGAGCCGGACGCTATTTGCGGTCGTTCGTTCTGAAAAAAGGGGTGGCTATTCAAATGAACCGTTTGCTCTTTGCGGTCTATTCACGCCTCTATGTCTGAACGAGCGAAAAAAACTTGCGGTCGTTTTTTTGGAAACTACGCCCCCTGGCCGCTCGCATCCTACGTCATGTCCGCTATTTATTAGATTAATCGAGTGCATCGACCGGCGTATGAACTGCTCGCTATTCTTGTGGTTGTTTTTTCCTACCGCAATCATACGAGCAGTTCTGACTATAAAATAACCCAGTGACGTGGTCAATGACGCTGCTGTATTAATTATGCACACCCATAAAACGCCCGTTTTGACCTTTAAGCACGCCTGCGTTCTGATCTCCACTCCCCGTTTTCAAGCACCTTCCCCTGTTACCACCCACATACGCCTCCTCCTGTCACTCAAAATAGCAGGCATTCGCTATTTAGCGAACAAACGATTTTTGGCTGCACTGACTGGTTCGCGCATGCGTATTACGATCCATACGTATGCGCAGTTGGGCAAACATCGCTCGGAACGAACGAGCGGCCGCTTACGAGCAGCTCTGAATCAGGCCCATATATCCCTCCTTACCTTTTTATTTAAAAATTTTACAATTTCCAATCTTACCAATTCATTTGGACTTATAAACGCACCAGAATTAAATTATCACTTCTCCAGCATTCTTCTCGAACTGGCGGCCTAGGAATAACTAATTTTTGGAAATATTACTACGCGGCACAGCTCTCTCATTGTGTGCAATGGGGTGCTTCTGATGCAGGGAAGGTATGGGTTGAAGTTGAGGCTAAGGAGCTGGGATTATCGATGCTCTCCTCCCACTTGTGGCTTCCTAGGACTCAAAATGTTACCACCCACCCTGTGATTTCCCATTCGTTAACCATTTGGGAATAGACGATTAAAACTAACCCCGGGCTCATCCCGCCTTATCCCTCTATTTCATAACGCTGCATTCCCCGCAGGCATGTGTAAATATTTAGCAACATTTGGTGAGCAGGGAACATCCTGTACCTAAATGATATCACAAACTATATTAATTTTCCAAAATTTTCTGATATTCAGGTAAAAGCGGTCGCTCCCTTCTACAGAATTATTCAGTTTTCTACAAATTCGGCACCTTCACTCTAAAGGCGCATATCCACTACATGATGAAAGAACGATTGAACGATAATGACATAGTTATCGTTCATTATACTGTACAGTGGAAAATGTGCCCACACTGAATGATATATCGTTCAGCGCAGGCACCCTCCCTCATCCCCGAACATGCACAACCTGACGATATCGTCAGGATGGGCTGTATGTTCAGGCGATGATAGATGCCGACAACGACCAGCGGGAGCGCGCATCGCTGGTTGTTACCAGCATATTCACTGCATGATTAATGAACGATTGAACGATAACTATGTCGTTATCGTTCAATCGTCCATTTATATAGTGTAGTGGATATGCACCTTAAGATCAAATCAATGCTAACAGGGAGGCCCTTATTTTTCTTTGAGTCTATATGTTGGAAACAATCCTAGACTAGAGGCTTCATTTTCAGGATATATGCTCTACTCAAAGAGGAAGTAACTCATACAAGGGACACTCATGAGCTGGTATGTGAATCGGATCTGGGAATTATTTTAGATCATGAAGAATGGTAAAAAATCTGGGATGCCATCTGTGTCACGCCTGTCTGTCTGCCCCTCCCCTTAGAATGTAAGCTCTCATGAGCAGGGACCTCTTCCCTCATGTGCTTCTCTTTACATTTTCTTCTACTCTCTACTCCCCATTAGGGCACCTAACACGGGACCGCCAACTCCCGGCAGCTTATTGTGAGTGCTATAATCACTATTTCAGCAATGTATATAAGTTGTGTCCTTGTCCTGCACTGTAATGTACTGTAAGTTACTTGTTTCTTGTTCACTTATTAGTTCTATGTACTATGTAAGGCGCTGCGGAACACTTGTGGCGCCATATAAATAAAGGATAATAATAATAATAATAATAATCTCCAGTTCTAACTGTGTCAAAATTAAAGAAAATGTATATAGACTTTTAAACCACTGGTATTATGTGCCTTCCCGGCTGAAGGCCATGTTTCCCGATACTTCGAACAGGTGCTGGAGGAGATGTTCTGAAGAGGGCACCTTTTTACACATATGGTGGGCATGCTCATGGATCTCAGCAATTTGGCAACGCCCTCCTCTCGCACCTGTTCGACATTCCCTTAAGCCTTCGCACCCTTTCTAGACACCAAAATAAGCTGTTTCATCATATTGTTTTGGCTGTGACGTGCCAAAACGATGCGGATTGGAAAAAGCCTACACCGTCATCTATGCAATCAATCCTGTCGCGAACTTTGGTATGTTTACAAAATGGAATACATGTCTAGTATAATAAACAAATCATCTAATTTCATTTGAGAAAACTTGGGGCCCCTGGCAGACTACACAAAATGCCACATCCCCGTTCCAAAGTTGAGCCCCAGACTTGGTTTTACTGATGGCAACATAGATTGAGGTCCTTCCCAACTGATATTCACTGTTCTTCTCCCAATTTTCTTTTTCTATTTTCTACTATTCTATTTTTCCCTCTTTTCTTTTCTCTCCAGACGGTCGCTATCAAGAAAGTTCTTGCATTTCATAACCTTTTCTTCCAAAATTGGATCACTCTTATGTTATTATATGTTCTTAGCAGATTTCAATATATGTTTTCACACTTTGTAATTTTGATGTTTTTCTATCTCCTTTCTGTATTCGATTGTGATCTGTTTAACATTGTGAAGCTTCTCTAGTCTAGCCAAAGACCAACATAAAAGAGGACCAACATCCTACTCATACACTATCTTTAGATGATATTCCTCATTATCTCAGTTTATTAGTGAATAGCCGTCTGTATCAGTCCCAAGTAACAGGCATAGTGTCTTATGATGACCAGGCAACAGAACTTAAAGGGTTGTACACTTATCTTATAGTACACATGGTCATTGCCCAACTGCATTTTCTGCCAGACCCAACTGAAATCTATAAAGATTCCAATTATTGATCAGCCATTCGATGCCCATATGTAATTTGATTTGCAGAATGACAACATGTATGTTCACCTATAGAGCTACTGGAACAAGTGAAGATACATTTTTTTATTTTTACTTTTGAAAGTTTTCCAGGTAAATTCCAGTATTTGAAACTGAAAATGTTTATCTTAATTGCTTTCCCATAATTCTCATTAGACAGCTAACCTATTAATAAAATAATTGTGTTTAAATATACTTATGATGGTTTCACCTCATGTCACATTCAAAAGGAAGCATTGGTGACAGCTGTTGTTTGGTTGATAAAACCTAATGTCACAATAGATTCCTTGTTTTCTGCTTTAAAAAAAAATGAAGTCCTTATTTAGTAATTGCTTAATCTCATTAGTTTTTGTATGTACCAAACTCAGTAGGATAGAAAAATAGAATTTGATGGCAGATAAGAACCACTTGGCCCATCTAATCTGCCATTTTTTAACCTGTTGGTAACCTCAACCCTATGTGATCCTGAGTTCTTTGTAAGGGTATTCTTATGCCTATCCCAAACATGTTTACATTGCTTAGCCTCTACCACCTCTGATAGGAGGCTATTCCACTTATCTACTACCCTTTCCGTAGAGTGATTTTTCCTCAAATTTGCTTTGAACCTACAGTACCTCCCTCCAGTTTCACTGCATGTCCTCATGTTCTAGTACTTCTCTTCCTTTGAAGAATCTCTCCCTCGTGTAACTTGTGAAAACCCTTACTATATTTTGTGTCTATCATGTCCCCCCATTCCCTTCTCTACTCCAAACTATACATATTAAGATCTTTTAGTCTTTCCGGGTAAGTTTTGTGATTTAGGCCATGCACCATTTTAGTTGCCCTTCTTTGTACATAGAAGTCTCTAATGTATTTATATCCTTCTGGAGATGTGGCTGGCCAGCCGATGCCGGGGCCCGTCGGACCCGGCATCGGCAAGTGTGTATGCACTTGTCGCCATGGACAGCGAGGGAGGGCAGGTAATAATTAACCCTCCCCCTTCCCCAAGTAGGTTAAAAAAGTGGGCATGGTCACATGTCACAAGGGGCGTGGCCTCTGGAAAATGGGGGCGTGGGAACATGAAGCACCAATGTTTTTTGTCACTCTGGGAACATTCCTTTCCATATGCATCTTAATACCCCAAGTAGTAGTGCCCCTCTTGCAATGCCCACTGTAGTAGTGCCCCTTATGCAATGTCCCCAGTAGCAGTGCCCACTGTAGTAGTGCCCCTATATAGTGCTTCCAGTAGCGCCCCTTATACAGTGCCCCCAGTACTACACCCTTATACAGTGCCCCCAGTAGAGCCCCTTTATATAGTGCCCCCAGTAGTAGTTCCCCCCTATGCAGTGCCCCCAGTAGTGGTCCCCCGTATGCAGTGCCCCCAGTTGTATCTCTTATATAGTGCCACCAGTAGTAGTCCTCCCTACGCAGTGGCCCCCCCTATGCAGTGCCCCTTATATAATGCTCCCAGTAGTAGTCCAACTATGCAGTGCCCCCAGAAGTGCCCCTTATATAGTGCCCCCAGTAGTAGCCCCCCCCTTCCCCCTCTGTACCAGACAAACACACACACATACAAAAAAAAACACTTACCTTAATCCCCGCTCCTGCTCCTGCGTCCTCCTGGGCCGGCTTGCTCTGCACTATGGTAGACTCATTGGCAGCCAAAACAAACACACTGCCACCGAGTAGTACGAGTCCAATGGCGCCCAGTGCACGAGCCCTGCTCGACCCCCCCCCCCCCAGATACGCCACTGCTCCTGTGATTAGGCCAAGTCCCCTGCCCCTCGGGCCACTCTCTACGGCCCTGCTTGCCGTGTGCCATGACCCGTCGCCGGCGATGTCGTGCTGGGTACTCATCGTCTAATGTGTACCCAACTTAAGAAGTCTAATTCTCAAAGGTAAAATAAACTTAAATCCATACAAAATTCCATTTTCATCAGATTAATGGATTCTCCCTATTTATCAATGCCCACAGCCTGCGATCGCCATTGCTGGTTATTGCCGGTGGTGAAATCACATGGGTTCTCCAGCAACAGATTCCCCATGCATAATGATAAACCTAGTACCACATATTTAAGAAGGAGAGTGGTGGTACCTGCACTATCTGTATTTATTTATTTATTTTAATAAAAATATTTTCTATCACCACTGATGGTTTTATTGAGGCCACTGGTGCACAAAAAAAGCAGCTGACCGATAAAGCGTTACAGCTTCTCACTATACCACTTGATCTACAAATGTGTCTATCATTTCTAACCCTCGGCCCACATACACCTTTATATTAAATAAACTCTTTCATCTAGTGTTTTACACGTCAGCTGTAATTGGCAAGACTACAAACATCATTTTCAAAGCCAGTATGAAAATAACTTACAGTAAAATAGACTTTGATTATTGAGCAAACACAAGCCCAGACTCTTTCGAAGGAGAACTATCAAAATGGATTTTAGAAATTGTTGTAGCCATATTAATAATATGTTAATATATTTATGAAGCAATTGATACAGCCTGGCCACACCAAGATATTCTGCATTTGGTGTTTTTACCATAGTATAACAGCTTGTGAACTACCCAAGAAATGTGGCTGTTACAAGAGTCACTGAAAGCTATAAAAACTGCTACTCATTCAGAACGATATGCAGCAATTATATCTGCACTTTGAGCAAATGATCCAGGAACAGTTAGATTCATTGTTTGCATGAGGAAGAGCAGTGTGACACCTGGGCTTTCTCCTACAGTTCATTAACAGGGTATCCGGTCGACTTGTCGACTTTCAGATGGTCGACAGTCAGAATGTCAACACAGTCATTAGGTCGACATACACTATGGCCCTGATTCAGAGCCAGACACTCTTTCAGAGCGCTCGCTCTGAATCAGGGTGGCTTTTTTTTTTTTGAGCCGGCCTCCTGGCTGCTCGCTAAGCTGTGGTCGCGACCATCGGGCTTGCGACGAGACCCTTGTGGTAGGGTCTCGTGTGCCACAAGCCCCAGTGAGCTTCCGGCTCTAATAGAGCCATATGCCCACTACTGACATCACTCGTGATGTCAGTGGGGCCGCCCCCAAAAGGCAGGCGTTCCTTCGGGAACGCCTCCGTTTGGCCAGCCACCCCCCCTGCCTGCCTCCAAAATGGGGCAAGCTGTCAATCACAATCGACAGCTGCCCCGCTTTGGTGCGAGACCCGTAGCAACAGAGCGCCCGTCGATGGCCGTGTCTCGCGCATGCGCACGTCGGAGGTGGCTCCGCCGTGTGCATGTGCAGTGGTGGACCATCAGTAGGGCCGCCCCCAAACGGCAGGCGTTCCTTCGGGAACGCCTCTGTTTGGTCAGCCACCCCACCCCCCCCGACCTGCCTCAACATCGACAGCCGCCCCTTTTGGATACAAGCACCGGAGTGAGTGATTACTCGCTCGCACAGGTGCTCGCGCGCGCGCACTGCCCGGCTATCGACCCGCTTGCGAGCGGGTCTGAATCAGGCCCTATGTACATGCATTTAGTCCAGCGTGGTTAAAATGTGAACACATTCAGAATGTCGACATTTAACACGTCAACTCCAAAATGTCAACATATGGTTTGTTGATTTTTTGGGGTAAGGGTCAGGTTTAGGATTAGGTGTAGGGGTTACAGTTAGTGTTAAGATTAAGGGTTGGGGGTTATGGATACGGTTAAAATAACAAAAAACCCACATATTGACATTTTGGTGTCGACATTCTGAATGCCTACAAGTCCATACAATGATAACATATTGGGGGAGGCGGCGGGGCTGTGCAATTGCGTCATCCTGGCCCTGTCCCCTCTTCACAATGCCGAAATTAACAGCATTGTGAAGCAGGGGGCGGGGCCATGATGACACGATACAGCACAAGTTGCGTCACCCCCCCATCCCCCCGCTATCATTGATTGCGAAGGGGTTGGACCGGGGGTCTTGCCTGCCTTTCCGGGGGGCCGGGAGCGGCACCCGATATTCTGGAGGCTCCCGACCAAATCGGGAGGGTAGGCAAGCCTGGAGAAGTCATACTACCTCCATTAGCAGGGCAGAGTCTGACAACAAGAAAGGATCCCAGGGAGAAAGAACATGTCCTCCCTCCCCTTTACTCCCTACTATCACATTGACCTTACTAAACAACCTCTGGGTCAGGAGCATGGACATATGGAGGCACAGATGTTATGTGGGGATGTAGTTGACATCTCGGCTGTCGGGATTCCGGCGCTCAGAATGCCGACATCAGTTAGAATACCAAGCGCCGGCATCCTGACAACTGACATACCGACTGAAAGTTTTTGGGTTAGGGGGAGGGATAGGAACTAGGGGGGGTTAGGGTTAGGTTGTGGTGGGGGGTGGTTTAGGTTTAGGCTGCAAGAAGGGAGGGTTAGGTTTAGGGCAGGGCACTTACCGGCCTGTGTCGGTATTCTAACTAGAGATGTACAGGTTCGGTTTTATTCGGTTCTTATTGCAAATTAGCACAAGTTCGGATTAGTTCGGATTTATCTTATTGGATATCCAGAACACGTGAGAGCCAGATAGCCAATATGATGGCATTTTAGAGATCCGGATACATCAGAGTAAATCCGAGTAAAACCGAACCGCTAATCTCTAATTCTAAAACATTTGGGACGCCGGCGTCGTGATTATGACCGCTGGGAACCTGAGCACCAACCTATTATGTGGCCAGTAGCTGAGGTAAAATATAAGAACCATACAAGTGTGCAATAGGATAAGTCTCATGGGAGGAAGTACACTTAAGAGAACTCAATATGACAGCTCACACTCTGGTTAGGGGATAATTTCACTCAAAACCAGTGCAGGAAAAACAATTCTAGTACCCAATTCAAAGCTGGCAAAATTCACCGCACAATATACTATTTCCTTTCGACCACAGTGTCATTGCACTAGTACATTGCTGCAACATATTATGCCAGCCCTGTTGTTGTAAAATGAAATGTTGGCACTGGCTGTTACTTATAAGATACATGAATGTGAAATCAACTGAGTTAAAATGGATTGCAGTCTGCAGCAGATGGAAAGTATAGTATAATTACAGGTTATAAACACAGCCTGCACCCATTTATATCAGGATTTGTAACAGCAGCTGGTTCCTAGCAACTGCTGTATTTATAGGTGCACTGTGTCCTGTTTCATTAAATACAAGATACACTTAAATAATTTGCATAGTTGATGTGCTTAAAATATAAATTTTTATTTAATTTCTTTACATTTCTTTTATTTGGTAATGTTGTTTTATGCATTTTGGCACATCATATAATTGAAACAAGGGCCAGACTAAAGCTAGGTACATACTATAATGGGGCATACACACGAGAAGATATCTTTGAACGATATGAACGATAAAGCAGGGCCGTAGGGAGAGTGGTGCGGCCGGTGCCTCTGCACAGGGCGGAATTTTTCCAGGTCACCCGCCGCACACGTCCCAGCTCAGAAGGTCTGCAGGAAGAGACCTCCTGCAGTGGTGCACGGTGCACCAAGAACAAAGCAAAGGTGCAGGGCACACTGCCGTCCAGATACGGTGCTGCGATAACGATATCGTTCAACGATATATAGTTCATATCGTTCTGTATGTTTGCAATGAATGACCAACGATGAGCGCTCCCACTGGACGATAACGATATCTTTGGTCATCCGTACATGCAGGTCAATTTGGACGATATCGTCAAGAATTGCCTGTTCAGAGATGTGGCAGGATGACTTCACTGAAAGCTATCTTTAAAAGACATCTTTCAGTGTGTACTGTACTACAGAAAGTTCAAGGTAAATCTTTCACCAGTATCGTTCAAACAGCACATCGTTCCGTGTGTATGCGGCTTAAGATCATCTGTCCGATCTGGCTGGTTGGAACGAAAATCTGGTAATACATGGGAGCAAATGACAATCAACCATTTGCATTAAACGGCGTAAACCGGTCAAAACGGTCATTCGGAAAAAAAAGCCATATCAAATGGATTTAACCAATTTGTCTGAACTAGCATTTTTGTCTGTTTTCCAGTGTTTGTGAACAAATGGTCAATTGTCATTTGCTCCCATACATTACAAGATTTTCGTTCCAACCAGTCAGATAGGACAGATAACCGTATAGTGTGTACCTGGCTTTAGTCTAGCCCTTGTTTCAATTATATGATGTGTAAAAATTAGAGATGTGCGCCGACCCCCGCGTTTTGGTTTTGGATCTGGATCTCCCTGATTTTGGATCTGGATTGGTTTTGCCAAAACCTCACATCCGTGTTTTGTTTTCGTGTTTTGGTATTGGATCTGGATTTTTTCTTAAAAAATAAAAAAAACAGCTAAAATCACATAAAATGGGCCTTTTTTTGTTCCTACAGTATTAATAACCTCAATAAACATTTATTTCCAGTCGTTTCCAATCAATTTTGACCACCTCACAATATTATTTTTTTAATCAAATTAAGGTCAAAAGGTTGCACCCAGCAAGCTGGCTGGCTAAGCTAAGTGACACAGTGGGTGGCACTAACATGTGGCAGTTCAGCTTCCAATTTCCAACACGGATACAGTGTGTAATACAGTGTGGGTTGGATACACCAATAGTGCACTTACTGTGACAGCAGTGTCGGCAAAGCGGGGTTGCTGACGGTGTCCTCAGTACATGGAATGGCAGTGCTGCGGTGCTGGCAACGTCCTCAGTGCAGGGTACTGGCGGTGTCAGTAGAGCAGGGGTGCCAGCGGTGTCTTCTGTGCAGGTTTGCTGGCTGTGTCGGCAGTGAAGAGGTTGCTGATGGTGTCTGCAGTACATGGAATGACAGTGCTGCGGTGCTGGAAGTATCCTCAGTGAAGGGTACCGGCGATAGTGGCAGTGGTGTCTTCAGTGCAGGTTTGCTGGCTGTGTCGGCAGTGCGGCAGTTGCTGATGGTGTCCTCAGTACATGGGAAGGCAGTGCTGCGGTGCTGGCAGTGTACTCAGTGCAGGGTAACAGTAGTGTCAGCAGAGCGGGGGTGCCAGCAGTGTCTTTAGTGCAGGTTTGCTGACTGTGTCGGCAGTGCAGGGCTGTTCTCAATGCAGGGTGCCGGCGGTGTCGGCAGCATGGAGGAGCCAGTGGTGTCAGCAGCAGGGGGTGCCGGCAGCGCAGGGGGGGGAATGTGTGCCGGCCACGGGGGGTGCTGGCTGCGGGAACCCGCGCTTTCTTCTTTTTTCCCTGCATTTAACGTTGATTGGCTGAGAGCCGTGACAGACAGCTCTGTCAGCCAATCAGTGCTTTGCCCATTAAAGGCAAAGGGATTTTTAAAAATGGCCCCTCGAGGTAAAACCTCGTGATCCGACAGAGGATCGCGAGGTTTTGCCTTGATTAGGGATCCGGGGCAGGAGGAGAGATCCGAGTGGCGGCTCGGATCGCCCCGGAACCCTGTAGTTCGGGTGGGTCCGGTTCTCAGGGAACTGGACCCGCTCATCGCTAGTAAAAATGCATAAAACAATATTACCGAATGAAATAAATGTAAAGAAATGAAATAAAAATTTATATTTTAAGCACATCTACAATATAAATGTGTAATGCTTACCTAATGACTGCTATACAAGTATCAGCCCTACTTTTGCTAATTTATATAGGTAGACAAAACTGTACATTCACTAAAGTATTATGAGTATACTCACATAGCAAACTGTAGTCTTAGTAATAGAAGCTGTATACATTCCTTACCATATCATTCCTTTACTTCAGGACAAAGATTCTGTGACTGGCTGACTTCAAGGGGCATATGTACAGTATCAAAGCTTGATGTGAGATAAAATTGTGAGATATATATCACCAACCAATCAGCTTCTAACTTACATTTTGCAGGCTGTGTTTAACAAATGATAGTTTGAAGCTGATTGGTTGGTGATATATATTTCACAATTTTATGTCACATCGAGCTTTGATACATATGCCCCCAAATCTCCATTTCACCTGGTTTTAATCAGCAACAAAACCAGTTTCATTCACATGCGTCCTGAATGTAATGGGTGATATGACAAGCCTATGTACAGTATATGCAGTACTCCCCTAAGACTGTAACAGACATCAGCACTGACTATTTATTTCCCTATATTAGTAATCACTACTGTCACCATGAAACAGTCACATGCTGCAGTCTTGAATATCTTGTATTGCAATGAGCATCTGTAGTCACATGTCATTATTGTAATTTCATCCCTGGAGAAATACTTTAGCTTCCTGTAGAGCTTTGAGAAAAAACATCAATGTCTCCATCCGCTTTTCACCTGGGTAAATGGATGTGGTTATGGGAGTCAGGATATGCTGATTCATCTAGTCACTGTTAGACCAGCATGACCTCTCTCTATCCCTTTTCTTGACGGCCTACAGAAGTATCGGGAATTATTGCTGTGTTGTTATTTGTTAAGACATAGCCGAAACCAGTTTTCATTTTCAGATGTTGGTATAAATAAAGATGGCAAACCCCACCTCTGCTAAGGAACTGTCTGTCTGGGGAAGCTACAGGTCTCAGGGAGCAGTCCTTTACAGGGGCTAATGTTACTGGCTACCTCCATTATTTATTGGTGTTACCTATTGCCTGTTAGATTGCATAATAGCAGATACTGTGTTGTCCTGTGTATTAGGATTGTGGGTCATTTAGAAACTCCTTTGACACATTATGATGGTCACTGGCCAGGCTTTGCTGTATATGTACATGATGGTGTGAGTGAGATCTCCCGCTGCTTCATTCTTCTGTT
This sequence comes from Taudactylus pleione, assembly GCA_031769625.1. Taxonomy (NCBI): domain Eukaryota; kingdom Metazoa; phylum Chordata; class Amphibia; order Anura; family Myobatrachidae; genus Taudactylus; species Taudactylus pleione. The sequence continues at coordinate 456,141 of JAUIMM010000738.1, forward strand.
TAGGAGTCAAGTTTTTTGCCAAGAGATTGTTTTCCTTTCTTCTGTGTGCTGTATGCCTGAATCATGCAGCTGCCCTTGGTCTTGTATCTCTGACACTGAGGCCTTGTTGTCTGCATGAGACAGTACATTGCTGCTCTCCCTAGCTCACCCAAGTGCCAGATCCGCTCCCATAACTTCATTCTTGGAAAGTTTCTGAGTCTCTAGGGAGATAAAACGTGGGCAACATTTGCTCTTGCCTGAGCAATTTCAGAAGGCATTCAGACTTGCTTTGTTATTGCTGTTACTAAAGGTGGGCAAAGGGGCATGAGAATTTCTTCTCACAGCCTATAAATGTAACATCACAAAGTTGTTTCTCTGTATTTGCACAGTGAGACCTTGTACACACAAACGTTATTTGAAAGCATTTAAGGCACTTAATGCACTTCTCAAAACCTATTAAACGGACTTTGAGGCTGGAAGTCCACATAATAATATCTGTGACTGGAACTGTACAAACACTTTCTGATAAGCCTACGTGGCATGTAGCAATCACATAAGCACTACCACTGCAAAGGGCAAAGGATTTCTATGGGATCACACAGTACTCTGAGTCGGGCGCAGTCTTGATGCTGCACACTATCGGCCGAAGTTTTAAGTCTGCGTATGGGTCGGAGTCGCATGCGTCCTGATTGCGCTCAGACACCAAGTACAGAATCAGATGCAGGGTCTGTACATTTTAGTAGTGGGTGTGCCTGGGGGGTAACAGAAGGTGGAAAAGCTGTTACAGCCATGTTACTGAAAGTGGCTGCACCCAAAGACGCATAGCCGCTCACACAGGAGGCCATACGCAGACATCGAAACTGCGCCTGTAATAGAAGCACAGTGACAAATATGCACTCTCAAGACTCTGCAAATGGGCGTCTACGGTGTGTGGAAATCAGCCGCTACATTAGCATAAGGCGCAAATGCGAGTGCTGCAATATTGAAATCAGGCTCACTATGTTGCAGGGACATTTTAAAGCACCCTAATAATAGCACTTTTAATACTTTATTAAAGCGAGGGCAAATTACAAGGCTTTGTATGTACTTTAATATTTTCTATCGCCTGTGTGCGAGTTCCAAAGGCTTGTATACATTGGTACCATAATGCACCAAATAATTCATTTGCAGACCAATATAGTTTACCTATCTTCTGGTTGGATTTACTTCTAACTCTAAAACATCTCCTTAAGGTGCATACACACGGTACGATCTGTACCACCAACGATATGAAAGACATACTCCAAAAATATACTGGTAGGTTAATGGGCTCCGAACACAAATTAACCCTAGTGTGTATGTGTGTGAGCATGTGGTAGGGAATATAGATTGTAAGCTCCACTGGGTCAGGGACTGATGTGAATGGCCAGATATTCTCTGTAAAGCGCTGCGGAATATGTATGCGCTATATAAATATCTGGTAATAATAATAATAATAATAATAATAATAATAAAATGATAATCTTTCAGTGAGTCATCTTGTCACATCTCTGAACAGGCAAAGTTGACGATATCGTCCAGATTGGCCTGCATGTACGAACGATCATAGATATCATTATCGTTCATGCGGGAACGCGCATCGTTGGTCGTTCACTGAGTAAATATCGTTGAACAATATCGTTGAACAATATCGTTATCGTTCATATCGTAACTATATATCTGTCCGTGTGTACGCACCTTTATCCTTTAAAGTTAGTGTCACATGCTAATTTCCGAATGCTGCATTTTCCAGCCAGTAGGAGCAATATATTTGTAAACTATATTTACCCCCAGAGGCACAAATTCAGGACCTATGGATCAACACGAGCCATGTTAATTAACAATACTCCACGGAGGGCCGGTGCTGCTACTAGTCAGATGCCAGTGTGTAGGAGGTGCCCAAAACACTGAATAAGTTATATAATGTAATTTAATCAGTATCTTTATTGTCACTACGGCGCCCCCACATTGAGCACTGGCAGCTAACATGAAGGAGCAACAAATGGATGATTCTTACCTGTGAAACAGTGGTTCCTCTATGTTTGTAATGGACTGGGGTCTGGCACCAGGGGAAATATATGGTCAGATAGGTCCAGAATAGCATTGGCCCTGGATCCAACCAGTTTTAAAAAACCTCCTATGAGTTTGTGTATGTCATATCTCACACGTGGAAGTCCTTTGTAGCCATATAAGAAATTGAATGCTAGAAGACTGAGAATGTTTGTAAAAAAAAAAGTTCTATAATTAGCAATAGAAACTGAATACTTGAAAAGGGCTATTCGGTAGTGTCAAGGGCGGTTCATGAGGACAACAGAGATTTCCTATCACTGCAAAAGTGCAATGTATTACATTACACACCCTATATGTACATTCTCCTGGCAGATTCAATGAATGTTTTAAGAGGGAATATTTCTCAAAGAATATATATATCTGTAATCATCTAACATTAATATTTTTTTATATATATATATATATATATATATATATATATATGTTTTTTGTATCATTTATTCTTCATGTGGGAGGTTGCTAATACTATAGACAATGTCAATGGTGCCACTTAATTCAAGCCCTATTTAGAACCTGCATTTTCCAGAATGAGTATTAAAATATTTAAAACATAATCAAGTTAACTTATACTGGCAATACACAGTAGAGTAGCATCAAATATTGGGCAATTTGAGCCCAATAATGCAGTTTGTTACCTGCAGATGACGAAAATGTCTTATAACAATATAACTAAAATTAACATTAATTTTGGGCATTTTGGTAACCACATTTGGAAGATGACTGTAGATGGCCTTTATTGACTTTCTTGTGTTGTCCTTTTCCGACTGCACTAACATACCCAAGTCATGCCCTTGAGTCCAGCATTGTGCGTAGCAAAATTGGACATTTATCTGAGCATCAGGATCAGTCCTTGTGTGGTTATTTTAAAGGGAGGCTAACCTTAATAGTCTCTGCTTAATTCTGCCCAAAACAAGGGTATGTGCAAAATTGATAGAGGTATTCTATATAAGTGGAGGAATGAGTACAATTAACATGATTTATTTATTACTATTAAGTTATTTATGTAGTGCACACATATTACACAGCACTTTACACAGCAGGGCCGCAACTAGGGGGGGCTGGAGGTGCACGTCCACCGGGTGAGCCGCTGTACCTGGTGCCAGTGACCTCCAGCCCGGCGCTGCAGAGAGGCTCCAAGCCGGACGTCCGCTGGTAATATTTATTACCAGTGGGCGCCCGGCTCCTTCTCTGCAGCGACGCGGTGTAGCCGGAGCCGGAGGCTGGAGTTCTCTCCCGAACTCCAGCTTCCGGCTCTCCCCACGGGCACTATGGGGGAGACGTCATGACATCTCCCCCATAGTTCCAAGGAGCAGCCGGCGGACCGGACGCGACGCTGGATGCAGGAGCGGGGTTCAAGGTGAGTATTTTTTTTTTTAATAAGCTGCACTACAGGGGCATTATTATGGGGGCAGGGGCATTACCACAGGGGCATTACTATGGGGGCATAGGCAATAAGGGGCATTACTAATGGGGCATGAGCACTACAGGGGCATTACTATTGGGGCATGGGCACTACAGGGGCATTACCACAGGGGCATTACGGTGGGGGCATGAGCACTACAGGGGCATTACTGTAAGGGCACTACAGGGATATTACTATGGGGGCATGGGCAATACAGGGGCATTACTATGAGAGCATCATAGGTAAACGCAGGTGGGGTTTCCGTCTGCCTGGAAACCCCCCTCCCCAGCCCACACCATGACTACAATAGAAATAGTAATATAATAGAATTTTACAAGTTCTGCATGTTCTTCTCAGTATAACAAATTAAATAATTAGCACTACCTTTAGATCTTTTAACATGTATCAGCTAGTAATAAATATACCTGTGCACCAACTAGAAGATCTGGAAAACATTCACTGTTAGGGATGTGCTGCTATAGAGCCCAATATGTACATATATGTCCAGGGCAGTGCTAGGTTATTCTGCTGCTCCCCCAGACTCCCGTGCTTGCTCTAATACTCTGGAATGGTGCCCACATCTGCAATAAAAAAATTCAGCTCAGACAGGAATGGCCCTACTGCCGCATTTAATGGCTTACTGTGATCACTGGTCCTGTATATTTGGAATTATGATATACAATACACTTTGTATGACGCTTATTAAAGCTGATTAAGTGCTAATTCTACCCTCTTCATGGACTGACCACACTCACTCTAAAATCAAGCATTTGGAAACCCCCCTCTAAAAATCCTGCGTTTGCCACTGAGCATGGGCACTACAGGGGCATTACTATGAAAGCATGGGCACTACAGGGCATTAATATGGGAGCATGGGCACTACAGGGGCATTACTGTATGGTGGGCACTACAGGGGCATTACTGTATGGTGGGCACTACAGGGGCATTACTATGGGGGTATTAACATATGGGCATTACTATGGGGGCATTACAATATGGGCACTACTGCAGGGGGAATTACATGGGGGGCGCCAAATTACTGTCTTGCCCCTGGTGACAAAAATCCTAGTTTCGGCCCTGTACACAGAATGTTTTTACAATTCACATCAGTTCCTGCCGCAGTGGAACTTACAATATTTATCTATAACACACACATATCTTAATTTTATGCTAGCAGCCAGTTATCCTACGAATATCTGTTGTCTTTTATTGAGCAACTATAGTTTATGTTGTATTTTATTAAAATACATCATAGTAAGTTATTTTTTTTTCCCTAAAAATCATATTTTTTCTTTTCTTAAGATGTTATAGATCTCTATTTTCTTTAGATAAGGTCATTTCAGACTTTGATAATGTGTATTCTGTGGCATTAATTAGAACTAGAAATGAGTGGTTAATTTTTCCTAAAAATTGAATACATCTGTACTTTGGGGTTCCAAGACGAACTGATTCCCGGCTCGGGTCTTCTCACCAAGTTCGGAATTCAGATCTAAAAAATGGACCTGGCGTATTTTGGATTACATTTAAGTCCCTCCCTTGTGATTTCACGTGCGGTGGTAAAAAATGACTGGAAATATATGTTATTGATATTAATAATACTATAGGAACAAAGGCCCTCATTCAGAGCCGTACGCTCTGAGCAGAGCGCACGCTCTGCATGAGGGCCGGGCTCCTTTTTCATGGAGCGTCCTCCTGGACGCTCGTATAGCTGTGGGTCACCACCCACAGGCTATACGAGCGTGCATTTTGATGGCCGCGATGGTCGTGACCATCGCGACCATCGAAATTGCGAGCCGGAGCCTGCGGTTGAGGTTTTCAACCGCAAGCTCCGGAGTGATTTTGGCTCTATCAGAGCCAAAATCACTCCCACTGACATCACTAGTGATGTCAGTGGGCCGGCTTCTGACGGGAGGCGTTCCCGTGGGAACGCCCCCGTCAGGGAGGCACGCCCCCGGCACGCCCACCAAAGGGGGCGTGCTGTCAATCAACATTGACAGCACGCCCCCTTTGATCGGACACAACGAGCGAAGGAAAGTCCTTCGCTCGTCGTGTCTGGCGCATGCGCACGACGGAGCTCCCTCCGTCGTGCGCATGCTCAGTGCAGACCATCGACCCACTTGCGAGCGTACAGCCGCTCGCGAGTGGGTCTGAATCAGGCCCAAAAAGTGGTCCAAGTTACATGATTTTAGCTATTTTTAAAACAGATCCAAAACCTAACCAAAATAATTGAGGGCGGTTTTGCTAAAACAAAACCACGATGATTATTTAGAACCAAAACCAAAACACGATTGTCTGTGCACATCTCTAATTAGAACACACACACTTTTTACTCTTTAAGAGGTGGAAAATTGTGATATAATGTTATAGATTTTGGAGTACAAAGAAGAAAAATCCTAAATACAAATGAAGGCAAAATTTTACTTCTGTTTCTTTAATAGAATATTCTCCATAGTTTTATGGTATACCTCTGTGCAGGTTCTGAGCCAAGATAGGGCACCGCACTGTATCTACCATTTCTTTGCTTCATCTATTTTATTGGGACTGTCCTAGTTTTCCTAACAGTCCTTGTTTTTACAAATGGAAGCGTATATCATACAGTATAGGTAAGTGTTTTTAAGAATCCAGCCTTTTGATGATTTTTATTAATAAAATTTGTGACCTCTGCATAATGGAGGCAGTCATTTTGTTTGTTAAATCACGGGTCATGAGAATGTAGCCTATTCACTAAACATTAGTATCTCTGTGCCAGCACCTGCGGTGAACATGACATCATGAAAACAAAAGACAAGCCCCAGGAGCAAGAAGATATGTAGCAGTCTATGTAGCAGGTACCTCTCCAGACGGGTTGGGTATGGGTTGCCAGCAGTCAGTATCTCAGTGCTTACAATCCTGACGCCGGGATCCCGACAGGGTTACCATACCGACACTTATTGGTCGTTATGCTAATCCTCCCCCTCTCCCTACCATAACTCTAACCCTCCCTTTCTAGTGCCTAACCCTACCCTCCCCCCCAGGGCCGGCTCCAGGGGTCTGAGCACCCTGTGCCGGCCTGGTACGCAGCGCCCTGCAATCGTCACGCGCGACCGAAATTGGGGGCGTTGCTTCATTACCATCAGCCACGCCCCCATTCACACTCAGAAGGTCCCCAACCTCCCGATTTGACCACCCGCGGTCCACTTCGGCCCATGGATGGAACAGCGGGACATTACTGAAATTGGGATGTTGGGGAGGGGTGCGCCCAGTATGGGTGGCGCCCATGTGCGACTGCACTGGTCAAACACCCCTAGAGCCGGCCCTGCCCCCCCCTCCCCACACCCTAAACCTAACCCCCCCATTAGTGGGTAACGCTAACCCTTCCCCTAGTGCCGAACCCCACACCCTAACCCTCCCCGTAAACCCCGATACTTACCTATGGGATGCCGACGGTCGGTATTCTGGAGCCAAGATCCCGACTGCTATCGGGATTCCGGCGCCGGTATTTAGACCGTCGGCATTCCGTCAGCCGGGCTGCTGACTATACCCCCTTCAGACACCTTGCAAGCTGGAAAAGGGAGCTGTCGAGGCAGCAATTGTACCATCTCCTCAGCACACAGCCTGGGCGGCAGCACTGATTACACAGCTCTCATTACAGCCCTGTAGGCACTTTCTGACCATCTGTAAGGCCCTGTCTCCCAGTGAACTGACAGGCTGGGCTGTCATTTTATGAATATTGGTTCTTCCCACAAAAAAAATATTAGAAATGTAATCAGAAGAAATGACAACTACATTTATGGGTTTATTTCTGAAGTAACGCAAATCACTTTCTCTGGAAATAACAAAGGAGAGAATGTTTGTCATTTGTTAAAAAAAGGTTCTTAATTTACAATAGAAACTCAATACTTGAAAAAGACTATTCGGTAATATCAATGGTGGTTCTTGAGGACAATGGAGATTTCCTATGCCTGCAATGTGCAATGTATTACATTACACTTCCTACACACATTGATTAATTTAATGTTTCTAGGGGGAAGTATTCTCTATATTTGTAATCATCTAACATGAATACTTTTGTTTTCTATATTTTCCTTTATGATTTACTTTTAATATAGGAGATCACTACAACTATAGACCGTTAAGCCACTTGCTCCAAGCCATCAGAGCTCTCCCTGCAATCACTTGTGTTGTAGCAATAATCAAGTTATCTAATACTGGCAATACACTCTGCAGTATTGGGCAATTTGAGCCCAATATAACAGTGAGTTGCCTGAACACTACTAATATGCCTGATAATAATATAAGTAAAATAAATTACATAATTATTGGGTATGTTGGTAAACGCATTTGAAAGTTGAGTGCAGATGGCCATTAATGGGGTAGGTGTCTTGTCATCTTCCAAGTGCATTACTATACCCTAGCCCTGCCATTGTGCCCAGCAATGTGCATAACTGAATTGGAGTTTTAACAGGATTAAGTCATTCTGTGGTCAGTTTTTAAAGGGACACTAATCTTAATGACCGTGCTACCTAGAACAGGAGATGCATAGGACAGTCCTTACTTTTACAAATGGAAATTTATATCATACAGTTGTAATGTCTTTTTTTGCACCTCTTTTTTAGACAAATGGACCTAGAAACCCAAATCAGGGCTTCCACTTCAAAAGTGCATGCATGACCTGGCAAGTGCAAGCCTGGCAAAGCAATAAGACTACTCTTACCACTCCTGGGCACTGTTGCTGGCCACTATTGTAGTACAGATGTGCCAAACAGCCCCTCCTGGTCCAGAGCGACTTGGCCCCGCATAGCATCAGTCTTACTCAAGATTTACGTCTTATTCGCGTTTAAAACTAATTCCTGTGCAGTTAAAGTCGCAGCCCAGCTTCTCTAGTACACTATGAACAGTGCTCCATTGCGTCTGCGATGCAAATAAGATAAAAAAATGTAAAGAAAAAGAGGGTACGCTACACCTCTTGGAGCATGCCAGGCGTCTCGTGCTGTATGGCGATGCGACTAGGACGCACCAAGAGACTGTGCTGATTAATTTGATATGTGACACTGTGTGTGACTAATCTCAATCAGCATACAAAGTGCTACGATGCAGCGACCACAGATTGTTTCATCACCAAGTTCCGTTTACAGTCTCAGTCGCACACAGATATACAAGTGTCACATAGCAAATTAATTAGCACAGTCCCTTGGTGCGTTCTAGTCACAGCGCATTGCGACATATGCATTTTATGCAAAAAAAGACCTCTGATGCTAGCAGAGTTGCAGGGGACCTAGCGGCTCACTCACACCAGGCATATCGCACTGCATGGTGTATTGAGGCTAGATGAGCAAGGACACATCTGTATAGAGAAAATATGTGTTAGGCTTTCTCCAGCTAAAATGCTTTTTCTAAGCTTACTAAATTAAACTGGGCTGCCGGGAAGTAGAGAAATCCCCGGCGGGACCCACTAATTCGACGCTACGCCTTCTATGGCAGGAAGGCACGGCCTACAGCAACGGCAAAATTCACTATAGAAGTACCAGGCTGCAGTGCAGCTGCTTGCCGAGCAGTCAACGAGACTGCTTTGACTGACCCAGCCGACAGCTACACTACTGGACCAGGGCAGTGCACTACTGGGAAATAAGGGCCTGATTCAGAGCCGGACGCTCTGACAGAGCGCTCGCTCTGAATCAGGGCCGGCCTTCTGTTTTTTTAGAACGGCCTCCTGGCCGCTCGCATAGCTGTGGGTGACCACCCACAGCTATAGCGAGCGGCCAGGAAGATGGTCGCGATGGTCAAGACCATCGTGACCATCGGGCTTGCGACGAGACCTTTGTGGTAGGGTCTCGTGGCCGCAAGCCCAAGAGAGCTTTCGGCTCAAACAGAGCCGAAAGTTCTCCCACTGACATCACTTCCCATGGGAACGCCTCTGTCTGGGCAGCCACGCCCCCGGCCTGCCCACCAAAGGGGGGTGCTGTCACTCAACATCGACAGCAGGACCCCTTTGGTACGAGACCCGGAGCGACGGTTTGCCCGTTGCTATCCGGGTCTCGCGCATGCGCACGACGGAGCCGGCTCCATCGTGCGCATGCGCACTGGGCCACCATCGACCCGCTTGCGAGCGCATAGCGCTCACGAGCGGGTCTGAATCAGGCCCTAAGTCCCATGAGATACTGCAAAGGGTCAGCGGAGCATGTGCTGAGCTCTGATTCGAGGAGCCAGTCGCATGCTCCTCTGACCCGTGGAGACCAGCAGCTGCGTAGCCTCATTGGAGGGACTCATTATGAGGCTATGGGGCCTATTCATCATCACTTATTTTTCACAAAAGCAAGTGAAAATTAACATATTCACATACTTTTAAAAAAAATAAGTGTCAGGGCTATTCATCAAGTTTTTTCGAAACTTGAAGATGTTACTGAATGCCACTTTTAGGTGGCGTTCAGCCCCCGACATCCTTCACAGACTGCTGTTTACATGGCAGCCTGTGAAGATTTACAAGGCAACCACACAGCACAGGGAGCTATTCAGATCCCTCCCTGCTGTGTCTGCACTGCCGAGCCCCGGAACTGCAGACATGTGGCCCGGCTCACCAAAAGAAGACAGGTAAGCCGGGCTAAAGATAAGGAGGAGGACCGGATAACGGGGGAGGGGGGGAAAGGGGGGCGGACACCCGCTGGAGGAGGGGCTAGGGGGGGCCAAATCGTACACGGGGGCAGTGAAATCCACAACATGTTTAAGTTTCTCACTTCTGAAAAACTGCATTGTAGAAACAGCAGTTTTTTGGAGGTGATAGTTTAGAACAGAAGGCATGATGAATGCCTCCTTAACTCTGTTTGAACTCACAGTGAGTTCAAACCATAATTAGCACATGTGATAATTATGACTGAGGTGGCTGTATGGGAGTGCACTGAGATCTAATGTGGGGGCACTAGAATTTGGCATAATGTTAGCATACCTCACAACATGATGCATTCCAGGAGAAACAAAATGCGACTTCCCTCTTAATTTATGATTGCCATCACCTGTGTTTAAACACCTTTCTTATCAATTAACCACTTCAACACAGGTGATGGCAATCATAAATTAAGAGGGAAGTCTCATTTTGTTCCTTCTGTAATGGGTCATGTTGGGAGGTATGTGTTGGTCTCTGCAGTGTGACATAATGGAGGGGCACTACAGTGAGGCAAAATGTAGGGCAGTACAGTGTGGCATAATGTAGAGGCACTACAGTGTGGCATAATATAGGATCAGCACAGTGTAGCATAATACAGGAGAAGTACAATGTAGCATAATGTAGGGGCACAACAGTGTGGCATAGTGTAGGGGCTCTACAGTGTGGCATAATGTGTGGGGCACTATAGTGTGGCATAATGTGGGGGCACTATAGTGTGGTATAATGTAGGGGCACAACAGTGTGGCATAGTGTAGGGGCACTACAGTATGGCATAATGTGGGGGGCACTATAGTGTGGCATAATGTGGGGGCGCTATAGTGTGGTATAATGTAGGGGCACAACAGTGTGGCATAGTGTAAGGGCACTACAGTGTGGCATAATGTGTGGGGCACTATAGTGTGGCATAATGTGGGGGCACTATAGTGTGGTATAATGTAGGGGCACAACAGTGTGGCATAGTGTAGGGGCTCTACAGTGTGGCATAATGTGTGGGGCACTATAGTGTGGCATAATGTGGGGGCACTATAGTGTGGTATAATGTAGGGGCACAACAGTGTGGCATAGTGTAGGGGCACTACAGTATGGCATAATGTGGGGGGCACTATAGTGTGGCATAATGTGTATGCACTACAGTGTGGTATAATGTGTGGGCACCAGAAGCGTAACTAGGGTCTTTCGCGCCCAGGGCAAGATGAACTCCCCCCTACACACACACAAACTAAACTATGTGCGTACAGCAAAAAAAATGGGCGTGGTCACGTATCGGAAGGGGCGGGGTCACTGGAAATGGGGCATGCCGATATGACTCGCCACATGTTTCTCGTCACTCTGGTAACATTCCTTTCCATTCTGTATACACCTTACTTATATGGTGGTTTCTCACAATGTGGAATCTATGTAGAAATGTGTCCCCTACCCTCCAACATGACCCCTTCCACCAGGCTCTGCTCCTGGACTTCCTTCTTATAATTTATAATTGAAGTCACCTGTGTTGAACTAGGTAATTGATGAGAAGGGTGTTTTAGCACAGGTGACTGCAATCATAAATTAAGAAGGAAGTCCAGGAGCAGAGCATTTTGTACTCGGTGGCACTGGCGGATCCAGGGATGGGGGTGATTGAGGCAATCGCCCCCCCTAGCAGACAGAGCAGCACAGACCCCGCTGCCATAGAACAGCGCTCCGCATCCTTCCAGTGGCGGATCCAGGGGGGGGGCGATTGGAGCGATCGTTCCTCCTAGCACAGGAGCCAAACGCTCCCCCAGACAGTGTGCAGCCTCATGGTCCAGGCAGTGCAAGTCGCGGCAGTGCTGGCTGATGGTCCCGCCTCCCGCTCTGCTCCTCCACCTCCTGCTTCCTATTTCTGACTCTGGGCACAATGCACTGCTCCTGATGCCCGCTGTCTACTGTAGGTCACAGGAGGCTAGTGCGACGTGACGACGGCTCCGGGTCCAGGCAGTGACAAGAGAAGCAGCTCTGAGGTAAAGAAGGCTGCACTCATGGACCCAGCAATGAGTGAGTGCATCTCCTCCCCCTTTATCACTTCTCCGTCCCTCCTAAGTCCTGCTATGGTGGCTTCCGAGTCTCCCCTCATCATCCTCCCTCCACCCTGCCCTCCTGCCGCACTGTGGGAGCAGCCAGCGTCTGCAGCCCTGGGGGGTTTGACAAATGGCTGAAGGTGTCACACTCTGCTGTACATGCTGGCACCACCAACTGTGGAGCTGTGGGGGTAGTATATGTGTATATATATATATATTTATATTAGGGATGTGCAGGCTCGGATAGGTTCGAGTTTGCACGTGGAGTTCGGATTTTTCCCTCCAAAAAAACGGAACTCAGAAAGAGGCAAAACGTCATCTTGCACGGACGAACATCATCATTCCTGGACTTTTGTGTATTTATTATTAGTTTAATTTGTTGTTTTTTGGGGGGGGCATCTGTGAATAATATGCCTATACACTGATCGCGCCCTCCCTGGCTTTGCGCCGGGCTGAGGGGCTCGCAGCACACCCCTCCCTGCAAATGTATATTTTTTGTACTATTTTATTCGAGGGGGCGTGGCCACGCCTCCCGCAATTAGGCCATGCCCCTCTTTACCGGGGCCCGGCAGCGCTCTCAACGGCCCTGTGTATACTGTATATGTGGCTATCTGTGTGTGTGCATATGTGGCTGTATGTATATATGTGGCTGTGTGTGCATATGCTGAGCTGAGTGCAGAAACTCATAGTCACAGGTCCATCTTTCCTCCTTGCAGCTCACATTATTGACTGCAGCACAGACAGTGTAATGGTTAGCGTTACTGCCTCACAGCACTGAGGTCATGGGTTCAATTCCCACCATGGCCCTAACTGTGTGGAGTTTGTATATTCTCCCTGTGCTTGCGTGGGTTTCCTCCGGGTACTCCGGTTTCCTCCCACACTCCAAAAATATACTGGTAAGTTAATTGGCTCCCAGCAAAAAATTAACCCTAGTGCATATGTGTGTGAGCGATTGTTAGGGAATATAGATTGTAAGCTCCACTGGGGCAGGGACTGATGTGAATGGCCAAATATTCACTGTAAAGCGCTGCGGAATATGTGTGTGCGCTATATAAATAACTGGTAATAAATAAATAATAAATAATATGCTGAGCTGAGTGCAGAAACTCATAGTCACAGGTCCATCTTTCCTCCTTGCAGCTCACATTATTGACTGGCAAGGTATTAATTGGAGGGGGAGGAGTCGGGACTGGAAAGGGGAGGAGTTGGTGCTAAACGGTAAACCGCGCCCCCTAAAAGAAGAGTCTAGCTCCGCCACTGCCCGGTGGAACGGGTCATGTTAGAGGGTCTGGTATCCTCCCTGGCAAGACTGCATCTTCAGTTGGTATTCACTATTTATGTAGGTCACATCACCTGGAAGATGCCAGATTGTTTCGGAATATTAACAAGGTCATCATCATACAACAGCGGTTCAACCAGACTTCCTGCCCCCTGCATCTCTCAGCCATACCATCATCTCACCCCTGCATCTCCTAACCACACCGTTATCCAGTGGCGGGCTGGGCCGGGGGGCAGGGTGCCATGTAACGATACTGGATCAGAACCTCTATTCACTCCTTCCTATACCTTCTAATATCCTGCCTATACCTTCTAATATCCTGCCTATACCTTCTAAAGATGACGCTAATTTGTGTACGCAGTCATACAGTAAATAAAGACTTAAGACCTGGAATCTGTGGTTCCAAAGCACAAGTATTATTCAAGTAAAAGTACAGTCAGTTACACGCTATTGATCCAGACAGTTCGGCGCAAAGGAATTATACAGACCCAAGTACAGTATACATACGCAGCGCTTCCGGACCAGATGTTAGGCATCAGCAAGAAACCCCTCGTCTATCAGCATTCAGCATGAAGACTAAAGACCCAGTGTTTGAGCACACACACACACCCAGAATAGACCAGACAATAGAGAAGTTTGTTGCTGATGTCATTGGTTCCCAGGGAGGAAGCATCTGTTACAGAGAATTTAACAGGCTGGTTCAAATAGACTCACCCAGCCTCTAACAACTGGGGGTCTCTGCCCTCCCGCCACATGCAACATCCTAACAGTTATTTATATCATATACATTTTGTTGCTTGAAGTCTCTGCGGTCCATAACTCGAGAATGCATGATGCGATCTCCCCACCGATATCACCATAATACTGTGGAAAGAGTACGCATCAGTACAAAACCAAACACGGCTTACTTAGCATGTGTAAAACCTTAGTTAGCAAACAATCTTTATTTCATAGCATTTATACTAAATGAACAACTTAAATCTTATACCTTAAAGCTTATGAAACCTTGTATGTGAATATGTAATGTGTGAGTATGCGGGGTTTGATATAAATGCGCTAGATAACTTGGTGCGGGTGCGTGCACATTTAGCTACTAAACGGTGTTTTCATATTGGAATTTATGCATTCGCTAATATGCGACTAGTTAACAGCGCAATTGTGCGTATCGTATTACTGTGTATATGAGAAATGATGAAAGATGCAATCGCATGGTGCTAATAGTAATATCGCCATATGTACTTAAATGTGAGTATCTAAAATGGCGCTTGGGCGGCCATTCGCAAAATGGCATCTTGCGATCTCATTTCTAAGATGGCGTCTTGCGGCCAGTCGCAAGATGGCGTCGCCGCGATTCAATTTTAAACTGATATTGTCTCAGCCAATTTTTCAGCTTCGACACATGTGCCACCCGGGCCGCAGCGCCATGCGGGCCGCGGGCAGTCTGTGTCTCTGTGCCACAGACTGCACCGTGCGTGTAGCGCTGACCGGACGGAGTTTGGTCAGTGCTACACAGTGACTGACAAACACACAGCCGCTCGGCTCTGGCAGCTGTGTGTTTGTTTTGAGTGGCAGCCAATGAGAGTCTGTTAGACTCTCATTGACTGCCGCTACGCCCACCGCAGGAGCCGCTCCATCTTCCGGCTCCTGTTGTGGGTAAAGGGAGAGACGTCATGACGTCATATGACGTCTCTCCCATAATGCAGAACGGCCCGGCCAGGGAGCAGGGAGGTCAGACGGAGGAACGGATGGCGGCGGCGGGAGCGGGGATTCAGGTAAGTGTTTATTTATTTATTTATTACCTGTGTGTGTGTGTGTGTGTGTGTACTGTGGGAGGGGGGTACTACTACAGGGGGCTCTACAAGGGGGATTACTACTGGGCGCACAACAAGGGGGGATTACTACTGGGGGCATTACAAAGGGGGAGAGAGCACTACTGGGGGCACTACAAGGGGGGAGAGCACTACTGGGGGCACTACAAGGGGTGAACTACTACTGGGGGCACTACAAGGAAGGGGGGACTACTATACTACTGGGGGCACTACAAGGGGGGGATCTACTACTGGGGGCACTGCATAGGGGGTACCACTACTGGGGGCACTATATAAGGGGCTTACTACTGGGGGCACAAGGGGCACTGCACAGGGGGGACCACTACTAGGGGCACTATATAAGAAGCTTACTACTGGGGGCACAAGGGGCACTGCACAGAGGGGAGCACTACTGGGGGCACTGTATAAGGGGCACTGCATAGGAGGATCACTACTGGTGGCCTGTATAAGGGGGTCCTTTCCTGGGGCACAGAGGGCACTGCATATGGGCACCACTACAGGGGGCTGCCCCATATCTTTATTTTTACTTTACATTAACTCCATATGGACCTGCCTCCTCCCTGGAACACTTGAGGGGGGGCGCCTAAGCACGCACGTGCTCCGGGCACCCTGGCTACACGCTACTCCTCAGCCAGGGCCACCTGCATGCATTTGCCCCCCAGGCTAAAAGGTGCCAGCCAACCCCTGCCTTTATCTCCCC
Source organism: Taudactylus pleione (assembly GCA_031769625.1). NCBI lineage: Eukaryota > Metazoa > Chordata > Amphibia > Anura > Myobatrachidae > Taudactylus > Taudactylus pleione. The sequence goes on from JAUIMM010000738.1 coordinate 472,091, forward strand.
TCCGCTTCATCTCCCCCATCATTCTGTGTCTGTCTGTGTGTCTCTCCCCCCTCCTCCTCACCTGCACCCAGGAGACGGAGGAGACGGTGAGGCCAGGCAGCAGGCTGAAGCTCAGGGAGTGTGACGCTGGTGTTGCGGTCACGCTCCTGGTAGCAGCCCTAACAAAATGGGAGCTGCTACTGCCTACCCTCCAACATGACCCATTCCATTAGGTATTTTACACTCTGCTTCTGCAATCATAAATTAAGATGGAAGTCCAGCAGTTCGTAGCTAATGGAACGGGTCATGTCGGAGGGTCTGGTACTGTAGTAACGTCGCCAAGCACAACGGGCCTTGCTCGGCGGCGCAATGGTGGTGGACGGTGTGGATACAATGCACTGGCCAGCGGTGCCGCCCCTCTGCTGGGCCGGCCACGGCGCCCAGGGCACATGCCCTGCTCGACAAGCCCCCCCCTGGTTACGCCATGGCCGGGCACGCCTCCCGCTGTTAGCCGACAATTAGCTCCCTCCCGGAAGGAGGGAACTGATTGTCGGCAAGTATGGGATTATACCAATACTTTTTCCCAAACTAGCCACACACCCTCTAGTGACGGGCCACACCCCTTTGTGGGCTTCTATTGCATTCCCCTGTGGGTCCTTCATGCTCCAGTCCCCCACTTATCAATCTCTGCAAAAAAAAAAGCCTACTTTGGCAATTAGAAATTATCGGGATAATGTATCATAAAAAATATACAAAACTGTAGAATAAAGGAAGGCAAGCTAAGAAAAGCCAAGCTTTGGGAGCTTGATACATTTGCCCACATCACAGTTCTCATAGACTTCTACGAGGACCCGCAGCAGATATCGGAGACAATTTTGCTCAAAAAGAGTTTCATAAATATTCCAATAAGTGAGTTTCATGGCATATGTATTTTGTTTTTTGCTTGAAAACTAGGGAAGTCACATAAAGTAGGTGTGGTATAAAAAGTCGACTTTCAGAATGTCCACAGGCACTGAATGACGACAGTCAGAATGTCGCCATACAGGGGCGTCTTCATAATGGGTGCAAGGTGTGCGATGTACACGGGCCCCTGGGTCCAGGGGGAACCACACCCTGCACCCATAGTAAATTATACTTACTTTTCTGCAAATTCAGGTGTGCTGCTCTGCAGCTCCAAACTGGCGCTGCAGAGCATCAAAAAAATCACTGGGAAGATGGTGGTGGCCATTTTCCCTGTGACTCGAGCTTGCACAGAAAAGATGTCCACAGGGAAAAGGTGCAGGCGCCATTTTCCCGGAGACCCGCGCATGTGCAGTAGATTCTGGCATGAAGCCACAATCTACTGCGCTCAGTACGCTGAAAGAGAGGAGGGGGTCCAAACAGAGGCTGCACATGTGTCACACATATGTCGACATTCTGGTGTCACCATGTTAAATGTTGACATTATGAACATGTTGAAATTTTTTGCATGTCGCCATATTGGTTGTCGACATAAAGTCCATGTCGACGTTTTGACTTTCGACATTCTAACCGCTGACCATCTGACCGCATACCACATACTGTACAGTATAACAAGCAATTAATAAGGAGTTGTCATCTCCTGATTAGATGCTTGATATACATTACTTCAAGGATTTCTATACTTTACAGGACTTCTATTTTTTGTTGTGTTATAATTCACCAAGGTCTGATGTTGTCTGGTAGTAACATGCTAAAAAAGATTTCTGAAGCTGATTCCATTACCACTGTCTTCTCATATGATGCCTGTAAACCTGTATGTTCCAGTTTATGAAATCCTATCCTCCCAAGAGAACATACTACAGGTGTAACCGTAACTGCCATAAGCAGAGGAATAGCAATTTGCTGTCAGTATACAATGCAGCGGCTTCTTAGTTTTAAAAATAATATCTGAAAAATGAGACACTACACCTGCCTTGGATACAATACAGAGACCAGTTGCATCATACAATTTTCCATTTAGAAAGGGATGTGGATGATATAGAAATAGGGATAACTGACATCTCTGCTAACTGCAGACACATTGACACATTTATTTGAGCCTAAGACAAGTACTTCTTGGATAGATGTATATGTATAAATTAGGAATACACAAAATATAGGCAGGTAGCGAATGAGACATTGGGGTATATTTACTAAACAGCAGGATTGCAGAGGTTTCCCGGAGGCATTGCATCCCGCTGATTTACTAAACTTAAGACAGCCGCAGTCTCGCTGAGATACCACACCTTACAACAGAATATGCCATTCCAGTTTTCCCCCATTAAAAGAATAGAAGACAACACTTGACTAAATAACAGGTTTAGAATCCACTGCCACAGTCCTGTCCAAAATAATGATCTGCCTCTGTCAGGAGGGATGGGGTGAAACATTGCACCAATCACTAGGCCTGCCTTAAGAATGATTGGGAGCACTCTGATTGGTCAGAGCATGGCAGAGAGTCCACCATATACAGTAGGTAAGTAAAGACTCTCAAGCACAGGGGACACAGGGGTTGCAAAATAAAAAAAAACATGGGGCACCTAAGTGACTTATGGTGCGTACACACTAGACGATATGCTCCCTGAGCGATATCATCTAGTGTGTCCCCGGCAGGGTGTGCTCAATGTCGTTCATGACATTGAGCACACCCGCTGAACGATATCATTAACGATATCGTTCAGCGCCGGGCTCTCTCCCCCACTCCATAACATGCAGCAACCTGACGACATTGTCAGGTTGGCCTGCTTGTTAACCCGATGAACGATGATGATGAACGACCCGCGGGAACGCGCGTCTTCGTTATCGTTCATCGTTTTTGTGTTAAAAATGGCCGATAAAGTGGACGACTGAACGATAACGATATCGTTATCGTTGAGACGTCCACTTTAATCGCCCAGTGTGTACGCACCATTAGGGCTCTATTTACTACAATCCGCATTTGTAATGCAGATTGTAGTGTGATATTACCGACTGTATTCGCATTGCGAATTCAGGCAATATCACAGGGATTTCCTTTAAATCCCTTGCAGGGACAGAGCTTGCGATAAAGCTCTGTCCCTGCGAATCCCCTCCGCACACTAGTCACAGTATTTTCGCAAAAAATACCGTGACAAAGGGCCGACGCATGTGCCAACCGACCGTTGCTGCTACCCCCAGCGCTAAGCCCCGCCCCCTGCGCTAAACCCCGCCCCCATGATCGCGGACCTTCCCCTTCCTTAATTACACTTACCTGCATGATCCGGGCCTCCAGTGATGTCTTCCATGCCTCCGGTCAGCTGACATCCCATACTGCACTGTGACACGGTCACCTGATGACCAGGCCGCAGTGCACCATGGGAAACCAGCTGACCGGAGGGAGAACATCACTGGAGATCAGCTTGCGGTCTGTTTAGACCTCACAGCTGATCACTGGGACCGACTCCGGGCTCTGCTTTGCCCGTTACAGCAGAGTAGGAGCCCGGTAACCGGGGGAGACCCTGGATAACGCCACCTCCATTTGGCGTTATTATCACAGGGCCTCCCTAGGTATTTTTTCACTTATTTATTTGTAGTAACTACCAGGCAGACCACATTTCCCATTCCAATTATGGGAAATGCGATCTGCTTACTAAAAATAAGTGATACTTAAGGGTTGGAGTAGAATTTTACGAATTCTACTCCAATTGCCCTTTAGTAACTGTAGGCGATACTAAAATAATGTGAAAAGGGTGTGAAAACACCCCTTTTCACTTTATTTTAGTAAAAATAATGATAATAAATAGAACCCAAAGGCTTGTTTGAGGGGACCCCATACAAAAACATTGGTACTTTCCTGTTAAAGGGACTTACCTGTTATTGGTCTTTTTTTAACACAAATAATGATCTCTGGGCCTGATTCAGAGCTGGACGCTCTGAAAGAGCGCTCACTCTGAATCAGGGCATATTTTTTTTTCTTGGAGCGGCCTCCTGGCAGCTCGCATAGATATGGGTGACCACCCACAACTATAGCGAGTGGCCAGGTTGATGGTCGCGATGGTCAAGACCATCGCGACCATCGGGCTTGCGACGAGACCCTTGTGGTAGGGTCTCGTGGCCGCAAGCCCCAGAGAGCTTCTGGCTCTAACGGAGCCGGAAGCTCTCCCACTGATGTCACTGGTGATGTCAGTGGGGCCACCCACAAACGGCAGGCGTTCGCTTGGGAGCACCTCCGTTTGTGAAGCCACCCCCCGGCCATGCCTACCAAACGGGGCGAGCTGTCAATCACCATCGACAGCTCACCCCCTTTGGTGCGAGACCCGGAGCGACGGAGCACCCGTCGCTAGCCGGGTCTCGCGCATGCGCACGACGGAGCTGGCTCCGTCGTGCGCATGCCCAGTGGCCAAACATCGACCCGGTTGCGAGCGCTCAGCGCTTGTGACCGGGTTTGAATCAGGCACACTGTTGCTTTACTTGGGTAAGAAAATGACAGTTGATCTGCTCCCTGGCTCCGCCCCCTATTAGCTGTTTATCTGTAAGTTGGTCCTTTGCTGTTACTGATTGCTCTCCTGTAGTTCCTTTTTTGTGCTGTGGTCGTTGTTAGAAGGAAGGGATGATCAACATTTGGGATTTAGTCCTGCACAGAGGGAGGCAGTGGCATTTCTCCAGCAGAAGGGCATTTCAAGTATGTGCACCAAACCTGAATGCGGCCAAGTTATAGATGTATTTAGCTAAATAGAAATGTAAATGCTACAAACCAAAATGTTACAGTTTTGTTAGGAAATATTATTGAAACATAGGTCCTGATTCAGATGTGGACGCTTATGCATAACTCCTAACTGTCCCGCTTTTGGCAGGGCAGTCACCCTATTCAGGGACTGTCCCACCCACGGGCCGCAGTGTCCCGCGGTGGGGGGAAGTTGGGGGAGATCACTCTCACCGATGCTCTGTATAGCAAAGCAGAACAGCAGGTGAATAGATACCATGCGCATGGTATCTCTTCACTGTGTGGGGAGAGCCTGGAGGCAGTCCAGAAACTCAGAGCGTTCTGGGCTCGCCCCCAGATTGATGAATCAATCTGGGGTCGTGCCACTAGACCCCTTTACCAATAGGCCACGTCCCCTTTTCAGGTGACCCGATTCCAAAAGGAGAAATGTTGGGAAGGTATGCTAATGCAATTGTAACTAAATCCTGTATACAGCCACGGCCGCCTGTAAATGTATTGAGACGTCCTTTGCAGATCCAAGCAACTGCATACAAATATGCAGTAGCAGTCGCAGATCCTTCGATAATCGACCATCTGAGTCACTCTATGGTAGCTGAGATGCTGGCACCATATTTCTGTGTCTGAGATCGCAGATGTAGGCAGATAAACGTCCTGAAAAAGGTCACGACAAGCCTGCGTTTTTTATGCCACTGCCTGTAACCTCCCCGAAACGGTCCCTGATTGACAATCACTTTGCGATTAGATCCTCACTGCAAGCGGCATCGCAAAGGTAACCTTGGCACGTGCACAGTGTAACTATGACACATGCGCAGACATCCGGTAATTTCTCAACTGCGTAAATATCGTCATTGCGTCCACATCTGAATCAGGACCATAGTCAACAGCATGATGAAAAAAATAACAATCACACACAAAAAAACGCAATAAAAGGTAATACCTGGAACAGCAAAGTACCGTGGCACAAAAATAGCTAAAGCTTCAGGCCCTGGCCATTCACATTTTTGCTATACACAACAGTGCTCCTTATCCAGAGATGTACACGCTAATGCCACCGTAGCTGCAAATTTGTATACAACGGCTGTGCAAACATGCCAATGATGCTGCTGTCTGGATTCGTAGTGAGACTCCAACCTGCAGCTTTGCAAATACAAGCGGCAGCGTACAAAGAAACCGCATTGGTCACAGACCTGTCGATTATTGCCCTTCAGAGTAACCCCATGATTGCACATCTTACTTACGGGATTGCAGTTGCAGGCTGAGACACGCTTCGTTTTCAGTCACTACACAATTGCGTTTCCATCGCCACTGCCCCATTGCCGCCCACAAAAGTCCCGGGCTGTCAATCACCTTGCGAATAAATCCTCTCTTTGAGCGTCAACAAAAACAAAAATTTGATTCATGCACAATGCGACTCATACGCATGCACAGATTAACAATAATCCAGGCTTGCCTACCCTCCCGATTTGGTCGGGAGCCTCCCGAATATGGGGTGCCGCTCCCGACCCCCCAGAAAGGCAGGCAAGCCTCCTGGCTGCCGCCTGCCCACCCGACTACTACAAGAAACCCCCGCAGCGGGGGGCCCGATGGTGCGATTCGCGCTGAAGCGCATCATCGTGAGGTTTTACCTTACTCTTGCAGATCCCTTATTTGTGTTTCCAATGTGTGTTTCTGAACCAATATAAGTATACAGCCCAAATTTTTTCAAGGGGGCGGCATTTAAGTTATATACCCTGGGCACCCTCAACTCTAGTTGCACCTCTAGCAGTCGCTGGCATCAATTCAGTAGCTCCGCCTAACGTGGAGGGGGTGACAGGCGGATGAGCTCCATCACCTCCCAAGGATCACTTTAAGCCCTGTTTTCATGCTAGCGCATTTATAGCTTCTGGAGAGCTCATACCTAATAGTTTTTTTACCACAGCTTGAAAAGTGCTTTTAAATCGCATTGCTCAAATAATGCATTTAGTTGGAATTATTGAGCACAAAAATGACTCTATTAATTAAAGTGCTTGTGACCTCCCCCACATATTACTCATTTACTGCTTTAATATAGTAGAAATTAGACTCTGCTCTTTAGGGTCCATACACGCTAAAAATTCTGCATTTAAAAAGTGAAAAAAATAATATTGTTATTGGGTCATAACGATAACAACATTTCACATGGTATATGGACAGCAGTAAGTGAAGAGAGACTTGCACTGCATCACCGGAGGTGTGATAAACCCTTTGCTGACACAAAGGAGCTGTTTCAGATATGGAGTGAGCTATGGCTACGTCTATTAGTGGTCGTCTGTCTTTATGCAAATACTGCTACATAGCCCTTCCCTGGCGTACATCCATACATCCAAATGTGCAGGGACTGAGATGCTCACTGTCAGTTTCTCCTTCCGTGTATGGCTGTGTGTCTGTGGGCCTGATTCAAAGATGGACGGATTTGCACAGCCGCACACAAACGACTGTGCAAATCCGTCTATCTTTGATGGAAATGCCGAAGGAGGTGTCAGACACCATCGTGACTTGTTGCTCCTTTGGTCATGCTGCAGGAGGGGAAGCTTCCCACAGCCTGACTGGGTACTGGTCACGTAAGAGGCCAGAAATATGCATCACCGACGCAGACCCTGGCATCATCCCTCCCAGAAAATGGGGGCAACACACGCCCCCGTTTCTGGGAACGGTGACCAGGTACAGCTATGCCCAGCCCCCAAAACGCTGCAGTATGCTGCGGCGTGGGAGGGGGGGTCTGCGAGCGAGATTGCAGGACCCGTTCTATGCACAAAACTGATCCTGCGCAGATGCAGACCCCTAACGATCGTAGATGTGCATTCATCGTCAGATGAATGTACATCTCTGAATCAGGCCCTGTGTATGCAACTACATTCAGCGACACGCCCGCTACACTCCCATAACACGCCCATAAGACTGTCCATCTCTGCGTGTGCGCTAAGCCACCTCCCAATCACCACATAGGAACGCCCATCACTTTTCCAAGACTTTTCTGATGCTGTCATTCTTGATTGCAACAGCGGCTATGTGCATACACTGTGAAACGTATGCACCATAGGAGCTTTTAGGGAATTTCACGCACGCGCAGTAGCAAAAAATCACGCAATTACATGAATATTGGCTTTGTGTGTGGCTCTGAATCAGGCCCAAAGTCATTTCATCATTATCAGAGACCAATAAGGACAATATTTGCAATCGAGAAACCTAGAAAAAAATCAGAAACTCTCTCTACTCTCATGTATGCGCCTTTTCTGTCAGGCTTGTATGTATTGCTCTGTTTTTATGTTTAATTTATTATTTATATAATTTGTTGTGCAGATCTTAACAAATAAGCAGTGGTGATGTACTAATTACCTGCTGCTTCTGGAAGCTCAGCAGGAGTTAACCCAGGAATCCTTGAGGAGGAGGGAGCTGCTGCAGAGGGTATATTGCCCAGCCTGTACTTTGTCTGCCAGCTTGTCAGTGAGAAAAGATAGTAGAGAGCTGAACAGACAGTAAGATTAACCTGCAGACAACAATTATCCTGCTGTTCTGTACAGCAGGGCAGATGATTGGAGGAAATAGGGAACTTTCCCCTTCCCTGTCACATGTCTTATACTAAGGTGTGTTGCAATATACTGTAGACCAAAGCAGCATTATGGTGCCTGCACTGTAATAGTAGCTAGAAGGACAGACCAGAGCATGCCAGCATAAGGCGCATATCAAGCAGCAGTACTTCTATATTACAAATGGGTTGGGTATGAGATCCCGGCTGTCGGGATGCTGCTGGCCAGTATAACGGCACCCATAAGGAACTAAGGTAAGACTAACCCTTACCCCTACCCCTAACCAGGGGTGGATTGCAAGCTAAATTCACGTGGACGTTTCCCGGGAGGCCGATGGGACTATGGGGCCGGTTGCTGTATGTGGCCCCACCCCCAGTAGCTTGGCCGCGGCATTCACCTGTAACAACTCTGTTATTACAGGCACTGTCAGCAGGCCGCGGCTCAGGGGAGCTCTCTGCTTCGCAGGAGGAGGCTGTCCTCTTGCAATTCTGAGGCTGAGCTCCTCCAGTCACAGCTTTCCACCCAGACAGAACTATGCTACAGCCCGCCCAGACAGGGGTTGGGAAACAGCAGAAAGCAGCAGCCCGCAGCAGCAGAGCGCTCAGCGCAGCGCCCCAGGGGTAAGTGCATCAAATCATTTATTTCATTTCTCTCACTGTCAGGAGGGACAAAAAAATGGACTGACAGGCGGCAGACTGGCAGCAAATGGATGTACATTCTCTGTATATTTTTATGGCCAAGTAAAATGTATGCACTATATTTCTAACATTCGTTTTTACACTGAACCTACATTGTGTTTAAACTGTGATAGTGTATATACTGTGTTAGTGTATATACTGTGGTAGTGTAGGTTTTCCCTGTCTCTCGGACGATAGTATATACTACAGGGGTGGGTGGAGCATAGGCCCTCATTCAGAGCCGTTCGCTATTTGCGGTCGTTCGTTCAAAAACAAGGGGTGGCTATTCAAATGATCCGTTCGCAAATTGCAGTCTGTTCACACCTCTAAGTCTGAACGAGCGAGCAAAACATACGCTCGTTTATTTGTTAAAAATGCCCCCTGGCCGCTCGCACCATACGTCATGTCCGCTATTTATTAGATTAATCGAGTACATCGACCAGCGTATGAACTGCTCGCTATTCTTGTGGTTGGTGTTTGCTACCACAAATTTGCGAGCAGTTCTGGCTATAAAATAACCCAGTGACGTGGTCAATGACGCTGCTGTATTAATTATGCACACCCATAATACGCCCGTTTTGACCTTTAAGCACGCCTGCGTTCGGATCTCCACTCCCCATTTTCAAGCACCTTCCCCTGTTACCACCCACATACGCCTCATTCTGTCACTCAAAATAGCAGGCACTCGCTATATAGCGTACAAACGATTTTTGGCCGCACTGACTGGTTCGCGCATGCGTACTAAAAACCGTACGCATGCGCAGATGTGCAAACATCGCTCGGAACGAGCGTACTGCCGCTAACGAGCGGCTCTGAATGAGGGCCATAATTTTTTATTGATCTCATTATCGTTTCTACACCATGGGAATAATACAACTAAACATATATATCCATGGAATTAAATGCTGTATTCATTATTGAAATAAGGTACAGAAAAAATTGTAAAAAAATAATTTATGTTGGCCGTTGCAAGGCCGAGTGTGTGGCTTCTTTTTTGCCACACTTTCTCAGTGCCTGGGATGCCAGATGGCACCGATTTTATAATGCTTATTCTCCCTATTTCATTTGTGATCATATCCATGACTTGATGCAGACTTTGCTGTTGCATACGCAGACGCTTGCATTAGAGCTGGAGGTGCACTACTCTGGGCGTTCCTGGGCTGTGACTGGGAGATGGCCCCAAAGTGGTGGCAAAAAAAAAATGGGCATGCTATGGACGTGTCAGTGAGTGCAGCTGCATTTACAAATGTAGATCCACAGCCACGGAGGCCACATTAACACAAATTTGAGAAGGAAACACTGAGCAGCCCTTGTTGATGGAGAAGTGTTCCGTACCACTAATGCAGTTACACTGTCCATAGACACAAAAATATTCAAATGCTTGAATAAGCTTGAGAAAATATAAGCACCCTGTTTCTTATTTGGAGCAGTACTAGTTAGAGCTGGTTTGTGTTGATAATTTATGATTGGTAGTAGTCAGTTGTCAGCAGTGGCATAACTAGGGTATTTGGAGCCCAGGGCAAATTTAAAATGGAGGGCCCCCCCCCCTGTATGTGCGGCAAAAAAATGGCGTGGTCACAAGGGGCGGAGTCACTTAAAAATGGGGCATGTCAACAGGACACATATAACCCTTTCTCGTCACTCTTAACATTCCTTTCCATATGCACCTTATATACAGTACTCCCAGTATCCAATGTCCCCAGTAGTGGTGGCTCTTATGTAGGCCCCCAGTTGTGCCCCTTGTACAGTACCCCCAGTAGTGGTCCCCCTTATGCAGTTCCCCATTAGTTCCCCTTATACAGTGCCCCCAGTAGTGGTCCCCCAGTTGTGCCCCTTATACAGTGCCCCCAGTAGTAATCCCCTTTATGCAGCCCCCAGTAGTGGTCCCCACTATCTAGTGCCACTTGTAGTGGTCCTCCCTATTTAGTGCCCCCAGTGCAGTGTTCCTTGTGCCTCCAGTAGTAAGCCCCTTATATAGTGCCCCCAGTAGTAGACCCCCCTTATGCAGTGCCCCTTATATAGTGCCTCCAGTAGCAGTCCCCCCCATGTAGTGCCCCCAGTAGTGGTCCCCTTATGCAGTACCCTTTATATAGTGCCCCCAGTGGTAGCCCCCCCTATGCAGTGCCCTTTATATAGTGCCCCCAGTAATAGTCCCCCACATGCAGTGCCCTTTATATAGTGCCCCCAGTAGTAGTCCCCCCCTATGCAGTGCCCTTTATATAATGCCCCCAGTAGTAGTCTCCCCAGTAGTGGTCCCTAATGGAATGCCCCCAGTAGTAGTCTCCCCAGTAGTGGTCCCTGATGGAATGCCCCCAGTAGTAGTCCCCCCGATTAGTGCCCCCAGTAGAGGTCCCCCCAGTGGTGCCTCCAGTAGTAGTCCCCCCAATTAGTACCCCCAGTAGAGGTTCCCCCCAGTGGTGCCCCCAGTAGAAGTCCCCCTGATTACTGCCCCCAGTAGTAGTCCCTCAGATTAGTGCTTCCAGTAGAGGTCCCCCCAGTGGTGCCTCCAGTAGTAGTCCCCACAATTAGTGCACCCAGTAGAGGTTCCCCCCAGTGGTGCCCCCAGTAGAAATCCCCCCAATTACTGCCCCCAGTATTAGTCCCCCCGATTAGTGCCCCCAGTAGCAGTCCCCCCGATTAGTGCCCCCCCCAAATACACAGCAAAAAAATGAAATTAAAATAAAACTTACCTGCATCCACGCTCCGGCTCCAGCTTCCGCTGCCACTGCCGGCCGCACGTCAGCCCTCCCGGGCTGGCGCGCTCTGCATTATGGGAGAGACGTCATGACATCTCTCCCATTACCCACTGCAGGAGCCGGAAGGCAGAGCTCATGAGTGAGCTCCAGCCCGGCTCTTGCAGTGGGCGCTGCAGCTGCCAATGAGAGTCTGTCTGACTCTCATTGGCTGCTGTTTAACACACACATCGCCACCGCACTGGTGGAAATGTGTGTGTTAGAATGCACAGCCTGAGCCCGCCTCCCACCCTCTGCCTGGCACTATTTGGCAAGCGCTCAGGGGGAGGGAAGGGGCTCGGCTGTGCAGCACAGGACCGGCGCTGGGAAGCCTAGTGCCAGTCCTGTGTAAATGTGTAGCGTAGGGTAACTAGGACGGGCTGGCACTGTGGCCGGCGGCGCGCGCCCCCACCCCCCCCGCACCACCGGCCCCACGTTGCCCAGGGCACGTGCCCCGCTGGCCCTGCCCTAGTTACGCCACTGGTTGTCAGTCATTATCTGTAGCCTATTAGTTGCCCCGTTAAGGCGGGGTTTAGCAGTGTTATATTAGGGTTGGAGGAGGAGTCAACTTCCTCTTTGCAGTTTGTGATCCCAGCCACCCACCCGACATATGGCTGAAATTGGTTTGTACCAATAATTATTCGTTGGAATGCATTATGTTTTTTCTTCCTGCAGGAGAGGCGCAGCGGGGGGAAAGCAGTGCTCCTCGGCAGCTCAATTTAGCGCAGCAGAGCTTGGCTAGCATTCCCCCTTTGATAGAGGCGAGTCGCTTACTACTTTAGGACCAGGTCTCCATCCTAGGGAGGGACCAGCACTGTGCTAGCTAAGGGGAGGTGGTTTGCGCACGGGGTGGAAGCTCCACCCCATTTTGGTAAATAAACACTTATGAGCTGTGGACCGAGGTAGCATTGCTTTTTCGTCACCAGGATTAATTTAAATTCTAATTCGATCTTAATAAATTTGGCTGTGACCTCTTTTTTTTCCAATCTATACAGTTGTCTGTGTCTTATTTATTATTTAGGTTAAGCTTAAGGGGCCTCCTTCCGCCGGACGACGGGGCTCTTGTGCGCATGCGTGACCTGTAGGTCGCGCATGCGCACCGCCGCCTCTGCTCCGACAGGAGCAGTGAAAAGATTCACTGCTCCGACAAGGAGCAGTGAAGCCGCTTGCCGGGGCAGCTGATTTCACATCAACTGCCACCGCGTCGGAGCAATGCTGAATTGCTCCGGTGGCCGCGGCGAATTAGAATGTTCGGGCCCCGATAATTAACATCATGAATAGGCCCCTAAGAGTGGTGTGTAAAATAATAAAATCAATGGGTGACTTAAAAATGGGCATCTCAGCACTTGTACTCTCTATTGCATGCTGTTGGACATGGGGAAGGCTAAGATTAGCATTTGCATATTATCGCTTCCTGTGTTTCGCCAGTGGCCACTATTGCAATTTGTCCACTTATGAATCAGGCTGTAAGGGCCAAATGTAATAGGGTGAGAGTTTACAAAATGTGAGAGTTTAGCAGTAAACTCTCACATTGGTGAGTTTTATCTTCAAAATGGGAAAACATCTGGATGAGAGTTTTTGAGTCTGAAAAACATGCAAGTTTGCATGTTCTCGTACTCTATTACATTGGTCAAGTTTAAAAAGTGTGAGAAAACTGTCACATTTTCTAAACTCTCACACTATTACACTTGGCCCTAAATGTCTCCTGGTAAGCAGATGGTGGCAAACTGTGGGTCACCAGCTGCTGTGGAACTGCAAGGCCCAGCAATCCCTGCTAGCCAAAAAGTCACAGCTTGCCCAACTTTGCTATTAACATACCTCACATACGTTATTGCATGTTACATCGTGAATAAAATACCATTGTCGTTTGCACATAAATTTACCATAAAAATCAGATTAATGCAGTAAAGTAAGGATTAAATGAAACCGTGCAATGTAAACTTGCTTGCACATAATCCACATAGAGACCAGCCTATTGTATGTCAAACCCACGCAGGCTCCAGCCACATTTTACAGCCCAATCAACAAACACAGAAGGAAAGTTTAATGTAGATTATTTAATTGCTGCTTTACCATTGTCTATCATTGATGTCCCGCCTACTTTGGTGTTGGCTCCGCATACAGTTGATTTGGTGCCGCCCAAGTGAGACCACTTCCAGAGATATTTCCAGGGCCACTTTTAGTCCTCAATCCACCCCTGCCCCTAACCTTCCCTCCCCGGTGCCTAAAACTAACCCTCCCCCCTAGTGCCTAACCATAACCCTCCCCCTAATATCTAACCCTAACCCCTTTGGGATGCCAGCGGTCGGGATTTTGGTGCCGGGATCCCGACGTACGGCGGGATGCTGACTACATCCCATTAGATGCCGGCGGTCAGGCTTCTGGTGACGGGATCCCGACGCTCTCTTCTCAAGCAGCTTAGCGATACTGAGGGGGCATGTGCATGCATGACCCTGCTAGCCAATTCATGCATGTGCAGTTGAAAAACTACTAATTATTAAAAGATTAGAATAAATATTTTTTATATTGTTACATATATTAACCATTAAAATATGCTTTACCCTAAGAATTAAGCAGTTTTCATATTTTCTGTTATTGATGTTTTACATGACCTGGTGAATCATACAAGGGGAGTAGAGAGATATGAAAGATATAAAGAGGGCGTTAGGAAGCAATGGGACTGCAGTGGAATAGGGGTAGAGCAATATGGAGAGAGGAGCCTCATGGGGTTGTGAGACTGCTATAGCAGGAGCAACAAGATGTGAAGGGATGGGGACTCCAGTAATGATATGGAAGTGGTGAGGCAGAGAGATATGGAGAGAGTTGACTCAGAGGGTGATGAGACTGCTATGAAAGGGAGATATGGAGAGAGTGGGGCTCGGGATAGATTGTGAGAAAGCTATAGAGAGGCCAATAAAGAGCTATGGAGGTGGCAGTTAGAGATATATAGGGGTCATTAGAGAGATATTAAAGGGCAGTGAGAGATATAGAGAATGTAATGAAAGAGATGTGTAGGGAGGGTATGCAGTCGGGAAGCCGGTAGATGTAATCCCGACAGCCGGCTTCCCGACTGCTTTATCCCGGCGAGGGTTAAATGACAGGCGTCTAAATCTAGACGCCTGTCATTTTACTGACGTCGGGAGACCAGCGCCCGGCATCCTGATCGAAGTGACAGCTGCTGGGTTTTAGGTTTAGTGCTCCCGGGGGGAACTTAGGGTTAGGCACCCCACCGGGAGGTTAGGGTTAGGCTAGGGTAAGGGAGGGTTTGGGTTAGGCACCCCCCGGGGGACTTAGGTTTAGGCGGCGGGGAAGGGGGGGTTAGGTTTAGGCATTTAGTATCTTACGCTACCAGCCAATACTGCCTATAGCCTTCTATTTTCAGTGAGGGTCAAACAAGAACAAGAAAATGTAAAACCAAATTAAATTTGGTGAGAAAATATTCCTCACATAGCAAATTATTCTTCCTCATTAACTTTTTTTAATGTTGCCAAAAACCTAGAGGAAACATAAATTGTTACAACTATTTCCACTGTTTGCTTTGAGGAAAAACAGCCCAGAACAATTGCAAGTACACTAAATAAAATTTATTGGTTGCTGAATAAAAACACAGCCTTCCTTGTCAGCTTTAGTAGCTGGCCGGGTGCTGTGTTCTGTATCCTGCAGATATAGGAGTTTTCTCGGATTCCCAAGGTGTCACAACTCAAAGACACTGTGAGTGATTGCTGTACCCGTTTTCTGTTCCTTTTTGGCATCTTGTCACCTCTATGCACTACTAACTCACAATGAGTTATAAATGAGCTACTGGGTGGCTGCCTTCAAACTGTAGGGCAAAGCATGTAAGAGTATCAGGGAAAAATATTTATTTAAATATATATTAATCATTGTACTAATGCAATAATGTACTAGTACTATATATACTCGGCTCTTTTAGCCAAATTAGCCAGAGTTCACATTAGTTCGGATTTATCTCATTGACTATCCAAAACACGTGAAAGCCGGATAGAAAATATGACAGGGTAATTCAGTGCTTCTAAAACAACTGAAGCCTATTACAAATTCCACTTTGGTTATTCAAGTTGCACCTGTACAAATAGAGACGTGTGGCATCACCAAAGTGGACATCCATGTGCTCTGGTGGAGCAGGATGACTACACGTGCTGATGTTTGTAAGGGGCGTTGAGGGGCAATGGGCGTAATAAGTGCATTCTTTGTATTCAATACAGTAGTCCTTACTAATCAATGGTTTAAATCACTGGCTGCTTTAACCTTGTGCTCAGTCTCTTTACTTGTGAGACTTGGGATACATTAATATTTACTACTGGCACCAATAAAATAATTAATATAAAACATTTAATATGAACTCTATTTTATTTATTGAAACTGATTATCTTAACCAGTGTTAAATCAATAGGTTAAATTTCATAGGTTCTCAAACTCAGGGCCTGATTCAAACCCACTCGCAAGCGCTTGAGCGCTTGCAATAGGGTCGATGGTGGGCTCTGCGCACGCGCTGCGGCCGCACTGCGCGTGCGCAAGCCCCGGGCGAGAGTGAAATTCTCTCGTTCCGTGGCTCACTACAAAAGGGGCGGCTGTCGATGTTGATCGACAGCTCGCCCGTTTTGTAGGCATGGCGGGGGGGTGGTTTCACAAACGGAGGCGTTCCCAAGCGTCCACCTGCCATTTGTGGGCGGCCCCACTGACATCACCGGAAGCTCTCTGGGGCTTGCGGCCACGAGACCCTACCACAAGGGTCTTGTCGCAAGCCCCGATGGTCGCGATGGTCAAGACCATCATCCTGGCCGCTCGCAATAGCTGTGGGTGGTCACACAAACAAAACAAAAAAACGCCCTGATTCAGAGCGAGCGCTCTTTCAGAGCGTCCGTCTCTGAATCAGTCCTCAGGACCCCAAACAGTGCAGGTTTTCCAGTTCTCTCTTCACAGAATCACAAGTGAAATAATTAGTTCCACCTGTGGATCTTTTAAAATGTGTCAGTGCAGAGGCGGATTAAGGTATGTGGTGGGCCCCTGGGCAACAAAATCAATAAAAGTTTTATTTATGTATAAATATATAGTTAGGTGCATAAATATTGGGACATTGACAAAATTGTCATATTTTGGCCTGTATTCACTACCACAATGGCTTTGAAATGAAACAAACAAGATGTGCTTTAACTGCAGACTTTCAGATTTAATTTGGGGGTAATTACATCCAAATCAGGTGAAAGGTGTAGGAATTACAACGGTTTCTATATGTGCCTCCCACTTTTTAAGGGGCCAAAAGTAATGGGACTATCAACTCAAAAGCTAATTCATGGACAGGTGTGGGCTATTCCCTCATTATTTAATTATCAATTAAGCAGGTAAAAGGTCTGGAGTTGATTCTAGGTGTGACATTTGCATTTGGAATCAGTTGCTGTCGACTCTCAATATGAGATCCAAAGAGCTGTCACTATCAGTGAAGCAAGCCATCATTAGGCTGAAAAATCAAAACAAACCCATCAGAGAGATAGCAAAAACATTAGGTGTGGCCAAATCAACTGTTTGGAACATTCTTAAAAAGAAAGAATGCATCGGAGAGCTCAGCAACACCAAAAGACCCGGAAGACCACGGAAAACAACTGTGGTGGATGACAGAATTATTTCCCTGGTGAAGAAAAACCCCTTCAAACAGTTGGCCAAATCAAGAACACTCTCCAGGAGGTAGGTGTATATGTGTCAAAAGTCAACAATCAAGAGAAGACTTCACGAGTGAATATAGAGGGTTCACCACAAGATGTAAACCATTGGTGAGCCACAAAAACAGGAAGACCAGATTAGAGTTTGCCAAACAACATCTAAAAAAGCCATTACAGTTCTGGAACAACATCCTATGGACAGATGAGACAAAGATCAACTTGTACCAGAGTGATGGGAAGAGAAGAATATGGAGAAGGAAAGGAACTGCTCATGATCCAAACCATACCACCTCATCAGTGAAGCATGGTGGTGGTAGTGTCATGGCGTGGGCATGTATGGCTCCCAATGGAACTGGTTCCCTTGTATTTATTGAGGATGTGACTGCTGACAAAAGCAGCAGAATGAATTCTGAAGTGTTTCGGGCAATATTATATGCTCATATTCAGTCAAATGCTTCAGAACTCATTGGACGGCGCTTCACAGTGCAGATGGACCTGACGCATACTGCAAAAGCAACCAAAGAGTTTTTTAAGGCTAAAAAGTGGAATGTTATGCAATGGCCAAGTCAATCCCCTGACCTGAATCCGATTGAGCATGCATTTCACTTGATGAAGACAAAACTGAAGGGATTTGCAGTAGAGGCCTGGCAGCATCACCAGGGATGAAACCCAGCGTCTGGTGATGTCTATGCGTTCCAGACTTCAGGCTGTAATTGCCTGCAAAGGATTTGCAACAAAGTATTAAATAGTGAAAGTTAGATTTAGGATTGTTTAGTTTGTCCCATTACTTTTGGCCCCTTAAAAAGTGGGAGGCACATATAGAAACCGTTGTAATTCCTACAACGTTCACCTGATTTGGATGTAATTACCCTCAAATTAAATCTGAAAGTCTGCAGTTAAAGCACATCTTGTTTGTTTCATTTCAAAGCTATTGTGGTGGTGAATAGAGGCCAAAATATGTAAATTCTGTCAATGTCCCAATATTTATGCACCTGACTGTAATATATATGTATATGTATAAATTTTGACATATATATATATATATATATATATATATATATATATATATATACACACACATAAATCGGGCTGCCTGCCTGATGTGTGTGTATGCATATACATATATATAAAACAACATAGATTACCGCTTCCTGTTTTATGCCACGAGTGCCGCACCTTCTACCTGCTATATATATATACTGTATATATGTATATATTATATATATATTATATATATATATATATATATATATAAACACATAGACACAGATGCACATATAAACATTATTGCTTACTTCAGAGGCAGCAGGCTGGCAGCAGCAGAAGGGGTGGAGCCAAATGTCGGGAGGGACGGAGCTTAACCGCGGGCAGTGGCCGGCGGCTCTGATAAAATAAACCCCAGTTCATCTTGGGGAAGAGGCCAGCCGGGGACAGTATGGGGGGTCCCCAGGATGACCGCCCCTGTCGCCCTCCCTATAATTCATCCCTGTGTCAGTGAGTAATGACTACACTGCACCTGCTGGGTGACCTGGAAAACGTGAGCTGTTTGGGGAATGAGTTTGAGAACCACTGGGTTAAAAGAAATATACAAATAAACTATCACTGAGACAAAACCATAGCATACAAGAAAGGAAAATATAAAGTAATTCATAAAGCAATAAAAGGTAATCTCTGTCTTGAAGAGCTTACATTCTGTATGGCAGTGCAGTCAACAGATTTTCATAGGGCCACAATTCAGTCCTCTGAGCCTCTACCTGCTGCACCCAGATCTCCTATTCAATATATGAGGTGTTTTTTTTACGTAATTAGTTATTTCAGTGTGATTTCCAAGGCATTTAAACCCCTGCTGTTTGCGCTACCATACTGCTGTTTGCCCTATCATACTGTAGTTTCAGAAGCACACTCTTGTGCAGGGGCGGATTGGGCCGCTGGGACACCGGGCCTGTCCCCGCAGTGGCTGGCAGCCGCCCTGCACTTACAAACCCCCGCTGCCGCTATCGGAGCTGAGCTCCGATCAGGCAGCACTACAGCTTAAGCTGCGCATGTGCAAACTGCTGGCTCAAAAAAAAAAGGCTGATGGGGGAGCTGCTGGCTCCTCCCACAAAACTTTGCGGAGCCAGTCACCACTGATGGCTCCGCCTCCGTCCAGCCCCTCTGCGGCCCAGCTCAACTCCCAGCCCCTACTTCCAAGGAAGCAGCCTGCACACAGTGACGCCGTGGCTGAGACAATCAGCGGAGCTGCAGGTAAGTGGTGATGGCGGTGGCACGATGGGGGGGGGGAGTGGTGCAAGGTTAAGACACATAGGGACTCATGGGATTGAAGTTTGGGTACACAGGGGATGAGACACACAAGGGCTTGTGGGAATGAGGCTGACACACATTGGGGGGGCTGGTGTATACAGGGGCTGCTGAGACACAAGGGCTGGTGGGAATGAGGCTTACATTGGGGCTGGGGTACAGAGGGGCTGCTGAGACACACAGCGGCTTGTGGGATTGAGACTGGGGTACACAGGGGATGAGACACACAGGGGCTTGTGGGAATGAGGCTGACATTGGGGCTGGTGTATACAGGGGCTGCTGAGACACGGGCTGGTGGGAATGAGGGGGCTGACATTGGGCTTGGGGTACACAGGGGTTGCTGAGACACACAGTGGCTGGTGGGAAGGAGGCTGACATTGGGGCTGGGGTACACAGGGGCTGCTGAGACACACAGTGGCTGGTGGGAATGAGGCTGACATGGGCTGGGGTACACGGGCTGCTGAGACACACAGTGGCTGGTGGGAATGAGGCTGACATTGGGGCTGAGTTACACAGGAGCTGCTGAGACACACAGTGGCTGGTGGGAATGAGGCTGACATTGGGGCTGGGGTACACAGGGGCTGCTGAGACACACAGTGGCTGGTGAGAATGAGGCTGACATGGGCTGGGGTACACGGGCTGCTGAGACACACAGTGGCTGGTGGGAATGAGGCTGACATTGGGGCTGGGGTACACAGGAGCTGCTGAGACACACAGGGGCTGGTGGGAATGAGGCTGACATTGGGGCTGGGTTACACAATGGCTGCTGAGACATATAGTGACTGGTGGGATTGAGGCTGGGGTACACAGGGGATGAGACACACATGGGCTTGTGGGAATGAGGCTGACATACATTGGGGCTGGTATATACAGGGGCTGCTGAGACACGGGCTGGTGGGAATGAGACTGACATTGGGGCTGGGGTACACGGGCTGCTGAGACACAGTGGCTGGTGGGAATGAGGCTGACACACACTGGGGCTGAGCCACACATTGGGGTTGAGACACACAGTGGGGCTGGGAGGAATGAGGATGACACACACTGGGGCTTGGGAATGGGGTTGAGACACACACTGGGGCTGGGGGGAATGAGGTGGACACACACTGGGGCTGGGGGGAATGAGGTGGACACACACTGGGGCTGGGGGGAATGAGGTGGACACACACTGGGGCTGAGACACACTGAGGCTGGGGAATGGGGTTGAGACACACACTGGGGCCGGGGGGAATGAGGCGGACACACACTGGGGCTGGGGAATGGGGCTGAGACACACACTGGGGCTGGGGAATAGGATTAAAACACACACTGGGGCCGGGGGGAATGAGGCTGACACACACTGAGGCTGGGGTATGGGGTTGGGTGACACTGAGGCTGGGGAATGAGGTTGAGACACACACTGGGGCTGGGGAATGGGGTTGAGAGACACACTGGGGTTGGGGGGAATG
This sequence comes from Taudactylus pleione, assembly GCA_031769625.1. NCBI lineage: Eukaryota > Metazoa > Chordata > Amphibia > Anura > Myobatrachidae > Taudactylus > Taudactylus pleione. The sequence continues at coordinate 493,123 of JAUIMM010000738.1, forward strand.
AGGCGGACAAACACTTGGGCTGGGGAATGGGGTTGAGACACACTGAATCTCGGGGGAATGGATCTGAGAGACACACACTGGATCTGAGGGAATGGGTCTGAGATGCACACTGGGTCTAGGGGAATGGGGCTGAGGCACACTGGGTCTGAGAAATGACACTGAGACACACTGGGGTTGGGGCAATGAGGCTGAGCGCTACAGGTGGGCCTGGGTATGGGGAGACGCAGGGGGTCCTGGAGAGACATATGGGGTCCTGGAGAGAGACATGGAGGCCTGGAGATGGAGACACACAGGCAGCCTGGAGATCCACACAGAAATTGTTTGATAAGGGAAATTCAAGTTTTGCCCTGCACAAACACTTCTGTTACTACACATTATCTGGTTATGATGATGACATTGGTTATATTTCACCGTAAACAGGCATCTTCCAGACAATGTGATCTACATGAATACTGGTTGAAGACGCTGCCCAGTGAGGCTCAAATTCTTCAAAGGTTCCCCGTAGCAGAGAAACTGCCATATAGGTAAGAAAAAAGACTTCCAAACTGACTGGCCTGTACCTAGTGCAGAGGGATGGGGGTCCCCAAAAACAGTGTATATTTCACCAAGATTTCTTATTCCGACCCTGCTCCCCTCAGTGGCTTTCAAAAGCCCTTCCAGACCCTAAGGGTGCATACACACACCTGCACGATATTGGCCCGATTTGACCGATTTAGCCAAATCAGAACGACAAATCGGGCATATCGTACTGTGTGTATGCCCAATTTCGCGTACCTGTGGTCGCATGCGATACCGTGCGATTGGCTGTGCTGCACAGTCAATCACACAATATCGCATGTGAGCCTGTACATGTTAATGAAGGACAGAACAGTGATTGTTCTGTCTTTCATTAAATCTTTCAAGTGTGTACCGGCAATTATGCGATGTCCAGGGTCAAGGCAAATTGCCCTGAACATCGGCACGATTGATCGTCGTGTAGGTGTGTACCCAGCCTTAGACGAGGGAGTATCCTGCCCTCCTCCACAGACCCCGTCCCCTCAACAGACCCACCCCCTCAACAGATCCGCCCCCATAAGGGAGCTGCTTCCAGAAATTCCCGGGCTGGTTTTCCATCCCAATCCGCCCCTGCTCCTGTGTTCAGATAATCCAGCGACACTACACTACTGCACTTCTGGTCAAAAGTTTTAGAACACTCCAATTTCCCAGGTTTTATTTAAATTTATGCAGTGTAATGTTTCAGCTTACTCTGATATTATTAAGGTATAGAACAAATATGCAATTTGACATAAAAACAAATCAAATCACCATCGTTCCAAATCAGAAGTACTGGTGAAACACTGGGGTATGCTAAGCAGTGTGAGGAGCCTTGGCACTTTAAGAAAAAAAACTGCACAGCATCCTGGATTCTCCCCCTCCATACCCCGACACAGAAATGGCCATTAGTGGTGGAGAACCATTGGTTCCCATTGCTCGCCTTGCTAAGAAGACTATGGGGTAAATTTACTAAGAACCGGGATTGGCCCGATTTTTAAAGTGATTCATCTCGGCATAACTCGCCTGAACTTTTTACCAAATTTACCAACAGGCGATTTGTTGAAAAATGAGTTTGCCGATGGTGATGTAGATCGAGATTCTCGGGTGATTTTAAAGCAAGCTCAAGTGAGTTATATCACCCAAGATTGCAGTGATTTCTCTCAGCACCACTCTCCCTAGCAAGCACCCTGCACATATAAGTGAGATATGTGTAATCTGCTTGTGTTGTGCCTGTAATAAATGGGTTAATTGTAACAAAAAATTACGTGAGGTCCCCTCCCAAAACACTAACCAGCCCCAGACTTGCCAGCCAGTCCTGGTTCTTAACATTACAGGGTAAAAAATGTGTAGGGTTCCACTGTAATTTAATAACCAGCACCAGGCAGCAGGGACAGAGCTGGTTTTAAATATACGGTGCAAAAAATTGGCATGAGGTACCCCATAAATTTAAACCAGCCCTGGACACTTTTTAACAGGGGACTGATGCCACAGCCAGGGGTGCCCTTTCACCGGGCCCCCCAGCCGCAGCATCAGCCCTGACCGCTAGTCAGCCCATGCCAGGGATCCCTCAATAAAGGGGTCACCCTCTCTGGGGCACCCCTGGCCTGGGCTGATAGCCTGGGGCTATCCCCGTCACTCCTGTGCATTGGGTGGCGGGTTGATAATGTTAGGTGTAGTGTAAAAAATAGAATTTTCATCATTGTCTTTACAGTGGAACTACAGGCCCCAGCAAGCCTCCCCCGCATGCTGGTACTTGGAGAACCACAAGTACCAGCATGCGGGGCATTAAGGGCCAACTGGTACCTGTAGTTCACCTGTAAATAAATGGTTAATAAATCACACAACACACCGTGAAAATAAAGCTTTATTGCATCCATAAACACACTTACACATACATACTCACCTGTTTCCAGATGTTCACATCCCCTTGTCAACGTAAAGTATCCAAACGAAGTACCTGTTAAAAAAGAATCAATACTCACCTTTATGTCCCACGATGTTCTCCGCAGAAATCCAATACATGCCCCGGATACAGTGTAACAACATGCTTCTGCATGCTGTTACAGTGTACTAATGACAGCTCGTGGGAAAGAGTTGACATTAGTCCCGGGCCGCCAACCAATCAGCGGCTGCTAACATTAGCGGCCGCTCATTGGCTGGGACCCACGTGGAGGAGCCGCTCATTGGCTAAGTCCACGTGGGTCCCAGCCAATGAGCGGCCGCTAATGTAAGCCGCCGCTGATTGGCTGACATCCCAGCAATAATGAGAGCTCAAGCCCTGAGTTCTCATTATTGTTACTGTATCAACATGCTGATGCGTGTTGATACAGAGTATCCGGGCCCCTTTGGATTACTGGGACAAAAGGTGAGTATTGGAGCTTTTGTTACAGGTACTTCCATTGGATACTGTACGTTGACAAGGGGACTTGAACATCTGGTACCAGGTGAGTATGTATGTGTATGTATGTATGTAATAAAATTTTATTTTCACGGTGTGTGTTGTGTTTTATTTACACATTTCGTTACAGGTGAACAACACGTACCATTGAGCCCTTAATGCCCCGCATGCTGGTACTTGTGGTTCTCCAAGTACCAGCATGCGGGGGAGGCTTTCTGGGACCTGTAGTTCCACTGTATAGACAATGTGAAACATTAACATCTTTACACAATACATAGGCACTATCAACCCACCACCCAGGGGTGGCGGGGATAGCCCCGGGCTATCAGCCTAGGCCAGGGGTGCCCTAGAGAGGTTGACCCCTTTATTGGCCTGGGCTGATGGTCAGGGCTGATGCTGCGGCTGGGGGGCCCGGTGAAAGGGCACCCCTGGCTGTGGCATCAGTCCCCCGTTAGAAAGGGTCCAGGGCTGGTTTTAAATATACGGGGTACCTCACGTCAATTTTTATCTCCGTATATTTAAAACCAGCTCTGTCCCTGTTGCCTGGTGCTGGTTCTTAAATTACAGTGGAACCCTACACATTTTTTTCCCTGTAATGTTAAGAACCAGGACTAGCTGCCAAGTCCGGGGCTGGTTAGTGTTTTGGGGGGGAACCTCACGTCATTTTTTAAAAAAAATTAACCCTATTTTTAGCATTTACAGAAAGAAACATACACAAATCACAATAATTTGTGTATGTTTCTGACCATCTCGCAGCTCAGGGGGTTGAGAGTTTGAAAAGTGATTTTGACAGAGAGTTTGCTCCTATCTCACCCGAGCTTGTCATCCCAATTCTTGGTAAATTTGAGAGATGTATGTTTTAGGTGAAAAGTACTTCTGATTTGGAACGATGGTGATTTGATTCAAGATTTCTATCTCACCCGAGGTTTACGAGTGAGATGAAAGAAATCTCTCTCTAACTCACCCGACTTTACCTTTAGTAAGTTTGCAAGCAGGAAAAAAATGGAAAAATCACCCGAGATGGTCATCTGAACCTATCTCGATTCTTAGTAAATTTACCCCTATGATTCCAATCCCTGGTTCTGTTACCATTGATGCTTGCCTTCTTGTTGTTAACTGTGTTGGCCACACGTCGCACCCTCTAGTTACGTTTTTTTTTTGGCCCGATTCCTAGTCTAAAAAGTCTCTGTAAGCCTTGCCCTTCGAAGGTAATTGGATCAGAGTTTAACAATTACCAGTGTCTTTCTTCCAAGAGTGGAAAATTGGTTTCCTGAGCATGCGAGATCTTCACTTGGGGGAATGGTCCATCCAGCCGAAGGTGTTTCAGCTTTTGGTGGAACAGTGAAGGGTGCCAGACGTCGATATATCATTGATATATCTTATAATGTATATATATCTTATCTGTATTTAGGTTTAAGACCTAATTTTGCCCATATTTAATACATGTAATTGTATTCATTCACACATTGTTAGTTTTCCTTTTAGAAATAAATCAGTGTTTAAATATCATTCCATTTTACAGCATATTTCTTTTTGATTATATTAGAGTGACAGAATTTAGATAGTCCTGGAAAATAGAGTGTTGTTAGTACTACATTTGCCTAATGGTATAATCTAAATTTATGATATTGCTTTTGTTGATGCTCTTAAACAACTAATTCTTACTAAGTAACATGCAGGAATCTTCTGTGGCCAAGACCTTTATTGATGTCCTTAGTAGAGCTAAAAGTAAGCAGAGAGAGATTAGACACAGCTGTATACTGCCAACTCCTGTGCAGATAAATTTACACAGGATGGCAGCTATTCATACAGGAGAGCCAGTGATGTAATTTACTGGTAGGACATTTCCTTTGGGCATCACTGGAGAAAGGACATAGATGTTCAGGAACTGACATCACCCTTTCTGCTCTTGTCCAGCCCTTTTGTTTACAGTTTCTGAATTATCTCTGTGAACCATACAAACAACCAACTGGGGCTTTGGCCAGTACCCATCTCTACAGTAGCCCTGGCTGTGACAAATCCAAATGGGCGCTGAGGAGGTGTAAGAAGCAAGGACAGTATTAGACACTGCTGCAGTTGTAAAGGGGAGTAATAGCCCTAGCAGCTTTCAGTAAGCTGCATAGAGCCCCTTTGTTATCCTGGAGGAATTATCCTTATTTGACTCAAAATCCCTTTTTATAACGTTGTGACTGTCACTTTGGGTATCAAATTTATGACTTCCTTATCTATTTGGCATTTACTTGCAGAGCTTACTGTTTATGGTTAAATAACTACTTTGAATGGGGCTACCCACCACAATAATATGACAGGTTTATATACCACTAAACTAACATATAATCCATTTTTAAGACACTTGCTGGTCTGTGTTATGACAGAAACATTGAGCTTTATTTATGATGCGCTTCCCGGCAGGTTGCAGGTAAAAAAATAAAACGGCACCCACAGTCAGTGTACTTTACTTTACACTGTACGCTGGACTTTACGCTAACTGTGGGTGCTGTTTTAAACTTTCACAAGCAACCCGCCGGGAAGCGACCGCTTATCAAAGCTTCTGCTTCGTAAATAAAGCCAATAGGGTTGTGAATAGGAAAACGAATGAGATATGGGGATTTGGAAAATGTTGACATGGATAGAATATCGACATGAAAATGGAGACATTAACATTAGGGTTAGGTTTAGGGGCTCGGGTTGAGGGGTTGGGTTAGGTTAGGGAAAAAACTTTATGATAAAAAGACATTGTCGACATTCTGACCATGTCAACATTTCATCAGTGTCAACGTTTCATGAATATTAACATGCTGAACATGTGGTCACATTCTCTGTCGATATAATGAATGACTAATATACCAAGCATGAAGAGAATGGGTGTGGCCATGCCTGAATTAACTGAATTAAATGCACTCTAATGGTGCAGCACACAACCACTCTCCCCATCAACATCCCTTTTCCCCCCTTCCCGACACTGGCAGTAGTGCAGATTAGAATTGGACAGTAAAAGAAAGATACACAGATTTCTACAAATTCCGGTGGTGGTTGGCAGCTGAGCCCTCTAGGACTCACTGGGCCCTATTCGACTGCCTGTACCACTGTGGATAAACCGGTCCTGGGGGAACCTAAGGTGCCCGGAAAACGTGGTTCACCCCTGAATTGTATTGAATTTACATTTTAGACCGGATATCTCGTGTGATGCTGCTTGAAGAAACACTGGCAACATATTAAATGTAATATAAATAAAACCACAAAAAAACACGAAGTAACACTTTCTAATTTAAGCATACATTGCAAACTACTTATTTCAGTGGCTTAACTACTGCCGGAACATCCTATGTGACTCAGCAGCAATAGAGGCTGGGTGATACTCGTCCATCAGCTCTGTATGCCCCCACTCTGCTTTTCTCAGCATGCACTGGCTGGCAAGTGGGCAGTAACACACTCTGTAACCTCCCGCATGCCTACATCAAGGCACTGCCCCTGTCACATGCATCTCAGTCCTCAATTAGATAATAACAAACGTGGACAGGTCACTGCCTCCAACCAAGTCTGCACACTTCTGACATTCTATGTGCTGCTATGAATATTTTTTTATAAGCATACAATAATATGCTCAGACCCTAGTCACGTATATCTAATGTGCTCACACCCTAGTCACGTATATCTAATGTGCTCAGACCCTACGTATATCTAATGTGCTCACACCATAGTCACGTATATCTAAAGTGCTCACACCGTAGTCACGTATATCTAAAGTGCTCAGATCGTAGTCACGTATATCTAATGTGCTCAGATCGTAGTCACGTATATCTAAAGTGCTCACACCGCAGTCACGTATATCTAATGTGCTCACACCGTAGTCACGTATATTTAATGTGCTCAGATCGTAGTCACGTATATCTAATGTGCTCAGACCGTAGTAACGTATATCTAATGTGCTCAGACCGTAGTCACGTATATCTAATGTGCTCACACCGTAGTCACGTATATCTAATGTGCTCACACCGTAGTCACGTATATCTAATGTGCTCAGACCGTAGTCATGTATATCTAATGTGCTGAGATCGTAGTCACGTATATCTAATGTGCTCACACCGTAGTCACGTATATCTAATGTGCTCACACCATAGTCACGTATATCTAATGTGCTCACACCATAGTCACGTATATCTAATGTGCTCACACGATAGTCACGTATATCTAATGTGCTCAGATCCTAGTCACGTATAACTAATGTGCTCAGATCCTAGTCACGTATATCTAATGTGCTCAGATCCTAGTCACGTATATCTAATGTGCTCAGATCGTAGTCACGTATATCTAATGTGCTCAGATCGTAGTCACGTATATCTAATGTGCTCACACCGTAGTCACGTATATCTAATGTGCTCACACCGTAGTCACGTATATCTAATGTGCTCACACCGTAGTCACGTATATCTAATGTGCTCACACCGTAGTCACGTATATCTAATGTGCTCAGATCCTAGTCACGTATAACTAATGTGCTCAGATCCTAGTCACGTATATCTAATGTGCTCAGATCGTAGTCACGTATATCTAATGTGCTCAGATCGTAGTCACGTATATCTAATGTGCTCAGATCGTAGTCACGTATATCTAATGTGCTCACACCGTAGTCACGTATATCTAATGTGCTCACACCGTAATCACGTATATCTAATGTGCTCACACCGTAGTCACGTATATCTAATGTGCTCACACCGTAGTCACGTATATCTAATGTGCTCACACCGTAGTCACGTATATCTAATATGCTCAGATCCTAGTCACGTATAACTAATGTGCTCAGATCGTAGTCACGTATATCTAATGTGCTCAGATCGTAGTCACGTATATCTAATGTGCTCAGATCGTAGTCACGTATATCTAATGTGCTCAGATCGTAGTCACGTATATCTAATGTGCTCAGATCGTAGTCACATATATCTAATGTGCTCACACCGTAGTCACGTATATCTAATGTGCTCACACCGTAGTCACGTATATCTAATGTGCTCACACCATAGTCACGTATATCTAATGTGCTCAGATCCTAGTCAGGTATAACTAATGTGCTCAGATCGTAGTCACGTATATCTAATGTGCTCAGATCGTAGTCACGTATATATCTAATGTGCTCAGCTCGTAGTCACGTATATCTAATGTGCTCAGATCGTAGTCACGTATATCTAATGTGCTCAGATCGTAGTCACGTATATCTAATGTGCTCACACTGTAGTCACGTCCTTAGTCACGTATATCTAATGTGCTCACACCGTAGTCACGTATATCTTTATTTAAAGATGTCATACAAGACTTGGTATTTGTTGCTGTAACTAGTAACTGTCATGATGGAGTTCTTTCCTGTCATTATCTGGGGCTAAATAAACATATGCCTATTTTGGTGTGTTTGCCTGCCTCTGGGTCAACACAGCTAGATGTAGTAGATGGATTTGTGTCCTTTATAATATAGAATTATATTTTTTGAACATGGTATCCTAAACATTAGATGTTTTACTTGCCTTCCTTGTAGATGTGTAAAGACAGCATAAACAAATGAAATTACATTTTCCTGAGCTAATTACAGTAGGTGTCTGAGCCATACTGCTTTGCAGATCCACCATATATAAAACCTTACATTAGTTGCTGTTATCACCATCTCTAAATTCAAACACCTAGAAATCCCTAATTGGTACCCTGTGCTACTGGAAAGCTGTCTGCAGAGTGACTGGTGTCTGACAAGGGTAAATACTGGATGAGGTTATCCCAAAAATACAGGTCAATTAAAGCAATGAAATTGCAGTGTAGTTTGTCCTTAGTTAGGTCTTTTCATTACAAAAAAACATGTTTATTGTTTTGTTTTTCACTTAAGAGGTTATAGTTCATGCACAAATTATGTTTGTTATTTCTGCAGCAATCTGCCTTTTGTGCTTGGAATCCACTTTGTTGCTTTTGATGTCATTGTTCCTATATAATGAGGGTAGTAAAACGCCCCACAATTGCTCTACAGGAGCATAGTACTCCTCCAATTCATGTACGTTTTTGGACAAACATTTTGCAAGTTAGACGCAACCTATTAATAGTTGAAGAATTTGGCAAAACCAGGATAGAGGAACAGACATGAGCTTATGGGCGTCTACTAGACTCAAATGGTTGAACACAACACAGTGTTTTTCTCTCCAACTACTAAGTTACCAATAGACTAACCCAGTGGTTCCCAAACTGTGTGCTGTGGCACCCTGGGGTGCCTCGGGACACTTTGTAGGGGTGCCTCAGGTTGGTGGTCTAGCACCAAATGAAATTATTTTTGGTCAATGTAATGTAAATATGTTGACAAACAGAAGCACAAACCTGTCCCGCACTACATAAATGAACCTAAGGATGACAGGTAAGCACAATTTACTTCACTGTACTACTTCACTACATTTTTTTCTGAATTTCTCAATAACAAACTTTTGGCTTAGGGGTGCAGTGAAAACAATGCTGATGAAATAGGGCGCCGTGATTCAAAAAAATTTGGGAACCACTGGACTAACCCGTACCTCAAGTGTACGTGTACCCCTAAAGTTTTACAAACATGAAAATGTAATCAATCACATGATAAAGGCTCAAGAAAATAACATTCAAAATTACGGTAAAGGGTTACTTCTACTACATGAGCTGAATATACTCATAGCCACGTAGATAACAGAGAGTAGTTGCAGTGGATTGGTTGACTGAAAACGTTTACATGTTTAGATTTTCAATAAGTATATATATATATATATATATATATAATATATATATATATATATTCCTATTTAAAATAAATATATATTAATGTATTAATATTTTTTTATTTTAATTAACTCTTTGAACCATTGCAATTAAAAATAGTTTAGTTTTGTGATCAGTCTTGATAAAGAATTTGTAGGTATAAATATGTTGTTTTGGGGCCTATTTATCACAATCTGCATTTTTAATGCTGTTGTGATGAGAAGAGAGAAGATACCAACCAAATTCATACATTTTAAAATGTATATTTTTACTTGCATTCAGCAATCTTCTCTTGTCGGGACACAAACTTCGGTAAAAACCATGACGAAGAGTTGAAAGCAAAGTGATAACTATCACGTCAGTAAAGACCAATAGAGAGTGATCTGAACCATCCCTATACGGTAAAAACTGCGGTATCTGATTCAGACATTCAGAATGTTTTCGGGGGATTTCCCACAAAATGACTATAATCAATGTGTCCCTTTTTGTAAATAATTATTCAAATAAATGACATGTATTGTTTTCATATTATTACTTTATATGTCAGATATATGTCTGTGAGATAAACATCTGCTCAAAAGCAAGCATAAACAGAGTTTGTAATTCGCCATAGGATTTGAAATGATGTACATAAGCTGCTCTGTAGCTAAAAGCTAGTCTACCACCACTGTATCTCAGTGTCGCAGGACCATGTTAGGGTTGCCGTGAAATATGTACATATTTTATTTTAGAGAAAAACTTTTTTCAAGTAATTATGTATTTTTCCTAAGAGGATGGCGGCGGTACCACATTGAATTGATCCTTCTTAAATAGCCTTCTTAAATGGGCGCTACCCGCCAATAGCTATTACTGGTTGGTGGGCTTGCTTAATACGAGAACCCATGTTTTTGGAGAAAAAACCTGTGGGCTTTTCTCAGTTTCATAAATAGGCCATGTGTGTAATAATCATGGGACCATTAACTTCTTCCTAGTCCCACTATGGTAAAGTTCCGGGCATTAGGCTGCGACTGCCATTTCGTGGTGCCATTTATAAATGGCAAAGAGGTTTAAGGTCCAGTGTTTTTTATTAATACATATTTTTAATAGTTTAGGGGTCTACAGGTTAAAATACAAGATGGAGTAGCAGATTACATTGACTCAATATGGTGCATTTAGAAATGATACTAGGGGAGGAGGGGGGTTTGTTGACATTTAGGTGTGATTGAGCAGGAGTAGGAGACTGGCATTAGCAGCTCTTAACCCTCCTCTAATTGCACTTTTCCATTGACCTTTGAACTTACTGTATTTTAAAAGCACTTTGATGCTAAGCATTTGTAATGGTTTCATTTTCTATCCCTTTACTACATGTGTGCTGGCAATGTTCAGAAGAGCAGCTATACGTGTTTTGTCACCTGCTGGTCAGAGGCTTTAGATTTGTCCCTTACAAATAAAACAACTATATATTTATACTGTGCCAGAGTGTTGTCAGATATGTTTATTGATGTAGACTGTATAAAACTTAGCACCCAGAAAAATTGTTGTAGGGCCACATAATTGTTATTCTCAACACCATGATTACAGCAACTTGAAGCAAGTGTATTTAATGCTGGTTACTCCTACTGGTTACTTATAGTGACTCTGGTTTTTCAGATGCAACCGTTTTTAGCACGCTGTGTAACAAACACTTGGGGTCCTTCAATGACCCCATTGTGTTCACCTGCAGTAATAGAGTAAGCAGTTTCCAGAAACTGTGATGCTGCCTCTCCTGACTTATTCTCTCTAGTAGGTTCCATCCCCATCTTGTGTACATGCTTTCACTGTACCATCATTAAAAACACTAGTGAAAACCAATCATATACTTAATACATGGTTATTTGTGTTAAGAAGCATGATAAATAGTTTTTTATCTGTTTATTTCACAGGTCAGATTAGCTGAGAAATTGTGTGGCTACTCACTATGACAAATGTACTCACTTGTAATATCACTCATTTTGTTTATTTAAATTCCCAGTTGATAATAAGATGATTTGCTGGTAGTTATGGTTTATACATAATTCAGCTGCTTTCTGGTAAAAATAAAGAACATGAACACTGTTTTATTACATCTATTTGCTTACAGGAAAATTCAGTGAATATGTCAGACTCAAACAGAATGTAGGGATCTAATTACCAATCTGCAATGATAAGGCTGATAGATGACAGAATGACAATGCTTATCGCAGAGACAGAAAATCAGTCATTTAACAAGGAAAGGTCACCAGGGCAGGTGGGTGATACTCATCTCCCCAGCAGTGGTAAAGGACTCATGCCACTTCACTGGCTTGTCTTGGTCCTCTCTATGTGAGCATGACCTGGCTTTTGCACTTTAAATTAAATGAATAGAGAAGAAAACAAATAGTAAAAAGATTAATGGATTTAGGGCTTATCTCCATTTAATAAATAAATATATACCTTTTGTCTGAGTTTCCATATGCACCTCTATTATCTAGGTATGCTAATTTGTTTTAATGCAGTTTAGAAAAAGGTAACCCTGAGGATGATACAGGGTTAAATGGAAGTCGGTTGTAAGTAACTGCTCCTGTGTTGTCTACACGTAACAAAATACATATATTTTCTCATATGTAGAGGTATATGTATAGTATCTCTGAGGGGTATACACTACAGTCTTATTGATCCACAGTGTCGACGATGTAATATTAAATGGTTCTGTTTAGAATGTCAAAATTTTCATGTCAACATGAATGACATTGACAAAATGATGGTGTTATGCTTGTCTGCATTATGAACATATTAGGGTTAGGGTATATGGTCCATGATCTCACCGTTGACATGCATAATGTTGACATTTTGATTATGTCAACATTTTGACAGTCTCAACATAGTGAATGTCGACCCTGTCGGCAGTCATGATGTTAACATTCATAACATGTTGACATTATTGTGTAGACATGGTCAATGCCGACATTATGACTGTTGAACTGGTATACCACACCCTCTCTAAAGCTGCACCAAACCTATACATTTGATTTGATACCCATAATTATTATCAGTGCTTACTTGTATCAATCCTATACTTGGTGCAGTATTTACACATATACACAATTCTGCATGACCCACAATTGCATCAGTACGCCCTCTCTGAGCGTAAGCCTATGTGAGCATGTCCCGTTACAGCTCAGTTAGGCCTTATCGGTCGCAGGTGGAAATAAAGCTGAAATGTGACTCATGCCCCTTGCTTTTACTTTTTCTAGAGCATGCATAGTTCATAATACGCTCCGCATGCATTGAGCTTTACATTAGCCCCTCAGTGTTTCAAAATGCAAGTGTAATGCTGCTAATGCAAGCTAAGTACATGTAAATGTAAAAATTAAAAATCACTGAACCAAATGAGACAGTACATTTTTTAGCTTTTACATTGCTCTGTAGTACATTTTTCTTGTTTCTTTGCAGTGCGTGCGATATGTACCAACACAGTTGAAAACCTAATGTACATTCATCTAATGGGAGTTTATTATAAATACAGTGACAAACATAATAAGAATTGTTTACATAAGCGTTTCTGCTTGTGTTTGGCGTGAACTCGATACCTTCCTGTTTTGTTATACTGTAGATGCATGTTTAAATCACACAGAAAGAAGGCTTTTAAACACATAAGAAATACTTAAATAAATGCAATGCAACTTACATGTGTCTTCACTTGCATTTTGACATGAAGACAAAAAAAAGTGTCAAAACCACCAGTGTACCCAGCCTTAGGGGCCTGATTCAGAGCCGGACGCTATTTGCGCTCGCTCGTTCAGAAAAAGGGGCCGGCTATTTAAATTGAGCGCACGCTCTTTGCGGTCTGTTGACGCCTCTATGTCTGAGCGAGCGAACGAAACATGCGTTCGCTATTTTGTAAAGACGCCCCCTGGCCGCTCGCATCCTACGTCATCTCCGCTATGTATTAGATTAATCGAGTACATCGAAAGGCGTCTGAACGGCTCACAGTGCTTGTGGTTGGATTTTCCTACCGCAATCATGCGAACAGTTCAGGCTATGAAACAACCAAGTGACGTGGTCGATGACGCTGTTTTGTTAATTATGCACACCCTTAAAACGCCCGTTTTGACCTTTTGGCACGCCTGCGTTCGGATCACCACTCCCCGTTTTCAAGCACCTTCCCCTGTTACCACCCACAAACGCCTCATCCTGCCACTCAAATTAGCAGGCACTCGCTATTTTGCGAGCGCTCGATTTCCGACCGCAATGACTGGTTGGCGCATGTGCATTACGACCCATACGCATGAGCAGATGTGCGAACAACGCTCGGATTGAACGAGCGGCCGCTTACGAGCAGCTCTGAATCAGGCCCTATGTCCCAAGCTGTTTGTTACATAAAATTATGCAGAAACTGCATTTTCTGCATAATTTTATGTATTGTACCTACAGTATGTACTAATGGGGCAATGCAGGAGATTTCACAGAAATCTCTGGCAAAGTGCTAATTAGTACTGCACTGCTTATTATTAATGGGGTCGACGATCTGACCCCTATGTACCAAACTAAAAAAAAGCAAAGCTTTTTGGAGTTTGGGCCTTGTAGCTGTAAACTGCTTTAAGCCTATAGAGGCTCTTTCGATCTCTCCCCCGCAGCCCCCTGCCGGCTCCGGTAGCTGACACTGTGTGCATGCGCAGTCTCAGCTTCCACAGGAGAAGTCTTTCACAAATGTGAAAGACTTCTACAAATTGCCGGTGATATAACTCGCAGGGACAGCCGTTACCGCAAACGCAGTCCCTGCGAGTTCCCCTTTGTACATAACCGGGATATTTTCAGTAAAAATGAAAATATCCCCTGTGATATGGACACATAATAATCCCGGCTGTTCCACAACTATTAGTACAAAGACCCCATAGAGCCACTCAAATTAATCACTATTATCATTAGAGTGATATGTATCTAAGAACGTGTGACAAAAACTACATAAAAAAATAAGTAGAGGGAGGTAAGAAAGATGATGAAATTAGTGTAAATAATAATCAGGTAAAATGGCAAAAAAACAATATTGTAAGTTGCCTCGTTAAAAGTTATTGTCATAGGAAATATGTTTCAGTAGAGGCAGATAGCTGCATTCAGAGCACAGAAAGTGGAGCTGTTTCTTTGTTTGTTGGTTATTTTTTCCCGACATTGTGAATATTTGTATTTGACCAGAGCTTTTTACCCCCAGGCATCCACTTTACAGAAACTGGATGCAGGCTACTTGAGGCACTATGTATACTCACAGTACAGTCATACAATTATTATTTTCTGACAGTGTTACTCTGGCATCCATAGCTACTTGCTGGGGATGACAATCATGCGTGCCATTAGAAGCTGAAGGGGGAGGGAAGCTCCTGACTTTTGAGTGCCAGAATCCATTTTCAAACTTTACAAGAGCCTTCATCTTCATTGTAATGCAAATTCAGTCCTCTGAGACTTGCAACCAATCAGGGCCAGCCTCCTTGTGGGATTACCTGGTTTTGGTAGAGTGATGTGGAAGAGAGGGGGAGGAGGAGAAAATCATTCACTTGTGACAAAGTGCTCTGTTTTACTGCCTGGCAGTCTCAGATGTGGGAA
This sequence comes from Taudactylus pleione, assembly GCA_031769625.1. Taxonomy (NCBI): domain Eukaryota; kingdom Metazoa; phylum Chordata; class Amphibia; order Anura; family Myobatrachidae; genus Taudactylus; species Taudactylus pleione. Next base: position 508,379 of record JAUIMM010000738.1, read on the forward strand.
GGGGGAAAGTCCTTGCCACAACTGCTTTTGAGATGCATGTTCAGAGGTGCTGTACACTCCTACCAGCTTGTCCATGCTGGAGGCAACACTGGAGAGAAGGGTGCTCCTCTGTGTTTTTCACAAGCTATGTTCAGAGAGAACTATCTGGGGACTTTTATTAAATCATGTCTCACTGCTATACTGTAGCTTAGAGGCTGCCTCTGCTACCCTGCATGTTACTGCTTCTCTCAGCAGTGATTGCAAACCAAAGGGACTTTCTGAATGGACTCGAGGCCCCCGTGGATTTTTGGAATATTCACCCATGTGCCGCTTCTATGTAATTATGGTAAGGTTTTAGTTTTATTTTTTTCTTCCTATAAAAGAATAATTTGTTTTACGGCATCCTGCGACAACAGGACATGCAATTTAACTTGACTGTAATTTTACTTACGTGCGGATGATCTGAGCAAGAACATCTGGTCAACAATATATGTCATGCAAGCAATGAGACAATGAGATCACACTGATGATACTTCCCTCTGCCAAATATTTGAAAAGGCCTGAGTAAATGTTACTATATGTGAGTTGAATGTCTCTTTCAGTGTATACACAGGCCCATTTTATCACCAATCCAAAATAATCAGTAATATTTCACTTCTTATCCCTGCGCTTAAGTGATAATATGATATAGTTAAACAAATCACACAATTTAATATTGCTAAACTGCAAACCATTTTAATCTGCTTTAGACGTCATCTACCACAGAGAATCTGTTTTAACACTGAGCTTTGCAAATAAAATTTTCTTACATTTCTGACCTGCTATTTATTACAGTGATATTTGAGCCTTTCACTAAAAGACATACAAGATAAACAGGTATTGAATGTCAAATGCTATATGTTAGTGTTAAGGCGCCCATACACGGTGTGATGGCACGGTGCGAGGCGACAGGGGATCCAACGTCCGACATATCGGGCAGTCCGCACACATGGTGCGATCGGGTGGCCGACCGCCCGATATGCCGCCTCCCTCACTCGCATAGCAATGCATGGGATCGCACAACGCATCCCCAGATCAACTGATCCTGCAGGAAGATCTGGTGGATGCGATGTACGACCCCACGGGTGCGCGCTTTGTCCGATTTCATGCCCATACACGGTGCGATATAGCAGCCGAATCGTACCAATCCGTCGGATCGGCTGCTCTATCGCACCCTGTATGGGGTCCTTTACTATTCAAGTGATTCTGCTATGCTGGGCTTAACAAGTAAAGTTATATTTTGTTCTGGATTTAAAATGTGTAAATTTGTGACTATCAGAAGTGTAGCAGTTTGTTGTGGCTCTGTGTTTTTGTTTTTCGGATTCCATTATATGTGTGCTTTTATGTATTGTCGAAAACCTATTTATTACACAGTTGTTTGTGTGTGACCTATTTAAAAACTTGCTTCTATCACTAGATGTGTAGGGTAGAGCTTTAAAACTTGCTAGCCAAGTGTTGAATTAGTACTTTGCAAATTGTCAATCAAGTGTTGTAATTTTATGTAAAAACTTGTTAATCGAGTGTTGTGCTGTCATACCATGGGTGAGTTATACAGAGAAATGTGGTATATACAGGTGCTTAGTTTAAAATGTACCAAACTTCAGTACAGGGAGTGTTGTTCAGCTGCTTTTCGACCTACTGTTAATACCCTGCAGATAATAACATTCCTTTGTATACATAGACAGTTGGAATAAATTGCCTATCAAGAATGTCAAGATGAAAGAAAATATGTGTATTTGCTCATACATTGCTTCAGGACTTATGTGCTATCAATTGATTGACATGCAATAATACTGTCTCTTGGAGAAAGTCCAGAAGCGTGTGTTAAAGTCTGGGATTTTGCATTGTTTCAGAAGACAGAGGACAAGCTAAGTGACAGGTTAACTACATGCAGGCAGTCATGCTAAAAACAACTGCTTTGTATTAATAGTTTGCAATCAATGGGCTTCTAAAGTAAAATGCTGTTTCTGGGCTAGATCTACATGAAGGCATGTGCCATATACTGTAGCAATACAACAATCATTTGGTGGGAACATACGTTTTACATGATTAGCCCTGCTATGCATTAACAATGTCTACGGGGACAGCGCTTTCAATAAATCGCTGTCCTAGTCAATTACATCCATCCTGGCACATCAGAGGAGTCTTTCACATTTTTTAAGGACTCCTCCACAGTTTCCGACACTGCACATGCCCGTAGGGTCAGTTTCCAAGAGTCTACACCAGAGGTTGGTGGCTGTGGAAGAGGGATCGCAAGATCCCTAATCTCCAAAAATACCTCCATAAGTATAAAGTGGCCACCGTTGTCTGAGGATGACACTTTGTGTGTTTTATTTATGGCCAGTGTAACCAACTGGTAAGATGGAAAAAGAAATGCTGAGCACGCAATCCGTGATATTGTGAGCAACGCCAAACTCTTGGGGGTCAATCCAATTAGCCACGAAGGGTGCGAGTTGCCATTACCACGGCATAAAAACACCGGCAATGGCACCGCATCTCGCACCCCTCGTGGCCCTATGGGGCTGTGAGTACTTTTGTGTGACTTTGGGCTACCGTAAAGTGCGGCTATTGCTGCGATAACTCGCACCCGTGAGATCATCGTGGCTAATTGGATCGAGCCCTTGGTCTGACAATCAGATAATGTTGTTAATTATTTGATATGTTGGTAAATGCAGTGGGAAAGATGACTGCTATCATCCTGTGCGTAGTGTAGTCATCTGGCCATATTAGGCCCCATGTTAGGACTCTGCTAAGAGCTAAAGATGCTGAGAATGATGGGGCTGTGAGTGGCAAAATTGTGCATCTGCACCTTTCATACACTGGGAGACATTTTAAAGCAACCAAATGATTTGATCAGGGCAGTATATAGGGAGTCCTTGAACAGTAGTTTCAAACACGAGGGTCACATTCTCTCATTTAAGGCCCTGTTTATAAAAGCTTTTTACCTTGAAAATCATACAGAAACTAGAATGACTTAAGTATCCCTGTGAAGCCACAGTCCCTATTATTTTTAATAATTATTTGAAATGGTGACTGTGGCCTATAGAAAATTACCAAGATCTGAAGAGCTTGGTCCAATATGCTATTTCCATATTCATATGGTGTCAGCCGCTTTCTCCCTATGGAGGCGATGTTGCCAGAGAAGGATTTTCTGATCTCTCCCTGGCAGCCTCTATCCTCCTCCCCTTCCAGCAAATCGCATTATGACACTGCACAATTTTGGAATATGCAGTAAAGTAATGGGTGATGAAATGTGTAAAGGGGTCTTTGACATCTCATTTGGCTAAATGAAAGGGGCATATGTGTCTGTATCCTCATCTATAGCCTGTACCAACTCAATAGGCACCTCCAGTAAAATTTTAGTTTATATTAAATTATAACTCTTTTTCCATTACTGTATATAAGAGATACTTAGGGGTATATTTACTAAAGTGTGGGTTTTTAGAAGTGGAGTTGTTGCCGCTAGCAACCAATCAGATTCTACTTATCATTTATCTAGCACCTAGTAGAAGATAATAGCTAGAATCTGATTGGTTGCTATGGGCAACATAGCCACTTCTATAAACCTGCACTTAATTAAATATACCCCTTATAGTCTGCTCATCCAAGTAATGAGCCAACTATTCTATTTTTGAAACAAATAAATGCACATAACAAATGATTAAATAATTACAATCCTTAAGCTGGTCTGTTTGATTCCCTCTAATCCTATATGTCATGTAATCAGAAGGTCCATCGGGGACAGATTGGTCCTAATGCTCCTCTGCTCCTCACACTGTATGGAACAAGAAATAATGACATGTCATACAGGAAATTATACATTTTACTGCAGGAGCGTGCTCTGCTTTAGTACCTGGTACCATAGGTTAAAATCCTTCTTTGAAGACAGGTATATCAGATGTTCGATGATTCCTAATAGATGTGCATAGGTTATTGTTGAACATATGAAATGTTTAGTTTTGTACATAATTTAAGTAATTGTGCTTAATATATATTACCAAATTGCAAAGTTTGTTGGAGTTCAGGACATGTATATTTTGCAATAGGACAGTTACAGCTAAAACAAAATGCTTATGTTCATAAGGTGAATATACTGTATCTCTTCCTAGAAAGTGCCCCCCCTCCCAGCCCTCTCTATAAGGTAGAAGGGATGTTATTACAATCCTGATACTGCCATTGGATTTTGCAGCTGTAATCCCCAGGAATAGGAACGTTCACCAGGGAGCCAGAGAATAAGAGCCGAATATTGAAGTTGAGAAGGTACTGATGGCTGCATGCACCATTGGAACTGCAATATGTGGCAGGAATCCCCAACAAATATTGAGGTCACAATTGTGTGTTTATGCATAAATACATTGTGTTGTTTATACAACATTACTTAGTCTACTAGTGTAATTAGTAAGTTTAGACATTTACTAACCTTAGATCGGTTTTCTGTAAATTAATTGAGAATAAAGATGGAAAGGCATGACTTAAGGTACCCATACATGGCGCGATAAAGCGGCCGATCCGACGGATTGGTACAATTTGGCTGCTATATCTTACCGTGTATGGGCATGATATCGGACCGAGCGCGCACCCGTGGGGTTGTACATCGCACCCCCAGATCTTACTGCAGGTTCAGTCGATCTGGGGATGTGATGTGATGATCCCATGCAGCGCTATGCTGGTGGGGGAGGGGGGAGCCAGCTACCTGATCGCACCATGTGTGGGGACCGCCCGATATGTCGGACGCCGGATCCCCCATCGCGTTGCACAGTGCATATCGCACCGTGTATGGCCAGTTTAAGTTCTACAAACCAGGGGGTCTATTTATTAAATATTGCACCCTGCATCCTCCCCAATAAAATCTTGAGATGGTGTCAGCACATTGTACCTGTTTTTTTAAGGGATCATTAGGAACCCTCTCCGATAGCCTATACTTGCACATGATGGTACTCTGAAGTCACTAGCATAAGACTGCCAGTGAGGAAAAGAAAATGTGTGGCAATATAGAATGTTCTTTTTCGAGTCCTTAAAGGTCTATAAATAAAAAGACCCCTAAATAGCTCCATAGGATATTGTCCTACTGCTGCCAATGCATAGTGATACATATCTGGCTTGATAATAACTATATTATTTTTATTTACATATATCCTAGATAGGGACCCACACTGCCCACTGTTAATGTCACATAGAGCAGTATTCTCAAAATCATACAGAACTCATGTTTCAATTATTAATTTTAATCCCGCACCAGTGATATTATGTCATCACAGTCAGTGGGTTACGTATTTATAAATTACTCAGCTTATAATCAGTCAACATAATATGTTTAATAATTCCTTTATCTGAGGTGCCACCAATCACTCCATAATATATTAGTGCAGACCACAAAGTACAGTCAGAACTCATGTTTCATAAGAGTACATTGTGTATTGAGAACATTCCTATAATTCTCCCCTAAGATATGTTCTGACAGCTTACTATTTGTATTTTTGTCATGTCTGACACATTCAAGATGTCCTGGGTATTAGATAGTATCTCTGCAACCATGAATAATAATGCAGAGTTATAGATGTCCAGCACTGCTGCTATTACAGTAATACATCTCCCAAAGAACTATTATCATGTGGAGCGATAACTCATTGCTTGTTTTCCCATATGGAGTATGTATAGTATAATGATAATAATATGTAGCTCCCCAGAAAGGATACTTTTCTCTTTTGCACATGGGGTTAAATGTATGTAAAAATCCAGCTGTCAGTCCTGTAATACCAGGATTTGTCCCCAGGGCGGTCACATCAGTTTATTTTTTAAGGTCTTTATATGAGAGATTTTAAGCCTTTCAATGTAGAAAATCCCCTGCAATGCAGTCAGGATCACACTGTACATGTTCTAAAAAGGAATTAAATTTTCCTCCTGAAAGAGAAGAAACCAGAGGCAACCAGAAAGTGTCGCAGGTGGTATCTTATTGTTCTAAAACGTTTGAACAGCTCCCAAGAATTTGATTTCTAAAGATGCTAAGAGATACCCAATGAGATGTATGTGGATGGCATTGAATAGCTTACATGGTGCAGTTGTGCAAATGGATAAAAAAAAGTAGCAGGACCAGTGCAGTGGTGGAGTCCAAACAGTTTTGAAATGTATTGTGACCACAATAGGAGAATAATGAAGTCTGACCATCTATCAAGCATTCCCATATCTGCCAATCTCCACATACAAACAAATGTTACATTTCTGTGTTTAAGATGCGTTGCAGGTTAATTGCATGTAATTTTATAAACCCATGGGAAAATAAAAATGATAACAAATGAGGCAGTACGTATTTAAGTTTTTATGTGTTGCACTTTTGTTTTTGTTTTTTAAATGTTTCTTTTTCCAATGAATTGCGTCTTCCCTATATTATCACAGTAGAAATCTTAAATGAATCCCTATGAGCATGCAGTTAATAAATGTTTAAATTTGCGTATTCACCTGCATTTGGTTTGAGCAACATTTGAGCTTGCCCCAAATTCATGATTAGAAAACACAGATTGAATGCAATTGTATTAACATCTGAATGTGTACCAAGCTGATGTCAAACCCATATAAGCACGGTTTATATGTACAGTAGTTTTGCTTGCCTTTAACATGCAGTAAAAAAGTGCAGTTCAAATGATACAGTGAGGACAAATTTAACTCAATTACAACTTATATAGACCCTATTTATTATTATGTGGTGATAATTACTTACCAAGAAAATTGTTGGAGCTGCAGAGTGATACCGAGTTGTGATGCACCTGTCTAATGGTGGGTACACACCTGACAGACAGGGCCGTAGCTAGGGTAGTGCAGCTGGTGCCATCGCAACAGGGCACCACTGGTCAGGGGGCGCTGTTTGGGCCTAACAAATTTCTGTTTATTATCATTCTTGCTTGTAGCTTCCTCTTATTTAATCCCCAGCATCTCCTGGCCTCTCCTATCTCTTCCCTGGCCCTTCCCCATGAAGCCATGGCCCTTTTTTGGGTGCATTATGTCACTTTGAAAAATGAGGGGAGCGCCAATGCTCTTTCTGGCACAGGGCACCAAAAACTCTTGTTACGGTTCTGCTGACAGATATATCTGCAGATGATGGTCGTTCATACACACTGAACGGCCATTATCTGCTTGTACCCCCGGGTCCCGGTGGCTGGGGGGCGGGACCCGGTGTGCGGGGTGGGGGCGTACACTGTGTGTGTACGGGCGGTCTGCAGACATATCTGTCCATCTGCTGTGCAGCACAGCCAATGCGATATGTCTATGAACGACGCAGTTCACAGACATATCGTGTGTACTCACTGGCCGACGGGCAGCAGATATATAGGCATACCTGTGACAGGCAGTCTGACAGCCAACAAATTAGTTGCCTTGTATCAGCCTTTGCAGGACAGTGGTCGTGGAGATCTCATTCTTGAGTAGCAGCAGTCTCCTCTCTCTTCCTGCTTGAAGTGCTACTGATACAGGCCCCCGTCGGGCTCCTCCAGCCAGCCAGGATTGGTAATTAGTACCCACTACTCCCCACTCGGCGTCCCTGGGGGTTGTGATAATGTTGCTGCAGAGGGGAGAAATTGTGTTACTAGATGTGATGGACACAACCCTGGTGGTGACGCTTCATGCTTTGCGGCATTGCACACACTCCATAAGGACCTTTTCACAATGCTGCAAGGTCTTTTCAACTAGTAAATTGTATGTTTATATAACATGTTTAAACTTAAAAGATGAATTTCAAAGGGAGAAATATATGTCTTACATCAGTTCGTAAGTATCAAAGAAAGAAGTCCATCCAAAAAAATACCAATTAAGTCACCCATTTGTTTTATTATTCCCTTTTGTTAATTTAACTTAATCCTAAACCTAGGAATAAACATACTGACACATGTATGGAATTAAAAGAGGTCACAGCCAGAATTTATTGATCAAATTGAAATTTTAGAATAGGTGGCAAGAAGAAAGCAGTGCTCCAAGGCCACAGCCCGATGGATACCAATACTAAATAATAGGGGCGGATCCCCGCCCTGTGCAGACTGACCTGGGGCAGTACCATCCTCCCCTAATTGGCACAGCATTGGCCCCTCCCTTGGAACAAAGACCATGTCCCCCCTTTAGGCGGTGACAAACTGGCCGCTCTCAAAGGAAAGATGCTACCACAGGCACTCCTGCGCTAATAATAGGCCGCCCGTGAGCACTGCTTCCCGCCAAAGCCCGGTTCGCAGAACCAGGCCCGCCACCAAACTGTGACCTTCCTGAAAATAAAGGGAAACTGCAGAGGTCACTGATCAACCACACTAGCCCCGCGCCCAGGAGTTTAGCCCCATCGGGTATATGAAAGCTCTCCGCCCTGTAACATAAAAAACTTGGGTATTGCATGACGCGTCCGCCAATGCTAAATGACAAGTGTGCAATGACCATATCCGCTCAATACCCACGCATGCGCCCAAATCATTGCCTCCCAAGTGGGGCCCCAAACATCTCCTCTGCTGCCCATAGGGCATCTAGCAGGCGCTTCCAATGCATTTCTCGTAATCCTAACAATTGCAACTTACCCACTCACAACAAAAAATTGGACCTGCAAATCCAAGGGGTGCTGGCTAGCCCAGTAAAAAATAGGAATTTACCCACACCCGACAATTAGCATTCCCGGACAAACCTGTCCGAGAGTTCACGTAGACATAAATTGGCATTTATACAGACAGATATTGGAATTTAATACAGACAGAAATTGGTATGTAATAATAACAACAACAATTTAACCCCAAGGAAAGGGAAACAAAATAGTTGGGTGACCCATCTGAAGATGAAAAACAGCAAAACCTCTTTGAGGGCAAAAGCTGAAAATCCTTTCAGAATCCCTAGCGGCAGTAGGCATAAGGCCCCTAGGTTTCCCAACAAACTCGCAAGGAGCGCAACTACCTAGTGCAACTTATCCTCCTTTAAATACGACCTCACCACCCTAACTGTTTTTAATAAGTCGACTGAAAAACCTGCCCCCGCTGCGCAAGCTGCTGCCCCTAACTAAATTAATGAGTCCCGCAAAGCTCCGTAGCTATACCTAAAGCAATAAGATAATTCTGAAACACCCTCATAAACTGCCACCTGGACAAAGGGGTTGGATTAGCAAGGATAAACCAGTGCCCGCCACCTGGAGGGCGAACATTATTATAGCACCCTGCCTGAGCAACTGGACAAAATCACGAGATATGCAAGCGCCTGAATAGAATTCCAACGCCCCCTGGCCAGCTAATTTGTCTTAAAGCTATGTAATTAGCATAAGATCAATACCTGCTTAATAACCACCTTATCAAACCTTAAACCTGCTAGTGCATAAAGCTTATTAGCAGGAACTAGCTTGCCCATGGTTAGTATAATGTAATTGGCCAGATCCGCCAAAGGTGCACCCGGAACAATATAGAGATACTTGATAATGCTGAAGACAAACCGCCTTGTAATGACCCCCTTTCATGGCAGCTCCAGACAAAATCTGCTATATAATCATCAATCGTCCTCTCTCACCAGCTCTTGGAAGCTAAGACCCTGCCCATCGTACCAAACCACCGTGTAGGTCTTTAATATACTTAGCGTCAATGACTTCAGTGTGAGGTCCGTGATGCCAGCCCGATGAAATAGCGGGCATGGAAAGGGAATGTTAAACCATTTAAACAGGAAACGCGAGAAATTGAACCTGTCCCACTGAAAAAGATTTTAGGCGTCCGACATACCGTTTCCAGCGCCTGAAACCTGCCGTGCCCTAAATTCAATATTCCCTACCCACTTAGCAGTGTAAAATGCCTCAACAACTGTAAGGCCGGATCTAAGTCCGTCCCTGATTAGCACAGACCTACACCACGCTTAAGCTATCCAAAAAGGAATTCGCCTATCGCAAATCTTGCTCTCCTACAGCTCAACCGCCCCTACCATTAGGAACACTCTCTAAAAGAAGGATGTTCTTGGTTAGGGCCTGAAACCCATAAGTATCCGGCCCGTGCTCCGAGCACCACACCCTTACAAAATGCACCAAAACTTAAGGAACTGGACACATCTGTAAACCGTTGTAAGTTCGAATTGGCTACAGGTGCCGGAGGCCATATCTTTACGCCATTGATTCACACATAAACAACCAACCAAACACGCAGCACCTCAGTCAGCTCCAAAGAGATGCAGAATGAGGTGAGGAGGCTTCCTAACCCCCTCTGAGGCTCCTCCTAGCCATCTACTGAAAAACCCAACTCCTAGGAATGACTCTAAATGCGAAACTGAGGGGACCCAGAAGCGGTTGCAAGTGTATTAGCTAAACCTTCTCTACCGAAATGAATGCTTCTAGCAACTCCCCCGAAATGCCATGCCCTCTCCATAGGCAAGTGGCATAACCCTCTCAAGGTATGTTTCTACAGCCAAGTAAGATATGCGCATAAGTAGACCTTACTAATGACGAACAAGGCCTGCCAGCAAAAACTATAAATAACTAACAAACCCTTGAAAAAATACACGAAATGAAACAGCCCATCGACGTAATAGAGCCCTGCTATTTTAATTCCCACACATCTAAAGGACTCAGGGTGAATGGGCAGCAGCCAGAAAGCGGATTCGATATCCGCCTTAGCTAGTATAGCCCTCCCCCCGAAACCTTGTACTATCTCCAGGGCGTTTTTGACCGATTGGCAAACGACATGGCAATCTGATGGATAAAATGCGTGGGAGCCCAACCCTTCTATCTGGGCAAGAGAGAATGCTGTATCAACCCAAATCTACTCGGTTCCCTCTATGGTGCCGCCTTAAAGGCGGTGCACCTAAACTTTCCGAAAAAGGGGGGGAGATGCAAAAAAGGTGGCTGCATATGCGCCCCAACCTGGCTTCCGCCTCCACCGTACACCTAACGACTTCCGGATGGACATGCGCCTATTCCAGAATCCTCCTAGAAAACCCGGATATCGCCCTTGTCAAAGGTAAACGCCAACCCGCGCCAAAACCTTGCCACAAAAAGGCTGCTTCCTCCCCAAGGGGATAACGGCCCAACCAACTCCTCAAAAACCCCAAATTACTCAGCAACGGCGCTTCATTGAACACCTCCGCGATGCTTGTTGCACTACTCTCCTCAACCTGCTCCTGCACCGCAGACCCCCTGGACATCTTGGCTGGGTGACCGCTCCCTCATGATGCTGCGTGTTATTACACGCATACCACGGCACGCAACTGATGCCCTCAGATCCGGGGCGGATCAGAAAAGGCTGCTACAGACCAGCCGAGGAATCCGCAGGCGCGTTAGGCAGTTGATTGACTGCAAGCCAAACCTCGACGTCCTTGAAACCTAATTAAAACACTGCCTACCCCTCCTGCTGTGTCCTAAATGCGTCGTATTGGTGCCAAGCGGTACCTTTAGCTGACGAGTGCATACCGTGTACCATGTGCATGTATTTTACCACATTCATATATTCCCCAGGCCTGGATTCAAGGGGCGCGCCGCAAAAACATATACACGCGCCACCGAATTCTGGTAAAAACGACATGTCTCCTCCGCAACTACCCCAGCTGACTACTTCCGATCCAAAGACCTATTTGCGTAAGCCGAAACTGCAAACATATGCACAAATTGACCCTTCTTGATCTGCTCCCTAAATTTAGAACTTAAACCCTTAAGGATAGGATATTCGCGCAGTGAACCTAATCTCCCGATGCATCCGGCACCTTAGTTTGCGACACTGTGTTAGCCCTCTCAGGGCTCCCCCGCTTTGCTTTAATTTTGCGCGCAAAGTAACGCCTGAGATTGCGCGGCCTACCAGATGAACTGGAAGAATCGCTAGAATCAGTGGAAGATGAATGTGCGCTGCGAAATGTAGGAAAACCATGCTCACCAGAAATTTAAGGACCAGACCTTTCCTCCTGAGTGTTCGCCAACTGTCCCTCGCTGCGCGGTGCGCCCACCACGATTTGACACGCTGATACCACTGCATCATCCGTCTGCTGGACCTCGATAACGCGACTGGAAGGATCAGAAACTGCTACCTGGGGGCTTGAAACAATAACTGGTGAATTGGACTGCACAGCAACTCCGCCTGCGGAAGGAGGGACAGGGGAGGCAGGTGGTTGCAGGGGAGGCAGGGGGGATGGGGTTGCAGCATATGCGTGGTTTGGGAATATGAAGGTGCGGGGGAATGAGGCATGGAAAAGGGGGTGGAGGACCTGATAGTAAGGCACAAACCCTTGTAAAAGGGGGTTAAGGGCCTGGGGTTGCAGTGGGGGGACGTACTGGAACAGTGTGGGGTGGGGGGTGGCTGGTGGCACACGGAAGGGGCAGGATGGTAAGGGGCAGGATATTTCAAGGTAATTGTGCGTGTAGGGCGGTGGTATGGAAATATGGGGCCAGCCCGACTGATGTGCTAGTAACGAAGGGGTATAACTGGGTGCAGGCGAACAACAGGGAATAAATTGCTGGGTGGGGCACCTGGGGCCCCGGAGATGCTGGACTCTGCAGTGCTCGCACTGAGGGGGGAAACCCTGTTGCAAAAGAACAGTGGTGAGGGCTGTGAAGGAGTGGGCCCCCCTGCTCTTGGAGCAGTGGGGGCCGATGAAGGGGGGAGACGGGGCCAAGCAGGGCTCCCTGCTTAGGCTGGATACATATAAAATGGCCGCCGCAACCCTTTGGGCGGGGCCAACCGCCGATGCAGGGCGCGAGCTGGCTGTGATCTGCTTGCTGGGGCTGGAGAGCTGTGGCCGTCTGCGCTACTCACGGCGCTGCCGGAGAGCCAGGCGGCCATGATCGCGGGGAAGCCATGGGGGAGTCCGGAGGTCGGAGTCCCTGAGCGCGAGCGCGGACAGCCGCGCGGACGCGGCCTATAGCAGGGTGCGCCCCGCCGGGAGGAAGACACGGAGGCGAGGGCGGCTGAACAGCGGCGCCTGGGTATAACTGATGGGGATACTGGCGGGGAACGGGGGAGCTGTGTAGGCGAAAGGCCTGGAGGCTTACATCAGGCGGCGGGCGGGGGGGGCGGACAAACGGCTGGGCATAACAGAGGGGGTGCTGACAGGGGCGGGGGAGCGGCAGAGGTGAGAGGCTGGAAGCTTCCATCAGGTGGCAGGTGGGGTGGCTGAACGGCGGGATGTACTGAGGGGGTACTGGCAGGGGACGGGGGATGGATGAACACAACAGCAGGAGAGGGGGGGGGGAAGTGTGGGAAAGACTCTGAAATTAAGAAAATAATAAATAAATTGAAGACAGTAAAAGAAATGACAGGAGCTAGAGAGGGTGTAAGAAAAGGGGGATAAGTGAGGTGTAAAATGCAAATGGACCAGGGAAAGACAGACTGATTAAATATAATATAAATGACACTTAGCCAGCCTGGTTGAATAAACTGGAAAGAGGAAGATGGCTCCCTTCCCCAGACTATTTATATGGGACCTCTAAGCCCTCCCAGAAATTCTACCATAGGCTTATACTCCTCAAATGACCAATAACTAACCGCACCCCCTCCAGCTTTTAACCCTTAACTTACCTAACAAAATTACATATCAAACAGGGTGCTTATCTATCCTCAAACTTATTCAAGTATTCGGATGCATTTCTTTCTTTTCTTTGCACAATCTCGAATCCTTATCAGAGATAGATGATACCCCAATATTCTTTCACTTCATTTAAATATTATTCTTATGGAGCAGTAATCTCAAAGAAAAAAGATCATAGTGCAACACAGTAGGATGACATTCAAGAAAATGTTGTTCGTACATTGCACTCACATGGTTAAAAATAAAGAATAGCATATAACCACCACAGTGGTAACCCCAAAATATAGCTGCTGATTTAGATCGTCCACCACTCTTACGAACTCCAGTCACTTAGGGTGTAGTAGGTAGATGGCCGGCGGTTCAAATCCCGACAGCGGCAGCCCGACAAGGGTGTAGATCCTGATCATCCTTAATGTAAGTATCGCTAACCTAATTTTCCCCCCTAACCCTAAGCCTCCCTTAGGGGAGCCTAGCCTCCCCCCAAGTGCCTAACCCTAACTTCCCCCCCAAGTGCCTAACCTTAATATCCCCCTCTAAGTGCCTAAACCTAACCCCCCCTTCCCCGCAGCCTAAACCTGTCCCCTGGGGGGTGTCTAACCCTAAACTCCCCCCGGGGATGCCTAACCCTAAGCCCACCTTCCCCTAGCCTAAACCTAACCCTCCCAGGGGGGGTGCCTATCCCAGAGTCCCCCTGGGAGCCCTAAACCTAACCCTCCCCCCCCCGCGGCTGTCCGCGCCCGGCTTACCTTTGCTCGGTATGACATGCGTCGAGTTTTCGACGCCTACCATAAGTACCACGCCGGGATTAGAAAGTCTGGAAGCCAGCGGTCGGCATTTAGACCGTCGGCTTCCAGACTACATCCCACTTATGAAATGTACTAATTCTTAATAGTGATAATTGTGAAAGGATGCACATTAGACAAATAGTTGTCTATTTCTTTCTTTTTTTCGTAATCCCACTCAACAACAACCACATTGTAGTCATGGTTACATGGCAGTATTCATAACCTCAATTATCTTACTGCTGAACCCTGACTTTATGGGCTCTATTTATTAACATTATTTTGACTAAAATAAAGTGAAAAAGGGTGTTTTCACACCCTTTTCACATTATTTTAGTATCACCTAAAGTTATTACAGGGCAATTGGAGTTGAATTTATAAAATTCTACTCCAACCCCTAAGTATCACTTATTTTTAGTAAGCAGATCGCATTTCCCATAATTGTAATGGGAAATGTGATCCGACCAAAGTTACTAAAAATAAATTGTAAAAAAATATCTGGGAAAGCCCTGTGATAATAACGCCACCTGGAGGTGGCGTTATCCAGGGTCTCCCCCGGTTACCAGACTCCTGCCCTGCTCTAATAAGGAGAGCAGAGCCGGGAGTCGGTCCCAGTAATCAGCTGTGTGGTCTAAACAGACCGCAAGCTGATTACTGTAAAAAAGGAAAAAAAAAATATAAAAAAAAAAAAAATTACTTACCTGACTCCAGGGACCGGTGATCGGGCCTCCGGTGATGACTCCCCCTCCGGTCAGCTGGTCTCCCATAGTGCACTGCTGCCCGGTCATCAGGTGATCGGGTCCCTGTGCAGTATGGGAGATCACCTGACCGGAGGCATGGAGAACATCACCGGAGGCCCGGATCAGGTAAGTGTAATTAAATGCGGGGGGGGAGCGCGGGGGGCCCGCAATCGCGGGGGCGGGGCTTAGCACCGGGGGCGGGTCTTAGCATCGGGAGTGTAGCATCGGCGGCCGGTCGGCGCATGCGCGGGCACTTAGTCACGGTATTTTTTGCGAAAATACCGTGATAAGGCTCCGACGGGAATTCGCAGGGACAGAGCTTTATCGCAAGCTCTGTCCCTGCAAGGGATTTGTAGTAAATCCCTGTGATATTGCCTGAATTCGCAATGCGAATTCAGTTGCTAATATCACACTACAATCTGCATTCAATATGCGTATTGTAGTAAATAGAGCCCTAAGTGAGATATTTTGCAAATCTGGATGGATATTATCCTTCTTACTGTATCAACTAAGGCCTTGTATGCATGACATTCATTGTAAGGATTTAGTTCAGGTTCTAAAAGTGTATCAAACTCGCTATGTCCGTGATTGGCAAAAAAATGAATGTATGTAAATAAGACAGTACACCCACACTTGCTTTCCTTTGCATCAATTTTAATGTTGACTGCAGCATTTAGAACAGGGGTGGGGAACCTTAATTCTTCCCAGGGCCATTTTGATATATATATATATATATAAAACATTATTTGCGGGCCCGGTGCAGGCCACTACCCCTCCACATAATGTCACACGGGGCGGGGCAACAAACATCGGTGATTACAGCAGTGCCGGGAGCATCCTGAGGATGCTCCGGGGAGCTGTAAGGGCAGCGGTGTGACCGTCTGAAGCGTCCTGAGGACACTCCAGGCGGCACTGCTGCATAGATTCTGGCTGCAGTGTGCCATTCTAGGCACCCTGCTAGCCAAATGAGGCTAGCAGAAAAAAGCTCTGAGGGCCAGACCAAATGATTCTGAGGGCCTTATACGGCCCCCGGGCATGAGGTTCCCCATCCCTGATTTAGAACATAGTTGCCTACTATTAAAAAAGTATTCCAGGGAGAATGTGAAAGTAGCATTAAAGTGGACACGTAGTGCTCCGCCTGAGAGATGCGGCATAAAATTTGCTTACATCCACATGTAAATGAACCCCAAAGCAATAAATAAATATATGTCGCCGTTGTTACTCAGTAAGATCTACTTGTTGATGACAATGCACTGGTACTTTTCAGGGCTTGTTCATGTATTGAGTTTTACTCACAAGTGGTTCCATTTAAGTGGCCAAGAGAAACCTTATTTGCAAATGCATGTAGCCATAAGGACATACATGCCTACCCTCCCGCATCCCGCGGGTAGGAGCAATGTGCCTTATAATCAATGCAGGGAAATTAGACTGATTATCCTAATTTAATGTATATACCTCTGATTTCTTTTTATTTTCAACCTATTTGACAACTACATAATGTGTAAAGTCACAATCAGGGAATTAATGGTTGTATGTACAAGCCCTAAAAAAAAATTAAACTATGTTTGTCTAGTTGCCACATAATTCCTATATGATTCTGTCTACCACATTATTAGTAATGGGCTTATGCACAGGATTCTTAGAAAGAAGTAGACTAGAAATATGATAGTACAGATACAAAGCAGGGTAGCGCATAAGTTATGCTGGCCACACATCTGCCGGTCAATTCCCAGATGCCGATCTGATTTGCCTATCGGTGGGCTCTGATGATCGACGATTTTTTGGGGGATTGGGAAAATAGAAAATGTTAAAAATGGTCAACTCGCCAGTTCCGATCATTTTTGGGTCAGAATCGAGGATTTGAGAATGTCAAGTATGTTGGATCTTCATGATCCCCTGAGCCAGTTATACACGGGGATAGTGGCCAAAGGAAGAACTGGGCCCATGTTCCTGCATTCTGTCAAACGTGGGGGGAGATGTATCAAACCTTGGAGAGAGATAAAATATAGAGAGATAAAGTACCAGCCAATTAGTATCTAACATCGATTTTACAGGTTGTGTTTGAAAAATGACAGGAACTGATTGGATGGTACTTTATCTCTCTCCAAGCTTTGATACATCTCCCCCTTGGTCCGCAGCCCTTTCTCATGAAGGACAGCCGCACCTGCTCACTTGGCTTTAAATGAAAAGAGGAGTCATCACAGAGAGTTTTATAATCCCATTTATTATGTCAAATACAAGAAAGTAGATTCCATGCATACATATTATTATATATAATTATACCAATTAGTAATAGTATGCAGTGTATGGTTTTAAATGATTGTTTAATGGTTCTCACACACTCTTCAGAACCCCCTGGACAAATTCTTGAAATACTTCAGGGATAGGAGAAAGAGAAAAACTGATAATTTACGGGTTCTGCGCTTTCTCTGCCATGACATCTGACAGCATCCTGTAAATCTAACTATTGTGACCCAAAATGCTCTCGTAAGTTCCTCATGAGGATGGCGTCATAAGAACAATAGGCCTCACATTCCTCCACCCACCCTGCGAGTCGCGTCGCTGTATGGAAAGGAAGCCACTTTGTCAAGAGCATTGAAAAGTCAAACCTTGAATATCTGCACGGAAGTGTTCTCTTTTTATTCTGAACAAAGAGCTACCTTTCTCTTCCTTAGTCTCTTTATAAAACTTCACAAATCACTGCTTGTCCGCAGAGAGACCTGTTTGGAATAGACTTTGTTCCTATCAAAGTACAGTTTAGTTATCGATGTGCGGTTTGGTTCACAGAGCATTTGTTACCAGGTTACTTCAGTGTGTGCTATGGTGTGAATAATTTCAGTGCGAGTCTATCCAACTAAGTAAACATCACAGACATTTTAAATTTGGACACAATTACGTGCCACTTACTGAGAAACCTTCAGCATTTTAGTTTTACAACAGCCCCAGATTCATCACTTATACGAATCAAATGAGTCATTTGCAGATATCAACTTCTCTTTGTATTTAAAGACCATTGAACATTTGTGTGTTGGAGTTGGACTTGTTTTCTAGAAAAATGCCGCCTGTTTTAAATGAGTGCATCTGATCTTTGATAGGTTTGATTAAATGTCATTTTTATTACACCTAAAATAGGAATCCAACTATAATTATAATAGAGGGTATTTGAAATTAACACATGTAACATACACGGTCTGAAAGTTATAGAAGTATATGTATATACATTTTTTCCTTAGCATTTTTTTGCCTAAAATATGTGTATAATTGCACTGTATGCTCTACCTGGAATCACATAAGGTCCATTGGAGTTATGTAAATTATCTGAAAACAGTTTATATATTCTGTGATTTGCATCTGAGCAGATGAATGAAAATGCATTTCTGCTGTCCCGGTGTACAGAAATTATTCTACGTATTATTAGAGTAGTGTTGTTATATGTGCCACATTACACTATAATAATTGGTAGAATAATTTGCCACATGACGTGGCATTATTATAATATGGAAGACAGTGTAATAAGTACAGCTTCCGTGCTAGTCCCCTAAGGCCCCCTTTAACCATTGTCTGGTTTACCTAGGTGATAAAGGTCATTAAAGAAAAGTTTTCTGCAATCTTTATAGAGATACTGTACAAGAGAAGAAGGGAACCCAGCTGTTTGCATAGCAGCACAATATAATATGTATTATGTTCCTTATATTAATGTAACACTCTTTATCTAATGTATTGTAACACTGAGAGTGGTGGTGTTAAAGTCTGTAATATATTACTGTCAAGCGTCTTTAAGTTATACCCGATTGATACTAATGTTGTTGCACAAATTGTTTTTACCACTTCATGTGTAAGTGTAATCACTTAAAAGCTCAGAGGGAATGGGAACCAGCAGATTGTTCATGTGTTCTGTATGTATGAGCAGACAAATTACAGCATGTTGCATGTTTCATCGCAGGGTGCACATTATAAGAAAAATACTGTACATTGGGCACAGTTGGTTACAGAATGGTATGCTATCATTGCCTTACTTTGATGTTCATGCATGAATGTATTCCTTTTAATTCATCTTATTTACTTCTATTGCTTGTTATAGTGATGTAACATCTCTTTACTTGGGTCGTCTGGGTAATAGTGTGTATTTAATGATTTTCTTTGTGCAATGTTTCTCACCTTATGGTTCTATTATACCCCTTTTTCACCAAATAACCCATGTTATTGCCCAGGCAACCCGGGTTGAAGTTTGGTTTAAAAGGGTCTAAGAAAATTAACCCGGGTCGAGTTACCAAAGAATCAAACACCGGTAGCTACCAAGCTCAAACCCGGGAAGGACCTGGGTAACGGTGTGGTGTAAATGGCACAACCCGGATTATCTGACTCAGGTCACGAAGAAAAGCTGCTTACTGGAGCATCAGTGAGCAGTCACCACCACCTTTTTATGACCTCATGTTTGTGAGCCTGAAAAAGGCCATTTCTAATGACCTACACAAGTTCTGCAAGGCAGTCACGGGTTCAATGTGAACGGGGCCAACCCGGCAATAACTCAGGTCCAAGGTGCAGTGTAAAAGGAGTCTGATCCCGCTATGACATGGGTTGGAACAAAAACCCAGGCCGGCAGTTTGGTGGAAAAGGGTTGTTAGTTTCAGTGCCTCCACCCGAATCTTGACACAGAATGCTGTTCTGGGGACTGTTCACTCAGGATCACCAGGGAAGATTAGGAGAACTCCCCGCTCAATATGTACTCAGACCACAAACACCACAGTAATGTATAACACAGATATGTTGCAAAAGCCACCCTGGCACATTTATTAAAGACTTTTGGATAGCTACTGACTGTTTATGTGTTTTACATCAAAAGTAACTTTCTAAGATCTTCTCTGTCTTTTCCTTTCTAGAGCCTTCCCTCTAAGTACAAATTAGGGATGGCCATCAGTGGGTTTACCATGACGGTTAACCTCAATGCTATGAGACCATTGACAGGAAACAATTGATGATTTTGCCCACCGATGGTCATCCCTTCTCTATTACTCACATAACATCGGGCCAATCAGAGGTGAGTTGGAACTTCGTGGGTCATGTCAGGGGACAGAGCTCGGCTCCGCGTCCTGGGTAAAGGGAGAAAAACTTGTGGGGTTCTATGCCATCAATGGCAAAGAATCATTGGATCTCCTCCATTAATGGGAAAACCAATGGCCAGCCCTAGTACAAATAACATGCAGTTATTTACAATCACTGGCTGGGTAATAGCAACATAAACAGCAGTATCGCAAATGGCTTCCACACACACCACACTCAGCATTACACAATACTTTCCTCACTATAGTGCACTGGTGGGTTGGAGTTCATAAGTTATATTTTGAATGCTATTACTTGGAGAAAGATGAACCTTAAGGATTTTTTCTTAAATGTTAAACGCTTGTAAGTCATGAACAAAAACTTACTCCAAGTCCCCACAACTGAATCTCTTGTCACCTCCAACAAAGGGCCGTATTCAATTAGTTTTGCATCGGTGAGAACGTTCCGCCTGCTTGACTTTTTGCCGCCTTCGCGAGTTGTGGACGCGAAAACTTTTCATGCGCACTCCCGATTTACTCCGTATTCAATTGCCTAACAGGCGAAAAAAGGGGCCCAGCGAATGTGAACCAGGCGAAAACTGCAGGATGAATTGGGGGAATCACTCTGTACCCCAGAAAAGATGGGCTGACTGCCCTAATTGAACTAGTTAGGGTACTTAAGTGGTGGTAAATGCTTGCTATTAGCATCTTGGTAAGTGGTGAAGAATGGCAGAAAGCAGTGTTTTTTGGAGCAAATAAGTAGTTTCATCAAATTTGGAATGCTTGTAAATGGGTACTAGCATATTTTAATGTCTCTAAAGTGCAGTTTTAGAAAAAATTTAATTCCTCCGTCATACAAGCACCTGCAATCCCCAAAACACTTGGCCCTTTTTAGAGCACCCCCAGAAACTTATTTTGGTAGTTTTTGAAGTTGTCCCCTACTTTTTTCATTTTCACCCCAAATTTCAAACGCATTTTTTGGGGTGTTCCTGGAATTTTTTATTTATTTTTTGGGATGAATTGTCCTTTAGGGGGGGGGGGTGTACCAAGGGTTCTGAGTGGTTTCCCAACATCTGCACCCCACAATATAGATTTAGCACTTCTTTTCACCTGCTATTCTGTGGAGAAAAAGTTTTGCCTATTTCAGTGCATTGACTTTTTGCATAGGTGAAAACGGAGTGAAATTGACTACGGAGATACATTTTCAGGCAAAATTTACGCCAAAAAATGGGCGGAAGAGGCTTTTCTCTTCTAATTGAATACGGCCCAAAGCTGGGACTTGTAGAGACACAAGCTGATTGGTGGTAAAATCACACACTTTTAGTTATCCAATGCTCTCAAAGCCCCTCAATCAGCCGTGTGCTGCTGAATGCAGATTCCCAATAACCGGGAATCTGCGCAAGTGCAGGACCCTTTTTTGCGAATGTGCAGAACAGTTCAGTTATTGACAGTCTACTGCCATTTGGGGCAGGGAGGGCGGCGGCAAAGGCCTGTTTTCCAAAACGGAGGCGTGTTGCCACCTTTTGGGGGGGAGGGAAGAGGCCAGGATCTCCGTCGGCAGGCCGAGATTTCCTGGCCTCTTTTGGACATCTGTGATGGACAACCTGTGTGACCCCAAGGTCACTCTGCCAGCCAAGCATCACACAGATGATCCGATGCTGCGTTCTTGGACCCAGCATGGATCATTAATGCATGCAGGAGGCATAACGCCGCCTGCTGCATTAACATAATATTTCTTCAAGGCTAGTCCCCCAATTTTCCCTAGTCTTCACTCTAACAGCAATCTCAGTCTTTATCAGGAAATATAAACAGTAAATAGTTGCCACACAAGCTCCTTATGTCACATATCTCCAAAGTGTGTCTGCCAAGTTTCCTCTCAGTGCCCGCTGGTGGTTTTTGACATCTGTCATCGCCCGAACATGCTGGTCAACCTGACGTCTCCATCAGGTTGCCCATGTCCGTGAATGATTGATGAGCCTACACTGAATGACTGAACGTTCAGTGTAGGCACATCACAGACTATGAAACGACTGCATGATTACAATGTTGTAATGGTGCACTCGTTTCTCTATTTATTAGTGGATACGCACCTTTAGCTCTCTCTCACAATCACTGCTTCTTGTTTCTATAGTTGGGCTCTGGGCACATGGAGCTCTCAGTCCCCCTGTTTGTGCCTCTCTGCACACTACAAAGCACTCCACTCTGTCTCTGTCTGGGACTCTCTCCTCTCTTCTCTATGGTGATCTCCCCAGCGTGGTCTTTTACTCATCCCCTTTCTCCAGGGACTGATCCAGACTCCTCCACCCATTCTTTGGTGCCATTCTGGCTCCTCCATCTTTTTCTTTTTTAAAAAAACATTTTATTAAGTAGATCACAATAAACAACAGGGACCAATACAGTCAATTCTCAATGACAAAAGTTGTAAACAAAATAGATATCAGGTGCATACAAAAACAAGCAAATTTTTATATAAAACTGTTAATAGGAAACAAACTCCAGCATACATGACAGTGAGGTAGGTCATAGAGGAAAAAGATGCAAAAGGAAAAAGCAAAAGAAGAATAAGAAAGGAGGACCCATCACAGGGGTTCTAAGATTAGAAACATGAGTAAATCGCTATGTATAGTTGGCTATTACAAAGCAAATTGGGAAGGGGCGTGTTGAGAAGCTAACCATGGGATCCGTATTTTGTCAAGCGATTTGGAAGTGAGATTAATAATAGTCATATACTCCATACGATAAATTACCAGATTCGGGATAAAATAGACTGAATAGATGGAGAAGCGGTTTGTTTCCAATCTGCCGCTAACTGACAAGTTAAGGCCATAGCTATGTGGTGCATTAATTTATTTTGGTGTCTAGTCAACATAGGGAGGTCTAGGGGTAGAAGAAAATATTTGGGGTCATAAGGAATAGAAATATTAAGTAAGCGTGTTATGAGACCAAGGACTTCCTTCCAAATATGTTCTATATTTGGGCAGGACCACCATATATGGAGAAAGGTGCCCTCCATGGTACATCATCTATTCAGCGTGCCGGGATACATTCTGCTCGAACAAGAGGGTATGTAATACCATCTATATAATAACTTCTAAGTATTCTCCTTTATTCTAACACAAATAGAGCTAGAGGCAGCATTAACCCATCCCTCAGCCCACTCCTAGTCGTCTGAAGTGGTACCCAGATCCACCTCCCAAGACTTTTCATGAAGATTGCGTAAAGAGGAAGACTCCTCAACAAGCAAAGTGTACAAGAAAGAGATTAAACCTTTGGTCGAGGCACGTCTCATACATAAAGCCTCAAAGGTGTAAAGGTCTCTACATGTGAAGAGGTGTTTCACTTTAGAATGATAGTGTCTGAGTTGTAAAAATGTTAAAATATACCTAAAAGGAAGAGCTGTGTCTTCCTGAATCTGGGAGAATTTAGGACAATTAGTATCCCTAGTAATGTCGTTCAAGTAAAGAATACATCGCTCTTTCCATGCAGAAAATTAGGTCTTGTTCTTACCCGGAGGGAAGTCAGGGTTATGAAGAATCGGGATAACAGAAGGGCTAGAGGCCAATTAAAATTTTCTGTTAGCGTAATCCCAGATAGTTAACAAACGGGAGACTATTCGATGAGAAACAACACTCCTAAAATGACGAGATTTTGTGAATCAGAGGAGGGAGGAGACCGTGGATAGACCCAGTTCGTCAACCACAATAGTAGACCAGACCTTTTGAGCACCAGGGTTACACCATTGTACACAATGTGCAAGTTGAGCAGCTAAGTAATACTGTTTAAAGTCAGGAATACCCAAACCCACCACTATGTGTAGAGGACATTGCAGTAACTTCGAACGCACCCGAGGATGTTTATTCACCCATACAAATCGTGAGATATGAAACTGTAAAAATTTAAAGACGTGGGAGAAACACATTTTGGGAAGGTCTGGAAATGGTGAAGATGAACATACTCCTTCAGTTCCCATGAATTTAAATCACACTTAATTTGATCTAAAATACGGGGGCAATTAGCCTGAAAGAGTTGATGGTGACGATGTGGTAGAAAAATGCCTAAGTATTTGATTTTCTCTTTATGCTACTGAAAAGAAAAGGATGCTTCCAGGAATAGATTGGTTGACCCAGTGATATAGAAGTCAAGCACTTCTGTTTTACTAGTGTTAATTTTATAACCTGAATAATCAGGGTAGAGATCGATCTCTGAGACGATTGAGCTAGGTGTCCTAGAGATATCAGGACATCATCTGCATACAAGCAATCTTATGTTCGGAAGGACCAGCTATCACACCGGAAAATTATGGAATTGCTCTGAATTCTTGCCACTAGGGGTTCCTTGACTAGGGTGAAATAAGCAGGGGAGAAAGTGGGCATCCTGCCTGGTGTCATTGGCAATTCCAAAAGAGGAAGAGGTGACGCGGTTTGCAGAGACTGTGGCTGTGGGGAATCGATATAATGCCGAGACACCATCTAAGAATTTCCCAACAAAACCCATCCTCGGGAGTAGTCCAAAAGCAAAGGACCATGATATTCACTTGAATGCTTTCTCAGCATCCAGTGCCAAAAGGAGGGTAGTTTTTGCCAGTGAATAGAATGGATCAGATCTATAGCCTTCCTGCTGTGACTCTTCTCCCTTTTCATGATATCCTTGTTTCAGCCCTTTGCATGCTGTGACTGTTTTTTTCTTGTTATTGAGTCTTTTTTCCATTGAAATGTATAGAGTCCAGGTAAGGATGGCCATCGGTGGGGTGTCCATCGAGGATCACCATTGATGGTTCCATCGGTGATTACCATCGTTGGCACAAAAAATATCTGTGGTGAACCATTGATGGTTTACACCCCTTGATGGCCCCACCGTGCTGCGACCCGCGGGTGGAGACAGCACCCAGTATCCACGACAGGCTGTTTCAACAGGGCGCCGCCACAAGGGCAGGGTGCATTTTGCCATTTCGAAAAACAAAACAGCCTAGTGGGAAAGCTATGATGGCACATGTCTTAAAATAGTTTTATGTTTTATCTTCTACATACACCATCCCCTTAAATTTGAGAATTCCATTAACCATTCATTCACTGGATGATTCACCCTACATTAGGCGAATGGTAAAGGGAAACAAATACATAGTTTTAGAGCAAGGCTGGATAATAAGTGGCCCTGCAGCTGCTGTTGAACTACATATCCCAGCATGCGATGTTTCAGTTTTAGCATGTCCTGATTGCAAAACTGTGGCAGAGCATGCTGGGATGTGTAGTTCCACAGCAGCTGGCGGTCCAAAGGAACAATATTACATTAGTCACAGCTTGTTATTATTGTAAATATGTACTAAGCTTTAGGAAAGGTACATCTTGTGCTGTAACTAACCATTAGTTACTCTTAGGAGAGGGGGGCTGCCGCTGCCGAACCCACTCACCCTTGCTGGGTCCCGGCGCCTGCTGCATAATCGATCTGTCAGGCACTGAGACCAGCTCATGCACACTAGCGGCAGGGCACCGTGCAAGCGCATATCACCAGATTCCAAAGGGCTGCATCGTCTGCAGCCCGAAGGAGCCGGGTAGGGCAGGCGGAAAAATAGCAGAGAAGCGGCAGCCTCTAGGCAAAATCCGCCACTGATTGCCATAAATATATCTCTTATCTTCGCTTCAGTATATCATCAAAATCATACTACAAAGTCTAATCATTAAAGTGGAGAGAAATGTTTATGCTAAATTCACAGTAGAGAATCCTTGATGACATCCGACTATATACAGTTACAGCAGCAATATTTAACTGTTTTTCCTCTGAAATTTGGAACTCTCTGTATAACAGGTTTCTGGATAAGAGATCTCACACCTACAGTACAGTATACAAATAATATACAAATGATCACACCTGGTCCTTCACCCTTTTCTATTAACAACCCTAAAGATCTTGGCTTGAAGCTTTTTGAAGATTAAATCATGTCTGTAAAGGACCTGCAATATGTGTGACAACAATTCCGCAAACGTTGTTTCATTGTTAATTTAACCACAGTCATATTATAAAGCATTCTTAGCCCAGGCAGAGTGTTACTAACAAGCCTGTACATTTCTGTGCTGAAGAGTAGGCGACTTGTGACTGTGTGTGGTCTGCACAGTATTTATGTGTTTTTAGTCAATGCAACATTGTCAAAAGACTGTCACATCATGTACTTTAATGGCCATTCAATGCTTTTCTACACAATTATTATCCTATTGTATGTTAATAATCTGGAACGGTCACAGCACAGTCTGTGAAATGACAAGACTGAATATGTGGGTGGAATACTAGATGGAATTATAACAGTGCTGTTCACTACTGTAATGTGTTGTTGGTCATGTTAATGCAAAGTGGAATTGTCTATTTTGTTATGTCATCACATTTGATGTTTTTATCTTAGCAAATCAACTGGTCTTTGTACTCCAACATACTTTTTATATACAATGCTTTGTATTGCATGTCTGTCTCAGAATTTTAAGCGTAATAATTAGCACTCACATAACTGTATTGTAAATTGTTATTTGCTGTGGGACACATTTTTTCTAGTACTTACACTTTTCATTGTCTTCTACTTGATTAACATTTACTTTGTGCATTATTTTAATTCCCTCATTTTCACAATAGTACATAGCTAAATTGGAGCCCCTACTTTGTATGGTAGAATTCTGACCCAACACTTGTCATGCACTTCACATCTTATTACACAACTTACTCTACTACTCTCTATAGTGCATTCTGCTTGGTTGGAATGCATAGCGGAGTGGGTATGTTTTTCTGAAAGCACTGGAATTGTTACACATGACAGCAGCCACAGTGTGTGGCGCAGACAAGCATGAAGTGTTCTCATAGTCCAGTGGTAGCTTAACCTCTCACTGGCTAGTCTAGCTGGGGAGAAAATACCACTGTCATAAATGTACCTGCTACATAGATTCACTGACTGACTGATTTACTGCGCTCACCCCTACTCTGTTATGTTATGTTACAATATAGAGGATTGCATGTGGCCAGCAGTCTGCCTTTTGCCCACCATTAATTTACACAGTGGCATTTATCTTACATTTTGTGGACCTTTTGACCTTTGCTGTGACGTGAAGCATTATTATGCTGATGGCAGCATATATTCAATTCATGAATGTGCCTGTTTGACTTTTTATCACAGTATTGTTCATATATAAAAACAGCCTATACATGGACAGAATCTAATTGTGCAGAACAATATTCTTTTCTTAATCTAAGTGACTGCAAATCATTTAGTGTGTGGCAGGGATGGACTGGGGCTGTAAGTTGGTCTCGACATCCCATAATGAGCATGCCTATGAAAAAAGGGACAATTCCAATCCTCATGGAGGCATAGCCACACCTCACAGGAGCATGTAGTAACTGATGGGTCACAGGGGCAAGGCCTCGAAGCACATGTCTCTCTGCATGCCAGTCATACAGAATGCCGGAAGGCAGAGCTGCTTGGCCAGGCTTTTGGGCGGCCGGACTGGCCCATCAGGCCATCAGTCCTTCTGGCATTTGATAGAAGTGCTGGATGGCCTGTCCGGTCCTGGTGTGTGGACTATTACAGGTCCAATAAGCTAATAAGAGTGATATGAAGACAAGTATACATTTGTCCTTAGTTTTGTGTTTTCTGTAAAGGTTGGATCAACACAATCAATGTAAATTGGAACATTGTAGAAACAGATGCTACAGCTATGCAGTCTTTGGGAAGAATGTTTGGTTGGTTCTATCACAAACTATCAATTTATTCTAACTTTGCAATGCAAAATCATGTGATTCAGCCACAGGAATATGATTGGATATGTACTTTGTGGCTTTGAACATAGTAAAACTAGGGCCAATCTGTAGCTAAACAGGTTTTGAAAGTAGTTATATTTTATGTTTTTAAATATCAGCAGTTGGTTAACAGTAACACACTCTTTTCCTGTCACTGTTCTAGAATCTGCTAGCTGATTAATTTGTTGTGACCTTTCTTAAGTAACGTCTGTTGTACTTCATTCACACCAGGTCCTATCTGACTGAATTCATTTAGGAACTTGTCACAGACTTGTGAGAATTAAGTCCGGACACTACAGTTGCCAAAAAAGATTTGGTAAGAGGCAACTACTATGTTACTTGAGGTGTGTGTGTGAAACTTAACAAGTGAAGATAACATAAGCACCGACCTGCAGGTCATTCTTGATCCCAAACTAGTATATATTAATTTTCATGAATTAATAATTGATTTTCTTGACCTTATTACAAAAGACCCTCCTATATTAACACTGACGGTTGACAAACCTTTGTCCATAATAAAATAAATTGAACTTAAAATTTTAAATGTTGAGAACACAATTCCACACTTAGGGGTCAATTCAATTAGTAGCGAGGCGACTCATCCTGGAGTAAGTGCAGCCATATGCCTCACTTATGGTAGCTGAGATGGTGAAGTGCCAGTGTTTCCACACCTTTGTAACAGTAATTCACCCCCCTCACATGTAATTGAATTATGTAGCCAACATAATGTGAAAAATACTCAAAAATATTATATTAAATAGCTTTTATCCCTCTGCCTATTGACTTCTTAAATTTGTTGCTTAAAACTAAAGATTTTATGATCCAACATTTTTATTGCAAACATATATGTACTACACCGAATTGTAAGTCATTGTGGGCCTGATTCATTACCAATCGCAACTGCGATTATGCACACAATCGGCCGTTTGTTGTGTTCTGCGCATGTGTATGCAACGTAGTGCGCATGCGTGAACCAGCCACTGCAATCGGGACTGCGATCGCAGTGACTACGCAGACCCATCGCAGAGTGGTTGACAGGAAGTGCCATTTGTGGGAGGTGATGGGGGGTTTGGTCGGCGAAACAAAGGCGTGCCAGTGAGTTCGAACGTCGTTGCATGGGCGTGCATAAATTATCCACTTCGATTCCTTACACAGCTTGTGTACTCATAGCGTGCGACGAGGTTACCAATTTCTGAGTAAGGTCTAAGCTTGTGCAAGTGTGCGTGAGGCTGCAATTGTACTCGATGTTAGCGATGGTTTCACAGTCTTGCAAAGGATTATGGATGTGTGTAAGGTAAAGTGTCCTTATGTTGTGCTGCGATGGCATAGCGATCGCAGGGGATTAGCATACTATCACAGTGAGACTGCGTGTGTAATCGCTATTGCAATCGCAGTTGCGATCCGTAATGAATCAGCCCTATATTTGTATCTACTCCCATACCGTGTGAACCATTGCATCAGCAACATGTCTGCACTACTGCCTAGTGACCTTATTTCACTGGATTGATATGGTGATGTTATTATCATTTGACAGCCACTAAGGGACATACTTAATAAAAAATTTTTGGGGAAATAAGATTTATGCAAAAATTAAGTATCCCTACAAATAAAGGGATTTTATTTTGATCGCAAAAGTAGCCCTCCCCATGGGTTTTTATGGAGGCTGATAAATTGTGAAATGTACCAATCTCTGGTAGCTTTAGATGGCATTAGGCACTGTAGGGCAAATTTGTAAGTGGAACCCCCCCACCCCATGTGCGCGTGGCGAAAAATGGACGTGGTCACAAGGGGCGTGGCCACTGAAAAATGGGGCGTGTAAACATGACACACACCCCTTTCTTGTTACTGTGAACATTTCTTTCCGTTTGCACCTTAATGCAGTGCCCCTTATGCAGTCCCCCATATGCAGTGCCGCTAGTAATGGTCCCCCTTATGCAGGCCCCCAGTAGTATCCCTTATATAGTACCCCCAGTAGTGGTCCCGCTTATGCAGTGCCCCCAGTAGTAGTCCCCTCCTTAGTAACAGTGTCCCCCCCAGTAGTGGTCCCCCCCGAAGCAGTGCCCCCAGTAGTAGTCCCCTCCTTAGTAATAGTCCCCCCCCAAAGCAGTGCCCCCAGTAGTAGTCCCCGTCCCCCCCCCAGATAAATACACAGTGACATTAATCAATAAATAAAAGTAAAATACCTGAATGCACGCTCCGGCTCCCGCCGCTGTCCGCACGTCAATCCTCCCGGGCTGGCGCGCTCTGCATTATGGGAGAGACGTCATGATGTCTCTCTCATTACCCACTGCAGGAGCCGGAAGGCTCTTGTATTGGGCGCTGCGGCTGCAGCAGTCAATGAGAGTCTATCCGATTCTCATTGGCTGCTGTTTAGCACACACATCGCCGCCAGCGCTGGCGCTGATGTGTGTGCAGCAGCAGCAGCTGCAGCCAATGAGAGTCTGTCAGACCTCATTGGCTGCTGATTCACACACACATCGCTACCGCTCGTCGGTGATGTGTGTGCAGTAGCAGCAGCAGCCAATGAAAGTCGTCTGACTCTCATTGGCTGCTGGTTAACACACACATCGCCATCAGCGCTGGGGGCGATGTGTGTGTTAGCACAGCCTGAGCCCGCCCACCTGCCACCCTCCTCCTGGCGCTATTGGGCAAGCACTCAGGGGGAGGGAGGGGGTTCAGCTGTGCAGCACAGGACCGGCGCTGCGCAGCCAACAGCCGGATGGAGAGGAGGAGGGTCGGAGACTGCACACGGGCCCCCTTCTCTATAGAAACGCCCCTGCGTCCATGTGTGCATCACTTGCTGGACTTGCATCTGCGGCTTTATGCTAAGACCACTACAGGCCCTTCCCTAGTGTACAGCCGTGCGTCTGACTGTGCAAGGACTGAGACGCCCGCTGTGAGCACCTTTAGATGCTGAAATACAGCTCGGTTCCTCTTTAGATGTAACCATCGGTTGCACCACCCCATGCAAGGTGCAGATTGTCCGTCAGAGTATGGCCTCTAATTTGAGCAATTAAGCATCTGAGTTTGCAACCAGTTTAGCAACACGCCTGCAACACTCCCATGACACATATAAAACTTGTAAGATATGTCTCAATAGTTAATGCGCCTCTGTGAGTATACACCATGGGACCTATACGCTGTGCGACTCAGAATCAGCCCAAAATATTTTGTTCTTTTTATACAGGAAGTCCTTTACATCTGTTCTCAGTGAATGAATGAATTATCATACAGATTATAGTTTTGATTTGTACATGACAATCCTGGGATCTCTTGACCGGAAACCTGTTGTTCACAAAGTTCAGAAAACAATAAAAACAGGTCTTGAGTTGCTGCTGTAATATAGAGAGACATGCTTACTGAGCATTCCCTTCTATAGTCACTGTGAGGAGCTGCTATACAATGTAATGGAGAGAGAGGGACAGATTAGTAAAAGTAGTAGCATTTTAATGTAAGGCAGTATACTCGGAATGGTACGCCGTGACACAGAAAAGACCTTACATGGAAAACCAAAGTCCCAAGCATTCCGGATAACAGATCCTATACTTGTTCTGTCTGTATTGCACAATACAAATAATAATAATAATAATAATAATAATCAACTAAATTATAACAATCAAGATTTATAAACCCCCGCATTTTTTCCAAGATAACCATAATTTATTATTCACACACATTGCAGCAGTAAGACATTATTTTTCAAGGTATTTTATGAATTGTCCCTTGCCATGACAAAGAGCAAAAGGTGAAGTGATACAGTAGCTTACCCTAGGAAGTTACTGCTGGGTTTGGAAAATAGAAGGTTATTACCTGTGAGGGCAAACTTTCTTGAAAAAATAGGGCCTTACTGTGCATTCCTAATTGTCTTCTTTTCTCTTCTAAGTATCCATTTAAAACAAACTAAAATAAAGTGATACACCTTTGTGATTCGATCTAAACACTCAGTGGAAGAAATATACGTTTTATTTCATGTACATGAGTTCTCTGCAGTTACATTACACTTAATCAGAATCTATCAAGTAGGCTGTATCTGTAATCATTGGTGGCTCCAGAGGTGGGGCTGCAGCGCAGTCCAAAATTCAAGTAGGGAACCACAACAACTACCAGTGAGTCCTAGCCAGCAAGGTTTGGCAGCGATTGTGGTAGCAGTTGGTGTGGCTCCCCTATTTGAATTTGGACTGCACTGCAGCCCTACCTTTGGGGCCACCACTGTCTGTAATAATTAATTATGGGTTATGCTGGCAAGGGACATACTTACCAGCTTATATTATCCAGTACCGGAGGGAGCGGAGGGGTGGGGGCATACTAACTCAAATTGCTATGCAGAGCTGTACCACACTGCGTGAGTGGACTAAAGTGATGCAATTTGCAGAGAAGGATGTCATCACACCGTCTGTCCCAAGACCATTTCACTGGGAAGTGGGTGAGTTGCCGGAGGGTGACCCTCTCTTTCTGGTGTCTGTTGGGAGTCCCCAAAATTCTGGATTTTTCCTGATGTTCCAGGAGAGTAGGTATGTAGGGGAGACGGCAGATGTCCTAGTGACCCGTTTCTTATCCACATAATCGTTTACTCTCCCTAACTATACTGTCTGGGTAGTGCATGCCAATACAGAACTTGTGAGTTCTGAGTTTAAACTTGGAAAAAAAACTACTTCTAAATCTCATAAAAATGTAATTTGCAACAAGTAAAGCTCTCTGGAATATTGTATAATGCTTTACTACACTAGTTATATAGTTATGGATTAGAAATACAGTGCACAACAGAATAACTGATCCTGTATCCCATAATTTGGGCAGTTGGAGGGGTATACTATTCAATAAATAATAAATACACTTCCAAATACCATCTTTGTCACCATTATTCCTTTAGTAAGTGAAAGATAAGGTTAAGTTTAGTTGCCATAACTTTAGTTACTATATGTTCTGTTTCAAGCAAAGGGTACACCTTGTAATCACACAGCACACTGGAAAAACCACAGCATCAAATAGAGTACGACTAAAGTGAAATTAGATGACAGATCTGTTTTCTTAGGTATCTGGTTGCTGCCAGATATATAATTCAATTTCTGTACAGCAAACAAATCAGCAACATGTTTTGCTGTTTATAAATAGTTTGTCACTGGCTGCCTTCCTTTGAATAGTGATGGACTTTGCATGGGTTTTGCATACAGCTAAAGTCTCTCTGAGAGTAAATCCCACATTTCATCTGCTGAGAAGCATATTTATCTAACACCTTCTTTATATGGAAATACAGCTTTGTTAACACACAGTTTCAGTACCTGAACAATATTCTGCAGTCCAGTACAGAACTGACACTGAAATCCTCATTCCCATGCAGTTACTGAGACACAGTATATAATTAGTGTGCTGCTGCCCCAAGCCATATCGCTCCCAGCTATTTATTATTTTACTGAAGCTTCTCTTCTCTAGTCTCCATAACAAGTCTCCTTTCACTATACTGAAAACAGTAGGTACTTAGTATTGTCATGAATTAGCTAACAGTGTTCTCTATAGCCTAGGGTACTGTCGTCCATGTCTGGGCCCATGATAGAATGGAGCAAGAGATATCATGAGGTGAGACCAGTCTGCTGTACAGGGTTCTTGTCAAAACACAAAGAACTTGCAGATAAAGTGCCGTACTTGGAACTAAGAGCAAATTAAGCTACCAGGTG
This sequence comes from Taudactylus pleione, assembly GCA_031769625.1. Classification (NCBI taxonomy): domain Eukaryota; kingdom Metazoa; phylum Chordata; class Amphibia; order Anura; family Myobatrachidae; genus Taudactylus; species Taudactylus pleione. The sequence continues at coordinate 541,894 of JAUIMM010000738.1, forward strand.
CAAATTTGCACCAGGACAAACAATTCTGTAATACAATGAGTGCAAATTGATTTTTTTTACCAGACAGGGAATGCACTGTTGATTTTGCATGCAGCAGACAAATACTGATCAGCTTTATATTAACATTGCAATTTAGAGTTGAGCTAGGATGATTCCACTCCCAACTATAATAATTATTGCACTGATTTGCTGGATTAATCTATAAATATACATGACAGATTTTTGTAAATGACGAACGATATTGCATGACATCATTCTGGGAGTGGATTTTTTTTAATGTTTCTATTCATTTTCATAAAAAAATTGTTCGTCGTTTACTGCGACAGATATTTCTAATATCTGTCAGCGATAAACGATAATTGACCAACATGTTGAGAGACAAAAGACCCAATTTGTCGGCCACGGTAGTGCGCTTTTTTATCGTTCAGAGCCTATCCATTAGCAGATAAATTGAACGACTGAACGATAAATCGTTCAAATTTATCTGCTAATGGATAGGCCCCTTAAGAGATACACTTCCTGACAGCTGTGTGTGTGTGTCCATGCAGCCAGGTCTAGCTGAGATGCAATTTGGCACTAACCCTTATTATACTCAACCTACTGTACGTTTGCTTACTGAAAGTAAGGGGATAACATGCAATCTAATGGGCAGCAATTCCAAATAAAATGCTACAATAATACATCAGCAATAGTAGAAGGGTCCATTAATATGCTTGCAACACAACTGTGGCATTCACCGACAAATTCCAGCTAAGTAGTAGTAGTAGTGCTGAGTAATATGCCCATACTAACAGTGATATCCATTAATTAGCCATGTGTAGTCACAGTGCCATTAGTGATTGTAATGACCATTAATAAATTAGTGGTAGTAGTAGTGCTGAGTAATATGCCCATACTAACAGTGATATCCATTAATAAGCCATGTGTAGTCACAGTGCCATTAGTGATTGTAATGACCATTAATAAATTAGTGGTAGTAGTAGTGCTGAGTAATATGCCCATACTAACAGTGATATCCATTAATTAGCCATGTGTAGTCACAGTGCCATTAGTGATTGTAATGACCATTAATAAATTAGTGGTAGTAGTAGTGCTGAGTAATATGCCCATACTACCAGTGATATCCATTAATAAGCCACGTGTAGTCACAGTGCCATTAGTGATTGTAATGACCATTAATAAATGAGTGGTAGTAGTAGTGCTGAGTAATATGCCCATACTACCAGTGATATCCATTAATAAGCCATGTGTAGTCACAGTGCCATTAGTGATTGTAATGACCATTAATAAATTAGTGGTAGTAGTAGTGCTGAGTAATATGCCCATACTAACAGTGATATCCATTAATTAGCCATGTGTAGTCACAGTGCCATTAGTGATTGTAATGACCATTAATAAATTAGTGGTAGTAGTAGTGCTGAGTAATATGCCCATACTACCAGTGATATCCATTAATTAGCCACGTGTAGTCACAGTGCCATTAGTGATTGTAATGACCATTAATAAATTAGTGGTAGTAGTAGTGCTGAGTAATATGCCCATACTAACAGTGATATCCATTAATTAGCCATGTGTAGTCACAGTGCCATTAGTGATTGTAATGACCATTAATAAATGAGTGGTAGTAGTAGTGCTGAGTAATATGCCCATACTACCAGTGATATCCATTAATAAGCCATGTGTAGTCACAGTGCCATTAGTGATTGTAATGACCATTAATAAATGAGTGGTAGTAGTAGTGCTGAGTAATATGCCCATACTAACAGTGATATCCATTAATAAGCCATGTGTAGTCACAGTGCCATTGGTGATTGTAATGACCATTAATAAATTAGTGGTAGTAGTAGTGCTGAGTAATATGCCCATACTAACAGTGATATCCATTAATAAGCCATGTGTAGTCACAGTGCCATTAGTGATTGTAATGACCATTAATAAATTAGTGGTAGTAGTAGTGCTGAGTAATATGCCCATACTACCAGTGATATCCATTAATAAGACATGTGTAGTCACAGTGTCATTAGTGATTGTAATGACCATGAATAAATGAGTGGTAGTAGTAGTGCTGAGTAATATGCCCATACTACCAGTGATATCCATTAATAAGCCACGTGTAGTCACAGTGCCATTAGTGATTGTAATGACCATTAATAAATGAGTGGTAGTAGTAGTGCTGAGTAATATGCCCATACTACCAGTGATATCCATTAATAAGCCACGTGTAGTCACAGTGCCATTAGTGATTGTAATGACCATGAATAAATTAGTGGTAGTAGTAGTGCTGAGTAATATGCCCATACTAACAGTGATATCCATTAATTAGCCATGTGTAGTCACAGTGCCATTAGTGATTGTAATGACCATTAATAAATTAGTGGTAGTAGTAGTGCTGAGTAATATGCCCATACTACCAGTGATATCCATTAATAAGCCATGTGTAGTCACAGTGCCATTAGTGATTGTAATGACCATTAATAAATTAGTGGTAGTAGTAGTGCTGAGTAATATGCCCATACTAACAGTGATATCCATTAATAAGCCATGTGTAGTCACAGTGCCATGAGTGATTGTAATGACCATTAATAAATTAGTGGTAGTAGTAGTGCTGAGTAATATGCCCATACTACCAGTGATATCCATTAATAAGCCACGTGTAGTCACAGTGCCATGAGTGATTGTAATGACCATTAATAAATTAGTGGTAGTAGTAGTGCTGAGTAATATGCCCATACTAACAGTGATATCCATTAATTAGCCACGTGTAGTCACAGTGCCATTAGTGATTGTAATGACCATTAATAAATGAGTGGTAGTAGTAGTGCTGAGTAATATGCCCATACTAACAGTGATATCCATTAATAAGCCACGTGTAGTCACAGTGCCATTAGTGATTGTAATGACCATTAATAAATTAGTGGTAGTAGTAGTGCTGAGTAATATGCCCATACTCACAGTGATATCCATTAATAAGCCATGTGTAGTCACAGTGCCATTAGTGATTGTAATGACCATTAATAAATTAGTGGTAGTAGTAGTGCTGAGTAATATGCCCATACTACCAGTGATATCCATTAATAAGACATGTGTAGTCACAGTGCCATTAGTGATTGTAATGACCATGAATAAATGAGTGGTAGTAGTAGTGCTGAGTAATATGCCCATACTACCAGTGATATCCATTAATAAGCCACGTGTAGTCACAGTGCCATTAGTGATTGTAATGACCATTAATAAATGAGTGGTAGTAGTAGTGCTGAGTAATATGCCCATACTACCAGTGATATCCATTAATAAGCCACGTGTAGTCACAGTGCCATTAGTGATTGTAATGACCATGAATAAATTAGTGGTAGTAGTAGTGCTGAGTAATATGCCCATACTAACAGTGATATCCATTAATTAGCCATGTGTAGTCACAGTGCCATTAGTGATTGTAATGACCATTAATAAATTAGTGGTAGTAGTAGTGCTGAGTAATATGCCCATACTACCAGTGATATCCATTAATAAGCCATGTGTAGTCACAGTGCCATTAGTGATTGTAATGACCATTAATAAATTAGTGGTAGTAGTAGTGCTGAGTAATATGCCCATACTAACAGTGATATCCATTAATAAGCCATGTGTAGTCACAGTGCCATGAGTGATTGTAATGACCATTAATAAATTAGTGGTAGTAGTAGTGCTGAGTAATATGCCCATACTACCAGTGATATCCATTAATAAGCCACGTGTAGTCACAGTGCCATGAGTGATTGTAATGACCATTAATAAATTAGTGGTAGTAGTAGTGCTGAGTAATATGCCCATACTAACAGTGATATCCATTAATTAGCCACGTGTAGTCACAGTGCCATTAGTGATTGTAATGACCATGAATAAATTAGTGGTAGTAGTAGTGCTGAGTAATATGCCCATACTAACAGTGATATCCATTAATTAGCCACGTGTAGTCACAGTGCCATTAGTGATTGTAATGACCATGAATAAATGAGTGGTAGTAGTAGTGCTGAGTAATATGCCCATACTACCAGTGATATCCATTAATAAGCCACGTGTAGTCACAGTGCCATTAGTGATTGTAATGACCATTAATAAATGAGTGGTAGTAGTAGTGCTGAGTAATATGCCCATACTACCAGTGATATCCATTAATAAGCCACGTGTAGTCACAGTGCCATGAGTGATTGTAATGACCATTAATAAATTAGTGGTAGTAGTAGTGCTGAGTAATATGCCCATACTACCAGTGATATCCATTAATAAGCCACGTGTAGTCACAGTGCCATTAGTGATTGTAATGACCATTAATAAATTAGTGGTAGTAGTAGTGCTGAGTAATATGCCCATACTACCAGTCATATCCATTAATAAGCCACGTGTAGTCACAGTGCCATGAGTGATTGTAATGACCATTAATAAATTAGTGGTAGTAGTAGCTCATAGTAATACCCCAAACATTTCAGCCATAGTATAGTGCCCAGTAATATGCCAGCAGTAATCTGAATTCCAATTATAATGCCATCATTACAGTAATGCCGCCAGCAGTAAGAGTAATGCACATTAACATGCCACCAGTTGTTTTGTAGTGATCTGTAATAAACTGGCAGAAATATGACCATCAGTACTAGACATACCACTACATCAAACTGGTTGTTGTGATTATAGTGGCATGTTTCCAGTGATGCCATCTGTTTGTCATGACTTGAGGTGATGTAAGGATTTTACTTCCGTCTTCAAACTGTTGGCTTATTATAAGCATAGAAGAGTAGAATTTGTGAGCAGGTAAGACCTAACCCTTTAGCCTGCTCATTTTCTCCTAAAACCTTTATAGCCTATTTGATCCTTAGCTATTTTCCAGGATTAGGATGGGTTTATGTCTATCCCAAGCAAATTTAAATTCCCCTACCGTATTAGTCTTCTACCTATCAACTAACCATCAAGTAATGTGTCCGTATATTTCCTCTATAACTGCTACCCTCCATTTTTAGTGCATGTTCTCTTGCAGTTCTTCTTTTTCCCTGCAGAATCTTTCTGCAATCTTGTCTTAAAGCTTCTAACAGACTCCTTCTCTGCAATATCTGCTCCAACTATGCATAATGATGTAACGTATCCTTCCCTGGTAAGTTTTGTGATGTACCATACAGACTGCAGTGGCTTATCCAAATCATGCCAACTGATGTGCCATACCTACCAGTGACCGGTCAGACAGAGCTGCAGGAAAAGCAGAAAGGGCTATCATCCTCCACACCAGCTAATGCATGATCCCCACTCATTCCTTTCTATGGCATATTTTTTTTTATACCTGATTAGAGTATGCTTATTTAGTCAAGGACAGTTTATGTATATAGTATGTACTCAGACAATATTAAATATAGCAAACTTTTCATAAACTGCTTTTGTAGGACTATTGATACTCATTTCAATTGTACTACAGATGTCAGGTCACATGTAATTCAATACTATCATCCCGCAAACCAAATACAACCAGAGGAAGACACAAAGTTTACAAACTAACTAAAGGCCCTTCGTCTATTTAGAGCATTAAGGAATAACTGTTTACCCAGCACTTCAGTGGGCTTGGTACATAACACCTCATAAATACTTAAGTAGGTTCTTTTTCAATACTCTTCTGCAAGTATTTGTCCTGTGGAAGCCGCACTGAATGATTCTGTGTAAGTAGAGTGTCAATGGTAAATAGATGTCAGCAACTTTTTAAACTCCATTAATCCATTACAACAAAATGTTCTCTTTTTCCCAAAATCCAATAGTTTAGGACATTTTTTGTGCCAATAATATGGCAGTTTTGGGTAAACAGATTTAGTGATATTCTTTCCATACACAATATAATTCAGCAATGTCATATGCTCCCATTTTATTCTGTAATTATGTATTTCGGATGAAGGCCAGCTGGTCACATATCGGTCAGGGAGGGGTAGGTATGTGTGGCCTGGTGGTAGACATGAGTCAGTGGCTCATGGTGCAGCAGCACAAGCCCATAATTACATCAATATTTACTTTACTACTTCATCTTTTTTAGCCTTGAAGGGTAAGGGAGGTAGGCTGTCCTTTAGATGTTGGTATGCATAGGTCCCAGCATTCCCATAAATACCCAGCGATGTGACGGATGACACCCCCCCTGCCGACGGGTCAACATATCAGGTGGCCGGTACACATTAGACAGTCCAGTGCCCGACTACCCGGTATGTCGGCCCTTGCCGTTTCCGCTGCATGGGATCGTCAGTCGCATTGTCAGGTTGAGCTGCATGTAGAGATGACCTGACGATGCAGCTGACGACCAAATGGGAGCACGCAACAGCTGACATAGTGGGTACACACTAGACGATTTTGATGATGTTAGTCTGATTAGTCGGAATCAGGCATGTTGCCCAAGAAATCGTCTAAATTGTACCCAGCTTTAGTCATGTCCTTGGTTGTCCAAACCACTACCATGCTGTCCCACACCTATTTCCATTGAGGCTCCTTTTCCAGCAAGCCTTGCTCTTTCCGCCTACACAAATTGAATGAGTCAGGACTGTTTGGCAAATAGCCACTTAGGTCCTATCTATTGTAACTAGGAATTGCTGATTGCCGCACCAGGAAGTCCTATGGGCATATTTAAAGGAGTTACTACAAGAGTAATATGATATGATTCACCAGGTTTCCCTATCGATTGCTTATCTATGCTTTACCTATTTACTGTACCAAGCATGCCAGAAGCAATATATTGATAAATGGGCCCCTATGTGTTAGTACTTATCTCCAAAAAAACAGCAGCCTCTAGGACAATTATATATATACTTTTTTTTTTTTTAAATAAGGACTCTATTGTTTGTATGTATTTAGTTACAGTATCAGAAAATACTGCAATTTGCAGATCATGAAAGAAGGACAATGGTTTTTACTAAAAAGGAAATTTTCTGATAAGTATATATTAAATGTGCAGAGGAGATGGATAAGGCCGGGTACACATCAGAACGATGCCAAAACTAAGCTATGGTCGTTCTAATTTTCCTTCTCACAGAACAAAGGATATTGAGTGTACTACATACTGTGCAGTCCTTCAAGCGACGGAATGATTAAACATGTTGTTTGATCGTATACAATTTATCGTTGCTCCTCTTCACACTAGAACAACCATCTTTAAGAAGTGATGTCTTAATAGGGAAAATTGGAATGACATATTGCCTGGTTGTACACACTGTGCGATCCGCACGATATGTTGTTCCAATTTGCTTAGAAACGACAAACAACATGTGCCGATATCGCTCTACTGCAGAGGTTCCCAAGCTTTTCTGAATCACGGCGCCCTAGAGTATCAGCATTGTTTTCATGGCACCCCTAAGCCAAAAGTTTGTTATTGAGAGATTCAGAAAAAAATGTAGTAAAGTGAAGTAATTGTGGTTCAGTTATGTGGTGGTGACAGGTTTCAGCTTCTGTTTGTCCACATATTTACATTACATTGACCATAAAGAATTTGATTTGGTGCTGGACCACCAACCTGAGGCAACCCTGCAAGTGTCCCAAGGCACCCCAGGATGCCACGGCGCACAGTTTGGGAATCACTGCTCTAGTGTGTACCCTGTCTAAAGTTTTCAGGACCAATTGCCTGAAAACTATATTCTGTTTATTGTAGGAAGAACACAAGAAATTCAACCAAAATTGTCTTGTTGCGTTTTTTTTCTCTATAATATAAAAACATTCTCATGGAATGATATTAGTATTATAGACTGAATACATAATAATTATGTTTACAATGTTAGAAAAATATGTGATGAGACACATGAGCTGTGGTTATCGTTGCCAGGTGTAGTACTGTGCATGTCACAGTAATAACAGACATATGGTAAAGATGTAACTCATAAACACAGATAACAAAAACACTGAACACACTCATAACTGTACCACTTTTTTTGTATGTATTACATGATTTGTCTCAGGAGAAACCTGAATAATTTACATTTAAAACAAATATATATTTTTTACGGCTACATCCTTATTGATCTATGGCACAGAAAATTTGATGATGTCTTTGCCCTGAAAGTTATCAGAATACTCGAATCAACTATTGTGAAGTAGCTAAGAAAACAGCCTCCTTTGATATCCTTAGCAAATATGACCCATTGAATGATTAACAGGGTGATTGAACAATGGTACATTGTGAGTTTTTCATGATATTGTAAAATATATTGAGTGTCGTATAATACGTAAGGCAAAAGTATTGAATTGTAAATTTGTGAAACACACATTTGTGAAGCCGTTGCACCTTTTCTGGGTGCCAAGATGATGATATTGTGGAAACATATATTCTAGAGCAGAGGTTCCCAAACACGGTCCTCAAGGCTCCCCAACAGCTCCGGTATTAGAGATATCCATGGTTGAGCATAGGTGGTTAACTTAAATTGACTATAGTGCTAATTAAGTTACCTGTGGTCAAGTATGGATATCCTTAAAACCTGGACTGTTGGAGTGCCTTGAGGACCGAGTTTGGGAACCTCTGGTCTAGAGCCAGTTGGAATTCTATGGTTACAACTGGTGTAGCACATGTATTGTGCCTGCTTCACCTCTGTGCACACACTGGTTTTAGCAAGGGTAAACGATGGTCTGTCAAATCTTAGTGGGCAGTTTCTGCTGGTATAAACAAAGCACTCATGCTCCACTATAAAAATAAACAACAGTGCGTGGAAAGGTGAGGAAAGTCCAAAATAAATAGAAACAAAATCCCCTCTCTGTGAACCAAAGAGATTATAACAATTTTTAATCATACGTATATTTATAAAAATACATATACAGTAAATAAATCTGATATGTTAAAATGGGAGCACATTAACTGGAATGTACTCAGATGTGGTTCCCAGTAAAAGTGTATGCAATGTCTTTGAAAATATTTATAATATAGTTCACTACAACGTTCGTTCTGACCGATGTTCGCACATCTGCGCATGCGTACGGATTTTAATACGCATGCGCGAACCAGTCAGTGCGGCCGAAAATCGTTTGTTTGCTATATAGCGAATGCCTGCTATTTTGAGTGACAGGAGGAGGCGTATGTGGGTGGTAACAGGGGAAGGTGCTTGAAAACGGGGGTGTGGAATTCGAACGCAGGCGTGCTTAAAGGTCAAAACTGGCGTTTTAAGGGAGTGCATAATTAATACAGCAGCGTCATTGACCACGTCACTGTGTTTTTTTTTACTCAGAACTGCTCGCAAAATAGCTGTTGAAAAAAACAGCCACAAGAATAGCGAGCAGTTCATACGCTGTTCGATGTACTCGATTAATCTAATAAATAGCGGACATGACGTATGGTGCGAGCGGCAAGGGGCCGTATTTTTCAAAATTACAACCGCAAGTTTGGCTCGCTCGTTCAGACTTAGAGGCGTGAACAGACCGCAATTAGCGAACGGTTCATTTGAATAGCCACCCCTTGTTTTAGAACGAACGACCGCAAATAGCGAGCGGCTCTGAATGAGGGCCATGGTCAATATGTATGCAGTATTAGACCAATAGGGCTTAGTAAAGTGAATCTAGCAATACGGGGGGGAGGGGTAATGTTACCAAATAAGTCCAGGTAGAGTCCCATATGCAAAGAGGTCCTTTGTGGGGAAAAAGGCTCCAATACTGTCCAGGTATGCTCACTGTATCATTCACTAGTGCATTCCAATCTCCATTGGCAGGACCATGAGGGACCATACAAATCCAGATATGCAGACTAACATTAATAGATTCTTAATATATAAACGAGTAGTTTTATTCATCTGAACATCCAGCTCAGGAACAAGACGACAAGTGATTAATGAATAAACTGAAGCCAAATTATATGTTATAACAATCCACTGTTGAACTTTAATCCAGAAGGAGGGCGGCACAGGAGATATCAGCAATCCCGAGATGTCTCCACACATTTAGCTCAGGTAGAATTATATCTCTCCCCCTCCCCCAAATCAGCAAGCCTGGAAGGTATAAGATATTTGGTTTATGATGAGGCAACACTATTAATATGGAGGCACCATTGATAATGCCCACCTGTGGATTACAAATTCCAGAACGTAATTGCACCCATGTACTATAGTAATACATTCATATTGACCCTTATCAAAATCATAAATTAACTGTGGCTACTTAATTATTATTGTCCCCATAATTTATAAGTCAGTGTTGATTTCCTAATAAATACTAATCTTATTCAAACAGCATGCGGTTTCAACACCTAAGCAAAGCGGTTGGACTTCAGATACAATGCCATTCAGGTTGTCTGCAAACATTGTACATACATACGTGTATTTTAGGCTCCCCGTTTTTAATGGAAAATTATTGCTGTGGGTACAAAATGATATGTTTAATGCATTTACATGTTATCCTCATTTATGGACAAGTATCCTAAAGGTGCCAATATATACTGATATTTATTTCACTGTCAATTAGGCCATTTTACACTGTGGCAAAGTGTATGGGCCTAAAACACCATCAACCTTGATGAACATTTAGCATATTTTAGACATCAATAAGGACATGCGGCCAATCCAGTGACACATGTACCGCATTTGACCATGCATGCAATTGTTGTCTAAAGCCAGGTAAACACTGGAGCGATGTTGGGCCGTTATGCCGTTTCGTAATGACATATCGGCTATATCGCTCAGTGTGTATGCATGATTGCGCGCTCCCACAGTCGCCAGCGACAGTCGCCAAGGTTGGACGCGCTGCACATCAAACTTAGCAATATCATAGCGGCCAGTGCATTGTTAATGAATTACGTAATGGTGATCATTACGGCGTTCATTAAAGTCGGCCGGTACGGAAGCACAATCATTGTTTACGGGCATTCGTTCCAATGTCAGAACAAATGCCCGTCACTCCAGTGTGTGCCTACTTTACTGTTTCTTAAATAGTGCTAGAGAAACCAGGCTGTGCAGCTGCCCATTTTAAAGAGCAACTAATGCTGGGCATACACGGCCAGATAAAATGTCTGTCAGACCGAAGACATTTTAACTGGCCGGCTGCCAGCCGCAGATGTCGACGGCATACACTGTGAAATTTCTCTCACAGTGTATTCGGCAGACATCCGCGATCCGCCCCCGGGGGAGGAGACATTTCCCTGTTCCGTAGGAAGGAACACAGGAAATGTCGGTCTGTCGGCCACGGCTGGGCATACACTGCCCGATGCGGCCGACAGTTTACCGGGAAATATCGCATCGGATGGGCATGCTGGACAATCCAGCATGCCCGACCGAGTAATATTTAACCCTCGGTCGCCCCCCCACACGCTACAATTATCAGGCGATCCGCCGATATCAGGCGGATCGCCCTGATCATTGTAGCGTGTATGGCCAGCATTAGAAACGTCTTTAAATTATCTATTATATTCTAGTTGCATAAGCCGCAGAAAATACAAAGAACTACGTGTGGCGAGTAAATCTATGGATTAATTAACCAATTTGTAAGCTATTTTGTAAAATACACAAATAAATGCAGTGCTCCTACTTAAAATAACTTGTTTGTATTATACTTATATTAAGATCAACATTTTATCCCAGTTAAGGAAGCCATATAATGATCACCAGTGATATTAGGAGGTCATCCTGTATAGCACAGCTAGTCAAGGATTTCTCTTTTATGATCCCCTCTTCCATCAAACTTAATGGGATCAATTCAGTTAGGTGCGCGTTTGCAAATGCAAGTTTGTTTCATGAAACTCACACACATCGCATGAATGTGCACACCTGAGAAATGCGAGAAAGGCCAATTTGTGGGAGTCGCCCTGAGTGTGCGCAACTTTTCTATAAAATTCAACCTGGGAGAAGGGCACGAAAAAGTGGGGAAACTATCTTGGACCCCAAATACTGGCTCCAAAAACTGAGATAGCAAGACCCTATAGAAGACCATATAGAAGGCTATTATTGATGGCCATAAGGAAAGTACTGGAGGTTCAGAACAGTAAAATTTGTGTAAAGTCATTTCCCAGTGTTTTTATAAAAAGTTGGAATAAATACTTCTACCTCTCATCTGCAAGTTCAAAATCCCCTGTCCCATCAATACAACATGTCCACATACCTGTCCCACATCATTTACCCCATACCTGTCCCACACAATTTACCCCATTATTCCCCTTTTATACTGACGAACTGGGAAATACACAGGTTTCTCAACTTATGAATTTCCCGGGTCTCAGTCCAGAGCAAGGTCATGGACCCGACACTTTGACCTAGGTCTTTTTTTATTCACACATAGCAAAAACCTCAGGCGTTGCGTGGTGCAAAAGGGGTATTATTGGGTTTTTTTCCCCGGGAAATAAACCTGAAAACTGACATATCTTCATTGGAAAAATGATCCTATTTAACCCCTCCAATTGCATGATTATTCATTGGGCGGGTGTACTATGTCCTGACATTTTTACCTTAAAATAAAGATTTTCCCTAACTTTTCACCTGCTCAGGGGGTGTGCACAAAAAAATGCAAGTTTCCTCTGAAATGCAATGCGAGTTTGCAATTGAATTGCAACTGAAATTAGCAGTGCATTCCTCACAGGGCCCAACGGGCACCTAATTGAATTGACCCCAATGTGTTCGCCGATGCATTTCACCCCATGTCTTGTAAATGCAGCTGTAGATAAATAAAAGTTTTGGAATAACCCACAATCAACACAGGAGCAATAAGAGGTCACATACGACATGATCCACAGGCACAAATAGAGGTCAGAAATAAGCAAAAGACCAGATCAGTCAGTAATGGTTAGGAACAAAGCATTTTTTATCAACGAGATCCCAGGTTAGTAAATAAAAAGTTATAAAAGACCTGGACTCTCTATAGCTGCAGATTGCCAATTAAAATGCACATAGTTTTACAGCGTAACGGCACACCACTGTGCAGGCATAAAATTGGGCGAGGACTGTAAGAAGCAACCAGTCGGGTATCTTACAACCCAATTGCCCAACATTAGTGACATATCTGCATGTCTGCTCTCCATAATGTGAGAATTAACCACACAGCCTATAATTTCTGATTATTTTAATTTTCATTTGCAGTCTGCTACATTATTTGCACTGAAGTAACCTGTAACCTGTTTTTCATCGAATATAAAAACAATGATTAAGAAGACACAGACATATATGAATTATAGTACATCTTTTAGATAGCATGTTGAAGATCTATTGTTGCTAGAACTAAAATCCTTTGTTTGAACCAGACATATTAAATGTATCTGTGTGCTGTCAGGGAGCAATAAAAGACTCAGCTGAGCTAGAGTAAACCATAATGGCTACAATAAAGGCAATAAATATAGGCATGTTATTTGAAACATAAAAACATTGTTATTCAACAAAACAATGTTGTTGCTAGCTGTCCAACATTGCTAGATACATTCTCAGGTTTCTAGTCTCATTCACACCTTTCTGCTGTGCTTTTGCAGCCCAGAACATCAACTGTAGGGGTCAATCCAATTAGGTGCAAATTTGCAAAAGCTAGTTTGTTTTATGAAACTCGCAAGCATTGCACAAATACACAAACCCGAGAAATGTGTCTAAAACCTCCTACTGCATCTGCGATCCCAGCACTGTGACCAACGCTTACTCAGGATGCCCGACCTGCGAGGGCAGGAAACTGCATGCATGGACCTACACTTGCCACTCCTGGAAAATGGGGATGACAAGCCCCCGTTCCCCGCATCGCCCCGTAAATGCCTCCATCAATCAGACAGAGGCATAGCAGGGGCTGCGTGCGATCATTACGGGGTCCTGCTCCTGTTTGCTAGATGAAATGCTGAATCAGGCCCTATGTCCCCTACAGTATATATATATTATTTTTATATATCAACATAATGGAATTATGTTTATATTTATATATATATATATATATATATATAAAAATAACGCATATGTATGTGTGTGTGTATAATCATCATAGTCATCGCAGCCCCACTGTAAAGTGTTGGGATTCAATGCATTGAGCAATGGATTCAGGGCCATGATGATGTGATTCCCTGTGCAGTGCATTGAGCCCCCGTTTTCCCCCTTCTATGGGAAGGCATGTGGAACTGGGAGGTTGGTCTACTCTCAGTAGTCTGGGAGAATCCTCTGAAAATTGTGAATCTCCCGGACATGATGGGAGAGTTGGCAAGTATAGTTATATAATATTGTGCTCATTTCAGAAGTGGATTCCATATCGTATGGTGATGAGTACGCAAGTAAATGTAGATATGTTGGATAGATTTCACGTTAAAATATGAATGTGTAACTTGGAAATGTGCTGATGAAAGTCGCTATTAATAGTAGTGAATATAATTATACTGTGACAAGTGTGGGTGCTGCAGCTGAATGACTTGATCCTGCAATGTAGGAGTGAGTGGTACACGTAAGAGACATTCTCATGTCTAATTGGTTGTGCTGCTGAGTTGTTCTTATTCTATTGGAACAACTTTTCCTACTTTGCTTACAAATGCCTGTTGTTTGGTTTTGTTGAGATTGCCATTGCTTTAAATGCATTTTTTCCCCCAAGGATGATTACACGAATGGTTTTACCATCAATGTAAATGTTCCTGTTCATGCTCTGTTTCATCATTGTTTTGATCAATATTGCTGCCTGTCCTAAAATGAAAATATACATTTAAAATATATGCATATATTAAGATCTAAAAAAATCACTTCCTAATTTTTATGTGTGTGCTTATAGGAACAAACGTTTACACATTTAAACACTATCCATGATATCTCCTGTGTTACCTAGGCTGTGATTGACCCCAATACTTCATTCCTGCAAAAGTAGGTGAAAAATAATATTTTCACTACTTTAAAAATGATGAATGGCTCCCTAATGAGATACTGTATATTTGATTTTCAGTGTTCATTATCGCTGTGATCACACTATGGACACAAGCTTCCTTATTTTGGGTTTGTAATTATCTAATAGCAACTGGTGATTAATAAAAATGCATATACAATAAATACATACTGGCAATCTCTAACCAGCACACACAACCTGTGAGATAATAAATTATATTTTCATTTTAATATGAAAAAGATGTTCTTCTTCAGCAAATTATGATTGAAAATGCCTGTTAGACATCTGCATGAGATTTAAGTGACTTTCCAATGACATTTGTGGAATGCAAATCATTTCAAATACGTGAGCTTAGCTCATGGCATGCTTGTTAAATGCTATAACTTTTTTCCAACCATTCCAAGCAAGATTTCAATTGAGCACCTTCTAATTAGACTTCTTGGCCAAATATAAAAAATGGCCCAACACTGTAGTGATTCCAGTAAGAACTGATAAGAGCACATATTTATCTTCAAGAAAATTTTTATTTATTAAAGTTAATTCTGAACATTAAGCTGCTGTGGAGCATAGCTGCATGACTATATGCATAAAAAGCTGGTGTTTATCTCTTGAACATTTTTTAGTTATTGCTTTGAAATTGAATCACGGTTTTAACATCAACAATATGTCTTACATAGTGTATTTTTTGTGTATTTGCAGAGGTGCATTTTTTGAAAAGGCTGAATGTTATGGCACAAAAGTCACCACGTTTGAAACAACCACAGGTAAACCATCTGTCAGCCCAGCAGTATGTCCAGGAGAGGGGCCTAAACTGAGGGTCAAAACCAGGTGAGGAAGATTGTGTATCCATAGTGGTCACTGACCATTGGCTGTCAGTATGGATCCCAGTGTGTCCCTTTCCTACATTTATTAAGCATTATACAGTTAGTATTTGTGTCTGAAAACATCTCTATTTTTCAGAACAGACAAACACAATGGGGTAGATTTACCTAGGGGCAGGATGACAAAACCGCTGATCAGCAGCAGGTTTGACCTACAGGTTTGATCTTTGCCGTTGGCGCGGTTAATCGTGCCACGCATAGTGCGAGATGCGTGCCTGTAATCAGGTGTGTGCACTGCCTACGTGACCTTGCCTCCATTGGAATGAATGGTGCAATCGCAGTGCGCGCCAGAGTGTAACGTAGCGTATGCAGGTGCGATGCGTGCGCATGTTTGTGCCGCTATCAGCCACAATGTAACTGGGCGCATCTGTATACAGATGTGTCCTTACACATCTTTGCTGCAGTCACTTCAAAAAGCCTTTCTCAGTGCACCTGGTCCCGAGAGACTCTGCTAGTGCCAGACGTCTTTTTCACTTTTTTGCCAAAAATGTGTCTAGTCGCAATGTGATGTGACTAGGACGCACCAGCAGACTGTGCTGATTTGATATGTGACACTTTTATATCTGTGTGTGATTGGGTCTCTGAAACTGTATGCGAAGTGCTACAATGTAGCGGCCACAGCTTTTTTAATTCAAAGTTCTGTTTCATATACAGACTCAGGTGCACACATATATACAAGTGTCACATAGCAAATTAATCAGCACAGTCTGCTGGTGCAACCTAGACGCATTTCCGTCACAAGAAGATGCTCAACACTAGGACAGGTGCACTGTACCTGGCGGCTCACTCACGTCAGGCAAGTCACCCTGCGTGGCGTATTAAGGCTAAATGTCTGAGGTCACAGCTGTAGTTCTAAAATGATAATAGGAAACAATTCTAAACAAGCGTGGTTTAGCATGTATTTCTATTGCTATGTTAAAACAATAGTATCAAAGCTGATGCTTTGACAATCTGCTTTTTTGTAACTCTACTCCAATGTCTCTTATGCTGAGTACACATTAGCCGATGTGTACCCAGCACGATATCGTAGGCGGCGGGTTAGGCAACGGCAAGTGCATACATACTTCCCGATGCCGGGAGCGGCAGCATGGCCCCCGCTGAAGATAACGTGACGGGCGATGTCGCTGACGACGAGCGGGTGAGCACATCATCAGCAACATAGCGGGTACACACTGCCTGATGTGGACAATATGCAGATTGGACAACATACCATCTAGTATGTACCCGGTTTTAAGCAGCATATTTGAAGTTTTATTCTTATTCACTGGGTTTATAATTAAGCTAATTATTTAAGAAGAACATGTAAAGCTGCTCTACCACCTGCATAATACATTCTTAAAACATTACTAGCATTTGATCTCTCAGTTACCCAGCCATGGTAGAGATATTTCAACATTCATAAACCTCCAAGAGACCTATAATCTCCTTCTTCAGCTTTATACCAATATCTGCAAATAAGACATGGTTGGAGCGGTCTTCTAGAAGCCTCATATCCTATCTTTATCATCCAGTGCTAATATCCAATACAAATCAAAAAGACCCTTTTTGATAAACTGTTATAAATACTTAAGTCTTCTATTAATATGTGTGTAAAAGAAAGTACTTTGCTACCTAGTCCCAACTAGATTGTGTAATATGTATCCAATATGTCTCCTCATTGTTGGAGAGGCTGTCAATAACAGGCTCATGTTTCTACATTACGTATGGTGGTCATGCCAGACTATTCTGATTTTTTGGACTGAAAACTATATTCTAAGCATTATAGATACTGTACTGATGTCTTTTTCCATCCCTCTACCTATTCCATAGCTCTATAAACAAATGTTATTCATTTATTAAGTCCAGTTATCTGGAAAAACCAGTACCCACCAACCATAGTAGCCCTTTGGAAACAAATGTGGAATCTATAGACAAGGCCGGATTATAGAAGGGGCGGACGGGGTGGTCATCCAGGGGCCCCCACACTGCGCAGATTTTGAACGGAAACTGGCCACTCACCCTGGCCGGCTCCTGGCAGAATCACACAGACACAGACAGCACGGAAGTGGATAGATCCCCTTCAGTCTTTTGTACCCTGACGCCATCTGCTACTGTCCAAAATCATTCCTACCATCCACGTGGGCATAAAGGGGGAATATAATCTTGTGGCGAGCCCGCGAGGAGACAACTTTCTTTTTTTGCTGGACTGTATGGGCAGGGAGCAGCATTTCCGCCCTCACTCCACGTCACTTCCAGGTACCGAAACTGAAGGGGAAATATACCTTTACCAGACAGCACACTCTCAGGGACACTGACTATAGAAGCCCCGTCCCCTTGTTGACAAAATGCCGCGATTCGCGGGTGCATGTTTAGGGGGCGGGACCTAATGCCATGAAGTGCCCGTTCCCATCAGAAAGCTGATGGCTCCTGCAGCTGCAACAGGAATGTGTGCACGCTCACTCAGTCCCTTCTCTCTCTCACCCTCCTTCCTTCTCTCTCCTTCCCCTTCTCTTGCTCTCCTCCCCTATCCCTTCCTCCCTCTCTCTCTCCTTCCATCCCTCCCCTCATTCCCTCTCTGTCTCTCTCCTCCATCCCTCTCTCTCTTTATCTCACTCCCTGTCCCTCCCTCCCTCTGCCCCCGCTTCCCCCTCTCTCTTTTCCCCCTATCTCTCTTCCTCTCCCTTCCCCCTCTCTCCCTCCCTCCTTGTCCCTTCCTCCCTCTCTTCCCCCCCTTTCTTCCCTCCCTCTCTCTGTCTACACTGATGTGGACAATATGTTGTCCGATCCGCCGGATCGGACGTCATACCGTCTAGTGTGTACCCGACTTAAGGGGAATAGTAGTTGCTACAAGAGGCAATTTTATTGGTGGTATAGTTACTGCGCAAGGTGAATGATTAATTGCTCAATTTCTTTACAGAAATAGCTGTTTGCTCTCTAATATAGTGCACAGGAAGCTGATTTTATCATACAAATCTTGGTTTTATTAACATTACTTGCATATAAAAGAAAACAACAATAAAATATAAATAAAATTGCAAGGTTGACAAATGTATCCAAATATATCTCTCTCCTCTTATTTAGCAGATGAATCTTGTGTTTCCATAATACTTCCAAATAATACACTTACAGGTTGTATTCAATTTGGAGCAGAAATTGACGTAATTTTCGCCGATTTCAATTATCCCCGTATTCAATTTCAAAGACTTTTTGCAGGTTCGAAAAGTCTTTGAAAAAAACGGGGATAACTTTTCACCACTGAATAGGTGGTGAAAAAAAGAGCAGGATTGGGGTTTAGGGGTGCAGGCTTAAAAAAAATAGCCTGCAACCCTGGGAATGTCATTTAAAAATAAACTGTGTCAAAAAAAATTATTTAAAAATTGGGGTGAAAAAAAATAAATGGAAAAAAGTGTCTAAAAATAGGGAAATAGGTTCAGGGCTATTCTGCAAGTATGCGGCAGGTGTTTTCTAGAATAGGCTATTAGCGGCAGGTGCATTTTTGCTGAATTTTTTAAAAATGACTTTAGGGACATAAGTATATGCTAGTACCCCTTTTGATGTACCCCAAATTTGATAGGACCACTTAAAAAAACGAAAAAAATAACCTAAGTGCTCTTCTGCATCACTTCCTCAATGTCGGAAAAAAAACACCTACCCCGACTTTCATTTGCAGGCTAAAACGGGGGTACCCATAGTGATCCCCCATGTTTTGACAGCTTTAGGGGGGTCCTACAATTTATTCCAGGTAAATCCCGTTTTTTTTCGCCGATCCTATTTCGCCGGTTCCTGTTTTCGTAGCTTTTTAATTGAACACGGGGATAAAGCGGGCGCGCGCCCGATACTTTATCCCAGGAAAATCAGCGAGGTGGAGCGAAAAGTCCAGCACAGACTTTTTGCTCCAAATTGAATACCCCTGTTAGTTTTCTGTTTCGATACTGATGTATCTCTTTGTGCAAATATAATAGATTAGTTAATTCAACAGTCTTACTTCTAGTGTTACAAATAAAAAGAGAAACTTTCGTCCCAGTTTCAAAAAATCATACAGCATTCTTCTTCTATAAATACCTCACATTCACTGACCGACTAGCGATGCAACTTCAGTTGCAAACAAAGTCCACGTGAAATATACATACGGTTCGGAGGTCATATCATGCGTTTTTTTGTGGATAGGGCTTTAGAACATGCTCATTTAATGCAAAGGCCTCATCGGCCACGAAAACGAAACCTATGCCATGAGCACACTGATCCTTTGAGGGAAGGTGAAGGTTCTTATTAACCATGCGTTGATAAAATTCCGTGTTTCTAAAAGAACCCCCGTCTGAAGACCGTCCGTTCTTTCCTACATCCACAAATAAGAATTCAAATTTAGCGTTGACTTTAGCCTTGAGAACTATGCTGAAAAACCCCTTATAATTAAAATATAAGGAGCCTGATTTGCTGGGTGGGGTGATTCGCACATGTTTGCCATCGATGGCTCCCCCGCAGTTGGGAATATTCCATTTACGATCAAATTCGGAAGCCACAGACTGCCATTCCTCCACAGTAGATGGAAACTGTCAATTTAATAAAAGGAAGAAATTAAACAACTAGATATAGCTATATACATACAAAATGCAGGATAACATATTGCTCATAATAATGCCATCAGAACATGTTGTATTGCCAAATATCCCTAATTGACATTTATTATTATGTGTGTTACATATAAATACAAGTGTAATATGCACCCCAGTGTAGTTTTTTTCGACTTGCAAGAAAATATATGCGCATATCAGAACGACTACGAATAAACATAACTTTGCCAGATTTATATACCCACTGCTGATTTGTACATTTAACACCTGCAATGACCGATACACATACAAGAGGGTAATCAATGCCATTTTTTGGGCCCACATAGTGGGCCCATGATTCTGGTTAGTGTGTACATGTTTATGTATATGTTTAAGTAGTGTGCACTATACAAGACAGTGCCAGAACTGGCAGGCAGGAGCTGCAGTCAGGTAGCCCATGTTTAACATAGGCAGAGTGATACATGTAGGAGTGAATTGGTTCCTGTCAGGAAAAGAGGGTCCGGTTAGAGGGAGGTGATATAACAGCTGCTGACAGTCTGGAGTTCCCCTCCTCGGGTGCCCAGCTTCCTGTGGCTTGGGCAGCAGAGCCGTAGTAGGCTGCTGGGCGCAGGGTGTGGAGCCGGTGAGGAGGCATCAGCGGCAGTGGTAATGTGTACCACTAACAGGAGGGTGAAGGTCCCGGCAGTGGAGCTGCATGGCGGTCCCGTCGGCAGAGCCGCGAGGAGGGACTGGCGGTGGGACGGAGTTGCGACACACCCCTGCTGTTGAGAGGCTGTGGTCCCAAAGAGGGGCGTGGCTGTGGAGCAGCAGCTGCTGCATCAAGCGATCAGCTGCCGCCAATCAGCACAGCTATGGAGCTGGGTTGGTGGAGATGGGACACGCTGGGCTATGTGAGCAGACAGAGAACAGGAGAGAGGGAGAGTCCACTGGAGGTTCGTGGTAAGCTGGCAGGGAGCAGCAGAGGGGCGGTGTAGCATCAGTGGAGCCGTATGTAGCAGCAGAGGAGGGGCTGGCAGCATGCCATAAACATGCAAACTGTTATATGGGCTAATCCCTGCAGTGGCTGCCTGGTTAAAGACTACATTTCGGAAGTGATTGCAGCTGTAAGTACGATAGCCCCTTACACTGCATACAAGCAGAAGTCAGTCAGAGCAGGGGAGTGGCAGTGTCAGCTGGTTACAGTTCAGGAGCAGCAGGTAGCCCACAAGTATTACAGCAGGACTGCTCATTGGCCAGCACAAAGAGGAGAGCTGTAGTGGTCATGGGGGAGGGGGGGGGTCGGATTTTCTCAAGGGAGTAAAGTAGTTGCTTGGGGTGCACCTGTGTGGTGACACGTTGGTAATGGCGGCAGCGCCCACCAATGGTCAGCTTGCACTGCACTCTGCCACAGCAGGATACCTAAGGGTTAATAACAAAAACAGCCCTGCTATTGACACTGAGTTATAGGGCTATATTTGTTCTATGGGAACCTTTCCATTTTATGTCATCCTACAAATTGGAAATATAGAAGTGTAACACATTGAAGCTGAAAGCCAATAGTGAGCACTGAGAAAGGACAGTAACTAGTGCATGTGGTGACAACATTTGTAACCAACATTTATTTTGGTTTCCCAGTGTATCACCTATTCAATAAAAGGATGTAGCAGGGTTTCTGCAGAGTTTGAACTATAGATGGTGTTTGCAGCACCAGATTGATAAATCCAGGCAGGACTAATGATATACATATAATTCAGTCATTGTATTTTTTGAATGTGATGTCAGTTGAAAGGATGTGTATGAAGATACATACAGGTATACACATAAGGTAGACTGCATACAGTATAAGACTAGAGCGGTATTAGTAGGTATAGGAGTTACCATTAAGGTAACATATAGAAATATACATGTAATTTACGGCAGACATATGAAATACGTTTAAGAGTAATGTGCCCACAATGCCTTTTGAATAACAGCTTTTTCAGAGATAAATGAAGTAGTTATTTATATTGGTATGTTGTTTTATGTAATGACATGTAATGTTATGTTATGTACTATGATACATACTATGTTAATGATCCTATGTATTTTCTATAAATATAGCAGGTGATGTAATGTTATGTTCATGGTATGGAATGTACATAATACTTATCCTACAGCTTCAAAAACACAAGGATTTACAACTGTACCATATGTTGTGGTGACTTATTATTATGGTGCTAAAATGTAGGTAAACCTAACCTCCTGTAATTAAGAGAATAAGAATAATGGTGCATACACACGGTCAGATTTTTCCTTCAGATATGAACGATAACGATTTAAAAATCGTTCAGTCGTTCATATCTGAAGGAAAATCGTTCATATCTGACATGCCTGAACGATGGACGATCAACGATGCGCGTTCCCGATGGTCAGATAACGATTTCTGACATCTGATGTGTTTGCAGTCAGACTTGGACGATTCCATTCATTTTAATGCAGTCAAAAATCGTTCAATCGTTCAAATTGTTCAAATCGTTCAAAACTTTGGTAAAATCGTTCAAATCGTTTAATCGTTCAACCGTTCATCTGACAAATCTGACAAGTCTGACAAATCTGACCGTGTGTATGCTCCATTACACGAGTATATAAACCAATCCCCATGTTCGGTTTTCCAAAGTAGGCCCACACTGTATACTTATATATGGGTGGAGGAATGTTAACATTATATGTACCACTTAGTGAATAGATGGGGGAGCACATTAGACCACCTAGTGAAATGGGAGTTAGAAACCTGGTGTCCCCTATAGAGGTAAAAGGGGGGATTACAAATAAATAATACAATTTTACCCCAAAATTCCTAATCTCACCACATTTGCACATATTGAGATAAAAATTGTCATCAAAGTATTTACATTTTGGGCCATTTCATCAATAATGGATTTTTTTCCCTTGTCAGTCACCACAATCCTGAGGTCAGAGAACACTGTTGTCCTTGTTAAACATACAATAACTACCTTCCCCATGAGAGCTATCACAGAAGATGCCTATAATTGCCAATGATACCCAGTGACCGCCTCTTCTGGTGGTAACCATGGATAAGTAGAAACAAGCCCTAATTTTAGTCTTCCACTCTGCACTTAGTTATCCTCTAACAGTAATAACTGTTATGATTGATATTCAACTTTCATAAAATAGCACTTGTAAGAGAATTGCAAAGCTGCACATGCCTTTGGGAAGAGATTTAAAAATATTAGGTGCCTTTAAAAAAATGTAGCTCATACCATCCTAGGCTATGACACCAGCAAAAATCTTTTTATATACAGCACTCTAAGATGGAATCCAGACTAATGACATTTATATTACACAGTGTGTCAAGTCGGCCTTCATATGGGAACATTTTTCAGAGAGGAGAATAGACAGATTAACACATCCCTTCTGCCTTTACTGTAGATGTATGTATTACAGTACCTCTGCAGCTGCACAATAAGCTATATTCCCATAAATTAATCAATGCATATTTAAATTATATTAGAATAAGACACCTCAGATACTGAAAGAGACATTCCATGCTATTATAATAAAAGTGGCTGGTTTCACTCAGTAAAGCACATACAGTATATTTCGTGATAGCACTAGGATTAATAACACTATCATTCTGGGCCTGGGCCACTAGATGAGGTAAACTACCATCTACTGCTACCATCAGTGGCGTAAATTCATCCCAGATGCCCGGAGGCAAGTTATAATTTGGTGCCCCCCCCGTCACAGCCACTGACACTGTAATGTAGCAATTTGCATGCAGACAGGCTATAGATCAGGGGTGGGGAACCTTTTTTCTGCCAAGGGCCTTTTTGATATCTATAACATTATTCGCGGGCCCGATCAAGGCTATGCCCCCTCCATGCGATATCACAGGGGGTGGGGCCACAATCGCCAGTGATTACAGCAATACGCGGAGCATCCTGAGGATGCTTCGGGGAGCTGTAAGGGCAGTGTTGCGACTGCCTGAAGCGTCCTAAGAATGCTCCAGGTGGCACTGCTGCATAGATTCTGGCTGCAGGATGACATTCTAGGCACAGTGCTAGCCAGATGAGGATAGCAGAAAAAAGCTTCAAGGGCCAGACCAAATGTTTCCATGGTCCTTATACGGCCCCGGGCCTGAGGTTCCCCATCCCTGCTATAGATAGATGAAGGCAGCAGCTGATGGTCTGACATGGAGCTCTCCACTAGTGTATGGTGGCTTCTCAGGTGCCGGGAAGGGGTGCCATGTATTGGGCGGACGTAACTTCACACTCTGGGTACATAGTTACAGCCCGAAATGGAGAAGGTGCCCCTTCAGAGCTGGAGCCCTGCGGTAAGTGCCTTCATTGTCTCCCATAGTTCTGCCCCTGGCTACCATTGGTTTTCCGGAATGCGTCTCACAGCTGATTTCTGCTCGCAGCCTGTGGAGCTTCGAGCAGTAATCAGCCTAATGTAATTGCACTTGTGAGTGCGGAATCTAGTTGAAAAATGTCTTTACTGATATCTTTCCTTAGCACAATAGTCTTAAAAGTCTTTGGCCTCAGCCTACTTTTTTCGATTACATGGAAATGAAAGTGCTGTGTTTTGGAGGCGATAAATATCAGATATGGTTTGGAACAGGGGCAGTTTAAGAGAGGAGGGGGCCCGTATGCAGCCTCCTTGTGGGCCCCCTCCTCCTCGGCAGCACTGCAGAACCTGGCTTTGTGACAGATCTAGTGCGCATGCGCAAATCACCAGGAAAATGGCCGCTGCACCATTTTCCCGGTGATTTCAGTCTGTAGTACTGGCTGACGGTGGACTCCAGAGGGGTAAGTACAATAACTATAAGCAGGGTGTGCGATGTGGGCCTACCCTGGTCCTAGGGGCCCGTGTGCACCACACACCTTGCACCCATTATAGATATGCCAGGGTTTGGGAATATATAATTAGGACACCCTTGGTAGTAGCTACATACACCTTTCCACACAAGTGAGTTTGCACATGAATCTTTAAAGTTGGTGAATGAATTTAATTTGCTGGTTCTGTAATAGGGGCCAGACAGAGCCCCAAGAAAACAGCAGCATGTATCTATCCCATTGACTTGAGATAGTGGAAGGTGCACGTTCATCTATATACCACTAGCAAATCACACAGAATTAAGTGCTTGTGCAGATCCTTTCCTATATTAAATATTCTGTGAAGCCAAAGAGAGGTTTCAGGGACAATGTCTGGTTGTGACAGAGATCAACACCATTAGACTTGTAGCTTAAGTTTTACAAACTTGTTGCAGAAAATAATTTCTGCTAACATAGGAAAATTTATTGGTTGCATTGCTTTGGGGACTTATCCTGTCATCAGGAAATCATACAATGCCCCTTTTACATAATGTTGATTACCTCTATTTAACATGACTGGAGACCGTCTTCTCTGTTGCTCTGGGAGATCTTGCCTCCTCTTTGCAGTGTTTTACATGCATAAGCTGAGTTGCAAACGGTGGCACGGTTGTTAAAACAAAATGTCACTGCTGCCCAAAGATTCCCTCACACAGTAAGGAATGTCTTTGTACATAGTAAATGTATAGACCACTTGGGTTCGGCTGTCAAAATACAAGCAGATTAACCCAGAGACAAGTTGTATAAACTGCTAATGCGTAGGGCCCAAAGGAATAAAGGACAGATTATGAAGTTTTAAACACTGACTATCTCTTCCGTATAGATCTATGTTTCATGTGTGTTTTTTTTTTTTTTTTTTTACTTATTTAGCATCATTGTACAGGTACAATAAAAAGTTGGCTAATTTAGTTATTTCATGGCAGCATTTCATAATATTAAATGTGGCACAATTACATTGTTTTGTACAAAGTGGTATATAGACATGTCAGACTTTTCAGGGCATATTGGGTGCTTTCGGAAGAAAATGTACTTACATGTATAACGTACAATGAGTTTACATGAGACTGCTGAGCTGGCACACATTCAATGTACAGGAGACTCAACACATGTTGTGTATCTTATGTAACAATGCAACATTTGTTTCATACCTGCCCCATGTATATATTACATTCCTTGTAAGACTTTGGTCTTTAAAAGCAGGTAAACACGTTGGTGAGAGAATCTTTGTACTAGCTTTGTTGAAAAAAGGGTGGGTTTTATTATTTGTTATGATTGGTGTGTGCCATATTTAGTATAGAATTTTCTCACTTATTTTAGCATCAAGTGGAGAAATGCAATAGGCAGCAATTTGCTCACTTCGCTGTTTTCTGACAACTTTTTGGCGCGTTGCAAACTGTCAAATGTATTGAAAGCAAAATCAACGGAAAGCAACGATGATCGAACACGGGGCCTGATTCAGCTTTGGAAACAGAGAGAGATATCTCACTTAACTGATTATCTTGGTGAAACCATGCTGCACTGCAGGTGGGGCAGATTTAAAATGTGCAGAGAGAGGTAGATTTGGGAGGGAGATGTAAAACTGACATGTAAATTGTAGAGTAATAATAAAGCTGTGCAGTATTCGTAGGCTACATTCAAAAGCAGCCAGAATTTACCCCACATGCAAAAAAATTTATGTATTTACACCCCTTGCATTGCAACATGGTTTGTCCTGGTTCACAGTTAAGTGCTATTTCTAACTCTGGGCCTGATTCACAGCCGCTCGTAAGTGGCCGCTCGTTCGCTCCGAGCGATGTTCGCACAACTGCGCATGCCTATGGGTTGTAATACGCATGCGCGAACCAGTCATTGCGGTCGGAAATTGTGTGCTCGCAAAATAGCGAATGCCTGCTATTTTGAGTGACAGGATGAGGCGTTTGTGGGTGGTAACAGGGGAAGGTGCTTGAAAACGGGGAATGGAGATCCAAACGCAGGCGTGCCTAACGGTCAAAACGGGCGTTTTAAGGGTGTGCATAATTAACAAAGCAGCGTCATCGACCACGTCACTTGGTTGTCTTTTAGCCTGAACTGCTCGCATGATTGCGGTAGGAAAATCCACCACAAGCACTGCGAGCAGTTCATACACCTTTCAATGTACTCGATTAATCTAATAAATTGCGGAGATGACGTAGGATGCGAGCGGGGCGTTTTTAAAAAAATAGCGAGCGCATGTTTCGTTCGCTCGTTCAGACATAGAGGTGTCAACAGACCGCAAAGAGCGAGCGCTCTATTTAAATATCCGGCCACTTTTTCTGAACGAGCGAGCGCAAGTAGCGTCTGGCTCTGAATCAGGCCCTCTATTCCCAAAGCTGAATCAGGCCCACGGTTTGCTACAACTCCATCCCAATTTCTTTTGGTGTTCAGAATGAAAATCATCGGATGTAATAAGATGCTACAGTAAATTGCTAAACAATATCATCATCATCATCAAAGTTATTTATAATAGACCACAGATTATGTAGCTCTGTGCAGAGTATTACAGAAAAGACAGAAAGCAGAACAAAATAAAGAGTATTTGGAAGCAAGTAATGACCAAATTGCAATGCATACAGACAAGATCCACATAATGAAATACATCGAAATTACTGATAAGCAAAATAAATATGAATTGATGCAATTTCTACCTAATCACATAGCAGATAGACAACTTTAGCATAGGACATACAACACAGGCTTGAAAGATATGAACCATCTTGACTAATCCACATGACAAACAGCAGAATGAGGCCAAACCAACAGCCAAGGCATGATTCTTATAGTGACCTAGATGGTGTGGAGGGCCAAGATAGTGCAGGGGCCTATAAATTGTAAGAATCGAAGTGGTGCATTATCCTGGAATCTTCGTGTAGGGGACAAGTTGGTGAGCGGGTGCTGTAAGCCTTGATAATGTGATTTAGAGTGTCAGGCCCTTCCTCCGTGTCATTATGCAGCAGTGGGCAGGGCCTGATGTGGGAAGCTGTGATGATATAGCTTGCACCATCATCACACCTCAAACACTTGCACTTTGGACCTCACCTCTAAAGTCTCCTGGATTGGAGGTCCAAAATGTATTTCAGTTTGTGTTTAATGCATCCAGAAGAGTTGCCTTGCTATGTTTATCTAAAGCTGTATTTATGCCATCATATGGTTCACTGTATATCAGTTCAATAACTTATCAAAATATTTAGGACGAGATGTACTGTACTAAGCATTGCATCCGTGATGCGGTACATCTCACATCTTATCGGCTACATACTGGGGTTAATTATCCCGTTATGTACTAAGAAATGCCATTAAAATTGCAAAGGACAGCTCTCCTGATGTGTTTAAGACCCTGACAGTTCCTCTAGCGTTCTTCTGCGCATGCGCATAAGGATGCGTACCATGGGAGGAGCTAGGAGGGATCTCATTGGATCCCTCTCAGTGAGCGTCCCGATAAGAAGCCCATAGGCTTCTATTGGGTATCTGAAGATGGCGTTACCCACTGTGACAAAGCTTAGTGCGTATGGGAAATGCAGTAAAACCCCTGAAAACTGCATTGTCGGGGGGGTTACTGCATTTTTCAGTTTAGTACATCCCACCCTTGTTGAGATTCTTTTATTGGACCTGAAATTAATATAAATCATCTCCTTTTAGGTAACAGAAAACAAAGGACTCGCAGTTTATATTTATATTTATAGGGCAGCACAGACGGTGTAACGGTGTACTGTTACTGCCTCACAGCACTGAGGTCGTGGGTTCAATTCCTACCATGGCACCCTAACTGTGCGGAGTTTGTATATTCTCCCTGTGCTTGCGTGGGTTTCCTCCGGGTACTCCGGTTTCCTCCCACACTCCAAAAATATACTGGTAGGTTAATTGGCTCCCAGCAAATATTAACCCTAGTGTGTAAGTGTGTGAGCATGTGTTAGGGAATATAGATTAGATTGTAAGCTCCACTGGGGCAGGGACTGATGTGAATGGCCAAATATTCTCTGTAAAGCGCTGCGGAATGTGTGTGCGCTATATAAATAACTGGTAATAAATATATATTCTCTTTGCATTTGTGTAAATATTAATGGATGACAATATACAAATATTTTTGGTACATTACGTTACTACTGTACTTTATATGATGCTGCGGCCAGCTCTAACTAATTAGTACAGTTCCATTATTTGCTTTGCTTTCCCACAATTCTTCCTCCTAGGTTTCTCTAAAAATCTAATTATGGTACGATGATCCGCTTACAATGCAATATCTCAGAACATGATATAGCTGCTAGAAATATGAGTGAGAGTAAGGTTAGTTTTTGGTATCATATGGCTTGTTACCAGCGTTCTTATAATTATTGAGATCAGACACAAGCCCCGGAATTTGCACAAAAGTATAATATAAAACTATTGCTCTATCCCTAACATTTACACAAATAACTACAGCACATTGTTGATATAAGCGTCCCTTGAAAGTGATTTGTACATTTGTTAAAAAAAATTGTTTTGGTGGCTAACTAAATTGGAATTGCTTAAAAAAAGTTGTCTTGTTTATGAACAATGTGTTTAACTACTATGCTCCTTCTTAATGTCTCCTTAGGCAAAGTGTGTCAATTTCCCGTCCCTATTCCTGGCATTCAACCAAATTACTGGAGAATCAAGCCAATCCCAGCATGATGCAAATATCCCAGGGGACGTTAGGATCTCCATGGCACCAGGCTTATCATTCAAGGTGAGAAACAATATGTATATTAGGTGCTAGAAGAATAAGGCGAGGAGCTTCTGTCTCACCATTATTCAGTATAGGAACAAATATCACCAAAGAGAAATACAATGTATATTTTAATAATGAATATTATTAAATGTTCATGTTTATTGAATATTTAAAGAAATCTTATTTCATATGGATATACACTTTAGCCCTTTCCTCTACCTGTCATAGGCTGAAAAAGGACTATGGTTAGTGAATTTTGTGGGTGTTCTTACACCTACAGAGCTAGCTCCTGTGCTTCATAGTGACTTCCCCTATGTCTTATTATAATACACATATTTAGCACAAAATTCTGAATATGTTTTCATTTGAAATATGATGTAAGCATGCCGGCCAATCGCATTTGTTCTTTTCAGAGAGACCGAAAACATAGAATGAAGAAGTATAGGTGCATTTAAGGCTCCATATAAAACTGTCAAAAGTAAAACTTTAAAATGAAATTCATGCGAGTTATATTGCTTTATTTAGTATAATGAAATACAAGGATATAAAAATGGTGCTAGGCAATCAGTGATCAGATCGGACTTCCTGACATATGGTTCTAGTGGTCACTTTAGCCTATAGTGAACTCTAATTGGCTGAGGCTCAGGAAGTATAACCTAAACTGAGTATCTAATTTAAGAAAGTCTAACATATTACACACAACTATCTCATGCAGTACCAGATGTTTTCTGTGAATGTTTGTGTAACAAAATCACGGTGTAGTCACCCCAAATCTTCCGAATCTACTGTGCAAATGTCTCCACTTACAAGAGTTCTTATGATGTTGCATTACTGCACAGAGCTGTATTATGGTGGGGGTCGCAGGGGGCAAGTTACCTCGGCCCCCAATCCTTTAATCAGATGCAGTGCAACGTGGGACTGCAATGGCAGCTTTATAACAGGAGGAAGGTGGAGTCCAAGCAGGGGGTGGTGCTACACGGCACTGTATAATTAGTGTCACCAGCAGCATGGGAGAGAGGAGGGGAGGAGACAGCAGCCTGTATGGTAAGAATGACTCAAGGATTGGGCACTCTCTGTATTTATGTGTAAATATATACAGTCAGGTGCATAAATATTGGGACATTGACAGAATTTTCATATTTTGGCCTCTATTCACCACCACAATGGCTTTGAAATGAAACAAACAAGATGTGCTTTAACTGCAGACTTTCAGATTTAATTTGAGGGTAATTACATCCAAATCAGGTGAACGGTGTAGGAATTACATGGTCTCCAGAAGCTGCCCTTATGCTTGAAATTTAGAGGTGGAGCTGGGCTATTCGGGGGTACATGTCCCTGCCTCACAGGAGATATCAGTGGCTTAATTCAAGCAGAGACTTCAAAGTCAGTCACATGAGAGACCTCCGGAATGAAGATTGCTACGGCTGCTGCCTGGGCTGTCGTGGAGTGTGGAGGAGGGACAGATTGGAAGTGGAGTTAAGACCCTGCAGGTAGGGAAGACACAGAGGGGAGGATTTGAAAAGATCCCTCTGCTGCATAAGCTGCTTTGTAAACCGCAGCTTGTGAAGACATTCGAGAGCTGTACACCAACTCAGGATAGCATACAGTAACACTCACAAGTTTCGAAAAAAATGCTTTTTTAGAACTTGATGAATGACATAGTTTCCACTTCCCCATACTAAAGCATAGGGAATTTGGAAATTATCGGGGGAGAATTGTAACCAGGAGATATCATTGATATCTCCAGCGTTACACAATTAGTGAATGGCACTTAAACTTAATTTTTGCAAAAGTAGGTGAAAATGAAACTAAGGGATGAAGAATAGACCGCTTAATGTCTATATTTTCAATAACATATTTTATGTATAAATGGCTATATACTGGTGTCAGTTAATTTGAAATGGGTAATTGTTTCATATTGAAAGTAAGCAGGTAATGTGAGATCAGGTTACGAAATATAGGCCCTGATTCAGAGCCGCTCGCTGCTGGCGGGTGCTCGCTCTGAATGTGGGCGTTTTTTTTTTTTTACTTCGGCCGCTGGCAAAGCTGTGGGAGATTATCGCGACCATCAGGCTTGCGACGAGACCCTGGGGTAGGGTCTAGCTGCCGCAAGCCTGAGTGAACTTCCTGCACTCCTACAAACCCCAGGCGTTCCTAAGGGAACCCCCCCTATCCACCCACAAAACGTTTGCGAGCGGCTCTGAATCTGACTCATAGTCTGTATGCAGCAAAAAATTATACATAGGGATTTTAGTGTAGAGAATGTTGTGCTGCGCCAATGTGTATGCATTTCAAAACAACCATATAATGTATTTGGAACAGATCTATATAATTAAGCGTAATAATTATGAGGTTATAATGTTGCATTTGTTTTTCATTAAAAACATTACCATCCACTAACATAGTTGTCTTCCTTCTTTAGCAATACAGTATGCAGATTACATTGATTATATTGGCAAGCCAGTCCCAACAGCATTAATCAATACATGCAAATCAGATCAAAAAGGCGACTTTGAAACAATGACTGGTTTCTCTTTATTGAAGACTATGGATAGAAGGACATTAATATAGAAATAATTTTTATTTAATTGACAGTTACAGTTCTTTAGTCTATAAAAGAGCAATGTAGAACCCCTTTTGTATACTAAATGTGCTTATAGCAAAGATTTATTGCATTCAGATAGTGGAAGGAGACTAGTAATCAGCCCTTCCTCTCAGCACACAGAGGGTTAGGCACTAGAGGGGGAGGGTTAGGTTTAGACTGCGGGGGGGAGGGTTAGGTTTAGGCTGCGTGGAGGGAGGATCAGGTTTAGGGCTAGGATTAGAATACTTACCGACAGGTAACCCTGTCGGGATGTCGGAATCGGGATTCTGACCACCGGCATCCCGTACCCAACCTGGGTAAATACTGGCTGCTTTTGCATGTAGCCCACAAATGCTGGACAGCTTCATTTTTTCAATGCAATTTAGAATTCAGTGTAGACGTACCCTTCCCAAATCTAAATCTCTCTGCACATTTTATATCTGTCGAACCTGCAGTGCTGCATGGTTTACCAAGGTGCACATTTACTTGCTCTTTCTTACTTCTTTATTCCCAGATCTGAATCAGGCCCTCTTGATTGTTTTCAGAGTTTTCTGAATACTAATAATGAATAGGCCCGTTACAAAAAACATGCGTAAACTTGCGTTTCTGCATGTGTAACAGGCCTATTAGTGATGATGAATAGGCCTCTAGTATTCTGAACCAATCGTTCGTCAGGTCCTGAGGAATCCAAGTTTGTAAAAAAACATGATCTGCATGGTTACCTGAAGCATAATTACAAGTGGGAATTTCACCCACTCCTTTATGTATGTGTCTAGCATGCAAGGTGTTGCATTCTGCAGATTAATGAGAAAATACTGGTTACATTTCCAGAGAGGTCTATCCAGCATGGTTCAGGAACAGTTTTCTGACTCTATCTCATTCTATCCTCACTATGGGTTTCATTCAGACCCGCTCCCGAGCGCAGGACGCTCTCGCAAGCGGGTCGATGGTACCCAAATGCGCTTGCGCACAGCGGAGGGAGCTCCGTCGTGTGCATGCGCGAGACCCGGATAGCGACAACCAAGTTGTCGCTCCGGGTCTCGCACCAAAGGAGGCGTGCTGTCGATGGTGATTGACAGCACGCCCCCTTTGGTGGGCGTGCCGGAGGCGTGGCTGCCAGACGGAGGCGTTCCCATGGGAACGCCTACCGTCTGGGTCCGGCCCCACTGACATCACTAGTGATGTCAGTGGGAGTGATTTTGGCTCTGATAGAGCCAAAATCACTACAGGGCTTGCGGCAGCAAGACCCTACCGCAGGGTCTCGTCGCAAGCACGATGGTCGCGATGGTCTTGACCATCGCGACCATCATCATGGACGCTCACATAAGCTGTGGGTGGTAACCCACAGCTATGCGAGCGTCCAAAAGGCCGCTCCATATTTAAATAGGATGGCCCTGATTCAGAGCGAGCGCTCTGGTCAGTGCGTCCGGCTCTGAATCAGGCCCTATGCTCCCTTTCCTTTTTCTACTCTACTAAATCAATAGGCACTATGACACGGGACGTAATTTCATACCAGGAGCCCAGAGGCAAGATAGTTGTTGGTGCCACCCCCTCTCCGTTCTTATTTACTACTAACACCCCAGTCTCAGCAGCAATCACACACACTCCAGGCACATACTCTTACCCCCCTCCACATTAATTTCCAACACCCCAGCAGCACCCAGACACACACTCTCACCCCTCCCCATTCACATCTAACACCCCAGCAGCACACACTCTCACCCCTCTCCACATTCACTTTCAACTACCCAGCAGCACCCAGACGCACACTTTCACCCCCCTCCCCATTCACTTTTAACACCCCAGCAGCACCCAAACACACACTCTCACCCCCTCCCTATTCACTTCCAACACCTCAGCAGCAACCAGACATGCACTCTCCTCCCCTGCATTTACTGCCAACACCCAAGCAGCACCTAGACATGCACTCTCCTCCCCCTGCATTTACTGCATACACTTCAGCAGCTCTCAGACACACACCCTCCCCCCTGCTTTCACTATCAACACCCTAGCAGCACCCAACCACAGGCTCTACACCCCCTGCCCATTCACTGCCAACACAGTAGCAGCACCCAGACACACCGACTTCTCCCTTCATTGACTACTAACACCCTTGTAGCAACTAAACACTCTTTCCCTTGCTTTCACTGCCAACACCCCAGTAGAACCCACACACTCTCCTCCCCTCTGAATTCACTGCCAACACCCCTGCAGCACCCAGACACACACTCCTCCCTGAAGTAACTACCAATACCCTAGCACACACAAACTACCTGTTGCTGTTTAGGGTTCTTTCATTCTTGCTATTTGCTGCTCCCACAGCAACAGCAGAGGAAGCAGGTTGCAAATGTGTAAGGGAGAAGAATTAACAAAGGAAGGACCGGTCATGCAGTTAAGACACTGCCCCACCCCTTTTCTGTGTATTGGTGAGGTTTCTTTGCTGGCGATCCGTAGAGGAAGGACTGCAGCACATGCCCTCTGGGCTCCCTGCTTATTGCTGCTCTAGGGCTCATAAAGCAGAACCTGGAACAATGGGAGATGTCAGTGTGCCCCCTTCAGGGCTGGCGTCCGAAGTTTACCACCTTCCATTATCTCCTGTATTTACGCCCCTGCTATGACACCTACGGTGGCAAAACGTGATGGCTCACTAACCATTACATATCGCATCAGCGCAGAGATCATCGGAGGGGTGTATTTTCATACCACCTCTCCAGGGACTCTTTTTTTTCCCATACATTGTAGTGCTAAGACATCCCGCATCACTGAGCTTAGAGGTGTTGCAGGATGTCTGTTAGCGCTGAGATAATCTGACATTGATACATTGACCTCGGGCATTGGAATCAAGTGTCATGTTTATCACATTGTATTGACACACTGGATCAGTATAAAAGCCCCATATGTATGGTTAAATTGTAATTCCTTTATATTCCTTTACATGCACAGGTCTCAAGGTGTCAGGGAGACAAATGTAACATCAAGTATTGGATCTCAAGTAAAAAGGGGCAACCTAATTTAGATGCCCTTTATATGGGAAGATCTTTGTTATCACCCAGTGCAGAGTATTTAGGAATATAGCTTGAAAATGAAATCAGTATAGCCGTAGGAGAGACAAAAGCAGGGTAGTACAATGAAAATAGAAATGATACAAAAATGTTAGTGTACGATTGAGTGAGAAAGCACTACTCAGAAGACACAGCAAAGAATGAGCCATGCCAGAGATATTACATCATTTTGAATCCTCCAAGGGTGAGGAGTTCAGCCTGGGATTTCCAAACCTCTCTTACTGCTCATGAATTCACAGCACATGCTGTTTTGGAGGCAGAGAAAACTGCTTTGGATTCCAGTTGTAGTCAGTACCAGCATTTATGCAGGGATGCTCAGAATTTCTTTGGCTACATGCATTCAAGACTTCACTAAGAACACACAGGGACTGCTTTCTTTCATCAGATGAAGGCCAATCATTTCTTCTTTCCTTTTGCTTATACTGTATCAGCTGCTGTGATTTTGTGATGCTTCTGCATCTTCTGCATTTCTACAGCATACAGTTTGTAGTATTAAGTTTACTTGCCAACATGTGCTCTGCAGAAAAGTAAAGATGAGATCTGAAAAGGACAGTTTGTTGCTTCAAGAGCAGAGAGTAAGTGTGCGAAATGAATGTGACATTTGTGGTATCAATAAGAGCAAACTTTATTTGTGGTTCTCATTCTCTGAGGTCTAAGCAAAGGTTTACCCATTGTGTTCCTGTGCAGGGTCTGTTTTGTTATTAATATAACATAAATATGTGTTGTCTTGGACATTGTGTGTTATATGCCTTTTAACAAAAATGTTGCTGGCCACATATCACAAATCTATCAATGACTTTTGTTGTTCTAGACAAAATTTACCTGGAATAAATGCACAAACTTATTGGCCCCTTGCAATATGGTATGATCCCTGAATTAATTTATATAAATTTAGCCTTCTACAAAAGTGGGCAAATTGGACACAGATCCAAGAACTGGTCGATTAAGTCAAATAACTGGGTCACCACATATTGAGACCATTGACATCTCTTATGCCATACTTTTTGTTCCTGTTTTACAGGATATATCCCATTACCAACAGGGGGAAGCTTGAGTCTCATTTGTACAGATTTAGTGATGCTAGTGTCCTATGCAGTGCGACCAGAATAGAATAGAATTGTCTACACTTTATTTGCATACTTTACTGTTTAATAGAACATCCTTGGAATTTCAGGCTAACACTAAATGATGCATTGCCCCATGGTTAATTTCTAAGCATTTCTATTGGGGTTTAGTGGTCCTTTAAGGAATGAAGCGATGTGATGCTTACAGAGGATGGTTTCAAACCATTGGTATGTAATAACTGAACTTAAAAATGGAATGATTTTTTTTTTACATTTAATTAGCTTTGAACAATAACTATTATTTCATGTAGCTTTGAAAAGTAACTCGAAAACAAGTCATCATTTCTTATGTTAAAATTAGAGATGTGCACGGAACCCCGTATTTTGCTTTTGCCAAAACCAACATCATAGGTTTTGGTTTGGATTCGGTTTTGGTTTTCCTTAAAATTTTATAAAAACAACTAAAATCATTTAACTTGGACTTGTTTTTGTTCCTATACTATTATCATCAATAACTTTAATTTCCCGTCAATGTTGACCACCTCATAACTCCTGAAATCACGAGGAAGAGACTTAAATGCAATCCAATATATGCGAGATCCGTTTTTTAAATCAGAGTTCCGAATTGCAAGAAGACCCTAGTCAGAACTTGGTTCTACTCTGAACCCCAAAGTGATTCCAACTGGGAATTGGTTGTACTCGGAACCCCAAAGTGATTCCAGTCTGGGGACTTGGGTCAACTCGGAACCCCTAAGTTCGGGTGTGTTCGCTTTTCTCAAAAACCCAAAAAGCTCATCTTTAATTAAAATATTTTAATAAATCTTTGCACATTCACTTCTCAGATCTGTTCATTATTATTGCACCATTGTAAGAAATATAACCATAGTTACTTCTCCTTAAGTCTATCAGGAAGTTGAGGATTTGCCAGTACTCTGTAAACTTTGCCTGTAAAAAGTGTAATAGTAGTATTAGCTGATTTATAGTTTTGGCTCTGGATGATAGATTGATAAATCAGAATGTTGTGTAGCTTTCGTATTTTATTAAACTATTAAGAGTAAGTTGTACTTCATGATTATGGGGAAACTATTAGGAAGGAAATTCATGTTTCTTTTATATATAGATTAATGGCCTACAATCAATAATGTTATAAGATGATGCCAAGTTAATGTTGTTCTTTATGATTTGATTTGAATTTGCAGTTGGAGGTCTACTGTGTTTCTGTAAGAGCTACTGTACATATTCAGATTTCGCCTGCCAGTTTAGCACTTGGCCATCATATTAACAGGCAGTTAGAATATGCATGGGCCCCAAAAGTATAACCTTAATATTTGAAAATCCAGACCAATTGCGTTACAAATATTCTGAGTTAAAAAATGCCACTAAAACCTACATCAGCCTTTTTTTGCAGTCAGGTGATCTCAGGGTACAATGGGCTCCTCCCTTAAGATCAGCTTCATCAAACAGTCTCACAAATTTTTCACTTAATGCATGAAGTGGGAAGTGAATTTGGTAAGGGTAAAAACATTGAAGATCATGAGAGAGATTTTGGGTAGTTTTCAACAATCAATTATGTTCATATTAATATAAAAACATATGCTGGGACAGTCTCTGCAATAAAGAACAGTGTCGGTGAGGAGTTTATTTAGATTTTTGCACATGCCAAAGATGGCAAAAGCTGCATAATGCCTTTCTTTCAGTTATGCACTTGCACCAATTCACACATGCACATATAAAATGTCACCTATGGTAACATCCGACCATGAGGAGGAGCCAAGGCAATGCTGTCTTGTGCAAGAAAGTAC
Organism: Taudactylus pleione; assembly: GCA_031769625.1. Taxonomy (NCBI): domain Eukaryota; kingdom Metazoa; phylum Chordata; class Amphibia; order Anura; family Myobatrachidae; genus Taudactylus; species Taudactylus pleione. The sequence goes on from JAUIMM010000738.1 coordinate 580,161, forward strand.
GATGAGAACGTCTCTTCCCTACGTATATTCACTTTAGCAGGCACAAAAAGACGCATAATGCCATCAAGAGATAGTGTTATGTTTGTTTCATTTATACGTCTAAATACCAGAGCCGTAACTAGACGTTTTGGTGCCCTGTGCCAGAGAGAGCATTGAGCCTTCCCCCCCTCCCCATTTTTTAAATAGGGAGATAAGATATTGCCCTGAAAAAGGGCATGGCTTCATGGGGAAGGTGCAGGGAAGAGATAGGGGAGACCAGGAGATGCTGGGGATAATAGGAAGCTACAAGTGAGAATGATAATAAAAAGAAAAATTGACGGGCCCAAACAGCGCCCCCTGCCCTGCGGTGCCCTGTGCCATGGCACTGGTCGCACTACCCTAGTTACGGCCCTGCTGAATACCATGTCAGAACAGATGCTACTTATAAATACCATGAAATAACTAGACGGACAAGCGAAAAGGCAGAGAAATCGCTGATTTCTGTGCACTTTTCAAATTCAGATGTGTCCCCATATCGGTGCAGTCACGCCAAACAGCCTTTCCTGGCACGCCCGGTCCTGTCTGACTCAGCTCTCGCATCTTTTTGACCAGAAAATGCGTCTTAAGCTGGCCATACATGGTTCGATATAGTAGCCGATCCGACGGATTGGCACGATATAACTGCTATATCGTACCGTGTATGGGCATGATATCGTCCCGTGCGCGCTCCTGTGGGGTCGTACATCGCATCTTCAGATCGTATGGAAGATTCACTCGATCTGGAGATGCGATGTACGACCCCATCTTGCGCTAGGCGGGTGAGGGAGGGGTGTGCCGGCATATCGGGCAGTCGGCCACCACTTCGCTCTGTATTTCGGGCATCGGATTGGACGTCGTGATACATGATGCATATCGCACCGTGTATGGGCCGCTTAAGTCGCACAAACAGATGATATATAAGTGCCACACAAAGATATACAAGTGTCGAATTCGAATATCAGATTAATTAGTGAAGTCTCGAGAAGCCGAATCACATGGGACCTGGCAGGTCACTTTATATAAATATGGAGTACACAAATAAATAGCTTCTACAGCTAGAATGCTGGAGAAAAGCAATGTTTTGGTTTACTAAATATAGCACTTACTGTAATCCCCTCCAGCCTCAATTATCATTTTTTCTCCGCAGATCAATAAGGTTTTACTTTATGATATGTTTTCCTATGTTTACTGAAGTGGCATACTACAGAATCTCTAACACTGTTGGTAACACTCTACCAAAATGAGTGATGATGCAACCAATTACTTTTCAGCACAGTGAAAAGATAAAAAGCATTGAGCATTAGGGGAAAACCTGCTACAGTACACCATGTAGTGTCCTATATTCTAATAATAATGAATACTGGAAATGAAAATATAATATTTAAAAAAAAAAAAAAAACCAGATGACAACATAAATACTACATATAGAAACATTGTACATACAGTTTTACAGTGTCACTTTAAGGGATAATATTTTACACAAAACTTAGGTGTGTTTTGTCCCAGGTAGCAGCCAATTAATTATGATTGTCATTGATTTGTAAGCAGACCCAGTTCTCTGCAGTGCTGCACAGTGAGGAAAACAGGGATTCCATAAAACAGTTCTATACAGGTATTGAGGGGCTCAAGATTTGGCTTTCACATCTTATCACTTAGTATGTGAAGGTGCCTACACACTAGGCGATAATTCACATGATTTGCCCGATTTCGACACATCGGAATGACAAATTGTGTAAAATATGTCCAAATCGTGAGTGTCCACTCATGATCATGATGTCGATTCTGGTCGTACATCGCTTCTTCAGATTTTGCCTGCTGCAGGCAAGATCTGCCAATCTCGGACACAATGCACTGAAAAAAGTTGAGGATGCATGATAGATTGTTTGTCACATTGGACACTTTTGAACACCAAATCGTGTCCAGGACTGCCAGGGAGCTGCTGGGGTGAGTTCAAGAGAAATCGGACACGAGATCGCATCGTGACCACATCGCAGAGTGTGTAGGCACCTTGAGTCCATATGTTTAAAAAAATAATCAAGACATTCTATCAAGCCTGACCCCACATAGTTGCAGTTTATCCTGTTGGTATAATATAATATGAAGACAGCAGGGGCAGTTGTGCTGGAGTAACAGGAGTCATAATAATGTGTCTATGATTCTATAGTTCATATTTTTCCAATATTTCCAGATCACAGATACATTTGTAAAAGATTTATACGCCATCAGTCCACCTGTCATTGTGGTGGATATGACTAAACTTTTTTTTTTTTCAACTACATATGATTGTAACAGTCATCCCAAAAAGGCTGAATGTTTTTTATTCTTGCCTTTCCATCTTGTCTGTTTAGATTTCTCGTAGCAAACAAAATTTCTCTAGCGCTGCTAGTTTCCAGGAAGACTGCCAGGGAAAACGTTCAACTCCATAAAAAGAAAAGAAGTAAGACATACACATACGGTGTATTCTTTACTTTGTTTAAGTTTTTCATGTTCTCACTGTCTTCTTCTAGTTTTATAGTGTTTGTGATTAGTTTTGAGAAGTGTCGATAAACAAGTTGTTTATGAAATCTGAAAAGGTTCTGACTATCCCCTGTTATCTGTGGTATTCCAACAGAACTGTGTGATTAATAGTATAAGCACAGCAGCCACAAGCAATTACTTATAATATGCAGGAATGACAGCTGGCAGTGAACAGAACATGGCCCCAAATATGGTTCCTCTTCCGCTCCTCCCATAATCTAAACATTTCATCTGCAAGTTTATTTATAAGCTCCCTTGAACGTTTCTTGCAAACAGTAAGAATTTCCCTGTGTTCATTTTTCTTTCAGTTCATCTGCAAGTGATCTCTCCAGCTATGACCATGGGTGTTTAAGACGGAGCCTTGACCAGTACAGTTCAAGGGGGAGCATGGAAAGCCTGGACCATACGTCATCTGCATATAATCCTTGTCAGCTTTCACCTGCCAAGTCCACCAACTCCATAGATCAACTTGCTCATCTGCACAACAAAAGAGACTCTGCTTACAGTTCATTCTCCACTAACGCCAGTATACCAGAATACCACCCTACTACATTCTGCAAGGAGAGGTCCTACTCTATGGAAAGCATGTTTTCTCGGGGTAACTTGCAAGATGGAATAAAGCATGCAGATATCAGGTATATCAAGACAGTCTATGATGCTCAGCGTGGTGTCTCAGAAGAGTATGAGGTGAATTTATCAACTGTCAAAAACCATGGTAGACTTTCCAGTGGTTATGTTAGGAACAATAGAGGCCCTGTTGGAAGACTTGATCAGAACAGAGTTTTTTCTGAGAGTGATATAGCTGAAAAGGGGCCACCTATGCCACCTACTAGGAGTGACAGTTATGCAGTAACCAGACATCATGACAGACCAAGTTCCTGGTCTAGTTTGGACCAAAATAAGTCTCTTCGAACACATTCTAAAGGGCCAGGATCACATCCTAGCAGTGCCACTTGCAGTACAAATCAACAGCTGAAAGCAGTGTTTGGCGACGGACAGTTGCATACTGTGTTGGAGAAAAGTCCAGAATGTAGCCCACTAATGAAACCTAAGCAACTATTTTCACAAGTCCCACAGCCTGGACAACCTATGCTTCCTACAGGAATCTACCCTGTCCCATCTCCAGAGCCACATTTTGCTCATGCTCCTCAACCTCTTAAAATTAACAATGGAAGACTTTATCCAGCATTGGCCAAAGAGGGAGCTTATTGTCCCACTGCAACCACTAAAGGTAAAGGAGTTTTTTCTCCACAGACTAAAAGTATTCAGAATGTTCATAACAGTTCTATTGTATCATATCCAGTGGACCAATCCAATAAAGTTGAAGAAAAAAAGGATGATGGTCCTACACAATTTACTCACTACAAGCTTCACTTCTCTGCTGGTTCTGAAATTACCCCTGATGCAAAAGTAAATCACTGCTTAAGTAACAATAATCATCTGCAGCCAAAAAGTGAATCTAGAATAAAAACACGAAGAGTGGGTTCTAGTGATGAACAAGCTAATGGTAATGTACAAGAGTTCATCAATAATGGAAAAAGTAGGAGTCGGTCTGGGCCTGCTTTCCAGAATGAGCGGAGCCCAAACCATACCATGCCACTTTTAACCACTGTAGCGACAGGGAAGGAATCACACAGAAATAATAACAGCATTGAGACAAACAAAGATAAGGATCTGGGTTGCCAATACAATTCCATTTCTTCATCGAACAATAAAATTGATGACAGAGACTCTCCACTAGCTTTTGACCATAAAAACAAATTGAACAGCCCAAGCTTTACAAAACATATTGAAGACCTTGACAGCTCAGTGATGTCTTATCACCTACAATCTGATCAGCCTTCCTCACCTCCACATAAGAACTCTGTTGACTTTACCAGAAGAAGATTAAGTTCAGGCAGCAACCAAAGTGGCAATAATCTACTACATGGTAGGACAGATGTCAAACAAAGGTCTTCTTCAGTTTTAGAAAAAATCAGCAAGATTGAGCAACGAGAGCAGGAATGTCAGAAGTCTCAGGTCTCAAGTGGCAGCATATATGGTCAAAATTCAGGACAGTGCACAAGAGGAACAAACAACAGAGAGTCTGTAAATAGCATTGAAGAATTAAGGAACAAGTTTCATTCACAGGATCAAGTTCAAGTTGTTGAATGCAAACAACTTTCAGGTTCCCATGCTACTGAGAACATTATTGGTGTTCACCATATAAAAAGAGGGGACATTCAGAAAGCAGCAGTGGAAACTGAAGTAGGCATAGTACAGGAGATTAATGACAAGCAGCATGTTTTGCAAGCCTTGGCAGATGGTGATAAAGTAATAGCTGATTCTCAAACAATGCCAAATAAAGAAGACCAATGGCAGGGTGCTGCACAAGACACTCTAGGTTTTAGCAGGGCTTACAGAAACAGTATCAAAGATGCACAATCCAAAGTCCTAGAAGCAACATCTTATAGACGCAAAGATTTGGAATTTAGCCCACCACAATACAAGGCACAAGAGAAGAATGTAAAGAGACCTTCTTCAGCTGTTCTCCATTGCAAAACTCCCCCTGTATCCCCTCATGCTCCAAAAGAAAGACACAGTGTTACTCCCATGGACACCTTTGCTAAGAACCAGGAGCATCACAGTCAAGAGGGGCCAGGTGTGTCATACCAAGTACCTCGAATTGGGGCCAGGAGGCGTTTGACAACAGAGCAGAAAAAGCGATCATATTCAGAGCCAGAAAAGATGAATGAGGTTGGTGCATCAGACAATGAGTCAGCCTCTACAAGGATTCAAAAGAAAGTACAAAACAAGTGCTTCTTGGAGCAAACTGTGGCAGACAGGCGTAGAATGTTTGAGAGAGATGGCAAAGCTTGTTCTACTGTTAATCTGTCAAAACCAGAACTTAAGCAGCTTCAGCAGAACGCTCTTGCGGACTACATAGAACGCAAGACAGGTCGGAGGCCTTCCTCCCAGGAATATGGCTTATTAAAAGAAAGATCACAGAGCACCTACTTTTCAGGTAGCTTGATGGACAATCAGAGTGTCTCCTCTACGTCTAGCATAAATTCCCTACAGGAGCACAACATGTCATTCCCGAGTAGGGATCCAAGAGATAAACTATTTAAAACTAGATGTGTTTCATCCACACTTCCACCTGGTCTCACAGGCTTGTTTGACTTAGTCAGCTTAGAGCAGAAAAATGAACATCCAGAAAACCGTGGCCGCAGCAGCTCTTTTGTCCAGCAACGACTTCGACTAGATTGTAGATCGAAAACAGAATGCAAAAGCTCCCCAGCACACCAACAGAGAGAAACGGCTGCTTCCAAACTAACAGAATTGCTAGAGGTCTCAGCTGCATTACCTGGAGATTTGTGTGAAACATTTCAGCAGCCTGTTTCCCTGCATGTAAGATCAGGGTCCTCTCCTGCTGGTGAAAAGAAAAGCCAGGTACGTGGAAATGAATAGTACAAGTCAATAATTGGGGAATGGTACGTTTTGTCACTTTAAATATTTCTTTCCATAAGATTTCAGTTTATTTTGTATTTTTGTACTGAAAATGGGCAATGTCAGTCCTTCACCTATCCTAAACATCATGTAAATATAAATGTTTTATTAATAATTCCCTTTCTGCACAAAATGTTCTTAAATACTAACATAACAGTCATGAATACAGTATAGTACTCAAATGAATTAATTATTTTTTTTACCTTGCAACAATGTAAGCAATATGTTTTGGCACCAAACACTTAATACAAAGACTAGGGCTTCACCAGTCAGTGTGCATATATATATATATATATATATATATATACCTGTATATATATATATATATATATATATGTATATATATCGGTATAGATCCTGCACTCACATCAGAAAAAGTTCATCAATGGGGTGCATCCAAGATCAGATATTTTAAAAAAAAACTGATCCATAAATATCAACACAAATCCCAGTCGCCTGGATACGAGCACTCTCCAATAAATCAATAGAAATCTTAATTCAATTCAGGTTTAATCGGAAAATAGGTTGCCACATATAATTGTCGACGTTTCGATTCCAATGGGAACCTTTTTCAAAACTGGCAAAAAGTGCAAAAATGCATCCTATGTACAGAGTTCAAATTGCATCTAAAAATGGAAATACAAAAAAACAAACAAACATAATCAGTGCACGCACTGCAAAGTGTCATAATACCAATAAAGCAGAATACATTCTATATATACAGATAAAGAAAGTCATAAGTTTCAAAGTTGTGACTTTCTTTATCAACTATAGCCTCCGTCTTTGAACTATTATTGGGTATGTATAACATATGCGCTTAATATCTTTAGAATATACCTGTTCTTTATGTATTAAATATGGAGCCTGGGAGACTGTTTTACTGTATATATATAATGTTTTCTGCTTTATTGGTATTATGACACTTTGCAGTGCGTGCACTGATTATGTTAGATGTAATTTGAACTCTGTACATAGGATGCATTTTATTTTTGCACTTTTTGCCAGTCTTGAAAAAGGTTCCCATTGGAATCGAAACGTCGACAATTATATGTGGCAACCTATTTTCCGATTAAACCTGAATTGAATTAAGATTTATATTGATTTATTGGAGAGTGCTCCTATCCAGGCGACTGGGATTTGTGTTGATATATATAAATATATATATATACCTGTGTATATATATTTATATATCTATATATATATATACTTATATATATATATATATTGTGATAGGAACATTGGTAAAGTGGTCTGTGGCAGGTACATTTGTCCCAGATTCCTGTCTTATGTGTTTTAAACCTCCAGGAGAAAGTCTGCAGTATAGCAGGCTTGAGTTTCGGCTTTTTGAAAAGCCGGTTTGGGACCTGGGGGTTGTGGGTGATAGGAGAGGGAGGGCTCCACCCACGGCCACTCCAGGTTTTGGTTCTCGCAGCCTGGTAACAGGTTTGTTAGGGTTTCCACCTGAGAGTGGCCAATATAAGCCTAGTTTGGATAAGGCTGAGTGTCTCACCTGGGAGAGCAGGCAGGGAGTTTGCTCAGAGACACTTGGAAACCTAACTGTGAGTGTTGTGCTGTGCTTTTGTTGCTGGCGAGGGCATTAGGCCCTGCCAGGTTCTGGTAGTGAGGGAACTACCTGTGAAGTTAGTGCCCCGACAGGGCTAGGATTTATATTTATGTTTTCTTTATATTTCTGACATTGTACAATAAAGACTGGTGCCGACCAGCTTGTACTTGCATCCAGACTGGTGTGCTGCTTCCCTGCTGCTGTGTGTGTGTGTAAGGAAGGAGTCCTCTACCCAGGAGAGGGACCCCCTAACCTAACTGTGTCACAATATGGTGGAGAATGCTGGCAACTACACACACTGAAGTTGCAGCAAGAGGAAAACTTTCCATTTAAAAATTAAAGGGACAGACACCCAATTTGTAAGTGTGGAAATAACGCTGTGTCCTTGGAGTCCCATAGAGGAGGCGTCAGCCAATGCTCAGAGAGGCAAGGTTCAGCTTCCAACCTACACCCCAGGACAAAATGGAGGACATTATTAAGGCCTTGCTCCAAGCTACAGCAGCTCAGCAGGAGACAAACAAACTTCAGCAGGAATCTACCAGAGCTCAGCAGGAATCCACCAGGGTGTAACTGTTGGCCTTGGAGACAGCCCAGAGGCAACAACAGGTCGCCATCGAGGAAACCTGCCAGGCCATAAAAGAGGTGGTACAGCACCTGCTCGCCCGGCCCAGAGATGCTACTGGTCCTCCCACACCCACTCACTCCGTACCAGCCAGTGACTTCCTCCAAAAGATGACTTCGGGCGATGATGTGGAGGCCTATCTCACCGCGTTTGAAAGAACGGCCGAAAGGGAGAGTTGGCCCAAGGAGCAGTGGGCAAGTCTGGTGGCACCTTTTTTGTCTGGGGAGCCACAAAAGGCCTATTTCGACTTATGCCTGGCTGATGCCAAGGACTATAAAAAACTAAAACAGGAGATCCTAACTCGCTTGGGAGTCACCACCTTTGTTCGTGCCCAACGGGTCCACCGCTGGGAGTTCCATAGGGACAAGCCTCCACATTCACAGATGCATGACCTCGTCCATCTGTCCTCAAAATGGCTACAGCCCGAGACGCTGATGGGACCACAGATCGTGGAAAGGGTCGTGATGGACCGGTACCTGCGATCATTACCTGTGACTCTGCGCAAGTGGGTGAGCCATGCAGACCCTAAGTCCGCATCTGGGCAAATTCCAGCACGTCCCATGTTTTGCTCACACAATAAACTTGGTGGTGCAGAATTTTCTGAAAAGCGACAGGGGCGTGCAGGAGACGCTTTGGGTGGCCCGAAAAATTTCTGGCCACTTTCGCCATTCAGCGACTGCGTGCCGAAGACTGGAGCGCCAGCAAACACTCTTGAACCTGCCCCGCCATCACCTGAAGCAAGAGGTTGTGACGCGGTGGAACTCAACCCTCTATATGCTTCAGAGGATGGAGGAGCAGCAAAAGGCCATACAAGCCTATACATCCACCTATGACATAGGCAAAGGAGGGGGTATGCACCTGACTCAAGCGCAGTGGAGAATGATTTCCGTGTTGTGCAAGGTTCTTCAGCCCTTCGAACTTGCCACACGTGAAGTCAGTTCAGACACTGCCAGCTTGAGTCAGGTCATTCCCCTCATCAGGCTTTTGCAGAAGCAGCTGGAGAAAGTGAAGGAGGAGCTAAGACGGAGCGATTCCGCTCGGCATGTGGGACTTGTGGATGAAGCCCTTCATTCGCTTTGCCAGGATTCCAGGGTGGTCAATCTGTTGAAATCAGACCACTACATTTTGGCCACCGTGCTCGATCCTAGGTTTAAAGCCTATGTGGTGTCTCTCTTTCCGGCCGACACAAGCCTGCAGAGGTGCAAAGACCTGCTGGTGAACACACTGTCAGCTGAAGCGGAACGTGACACGTCAACGGCTCCTTCTTCATTTTCTCCCGCAACTGGGGCTGCCAGGAAAAAACTTAGGTATCCTAAGCAACCCGCTGGCGGTGATGCAGGGCAGGCAGGACCAAGTTTGGACATCTGGTCCGGACTGAAGGACCTGGCAACAATTTCTGACATGTCTACTGTCACTGCATATGATACTGTCACCATTGACAGAATGGTGGAGGATTACATCGGTGACAGCATCCAAGTAGGCATGTCAGACAGTCCATACCTGTACTGGCAGGAAAAAGAGGCAATTTGGAGGCCCCTGTACAAACTGGCTCTATTTTACCTGAGTTGCCCCCCCTCCAGTGTGTACTCCGAAAGAGTGTTTAGTGCAGCCGGGAACCTTGTCAGCGAAAGGCGTAGGAGGTTGCTTCCACAGAATGTGGAGAAGATGATGTTCATCAAAATTAATTATCAGCTCTTCCAGGGAGACCAGCCTCCAGAAGGTACAGAGGGACCTGTGGTGGTGGATTCAAGTGGGGACGAGTTAATACTTTGTGAGGATGAGGATGTACACACTGAAGAGGGTGAGGAATCGGTGGATGAGGAGGATGAGGATGACATCTTGCCTCCGTAGAGCCAGTTTGTGCAGGGACACATTAATTGCCAGCTTGTTTTGTGGGGGCCCAAACGAACCAATCATTTCAGCCACAGTTGTGTGGCAGACCCTGGCGCTGAAATGATTGATTTGTTAAAGTGTGCATGTCCTGTTTATACAACATAAGGGTGGGTGGGAGGGCCCAAGGACAATTCCATCTTGCACCTCTTTTTTTCTTTGCATTATGTACAGTTTGGGGCCTAGTTTTTCTAACTGCCATCCTGCCTGCCACTGCAGTGTCACTCCTAGATGGGTCACGTGTTTGTGCCGCCCACTCGTGTCGCTTAGCATAGTCATCCAGCTACCTCGGTGCAACCTTTTGGACATAAAAACACTATTGTGAGGTGTGAGGTGTTCAGAATAGACTGGAAATGAGTGGAAATTAAGGTTATTGAGGTTAATAATAGCATAGGAGCAGAAAAACCTACAAATTCTGTGATTTTAGCTGTTTTTATGCTTTTTTTCAAAAAAATACAGATCCAAAACACAAAACCCAGAACCCAAAACACGGAAGGGTGGTTTTGGCAAAACCAATCCAGATCCAAAACACGAAGAAAGATCCAGATCCAAAACCAAAACACAAAACACGAAAAGTGGCCGATGCACACCCCTAATTCATAGAGAACATTTCATTCTCATGCTCAGTGGTCACAGCACACAGCATGATCAGATGATGGGTACAGTGTAAGAAATGAGCATTTACTCATTTTACTGTTGAGCTTGCAGTTTCTATTCTATTTCAATCTTTATTTTTTTTATGTTAGTACAATACCTATTGAATCTGTCTCTTCTCTGCACTTTACATATGAATGAAGTCGGCATTAGACAGGAAATATTAACAAGAAGGGTAGTAAATAGGTGGAATCGCCTTCCAACAGAAGTGATTGAGGCATGTATTGTAGTTGATTAAGGGGGGTATTTATCAAAGCTTGGAGAGAGATAAAATACCAATCATTCAGCTCCTGTCATTTTTTCAAATACACCCTGTAAAATGAAGCCGATTGGTTATGGTGCATACACACGGTCCAACTTTGCAGGACGATATGAACAATAATGATATCGTTATATCATTCATATCATTGACTTTTTTGCATTGAACGACCAACGATGAGCGTGACCGTATGCACGATAACGATATCTGAGGTCGACCATACATGCAGGCCAACTTGGTCGATTTCATAAGTTAAATACTGTCACATATCGTTCATCGTTCATGATATTGTTCAACGATACCGTTAATTTTTAAAGTAGAAAATATCATTCAACAATATCGATGATCGAGCAAGTTGGACCGTGTGTATGCACCATTAGACTTTTATCTCTCCACTTAGGGGTCTATTTACTAAGCCTTGGATAGAGATACAGTGAACGGAGATAAAGTACCAGCCAATCAGCTCCTAACAGCCAAGTCACAGGCTGTATTTGGAAAATGACAGGAGCTGGTTGGCTGGTACTTTATCTCTGTCCACTTTATCTCCATCCAAGGCTTAGTAAATGGACCCCTTTATCTCTCTCCATGCTTTGATAAATACCCCCTAAATATTCTGAGGTTAGACACAGGCTATCCTTAATATGAAATGGAAAACTTGTATTGCTTTTATTTCTAGTTTGTGCTTGACCCCGTGTTTACTTTGTGACATCAAAGTGAGCATTGTTAAGTCTTTACTCAGGGCCGGACTGCCCATCTGGAGCCAATGGGCAGATGGGCCGGTCCAGTGTTAAACCCTAGTCGAGCAGCTCCGCCTCCCTGCACTTTGCTTGTCCGGGATACTGAAAGACGGGGGCGTGCCACGGGGACAGGCCCCTGTGACTCGCTGCACGCCCCTGTGAGATGTAACAATGCCCCTTTTGTGGCAAGGTCACGCCAAGGTTGATAAGCAGCCCCAGTCCGTCCCTGGCTGCACTACAGTTTATTTAGAAAACTACAGTATTGTCTACTCTTAAAATTGTTGGGGTTCCCCCACATGGAGCACCTGCAGATAGGGAGCAGCTGATGGCATCTTACCTGTGAACCTGCCAGCAGCTAAACTGTCATATCAGTGATAGGCTGTGAGAATGGTGCTGGGCTATGATGTCAAACACCCCCTTCATGGTGAGCATCGGGGTGGGGGGTGCATGGGTGCCAACAATACTTCCACCATCCTGGTTCCAAAATATAAGTTTTGAAGCTTACTGTAGTTACACTTTAAATATTACTATTCCTTATATATTAATTTTGTTATATACACTTCCATAGTAATAAATAGTATGCCAAATAAGCCATTACTCTAGACATTTCTGTAATTTGTCCCCAATAGTAATAATAACACAAAAACTAATATAACAATATATATGTGCAATGGTATTTTTCTTTACAGATATTTATCCATACTTCTGGAATGAAACTTTTCCTAACCATGCTGAGGTCCTGTATCTCCAAATTATTGTGTGTTTAGCTCTGCACAAACATCTCTGGGTTTTAAACACTGTTGATTACGCACTCAGTTTGAGCTGGAGCTTAGGAAGTATGTGGGAATGCAGCTAAACATGTGGGATTAGACTGTCCATAGTCGCTTAATTGCGTATAATTCACGGGTAGTAGACAAAAATGTCTTTTAACTAGGTCAGAGCAAAACTGTTCCCAAGCCCACTGACTTCAAATAAAAAAAACTTGCTGACCATGTTTGGTTGCTGTTTGACACTTTTAAATAGGTATTTCTCCTGTATTACATTATACATAATAGTTTATTATAATATCAATTACTAAAATATTTTTTTTATTTTGTCTTGGACTCCATCCTCTCATTTCTGTTGTGAATCATTTTATGCAAATAGCAACTCAATATATTGATTTTAGGACATTTATTAATACAAAAAAATCTTATGAATCAGTAATGTCCAGTAGACTGATTGTGGTCTATCTGTACATTTCTAGCTCAGTTAAAATAGTAGTAGTAATAATTATAACAATTCATTATTATTATTATTATTATTATTAATAATTATTATTATTATTACTAGTACTGCTATAGATGCTCATGAAGTAGAGGTCAATTCCTTTTTTTGGGTCTAACCTTATTTTTAATCATTTACTGTCGGTCCAAAACCTTATAATATGGTGCCTGCAAGTATTTAACAAAGCAAAAGCTGTATGTTTAATGTAGTTTATCTATATTTGCAATGAAAGTAATTGTCACGTGAACCCATTAAATGGTATAAGGACAATGGGCCTGATTCAGACAAGCTCGCGAGCACTGAGCGCTCGCAAGCAGGTCGATTGTGCCCTAGTGCGCATGCGCACGACGGAGGGAGCTCCGTCATGCGCATGCGCGAGACCCGAATAGCGACGGCCAAGCCGTCGCTATGGGTCTCGCACCAAAGGGGGCGTGCTGTCGATGGTGAGTGACAGCACGCCCCCTTTGGTGGGCATGCCGGGGGCGTTGCTGCCCAGACTGAGGCGTTACCATGGGAACGACTACCGTCTGGGGCCGGGCCCACTGACATCACTAGTGATGTCAGTGGGAGTGCTTTTGGCTCTGATAGAGCCAAAAGCACTCCTGGGCTTGCGGCAGTGAGACCCTACCGCAGGGTCTCGTCGCAAGCCCGATGGTCGCGGTAGTCTTGACCATCGCGACCATCTTTTTGGCCGCTCGCTTAAGCTGTGGGTGGTCACCCACAGCTATGCGAGCGGCCAGGAGGCCGCTCCAATAATAGGTAGGTCGGCCCTGATTCAGAGTGAGCGCTCTTGTCAGAGCGTCCGGCTCTGAATCAGGCCCTATGTTCAATGCAGCTCTAGAGGCATTAGTATGAATAATCAGCAAATTATTACTATTAATATTGCTAGAACAAATAAAAGTAAAAAAAAATATATAATGAACAGAACTGTTGGACTGTCTACATAAAATAAAATAAATCAAATGGAAAAGACCATGGCTAACATGGGTAAAATACTGGGTAAAAATTTGACAATGCCATTCCTAACAACTATACCATTTTCTGCAGGATCTGATTTGAGGGAGCTGTCCTGCTGTCCTATAATCGTTACATTTGTCCCGATATGTGTGAGGTTCAGAGGTATGTCCCCAGCTGCACACAGCGGATGCAGGTGGCCCCAGTATGTACGACAGTAATACCCATTTCACACTGCCATCAATAACCAGGGTTATTTAACGTGAACGCGCAGCAACTCGGGATATTGCTCAATGTGCAAGGGCCCAGTTGAAATAACCCAGGTCGAGCGACCCGGCATTTTAACCCAGGTAACGTGCATGGTTGAGCCTGGGTTCAACCCGGCTCATGGTGCATTGTGAACGGGTAACCCAGGTTGATGCTACCCAGGACCCTTTCACAGCATAGGAAGAACTGGATCTTGGAGGTGATCTCATCTCCAAGCGCTGGCTCAGCATGTAACGGCGGTGACGTCATTGACCTGGCAATAAGCCGAGTTGGACCGCCAGTCTGAAAGGGCTTCTTGACAGGGTCACACCCAGGATGGACCTGTGTACAAAATCCCGGGTGCAGCGTGAAAGGGGTATAACACTTTGTAGGGAGTGGAGAGTGGGCTAGCACAGAAGTTAGAGAATACATTTCTCTTTATTAAGTTGTAGATATAATTAGGACTGTACAATACATATATCACATTTGTACAGTTGAGCAGAACATAGTTAAATACACAAAGGTCCCTATTTATTACAATTCACATTTCAAATGCGGGTGTAGTGTGATACGTTCATAGGCAAACGCAGGGGGGGTTTCCGTCTGCCTGGAAACCCCCCTCCCCAGTCCACACCATGACAACAATAGAAATAGTAATATAATAGAATTTTACTAGTGCTGCATTTTATTCTTAGTATCACAAATGAAATAATTAGCACTACCTGTGGATCTTTTATCATGTATCAGCCAGTGATAAATAACCTGTGCACCAACTAAGACATCTGGAAAACATGTACTGTTAGGGATGCACTGCTATAGAGCCCAATATGTACATATATGTCCAGGGCAGTGCTAGGTCCTTCTGCCGCTCCTCCAGGCTCCTGAACTTGCTCCAATGCTCTGGAATGGTGCTCACATCTAAAATAAATACATTCAGCTCAGGCAGGATGGCCCTACTGCTGCATATAATGGGTTACTGTGATCGCTGGTCCTGTATATGCTGGAATTATGACACAGAATATACTATGTATGAGGCATGTAATGGGTTACTGTGATCACTGGTCCTGTATATGCTGGAATTATGACATACAATACACTTTGTATGACACATATTAAAGCTGTTTAAGTGCTAATTCTACCCTCTTCATGGACTGACCACACTCGGTCTAAAATCAAGCATTTAGAAACCCCCCTCTAGAAATCCTGCGTTTGCCACTGACGTTCACCTAAATTCGCATTGCAAATTTAGAAAATATCACAGAAATGCATGAAGATTAGCATGCAGGGACAGAGCTTGCGAGGAAGCTCGGTCCCTGTGAATCCACTTCACACCCTACTCACTTTAGAAGGTGCATGTGCAGTACAAAAATCAATGGCAACACGACACAGGCGCTATGTTCCCAGAGACCTGCGTATGATCAGAGGACTCTTAAGTTTCTCCTGCCACTAGAGAGGAGTAGCCCACATGGGGACTGCTACACGGGACCACTCCTCTCTTACGCCTGTTTACATGGGTATACATTTATTCATAGGAGGCCATAGGGATTTGTTATTACTTCCCTTCCCCTGCACAGATACATGAAATTGTTACATGACTGAAATTTTAAATGGTCTTTAAGGATGGAGACGGCACATTTATAGAGTCCTGGAGCCCTTCTCACAGCAAAATAGCTTTTACTCCTACCAGGAGAAAACTGGGCACAGGCCTATACTTCATCCGTAACAGGACCCCCCCCCCTCCAAAAACAACAGTTCAATTGACTACATCAGGGGTATCCACATATGGCCCTGCGGTTTCTGTGGTACTACAGATCCTAGCATGCCCTGCCACCGTTTTAGGAAGCCCTAATAGCAAAACTGTGCCAGTGTATCCTGGGATATGTAGTTCCACAGCAGCTGGAGGGCCACATGTTGAATATCCCTGTACTACATTATATCAGTATGAGGCATGAGCAGGAATCAAAAATGGTCTTCAATCACAGGCCCCATTTGGAATAAATATACAAATGTGGCCTCACTTATCCAGGTGTTTCCATGTTTGTTATGACAAACTATTGATATATATTTTCTAAGGACTTCCGTAAGGAAAAATCAAGATGCCTAAGCAGCAACCGGCACAGTCTAAAGATAAAGTGCTGCGATACATGTATTACTCGTTTTTTTAAAAGATGTATAAATATTATGATGCTCCTGAATAATTTGTATAAGACCCCCAGGGTCGCACAAGAAAGGGCTTCTGCCTACAATAACCTCCTGTTGTTCCCTTAGAGTTGGATACACTCACCAGTGCTTAGGATGCCGCCAGGTCTTAACCTTCCTGACAGTAGGGGCCTATACTATTATCAGGTGATCACAGGATATGCTGGAAAGTGAGGATACAGAACAATTACTGAGGCAGGACTGACCTCAATAGCAAACCACAGAAGTGGGGCCACAAAAGGTAAATCACAGAGCTGGGCAGATGCAGCCTGACAATTGAATATAAACAAACACGATCGCTGAACAGGGCTAATGGTGGAGTAGCCTGCAGATGCTCAATGCAGCAGGGGCTAACGTATCCTGAACAGCAATAATGTATAGCCACAGACACAGGGCTATAAACAAACCAAGTATAGGCAAGGGAAACCAGGAGCATTATCACTGAGATGCAGGTAGTAGAAATATTCCAAGACATGGAGAGACAGGAACAGGACCAACTAGACACACTGAAGTATAAACTATCACTGGCAGGGCACAGTGGGGCTGGCTGCCTTTTAACTGAAGCCTTCACAAATTAAATGCAGGCAGAGGAACCAGCCCCCAAATTATAGAATTAGTAGCAGCTGCACGTAGCTGGTGTCCCGGCTGCTAGCCCTGGATGGGACCAGCATTCCCCATGACCGCCTGGTGTGCCGGTTGCCTAGCAACCGGCGGTACCATGCAAGAGTGCAACCGGCGAGATGCGATGTCCCGGCTGCCTAGCGATGACTGAGACCTGTCTGAGTAATAAGCTACGACGGCGGATCATAACAATAATAAAGTCTTTTCACTACACGTGCATTTCAAAGGCAGGCGCGCAACTGGGGGGGACTAAGGGGGTACGTGACCCGGATGCTGGACTTGAGGGGGTTCCGGGGAGAGGCTGCTGGGAGGCTAGGTTGCTGCTCTTGTGGGTTTGGAGCCGCACACTGGCCTTGAGAGGCACAGAGACACCGTCAGTCTAATGTGTTGCCGGTTGCAAGCCAATCAGTGCTTGCGGACCGGCAGCCAATCAGCAGAGGCTGCCAGTCCGTGAGCTCCAATTTGCGAGCGGCGCCACATTACAATGACGGCAGTACTGACAGTTCCCCAGCGTGTGGCAGCCCCGTCTCGTGCCACCCCGAGCACACCCACCGCACGGCCTTGGCAGGTAAGAGAAGGGAGATGGGGCCTTACTGTGGCCTAATGTAAAAGAGGCCTTACTGTGGCATAATGTGTAAGTAGCCTTACTGTGGTATAATATAAAAGGGGCCTTACTGTGGCATAATGTGTAAGGGGCATTAATGTGGCATAATGTATATGGGGCATTACTGTGGCATAAATTTACATTCACATTGGCATCTGCACAGGAGATGCACATTTCTGATAATTTCCTGTGGGGGGCTCTCCTCCCATTATCCTTGTTTGAGTTGACTGTCAGTTTGGAATAAAGTAATTAAAGCCATTTAGCGGGAATCAAACTTCCTTTTGGCCTTTTGATGTCTGTTGGCTCGTATCTTAATCTCTTCCAGCATAATTAGCAGCAATTTCATTTGAAGACCAATATCTTCCTGATTAAAGTAGCCTTGCTATCATAAAGCTGCTTTATCTTCACAGATAATAAAGGAAAATTGTGATGCACAAGTAGCTGCAAATCTTAGAATATTTTTTTTTCCTTTTACAGTATTTAATGTTATCTTGTTATGTAATACAAGGTTTTGCTGAGTCATAGTACTTGTAAAAATCAATTATAATTATGAAAAATATATAAAATCATAATACTAAAGTGACAGAAATCGACAATTCATATCTGTGTTCTTTCTCCGCAAGGTCACATACACCTAAAAAAAATACACACCTCCATATCCACACATGGGAGACCTCCTCAAACTAGTATACAGCAGTCAGTGATATGTATTGCTAAGCACTTATTCAGTATAGCCATGGCCAAAAGTTTTGAGAATATGGTATACTGAAGTAAAATTACAAGCATTTCATAAGTGTCAAAGGCTTTTATTGACATTTACATTAAGTTTATGCAAAGAATCAATATTTGCAGTGTTGACCATTCTTTTTCAAGACCTCTGCAATTCGCCCTGGCATGCTGTCAATCAACTTCTGGGCCACATACTGACTGATGGCCGCCCATTCTTGCCTAATCAATGCTCGGAGTTTATCAGAATTTGTGGAGTTTTGTTTGTCCACCCACCTCTTGAAGATTGACCACAATTGGATTAAGGTCTGGGTAGTTTCCTGGCCATGGACCCAAAATTTCGAAGTTTTGTTCCCCCAGGCACTCAGTTATCACTTCTGCCTTATGAAAAGGTGCTCCATCATGCTGGAAAAGGCATTGTTCGTCACCAAACTGTTCTTGGATGGTTGGAAGAAGTTGCTCTTGAAGGATGTTTTGGTACCACTCTTTATTCATGGCTGTGTTCTTAGGCAAAATTGTGAGTGAGCCCACTCTCTAGGCTGAGAAGCAACCCCACACATGAATGGTCTCAGGATGCTTTACTGCGAAAGGCACTGAATCTGTGGTTTGAAGAGAGAGAGAGGAGTGGAGGATAACTCCAAGAGCGCACACTGATTGTGATGCCAAAGGACAGTAAAATTGAGGGAAGCGAGGTTATGTAGGAGGGTGGGAAGATAATTATCTCAGTCTTAGACATGTTAAGTTTAAAAAAGTGCTGGGGCATCCATGAAGAAATAGCAGAGAGACAGTTGGAGATACGAGTGAGGAGAGGTCAGATGAGGAAAGGTAGATCTGAGTGTCATCAGCATAGAGATGATATTGGAAGCCAAAAGTGATGATTAGCTCAACTAGAGAGGACATAGAATAGGAGAGATCCCAGAATATAACTTTGAGGGATACCTACTTTTAGTGGCAGTGGCGGTGCAGTATAGTCATGAGAGGATTTGAAGAAAGTGCGGTCAGAGAGGTAAAAGGACAGCCAAGTGAGGACAGTATCCCGCAGACCGAGGGAGTGAGGGATTTGCAGGAGGGTGGTCCACAGTGTCAAAAGCAGCAGTGAGGTTGAGAAGAATGAGTAGGGAGTAGTGACCCTTGGATTTGACAACAAGGATCATTGCTGACTTTCGTGAGGGCAGTTTCAGTGGAGTAGAGAGGACGGAAGCCAGACTGAAATGGGTCGTGCAGGGAGTGGGAGGAAAGAAAGGCGATAAGGCGGTTGTAGACAATCTGCTCACAGAGTTTTGAGGCAAGCGGGCGGAGTGAGATGGGGCTGTAGTTGGAGAGAGTGTTAGGATCATGGGTGGGTTCTTTTAGAATGGGGGAGACAAGGGCATGCTTGAATGCAGAGAGGACAGTGTCTGATGTGAGGGAGAGATTGAAAAGGTGGGCAAGATGAGAACAAGCACCAGGAGAGTGGTAGTGGAGGAGGCGGGAGGGGATAGGGTCAAGGGGGGAGGACCAGGTGAGGGCCACTTCTTTAATTCATGGAGTATAATTAAGCTGCCACCACAGTGTAAATAGACACCTTCTGCCTGCTTCTCTGATCCGCTTCTGCATCCAAAGACACAGCATTGGATCACTCTGCATAAACATCGATCATCTGCGTAACCTTCAGGCTACTCAAAATGGCCATAAAATTCATGCAGCTTGGCCAGTGAAGCTGTGTTGGAAGACGCAGACATTGACTTACGCACGCCCAGAAAATGACACACCTTTTTTTTGGGGACGCTGGCTGTCACCCACCCAAACATCCACAGCATGTCAATTATGCTTAGGGGACATTGCGACCCTCGTTGCAGACTGCGATAGGCTCATGCGCAGTACAGATCCTGCACATGCGCCACTCGGCCACCATCGGAGTTGTATGCAAACCATCGGGTTTGCGTACAACTGTCTATCAGACCGAGAGACAGCAGCTCTTTGGTAATACATACTGACTAGGGTATTTTATGATTATAAACCACTCCCCTGCCTGTATAGAAAATTATAATTATTAGAGATGAAACAGTTTGATCCATAAATCCAGGGCTGTAACTAGGGTGGCACGGCCGGTGCCGCCGCACAAAGCAGAACAGCAGTGAGGGTGGGACCGGATGCCCACCGCAATTTCTAACCGCCTGGCGCCTGCTGCTATATAGATATTAATGGTGCAGTGCACATCATCCGGCTCTTTCAACAAAGAGCCATGTCACTCATGCACCCTAGTCTTCGCCTCCCTCCCGACCTGGTCTCGCTGTGCATTGTCTCTTGGGACGGGAGAGACGTCATGACTTCTTTCCTCTGCTAACCACAGTTCCTAGGGAGGTGTTGGTGAGTCACCGTCTGGTGCAGTATGATAGTCGGCGGCAGCAGCACGGTGTTCATCTGTACACAGCAGGTCCTAAAGACAGTGACAGGTCCAAGAGCAGCGGCCAGCAGCACCAGCAGGTGTGTGACAGTGTCAGTGGGGAGAGTGTTTGATCCCCCGAGTCACAGTGACTCATCAGTGGCGCTGTTCTAGTGCTGGTGCTGCGGATAACCCTGAGTGCATGCATATGAGGGGGGATTATCAGTCTCGAATTATGAATTCAGTTTAGGAGAGTCCCCTTAGAGCACTACTACTGTGTGGGCATAATGTGTATAATGTGCACTACTCTGTGGCATAGTGTATAAGGGGCTCTACTGTGTTCCGTATCGTGTATTAGACATACTACTGTGTGGCATAATGTGTATAAGGAGATGGGGCTACTACTTTGTGATGTAATGTGAATAACAAACATTATTATGCGGTGTAATGTGAATAACGGCCAGTGTGTACCAGCGATATGTCAGTGAACGACGTAGTTTACAGACATAGTGTGTCTGCTGTGCTGCAGAGCCGGTGGAAGATATATCTCCAGATATATCTGGCCATTGGCCAGTGTGTACTGGGGTGGTTTTCTGACCGCCTGTACACATGCAGTAGAGGCCGCAGGGTGGGGGACGGACACGCCCCCGACACGCCCCCTGGCCAACGGGACCCGCGGCCAGAAGCAGATGATGGCCATTCAGTTTGTATGGACGACAATCATCCGTATAGTGTGTACCCAGCATTAGCCTGCAATAAAATAACAAGGTGCAGCACTTAGATTATCTACTTCAGTTCACTTATAAAAGGGATTGTTTGTTTGAATGATGCTTTGTTTCATGGCTGTACAAACATCAGTACTTGCTGGTTTTACATTATTTAATCAATCATTATTTATTTTGTTTTGGATTAACAGCACATTTGCAACTTTAGTCTTCCATTACAATCAATTACTCTGAGCAATATTAGATCCACTCAGTTCTGTACAATAAAAGTTGTACAGAGTCTGATCAATGTAGGATGCATTCACATGTGATGTTACTGCACTGCTGGGGTTCTTGAGAGAGCTGCTAGGAATCCCCTAATATGGAGCATACTTGCTGCATGACAAGATGAAAGAGCCAGGCACTCGTACATTGTAAATAGCAACTAAAAAGCTGTAACTCTTGTGTAGATAAATTACATATCTGGAAATATTCAAATAAGTATAGCTACAGCTCAGATTTAAACCAGTTTTCATCTTCATTTTAATAAAAGTATGGATCAGGCATCACATTTCACTATACATTCTGTGCAAGTAATATATATATATTTTTTTTAAATCAAAAGTTATATTTACAAAGAAGCCGACGCTTCTCGGTTGGTTGGAGCTGAATATTTAAAGCGCCACTCACTTTCAGTGTAAAACGCACACTCACTGAATGTGAGTGCCGCTTTAAATTTTCTGCTCCAACCCGCTAAGAGTAAGCAGCCGCTTTGTACATCACTTTCAATCACTTTGCTAGGCAGTGGTGTCTTATGAGAGGAGTGGGCCCATGTGCAGTCTCTGAGCAGCCCAACGCTTCACACCAGCTCATGTGCAGTGTAGACCATGACATCATGCACATATCTCATCATCTGTGCCATTTTACTGATGATTTTGCTATAGCGCATATTTCCGCATACCCTACACCCGTTGTAGGTATGTCAATGTTGTGTGGTAGAATGTAGCTAGGTGGTGTTTGTGAGCCACTGAATCTGTGCTGTTATGCTGGGTAGCACCCAAACAAGTTTAAAAAAGGGGGGTGACCACTATCTGCTGCCTGGAGTATAGGATACAGCCCAGGCAGATCTGTGACAGCCAAGCCAGGCGGCCTGTGGACATACCTGCTAGAAGCAGGCAGCACAGAGACTTGTGTGAACTTGTGTGCAAACTAGCTGCCCTTTAAGGTTAGGGCTGAAAAAGTGAAGTACAGATGCGCCCAGTTACATTGTGGCTGATCGTGCCACAAACGTGCGCACGCATCGCACCATGTGATTCCCCGCACCTGCATATGCTACAGTGCGCACTACGACTGCAGCATGCATTCCTATGGAGGCACGGCCCCGTACGCAGTGTGCGTATCCGCTTGCAGGCATGCCTCTTGCAACAATATAGCTGGGCATATCTGTAGTACCCTGAATGTGGGCTAGGTTTTTTCTTATTTTCTGTTGATATCAAAACATAATTTTGTTTGTTTTATCTCGGACAAGCTTTATGGTGACCTTCATTTGAGCACCCAAATACTGCACCACTGACCACTCTACTGAGCAAAATACCCCTGAACGTCACAGTTGCTAGAAGTGTGCTTGGAAATGTGCTCCTCCACCGAAGGCATATAGCTATAGTGCCAGTATGGCAGAAAAAGTGCATTTGCTGTGTAATAAAACAGTCCCCATGTTCAGTGCTCTGTGTTCTAAATAAAGGAAATGTACAAACTGAACAGCATAGTGTTTCTTATTAAAATAATTTGTTGAGCTATTTATTTACTATCCCATGTGAATTACACTGGGACCACTGTGATGACAGCTTGTCCAGGCAGATACAGACACTAGCACCACAGCTTTGCACCTCCCCTCCTCTCCTTCTGCATTAGTGGGTGCTATAAGATAACCAACAGTTAATATACTACTCTGTGATGTTATTTAATAAGGGGGATTTGTCCCAAAGTGGAAAAAAAAACTGTTTAATCTGATAGATGTAATGAAATTGAAGGGATGCCCACGCTCCCATATCTTTTGTTTTGTCTTTCCTTTGCATAGTAAAAGAAATGTAAATACATGTTATAGTAATACATAATTAATGCAATGTCCCACACATAGCAATTTAATTAAATGATTGTATAACTATTTTGTTAACAACTCTAATATATTTCCAAAAATGATTTCATGAAAAACTTTAAAGTGTTCACTTAAAGGCATTCAGTGACTTTATTTATTAGCTTGCACCCTCTTATGACTTTTACTAAACACAGTGTGTTACTTTTCTGTTTTCTGTGACATGGCAGAAAAGTAGGTAAATAGGAAGGCATATATAGCCTGAGCGTGGACAACCTTTTTAACATATGTAACATACATAAATATCCAAGATATCAAAATATTTTTTAGCACATTTTGGTTTGCACAGGAAAATATGTCCATCTGCATTTGGGATAGTGGACCTCATCAGAGCCGCTCGCAAAATGCGAGCGCTCACTCTGAATGAGGGCGGCCGCTTCTCTGTAAAGAGCTGGCCTCCTGGCCGCTTGCTAAGCTGTGGGTGACCACCCACAGCTTTAGTGAACGGCCAGGTTGATGGCCAGACCAGGTTGTCTGGGCTTGCGAGGAGACCCTTGTGGTAGGGTCTCGTCTGCCGCAAGCCCCAGTGAGCTTTCGGCTCTAATGGAGCCAAAAGCTCGCCACTGACATCACGAGTGATGTCAGTGGGCCCACCCCCAAGCGACAGGCGTTCATTCGGGAACGCCTCCATTTGGCCAGCCATCCCCCCACCCTGCCTACAAAACGGTGTGAGCTGTCGATTACCATCGACAGCCGCCCCTTTTGTAGTGAGCCCGGAGCGAGAGAATTTCTCTCTCGCTCCGCGGCTTGCGCACGCGCAGTGCGGCCTCTGCATGTGCGCTGGGCCTCAACATCGACCCGCTTGCGAGCGCTCAGTGCTTGCGAGCGGGTCTGAATGAGGCCCAATATCTTTATATGTATAGGTTTGTTAATGCAAATTGTGCCTTCAGATTTGGTAAGATTATTTATTTTTCTATTGTAATTTTGTTCATATGAACATTTCAGTCTTGTTTTGTTTTTCGTTATTTTTTATCAGATAGAAAATTCAGATATACCGAACACCATCAGCACTGGTGTGAGGTCATTGGACAGACCTTAGGTTAACAGTTTGCATCATTCACGCCACGTGTCTCGCTCAGCATGGTGTATTGAGGCTAAATGTATGAGGACACATCTGTAGATTTGCGTTATTTGATCTTCCACGTATCCAATGTTCACAGATTCAATCACTTTTGATTTTCAGTGTGCATGCCATCATTTTAATCATGTACTGATGTAGAACACACACATATGCTGATTTTAATCACACATTTGGTTGTTCCTGATTAAATTGGACATGTCTAGTGTTAAAAAAGTCAGATCAGATCTGCATGATCAGTATTTGACTTGACTTAATGAGAGAGAACAGAAAAGTTGCCTAGGCAATGGCTGCATCAGTTTGTGTGGTTATAGTCTTACCGAATACTTAGGGTTCCTTGTAGTCTGGCTGTTCTGCCTGAAAAGCTAGATATGTGCACTCTGGCCCCTGGGTGTGTAGGGGGAATAAGAGATGTACACCTGTGCTTTTTCTACTTCATTATAGAGCATCTCTTTACTACAAGATAAATGATTAAATCTGCACTTGCTATGTTGGTTACTAGGTGGATAAAATGCAGGCTGAAAGATGTGTTTTATTTGGACATAGAAATGCATTGTAGTGGACACTGCATCATTTAACCTTACAAGATTAACCATCTAATTGTCTTGTTTCTTTTTACTGTAGGAGTTTACGGTGAAACAGGAGGCTGTTGTCAGGAATGCTTCTTATACTTCAACCAATAAAGGATTTCGGTGAGCTCACAATAAAAATATCAGGGGCATAGGAATGATTTTATGTGTCCCCTCACCCCCTCCAAAAACTCCCCTCCTCCCATCGGTACCCCCATCAATAACTCCCCTCCTCCCATCGGTACCCCCATCAATAACTTCCCTCCTCCCAGTACCCTCATCTTACCTGTTGCGTCAGAGCACCGTGGACATGAAACCGCACTTCTTCACTTGATGTCAAGTCCAGCCTGGGTCCTCGGTAGCTGAATAAGAGGATCAACGCAGGCCTGGACTGGAGTGTTGGCTGCAGACGGTCAGGATCTGTGCTTTATGGCAATAGGCTGCACAGCCCCTGCACCGCACGGAGGAGGAGGTGTGCGGTCTTTTAACTTAAAGACATCATATATTAATACAGTGGTGTTATCAATACTGAATACTCTTAATTCTTTATATTGGAGAATTTAAACACCTTATACCTCCCCATTATTTTAAACACGCAGGAAATAAGAACTTTCCCCATTTGGTAAAGATAAATATCTAAGACCGTGTTAATTGGCAATAATCTTAAGTAGGTGAGACAGTTATAACCGAGTCACCTCCATGAATACATGCGTGCATATGTGGTGAATTATTGTGCACACATTGCCGTGGCAGAATCCCACTATTGATGTCATGACATAAGAGTCACTATTTGTGAGATACATATGTCTGGGATATAGTTGTCTATGTGGAGTCAGTATTGATGCTAATGGATATTTTATGTTAAGATATAAACCTAAAAATGTGCATCTATTAGCATCTATTATATATGTCCAGTTTAAATCCTCGTGTGGACATTATTATGATTGAAATATTATTCCATACGTATTTTACACCCATTATTGATACTATCATGCATTGTTGGAAGTGTGATTTAATATGAATACTAGATTTGCTACATGAAAACATAATTGATGGACACAGGGCCAGATGTAGCAAGGTCTGGAAAGTGATAAAGTGGAGAGTGATAAAGTACCAACCACTCAGCTCCTAACTGTCATGTTACAGGCTGTGTTTGAAAAATGACAGTTAGGAGTTGATTGGTTGGTTGTTTATCACTCTCATCTTTATCACTTCCCAGAGCTTAAAACATCTGTCCCACAGTATTTAATTATTTACACTTTTTTTCACTATATGCACTCATTTGTCACCAAATATTTTGCTGACCTAATTTAAGAAGTTCATTAAAAGTTATAATTTATTTTGCTCTTTTGGGTCACTAGCATAGATTTACTTTTATCTAGTTTAATATTTAGAATTACCAGTCCGCCAGTGCCCCATCAAGGAACAATTTTTCCTTCTTCTTGTTTTTGTGTATATATTATTGTTCCATGGTGCACCTTCTCTTGTACACTTATGCACATACATGTGTGATATGTCACTATTGGGGAAGGAAGATTATTACACATTTTTGTCTGTGTGGACATTCCATTACTCTTTTATCTGTAGTTTGTTACTTAGTTATGTTAGTAAGGTACTTTGACAATTATTAATGCATAGGAATTTTTTTTCCATTAGTTCCACTAGTTTCTCTTCTTATAACTTGGCTATCCGATGATTGATTAGGATTTTCAGTGATGTAGATTCAATAATACATTTAATTCATAATTGTAAGAGGTGTGGGGTACACTTGATACAAAAAGTAACAGGATACAATGGTAGCTGTTATTGGCGATACATGTTCATAAATACAGTTACTATGTTACTGCCTGGCTCCAGCCATATAGTGATCCCGGCCCTGGGCAGCTAGTGACCATAGGCTCAGTGTCACTTATAAATGACCATTAAATAAATTAATACATTCATTGATCTGTATTTGTGCTGGGTAAATTCCTGAATGAATATTATTATTATTATAATTTATTTACATAGCACAAGCATTGTCTGCAATAATTAGGAGCAGACAGTATTAAAACAAAACTGGACATTACAAATAGAAAAAGGGATAATGCCCTACTCACAAGTCTACAGACTATAGGAATATACAGAGATATATACGTGAATTTAAGTTCATATTAGTGCAGCCATATTACAATAAGGGAAATGGCTTTTGCAGGGTTTTATGATCCAGTCACAAAGCAATATTAGTTGTTGAAATGACTATGAACTACCGATTGATGCAGAAGTGTGGAGGGTTAGCACAAGTGCACATGTAGTGAGATTGCTTACTAATCTAGGCCCTGCTTTAGAGATGTACACTAATGCTATCACAGCTGCGACCGTGCTGTTGTGAAAGTATGCAAATGTCGCAGCTATCGAGATTTGTATTGAGATGCCCACAAATCCAAGTATCTGTATGCAAAGACTCAGCATCGTCGCAGACCATTTGATTATCACAGTTCTGAGTAACGCTATGGCTACTCAGAATGTAATGGGAAGTGAGATGCCGGAGCCATTTTCACTGTATGTGATCGCAGATGCAGGCTGTGACAGGCCTCCAAAACAGCTGCAACATGTTAATGTTCTTTGTCGCTACTCCCCGTTACCTCCCACAAACGCTCCCTGACTGTCAATCATATTGTTAGTAAAGAGTCACTGTGAGCGACTACTGTAATGTACCTTGACCCATGCGTAGTGTGACTTACACACATGCACAGTTTACCGCCTGAGAATATATCAGCCTTGTGTACATCTCTGAATCAGGCCCCTAGTTATACTGAATACAGCCATTTTGCAGTACACAGGATGTTCATATCTTCATTTCCGGGTCAAATGATGACTCCGTACACTTTCCAATGGGTGTCATCCATCAACCTGGTTTTCCATCATACTTTTGTGTTAATACAACAAATGAAATTAAATTCATCTGGTTTTAATCAGTTAGGTTATTTAACCAAAATTGACTAACAAAAATATTACTGTATATGGTAATGCAGGATTACTTACTGTACTTCATACTGACATTTATATTACCCATTATTAGTATATGTGCAATAAGCAATTGCAATCATAATTGATTCAAAGCCTTTATTTTATAGTTCCTCAAAAAGCAAAGCTGAAGATCCCTCAGAGAATTCTACATATAAGTCGCCATTTCAGCCAGTCACTGGTCACCATCCTGACATTGAAGGAGAGAAGCAGGTCCATCCATCTAACAGTATTGCCAGTCAGAGCACTATGCAAATAGGTATTCATAGACACACTAGAACCCAAAGTCTTACACCTGCCTCTGGATTGCACACTCCTCAGCACAGTGCAAGACTGGCCACATTATCTTCCATCAATAACCGAAGTCCATCTAAAGTTTCTTCCAGCCACAATACAATGGACTTTGTTACTGCTGAAGAATATTTATATTCTGAGAAGAACCGAAATCCAGGTATTTTTCCAGATGAGATTAAAGTTAAAAGTCACTTGGAATTAAATTTGCGTGACAATAATTCACTGGATTACAACTATGACAAAGTAAAAACAAAGTCTACTCCACCACAGAGGCCACCACCGCCAAAAATTAAGTGCATTAGTTTAGAAAGAGAAGAAAACTTATCACAGAACAACACCCAATGTCCTAAGTCCAAGAAGATACCTTCTCCTGGATTGAACAACAATAAAATGTGGAGCAGTAGTTCATCAGATCCAGAGACACCTTCCCACAATGGAAAGATTTCTCTCCGTATCTCTGAGTCTTGTTTCCAGTCCTCCTCTCCTGTGGTTGGCCATGATGATGAGGATGATGAAGTGTTTGTCAAGGAACAAGAGTTAGAAACATTCCCCACACCATGTGTACTTCCATCCAGACCCCCAATCCCACCACCAACCTTGGAGGATGCTCTTTTCAAGGAAAACCAAGATAAAACACCACATGCTTCTTTTGACCCACACAGTAACTATGACAACAAAGTAGAGTTATGTCCACAGGTCAAAGAAGACTTGAATGAAAGGTAAGTGTTGGCTACAAGAAATGCAATTATTTTTAATGTTCCGTTACAGCGAGATCATTATATTTCACAAAAGCATGTCATTTACAGATCAACCTTTCATTATGTAGCCTGAGGTTGAAATCAGTTTAGTTTTCATAATTTACTGTATGTTTGGCTATTTTAAGGATTCTCCAAACCCTTCTTGAAGATAATGGTGGTGTCATTCAGCAGAACTACTTTCTCAGTTTTTAGTTGTGAAAGAAGGAAAATAAAATATTCTTTTGCTGCATGTCCATCTTCCTGATTTCTGATGTTGTGTTATCTGTGGACTGCTATCTAGGCTAATGGTATAGGCTATATGAGTTGGTAGTGAAAGCACCATGTAGTTTTATGTGGTGAAGAAAGATATTCCAGTTCCCAGCATGTTCAGAAATAAAGAAAAATAGAAGTGGTCCTGTCCAGTTGGTAAATAGGAACAATGTTATTTACAAACCGTCCCAAGAACCTATGTTTATACGCTCCCAAGAATCTATGTTTATACGCAGGATGGTTATTGCAGGTGAATTAAAATTGTCAACTATGAATAAGTCAACAAGTTAATTTTATATAGCATTTATTGCATTATGTTCATTTCTTGTTTATTCCAGTTTGTTCGTGCCTACTTCCAGTACACCTGTAAGAGACATTGAACTTCCTCCAACTGAGGTTTCTTCTAAATTACACTCGCATCCGCTCACTGCAAGCTCACTCGGAGCAGATCACAGTACTCTAACATACCCCCCAACTCAGGAGGAGGAAACCTCCAACTTTGCACATGAAGACCCCGTCAACAAAATCCACTCCTGTGAAAGCACAAATATAATGTCTCCTGAAGATGTCAAGTCACAGGAGCTGGCCAAGGAGATTGTAAACAGAGACAAATCTCTAGCTGACATTTTAGATCCAGAACTTAAGATGAAGACCACTATGGACTTAATGGTTGGTCTGTTTGTGAAAAGTACCAATGCACTGAGAGAGAATAATAGAAGGAGGCTGAAAGAGAAGACATCAGATAAGATGACATCGGCAGAAAGTGTAAAGTAAGTTTAAATGGCCTGTTCTCATAATCACTGTATTGCTAGATCTGTAAACTGTACCCAGTCACCAGAATGATTTTCTACGATGATGTATACTGTGTTAGTTGTAGTTGTACTAATATACAGTAATACCTTTACCTTGCAACTTTACAAGTGACTTTGTTGATGTTGGTACGTTTTAACTGGATTGGACTTCACATTGATTAAGTTTATGTTCATTACAGATATGGTTATGAAAATATAAACAGATGACATCGTCATCTGGTATTTGCTATTCTTATGGGAGTTTTCACTCCCTGCTGGCAATTAAAAATATCAGTGTTATTCTTCTAAATGGATGGTTATGTTCCTAAACATAATATAAATGAAAATGTGTAGGCAGTGTTTGTAGCAATCTCTAATAACTGTGAAATGGTTTTGTAACTTTACAAAGAATAATAGTAACCTAATGCTGTAAGTGATGATTGATTTGCCCTGTTCTGCTTAGTTACTATCATTATGCGACCCACTGGAGATGCATTAAGTTGAGCAGAAAGATAACGATGAATGTATAACCCTCATCCTCAGCATTTTCACATGTATAAAACAGCAAATACTATAAGCAACATAAAAAGATATTACAAATCTGGGATGGGCTGTCTGAAGGATGGACCTTCCAGTGTGTAGATTTTATTATGGCACACATCCGCTTACAATGCTTATTTCTTGAATGCCGAATTGTGTCAGTTAACATCTCTGCCTAGGCTGCATAAGATGCAAAGTGTTTTATTGTACTGTCACATAGGAGGTATTAGTAGATGCTGAGGTTACACACACAAATTGGCTTTCTTCAAATCAGTCCCAGTACCATGACCAGTAATAACTTTGTCATCTCATGCTGGTGCTTCAGGCACTTGTGTTTACTGGAGAGACAACAGAGGAAAAATCAAAGTCTAGATCTGATCTCAATCTCTCTCTCTCTCTCTCTCTCTCTCTCTCTCTCTCTTTCTCTCTCTCCCTCTCCCTCCCCCCTCTCTCTCTCCCTCTCTCTCTCTCTCTCTCCCCCTCCCTCTCTCTCTCTTTCTCCCCCCCTCCCTCTCCCTCTCTCTCTCCCTCTCCATCCCCCTCCCCCCTCTCTCCCCCTCCCTCTCTCTCCCTCTCCCTCCCCCTCCCCCCTCTCTCTCC
The DNA here is from genome assembly GCA_031769625.1 of Taudactylus pleione. Lineage (NCBI taxonomy): Eukaryota > Metazoa > Chordata > Amphibia > Anura > Myobatrachidae > Taudactylus > Taudactylus pleione. The sequence continues at coordinate 611,633 of JAUIMM010000738.1, forward strand.
CTCTCTCTTCCCCCTCCCTCTCTTTCTCCCTCCCTCCCCCTCCTTCTCCCTCTCTCTCTCCCTCTCTCTCGTTCCCCCCTCCCTCTCCTTCTCTCTTTCTCCCTCCCTCTCCTTCTCCCTCTCTCTCATTCCCCCCCTCCCTCTCCTTCTCTCTCTCTCTTTCTCCCTCTCCTTCTCTCTCTCTCTCTCTTTCTCCCCCCCTCCCTCTCCTTCTCTCTCTCTTTCTCCCCTCTCCTTCTCTCTCTCTCTTTCTCCCTCCCTCCCTCTCCTTCTCCCTCTGTCTCGTTCCCCCCCTCCCTCTCCTTCTCTCTCTCTCTTTCTCCCGCCCTCCCTCTCCTTTTCTCTCTCTCTTTCTCCCCCCCTCCCTCTCCTTCTCTCTCTCTCTCTTTCTCCCCCCCTCCCTCTCCTTCTCTCTCTCTCTTTCTCCCTCCCTCCCTCTCCTTCTCCCTCTGTCTCGTTCCCCCCCTCCCTCTCCTTCTCTCTCTCTCTTTCTCCCGCCCTCCCTCTCCTTTTCTCTCTCTCTTTGTCCCGCCCTCCCTCTCCTTCTCTCTCTCTCGAAAGATGGATGCCAGCTATTGCAATGTCAACTAAAATATATTGTAAATATGGCACTTCACTTGTTTTATATTGTTGCTAAAATTAAAATAAGAATATTTGAGTACCTGCTTGATGTGATAGCACCTGAATTTCTGATGAACACTAAATGCATTGTTCCCACAGTAAGCATGTATAAGCATGAGCCAAGTATATTAAAAATACACTTTTACAACGTGGGCAGATACACTGTAATGATAATGCTATCAGTCATAGTCAAAATATAACTTCAATGTGTTATTAAGTTTTAGTTTTTCTACCTTCAACACTGAGTGATCCAGAAAATATTAAATATTTTAACCACATATGCTGTCCATACACTATACATTTATCTAGCTGATCCACCCGATATCGACAGTTCCGCCAGATAATTGCCCAGTGTTTGTGGGCAACCAATCTGAACATGTCGATCGGTAGGACATGCCCATTCGATACGATATTTTCAAAGTGAATGTCGTCTGCATCTGGCAGTGTATACCCAGCCACAGCCGATTGACAATCTTTCCCTTGTTCCTCCACAGGGAAGGAACGGGGAAATGTCTCTGCCCTGGGCAGAGCAGGATTTAGACCGCATGGGGCCCTAGGCAAGTTACTGGTTTGGGGCCCCCCTCCCACGAACAATCCATATCACTATATACATATTCCTTTCATAAACTTGTTTGTATACACAGTTGGCTTAATGTACATATTTAGAACATGATATAATATAAATATATTTCATGTGATCTAGTGACACCTACTGTAATAATAGTGCATATATTACAGTAGGTGTTTCTGAAGCAAGATCTATCTATCAATCTATCTTGCTTCACAAACACCTACTGTAATATATGCACAGTTATTACAGTAGGTGTCATTAGAACACACATATATATTGTCCCTCCAGCCAGCTCCCGCTGTGTTCCTCCTCCCAGCCCCTACAGTGTTCCTCCTCCCAGCCCCCACAGTGTCCCTCCTACGAGGTTCCGTATTGTCACCCCAGTCAGCCCCCGCAGTGTCCCTCTGGTATTGGCGGCACTCACAGGACTCTCATCTTTTATAAAGAAACACACACACAAGAATTGAAACCAACGTTTCAATTCTTTTTCTATCACTAGCGAAACTTCTTGTATTGAATCGGTTTATACTATGCGTGTGAGAGATTGTTTCTTTATATGAGAGTTCTGGAGACTATATATATAGTACAAATGATACATATGTGGAGGGTATCTAGGCACATTGTCTAATCCTGGTAATTGCTTGTCGATTTGGGACTAGGTAGATAGATACAAGATAGATCTACTATCAGGATCCCGTACCAATCTATTTAGATATATAGATATGTACATATCTATCTATATAGCTATATAGATTGACATATATATGTATATAGTGTGTGTACCTTGTTGCAGCAACATCTACTGTAATTTATGCAGTTATTACAGTAGGAGTCCCAGATCCTATAATATATATATATATATATATATATATATATATACACACATATACAAGCTCCACGTGGTGCAGCACTCCAGGCTAGTAAATAAATTACACATACAGCAGCATATCATGTGGCAACGTTGTAGTGCCCTACATGTGTGTCCTGTCGAAAGTGTCACATATATAGGGCACGGCAACGTTGCCACACAATATGCTGCCGTGTGTGTAATTTATTTACTAGCCTGGAGTGCTGCACCATGTGGAGTTTATATACTCTGTGCGGGCACCCAGTGTAGAACTTATGTAACAGGGAGAGCCGGACCACCTTTGATGTCATATATATACATATATATATATATATATATATATATCTTCCCGTAATGAATACACACATATTTATGAAATTTTATATATATATATATATTAGGGATGTGCAGGCTCGGATAGGTTCGAGTTTGCACGTGGAGTTCGGATTTTTCCCTCCAAAAAAACGGAACTCAGAAAGAGGCAAAACGTCATCTTACATGGACGAACATCATCATTCCTGGACTTTTGTCCAGGAATGATGATGTTCGTCCATGTAAGATGACGTTTTGCCTCTTTCTGAGTTCCGTTTTTTTGGAGGGAAAAATCCGAACTCCACGTGCAAACTCGAACCTATCCGAGCCTGCACATCCCTAATATATATATATACACACACACACACACACACACTCTGCTTCTTTAAATATGTGTATATCCCAACTTAATATTTTTCAACAAAGACTCTCATGACTAAAACATCAGTTCATCCCTAACCTGTCCTCTCTTCTCACACACTGTCTGCAGCACAGTCTCCAGTCCTTCTGCTTAGACTCCTCCTCAATGTGAGCTGGGGCTGTGCCAGGGCCGGGCTGGCTGAGCCGGGCTTGCATGCAGTATCACAGGGGGCGATTGACATCATGAAGGAGTGGAGCCGTGCGAAGTCATGAAGGGGCGGAGCCGTGTGACGTCATGACGTCGCGCGGTGCTCTGCTAGGAGCTAGATTTGCAGAGGCTGAGTACGGAGCCCAGCTCAGCGCCAGTATTTGCGCTATTATTGACCTGAGCACTGTGCTCAGGCCAGTAATAGCAGCAAGACTGATGCCTGTCTTTGTAATTGTCAGGGCCAGATTTCAGAGGGCCGCGGGCCCCCTGGGTCCCGTCCGGCCCTAGGCAGGTGCCTACTTGCCTAGCGGTAAATCTGGCCCTGGGCGGAGCTCAGTTTTCGGGGTCAATACACTGTGAGATGGGATGTAGTTATGAGAGGCCGCCGGTCTCAATCCCGACACTGTAGTCCCGGCAAGGAATTTAATATAGGCGTCGAAATACTGACGCCTATGTTAATCCCGATGCCGGAATGCAGAGAGGACGCCGGAACGCCTAACCCCACCATCCCCGGATACACTTATCCGGGGATGGTGGGGTTAGGTTTAGGGACCCCTGGGGGGACTTAGGGTTAGGCACCCCCCCCCGGGGAAGGTTAGGGTTAGGCTAGGGGAAGGGGGGCTTAGGTTTAGGCACTAGGGAGGGAGGTTAGGGTTAGGCCCCCCCATGGGAGGGTTAGGTTTAGGGTGTGGGGAGGGGGGGTTAGGTTTAGGCATTAACGGGGGGAGGTTAGGGCTAGGCACTATGGTGGGAGGTTAGGGTTATGCACCCCTAAGGAGGGTTATGCTTAGCGGGGGGAGAGGGGTAGGGATAGTATACTTACCTGCGCTGTCAAGATTTTCACCCATCGGGCTGCCGGCGTCGGGATTTCAACCTCCGGGCTGACATCCGGCGGTCATTCATAGCGATTCCCTGTGAGATATCTCACAGTATATGCCAGTGATATCTGCCGGGTGTCAGGCTGCCATGTAAAATGTGTGTTGCTCTTACAGGCACTTTATCTGGCAGTGTATGCCCAGCATTACTCATCAGTCCCTCTCCAACATTAGCCATAACCTTTTCTTGGCTTCTGCTACATTGCATAGGAGCTATAGTATAAATATGAAAATGTTTTTAAAAAGTGCAAAAACATCATAATTGTTTACATTGCCAGAAGCATGCTACAGGCAGAGATGCACCAATAGAAAAATAGTTGTGAAAGTAAGAAATTGTGAAGGTAGTGCCACCTACACCTGTTGGTGTAACGGCTATAAACTCATACTGCAAAAATTCTGGGGCTTTGTATGCAGCTTTATTATAATATCAGTTACATAATATGCATACACAGCAGCGGTCACATTAATAATTTATATAGAATCAGTGGGAGGGATCAAGCTGTACGCAAACAAATGTGACTGCCGATCATCATCATCAGTGCTTATTTCGTACGAGGAGTTGAGTTGTGTTCTGCATGAAGCGCAGTTATGTAAATATGACCTTACTGTATGCTGGCTATGCTCTTCATACCCATTATCTCTAACTTTCTTATGTGCAACTTACATCAGCCTCATTGTGTTTGACATAACTTAGTTGTATAGTGTATGTGTTGGTAGAACTGCAGGGTGGCATGTTGTTCATTTGTCAGGCAGCAAAACACTGCTCATCATACTGCACATTGGCCACTAAGTGTATTTGTGTGATTGCTGTGCAGGAAAGAAGATAAGAAAAACACTGCAGAGAATGGAGTCAGCTCTTCTGCCTATTACTCACTGTCTGCCCCTAAAGCAGAGCTTCTGCGGAAGATTACAGACATGCACACACACCTGGGAAGAGAAGGGCAGAATACTGATGTAAATGAAAAGAAGGTAATGTGCTCTACAGTTGGGAAACCCACCATTTATATTTCATACCTGGCGAGAAATGTTGTGGTCTGATATTATTACTAATAAGGAACAAATACATTTATAACTTTGCAAACAATTTTACTGACAGCATCCCTAGCCTTCTAGTTCTGACTGACTAGGCCGTTATATAAGGTGACAGATACAGATGTGTCCACATAAACAGCTCTGTCTGCTACAAGTCGTGTTAAACATAATGCATGAGCGCCGTGCAACTTGGTAGAGCTGAGCATCTTTTTAGCTTTAAATGAGTTAGCTTCTGTTGATTAAAATGATATGCAGCATGCCTATATTCTGTGTGTGACTGCGGATATATCTGTATGGGAAATGCTGTGTTACAGTCTAACAGCCGCTGACACTGTAACGTAGCATTTTGCATGCAGATATAGCCGCAGTCGCACACAGTTTATAGGCATGCTGCATAGTGTTTTAATCGGCAGAAGCTGGTTGTGTATCCTATTCACATCAATTTGCGAAAAGACCACATTTGAAGGTAAAAAGTTGCATAAAAAGATGCTCGGCCCTACCGAGTCACACCACAGCATGGTGCGACTAGAATAGCTGTTTGATTTGCAAAGAAGTAAGATGTATGTGAACACATCTGTAGGCAGGGGGTGCTAGGAGTTTATAGAAAGTACGATTTGTATATTTTTCCATTTGCTATATTAAACAGGCAAAATTAAAATGTTTGACTATATTCAATTTATAATTAGTTTTAACTGTCATGATAGAATCCCTTTAAGTCTATAGGTGTACTGTATTGCTTCAAACTGCTAATGGGTGACTAATAGCGCTTGTATACCGAAATTCCGGGTTGACCCGGAGGTTGGAAAAGGTTTCCAATCCGGATCAGACCCGGAATTTCCCCGGCGCTGATCCAGGATATTCCCGAGTCGGCGCCGTCCACACTAGAACCGGGTCTGCAGAGACCCGGCTTTTCCGGCGATGAACTGGCCGCTTGGAGATGACGTCATCTCCAAGCGCTGTCGTAGCCGGCCAATCAGCAGGCATGCGGCATGATCCAGGTCAAACTGACCCGGATCGCGCTGTCTACACTGCAGGGATTCACTGGTTATTCCCGTGTTAAACCCTGCAAATTACCTGGGCTGAGAAATGTCTTATAAAATTGACATTAAAAATATTTTAATGATTGGTAAAACTGTGCTAAGGATATAGAAAAAGTGCACCCATATAAAAGCTGTCAGTTGCAAGATATTACAGAGGTTTTGTTATGTTTGGTGGCTGTAATGCAAACATGAACAAGCTGTGCTCTGGGAGAGTAATGTGACCGGCCAGGAGAACACTCTGTGACGGCGTAGGGCCCACATGTGTCTGGGAAAAAGAGAAACTGATCTAAGTGATTAGTTCCAAGCTGATAATTACATTGGCATGTTTCCTTATACTGCACATGAGGGCACATTAGCATAGTCATTAGGAGGCAGTTAATGGAGGACTCATTTCAGCAATCAAAGCCCACTTGTTTTGTGAGTGCACAATATCGCTGTCAGCTGACTTCTTGGAATGACAGCAAAAGTGATTAATGAAAACAAAACAAGCCCTTGTAGGTTAGATATGCTGCCCATTGTCATTGGGTGGATATGGTATGCCCCCCAAAAAACCTGCGACAGTCGGAGGCCAGACATTGACTGACGTCTTGTTTCCCATGTAGTGTTGATCCAGGATTCGCAGTTAATGATGCACTGCCTCTCTTCATAGTGCATAATGTACAGTGTGCTGGCTAACAGAGATGGCATAGCTACTTTACAGCCAATCAGCATGTCATGTATATGAGTGAGGCACCTGTGCATGTATCATTAGAACATCTATATGATTACTCTGTGGAATCCTCCATTCTCCAGTTATTCATTAGCGGTTGTTCAAATGTATCTGTTCTAAAAGTAGTCTAGGCTTGTGAGGATGTCAGCGGAGCTAACATATTACGTAATCCTGCCTATTTATTACAGTTAGTAATGTTTTAATACTATGGGCCTGATTCAGAGTTGTACGCTTTTGCTACCGCAGCTGCGATCCCGTACGCTGTGCAGAAATATGCAAATGTTGCAGACACCGGGATTGCATTGAGACGCCCACTGTGGGCATAGCAACTCCGAGCAACTGCATACAAATATGTAGTTCTGTCTCAGGTCCTTCATTATCAGACTCCAGAGTAGCCCTGTGGTCACACAGAATGGCTGCAGGAACTGAGACACCAGAGACATACAGTCAGGTGCATAAATATTGGGACATTGACAGAATTTTCATATTTTGGCCTCTATTCACCACCACAATGGCTTTGAAATGAAACAAACAAGATGTGATTTAACTGCAGACTTTCAGATTTAATTTGAGGGTAATGACATCCAAATCAGGTGAACGGTGTAGGAATTACAACGGTTTCTATATGTGCCTCCCACTTTTTAAGGGGCCAAAAGTAATGGGACAAACTAAACAATCCTAAATCTAACTTTCACTTTTTAATACTTTGTTGCAAATCCTTTGCAGGCAATTACAGCCTGAAGTCTGGAACGCATAGACATCACCAGACGCTGGGTTTCATCCCTGGTGATGCTCTGCCAGGCCTCTACTGCAAATGTCTTTAGTTCCTGCTTGTTCTTGGGGCATTTTCCCTTCAGTTTTGTCTTCATCAAGTGAAATGCATGCTCAATCGGATTCAGGTCAGGGGATTGACTTGGCCATTGCATAACATTCCACTTTTTAGCCTTAAAAAACTCTTTGGTTGCTTTTGCAGTATGCTTCGGGTCATTGTCCATCTGCACTGTGAAGCGCTGTCCAATGAGTTCTGAAGCATTTGACTGAATATGAGCATATAATATTGCCCGAAACACTTCAGAATTCATTCTGCTGCTTTTGTCAGCAGTCACATCATCAATAAATACAAGGGAACCAGTTCCACTGGCAGCCATACATGCCCACGCCATGACACTACCACCACCATGCTTCACTGATGAGGTGGTATGTTTTGGATCATGAGCAGTTCCTTTCCTCCATACTCTTCTCTTCCCATAACTCTGGTACAAGTTGATCTTTGTCTCATCTGTGTTGTTCCAGAACTGTAATGGCTTTTTTAGATGTTGTTTGGCAAATTCTAATCTGGTCTTCCTGTTTTTGAGGCTCGCCAATGGTTTACATCTTGTGGTGAACCCTCTATATTCACTCTTGTGAAGTCTTCTCTTGATTGTTGACTTTGACACATATACACCAACCTCCTGGAGAGTGTTCTTCATTTGGCCAACTGTTTTGAAGGGGTTTTTCTTCACCAGGGAAATAATTCTTCTGTCATCCACCACAGTTGTTTTCAGTGGTCTTCCGGGTCTTTTGGTGTTGCTGAGCTCTCCGGTGCGTTCTTTCTTTTTAAGAATGTTCCAAAAAGTTGATTTGGCCACATCTAATGTTTTTGCTATCTCTCTGATGGGTGTGTTTTGATTTTTCAGGCTAATGATGGCTTGCTTCACTGATAGTGACAGCTCTTTGGATCTCTTATTAAGAGTCGACAGCAACTGATTCCAAATGCAAATGTCACACCTAGAATCAACTCCAGACCTTTTACCTGCTTAATTGATAATGAAGTAATGAGGGAATAGCCCACACCTGTCCATGAAATAGCTTTTGAGTTGATAGTCCCATTACTTTTGCCCCCTTAAAAAGTGGGAGGGACATATAGAAACCGTTGTAATTCCTACACCGTTCACCAGATTTGGATGTAATTACCCTCAAATTAAATCTGAAAGTCTGCAGTTAAAGCACATCTTGTTTGTTTCATTTCAAAGCCATTGTGGTGGTGAATAGAGGCCAAAATATGAAAATTCTGTCAATGTCCCAATATTTATGCACCTGACTGTACTTCTGGTGTATGGGATCGCCGATGCAGAATGTGACACCCCTGTAACAGTCGTTACCACCCCCACACGCTCCCTGATGTGAATAAAGTCTTGCAGCCTGTGACTACGGTAATATACTCTGAGGCATACGCAGTGGCAAAAAATTACATACAACTGTGAATTAAGCCCTATGTAACTAGCTAAATGAATCTCTTCGTACATAAACAGTGTAAATGAAATGTCAGTGAAACTGTCCACTACACATAAGAGTTCAATGACCTTAGCTCTACAAATAAGTCTTGTTTATGGGTGATATCAGTATATGTATTGGGCACACACTATCATTTGTGGGACTCCATTGTTATGCTAAATACGCTGTAGCACGATTTAGAGTTACACAAACAAATTGTTCATCTTGGTTCCCACAAGAGTTTTATTTTTATTCAAATGTGGAAAGTTTGCTGAGATATGTGCTTGACTGGGCCTGCTCAGTGCTCATATGAACATGCTGCAGGTTTGTAATGTGTGATTATACAGGATGTTTATTACCAACACAGCATTAAGTATAAGTTATCTACATGCCATAAATATGCTATTGTGACAGCATTAAATATAATGTATCTGCATGTTAACCTATTAGTATGTTTTAATAATGCCATTACCGGATTTAAGCTTTTAGTTGTGTTTGACAGTCTAATTCAACAGCAGTATCATCTACACAACATAAGAAAAGATGAGGCAAGGCATAACAAAACAATGCTTGGCATGGACTGCACTGACTACACTGAGGTGGCAGATTTTACTGGGGGGCTGCAGCCTTAGGTAAAATCCGCCACTGCTTGTAATCAAAAAAGTACAAGAATACAGTTAGGAGCTGATTGGTTGGTACTTTATCTCTCCCACTTTATCTCTTTCCAAGGCTTGGTACATCTACCCCTGTGCCAATTATATTGAATCCTTTTGTATCATTCAAAACTTGATATTGGGGATGTATTAATTACAGTATGTTGGTACTACAGGTTGAGTCTCCCATATCCAAATATTCCGAAATACAGAAATTTTTTTTAGCATGACTGAGATTGTGAAACCTTTGCTTTCTGATGGTTCAGTGTACACAAACTTTGTTTAAGGCACAAAATTATTAAAAATTTTGTATAAAATTACCTTCAGGCTGTGTATAAGGTGTATATGAAACATAAATGAATTTCATGTATGTACACAAACTTTGTTTGAGCTCCAAAATTATTGAAAATATTGTAGAAAATGACCTGCAGGCTGTGTGTATAAGGTGTATATAAAACATAAATGCATTATGTGTTTAGATTGGGTCCCAATCCCAGGATATCTCATTATGATATGCAAATTTTCCAAAATACGGAATAAGCCGATATCCAAAATATCCCTGGTCCCAAGCATTTTGGATATGGGAGACTTAACCTGTAGTACATGAATTTCAGCATAGTTACATGTTTAGTTGTACATTTCTTAGGCTGGCGAGCAGCGTGTAAGTTATGGAATGTTTCTCTGTAGGCTTTTTGACATTTGTCTCCTTTTTACGCCCACAGGCAGAATTAATCGCCAGCCTTACTCACAAACTTGAGATTTTAAAAGGTGCCAAAGAAAGTCTCCTAGTTGAAATAAAGCTCAACAACAGCCTAGGAGAGGAGGTGGAGGCTCTGGTTGAGAACCTCTGCAAACCCAATGAGTTTGACAAGTATAAGATGTTCATTGGGGACCTGGACAAGATAGTAAATCTTCTGCTGTCACTCTCTGGACGTCTCGCCAAAGTGGAAAATGTGCTCTTTACCTTGGGTGAAGATGCCAATGCAGAAGAAAGGGTATGCTAAAATCATACTATTCATTATATGTGTACTTTGCTATTTTAGAGAATAATTAGTGATTATAACAAATGGGAATAGTTTTGTTTCAGTTATCCTCAGCCAATATTGAAACATTGCCTTATTTTCTAATGAAGCAGCTGAAAATGTTTATTGTTTTACTTTAGGGGATGTTATCACTGTCTGCCTCACAACATTTACAGGTGTATACACATACAACTAGAATCCTTGCACGTTAAACAGACTTCTCTTGCGTGCCATGTCGTGGCGCGACTCAGTAGCGCTGAGCGTCTTATTATGAGACTTTTTCTCTTACAACGTGTCTTATTCGCAAAGCAATGCAAATTGGACGCACAAGCAGCTTATAACCACAGTCGCACACAGAATATAGGTACTGTATTTCATTTTAATCAGCAGAAGCTGCTTGTGCGTCCTATTAGCATCGCTTTGGAATAAGACGCACTGTAAGGGCAAAAGTTGCACGAAAAGATGCTCAGCACTACCAAGTCGCACGGCGCTCACGTGTTATGTGTAACGCGACTTGTAGCACACAGAGGATAGATGTATGTGGACACATCTGTATAGGGATTAGCTGAGGCACTTGGCTTACGTAGGGTCTACTTGGTTGAAGAGGAAATCCCAGGGTAAGGTGTAATCTGATCATGCGACACTACCATCCAGTTCCAGAAAGCCCTCTATGGCTAAGTACTTCCCACTGCGGTGATGTCCTTGGCCAGTCACAGTAAGCACTGCCAAGAAACCCTTAACAGTATATAAATAAACTATCCAGAATACAGCTTTCATGTAAAATATAGTTAATGAATTACAGAGGCCTTGAATGCTTTGATTTGCAAAAAGTTCCTATGTGTTATCAAATGATTTTTGAGTGATTCTGATACAGTCTTTACAACATATTGCAGAACACCTGGAATGTAAAGAAGAAGCAACTCTGTAGCCAGCACGAGGATGCTCGGGAACTTAAGGAGAACCTTGATCGTCGAGAGAAATTGGTGACAGACATCTTAGTGAATTACCTCACCAGGGAACAATTTCAGGACTACCAACATTTTGTGAAAATGAAATCAGCTCTTCTTATTGAACAGAGGGAGCTGGATGACAAGATTAAACTTGGTCAGGAGCAACTGAATTGCCTTTTGGAAAGTTTACCAAGAGATTTCATGGTCGGCGGAAAAGTGCCTTCAAGAAAGGAATTGACATCTTCTTCAGGGAACATAAAAACACTTCCGCCGATTACCACATCTCTATAATGTTATACCTTCAGACAATTTAGACTAAACACTTAAATTAAATAGATAGGGATTTCCATAAAAATCAAATGTGGTACTGACACATCTTACATTAATGACCGTTACTGACTAAGAAGAAAGCATCTAGCGGGGATGCTTCTGGTATAGAGATCATCGGCGTGGTGAATGGCATACCAAATATGTGTTTCTGGTGCCACTTCCTCACCCTTACCTTACATTCGATAGGTGCTGCTAGGAATAATGGAACTTCGTGAACCAATCATTGCTGGAGCAGGAAGACAATACGTTATTCCACACTTCTTGTTTCCACACCAGGAGTCTGCAAGTCTGCGCCTTCAGCAATAAACAACAGAGGCCTTAACAATTCCACCTGATAAACTATTTCTATTTATAAAAGACATGTTGTAAGTGAATTATGTAAGTTTTGTATATATGCTAACAGTTATTCTCCTGTAGAAATTGCCTTTTTTATGTTGTAAAAAAATTAACTAAACCTCAAGTCCCAATTAAGTAAAAAAAAAATACTTATTTTATTACATTTTTAATGTTTACATAAAGTCACCTCTCCTGGATTGCTGTCAATTGTAATAAAACATCTGGCTGAAATATTGGAGAGGAGGTGGGGAGTAAATGTAGTAAAATGTATGTACAGTTCGCCAGCTATGATTTTTTTTTTTTTTACTGTGTGCCGACCCATTGCTGTATGAAGTGACTAAAACACACCATTCACCGGCACTAAAAGGGTTTCTGCTCCACTTGTTTTAAACTTTGTCCTTTTAAAGGAAGCACTTTGCCCATTAAAGACATTCTGGGGATGATGTAGAGTTGAACGCAGTCATCTGCAATTGCATCCACATTGCGTGCACATAACTAAGGGCCTGATCCAGTAGCGAACACAATGACGATTATGGATGCACATCGAGCAATTGTTTGCCATCGCGCATGCGTATAAACCGCACTGCGGGTGTGTACAGCGATTGCATTGTGATTACGGATGCACAGAGGAATCCATCGTAAATTGAGCGACAGGTTGTTAGCATTTGGGGAAGGTGACAGGGGAGTGGTCAGAAAAACGCAGGCGTGTCTGTACCATTTGAACACCGTTTCCTGGGCGTGCATAAATTAGCCACTGTGATTGCATGCGCAGCAAGATAGCTCTCTGCGTGTGAGGAGACTTGCAGTATCTGTGGCTGGTCAGACCTGTCGTAGATGCTGCATACATCGCCCATGTGTGTCGATGGTACCGATGTTTACGTAGAAGAGCGACATTGGATGGATATGAGAAGGCAGTAGTGGGCATCTTTATGTCGGCTGAACTTTGGCAAGCAGTAGCATATTTTAGCAACTGCACTCTGTGCAAAATCGCAATTGCGATTGCTGCTGAATCGGGCCCTAATTACAGAACTGTATGCAGAGTAGTACTAATCCTATGTGGCCAGACCACTCCTAAGTGAATGTTAGGTTTCATACCTGTCAATCCCTATTAGTGTGCACTTGCACTAGCCTTATACTTGGTGCAGAAGATGCATCTGAAAAGAGGCGTAATTACACGTACACATGCACTACACTGCATACCTCGCAATTCCATGGAAACACCCACACTGAGCTTAGCCTATGTGAGAGAGCCTCATTACAGTACAGTTACACTCCTTCAGTCACAAGTGGGGAAGCGACTGAAACTCTGCATCATAGTTACATCCGCTGGTTTCTGGTGTGAGAGAGTGCAAAATAGGTTTACTAGCTACTCAGCATCAGCCCCTGTGTGTGTGTCACTTTATGTTGTCCACATTGCTTTATGTACTCTTGGTTTTTTATGATGACACAAAAGCAGCACCATATATGAGCTCTGATTTAAAGACACGACTATGGGAAATAAAAAACCCTCTGTACTGTTATTCAGTTTCCAAAACTCTTGTGTTTTTTTTCCATGAATGTTTGAAAAATGAAAGTTGTATAATAACAAAAGATGCATTTAAAAAGGATTTTTTTTTTTTGGCAATTGCCTTAAAATGTTTCATGAAAGTACTTTTCCTGACATTGGGCCTGATTCACCACGGAACGCAACTGCGATTGCAATAGCGATTATGCACACAGTCCAACTGCGATAGTATGCTAATCCATTGCGATCGCTATTCACTCGCAGCATTACATAAGGACAGCCACTTTACTTTACACACATCCGTAATGTTTATCATGACTGCAAAACCATCGGTGCCATCTAGTACCATTGCAGTCTCACGCACACTTGTGCAAGGTCGGACCCTACTCAGACATTGCTAATCTCGTCACCCGCAGTGAGTACACAATCTGCGTGCGGCATTGCAATGGATAATTTATGCATCGATCAAAAGCACTGGCACGCCTGCGTTTCGCCGACCCCCCCCCCGTCACCTCCCACAAACGGCATTTGTCAATCACTCAGCGACGGGTCTGCGTAGCCACTGATCGCAGTGGCTGGTTCACGCACTGCGATGCTTCCGTGGTATGTGTGAACGCATGACGATTGTACTGCTGCCTTTGCGCACATGTACTGCGATGCATGGAAACAGTCGCTCAATCTGAGTGCAATTTACAGTTGGTTTCATCTCTGAATCAGGCCCAGTGCACCAGAGACACTTGGTAGCGACTTTTGCAGCAAAGGAATTAGTACAACTCATGTACAAAGTCGCAGTTTCAGCATAACAGAAGGTGGAGGGAGGAGTCGCCAAGGCTGCACGTATCAGAACCTTTTTACTCACAAAAGTCGCGTACAGATGTACAAGTACCACAAGCCCCAGAGGTCAGTGTACACTAGTAATGTAGTTTTGTTTTTTGTTTGTTTCTTGCAGTTTTTTAGCAGTGTGTATAAAGCCCAACTTTTGAAAAAGGACGCTTGGCGCGTGGGCATTGGCACGCTGAGAGAGGTTATTTAGCATGCCTGAGGCCAAAGTGTATGAGGACACATCTGTAGAAATGGTTTTGTTACATTTTTTTTTAGCCTGACAGATTGGTTGTTATGGGCCGTGTTTTATTTTTTACACTGGTTTTATCCCATCACGTGACTGAGTTGGGGAGTTTATGCCTAAAACACATAATTATGAGTGGTACCATTATATTTATATATTTACGAAAGTGTGAAAATAGAATGTTCACCTCAATTCTTTCAGTAATTAGTCCACAGAAATATGTTATACCATTAAGCTTTTTATTCTTTTTTTTGTTTTACTTGAGGGGGCTGCCGCTGCTGTTGGTCTGGCCCTTGCCGGCTGGGTCCCGACACTTGCGCAATAGATCTGGCAGGCGCCAGGACCAGCGCCTGCGCATGAGTGGCAGTGGTGCCGCGCATGTGCATGACACCGGCTTCTCCACAGGGGTTCCTGACTGGCAGTCCCGGGGGGGAGACACCTCCCACTGGGGCTGCCTCTCCTGTGCGTGACTAGCCAGTGACACTTCCAATGGGAAGCCACCTCCAGTCACAGTGTAGCCAGTGCAGTCACGGACTGCACTGGCTCACTGAAGTGGAGGATTTTATGAGGGGGGCTGCAGCCCCTAGGTAAAATCCACCACTGATAGAAAGTATGCTTACAACAGGAACACAACGGAACACATAACAACTGCAACAAAAGTTTGGCAATTTGTGTGATATAATACCAATATAGAGGGGCGCTTTTAGAATCCAGGCTGATATATATACTCTCACTATATAGTCTAGCTCATTTGATCCACCTCAGCGTCTCAAACTTCGCACAAGGTCCTGCTTGTAAGACCGCAGCTCCCGTTTATTAAAAAATCCTGGTACATGTGAATCTGCTAAAATAGAGGGCCTGATTGAGGTTGGATCGCAAAGCTGTGTTCGCACGCAGCCAGCCGATGTTTGCATTCTGCGCATGTGTATAAGACGCAGTGCGCGTGCGCAAACCGGGCGCTGCAATCAGCAATGTGATGCAGTACTCAGACCCATCACTCAGTGATTGACAGGAAGTGCCGTTTATGGGTGGTGACGGGAGGTGGTCGTGCGAACGCAGGCGTGTCAGTGCGTTCGAACACCAATTCAGTGGTGTGCATAAATTATCCACAGCGAACCCATACGTAGCCTGAGTACTCACTGCATGCTGGAAGTTTAGCAATTCCTGAGCGAGGGTCAGGTCAACCACTATTCTGCGTATCGGTCCGATGGTTCTCGATTGTACCAATGTTTTCGCTATCGTGTACATTATTACGGATGTGAGTGAAGGTAAGGGGGCGTCTTTATGGTGCAGAGGCAGTGCGTATGCATTCATTAGCATATTTTCGCAGCGGCCGGGGGCATGCGATTGCAAACTTGTGATCCGTGCTGAATCAGGCCCAGAATAAGAAGGGGTCGATCCATAGTGCATAAAAGTCTTTAATAAAATTCACATATAGTAAAACTCCGGAATACACCCATTGGGTGAACCCGTTCTAATGATATAGCTGAGTGGGCTGGTTACCACTTGGCTTTGATAATTGTATACTAAGGTAATCTCCAGCCTCCAGTCCTTGACCTCCGGGTGCCCACAGCGAACCACCAACCGCCAGTGGAGCCGGAAACCGACAAGACCACTTCAGGTTTAGAAAAGTCAACCAGGCCAACCCTCTGATGAAGTTTGAACATGAAACATGTTAGAGAGTAGCCTGGTGATACTGGGCCTGATTCAGAACCGGTCGCTGAGCTGCGAACACTAGCAAGGTGCGATTATCGTACAACTGCGTATGCTTCAAAGTACGTATGCGTGAACCAGTCACTGTGGCTGGGAATCATGCACTCGTAGCACACAGACTGGACGCTACTTTGAGTGACAGATAGTGCCATTTGTGGGTGGTGACATGGGAAGGTGCTTGTGAACGGGAAAGTGGATGTGGAAACGCAGGCGTGTCTGGGCATCAAAACGGAGTTTAATAGGTGTGCATAATTAGCAAAGTTGCGTCATTGAACACGTCACTTGGTTGTTTTTTAGCCTGAACTGATCGCAGTGCTTGCGGTAGGGTAGGGGCTACCTCAAGTGCTGCATGCAGCTCCGATGGGTCTCGATGTTCCCGATTAATCAGACACTTCCTTGAGATGATGTGTGCTGTGAGCGAAAGGTGGGCTGCTTTATACTCTTGCGTATGCTCACTGCCGTCGCCCTCTAAGACATAGAGGGAGTCCTTAAGCCAGACAGTGCGATCGCGGGATTTGCATACCTGGACCCTTTTGGCAGCGAGCGTTCGCAGCTTAGTGACCGGGTCTGAATCAGGCCCACTGTTCTAGTGTGATCCACTCCTACCATGTTTTGTATTCAAACTTCATCAGAGGGCTGGCCTGGTTAGCGCTGACGGACATTCTTATCAAGGCTGTTAACTTAACAGTCTTTACAAGAATGTCCACAGTGTTAACCAATCAGCTCCCTTTTAGGAGTTACATGAATATTCAAAAGCCTTTACTTATAATAGTGCCAGTCTCATTAGATTCATCACCAGGGACATTTAAATAGATGCATTTACTATTAAGCTTTATATATTTAGAAGTTTTAGCTAGCCACTGCTTGCTGCATAATGTAATAAAATGATTAGGCTTAAAGGGCCGTTTCCCATATTTTATACCATCGATTAATGCCATTGATTGTATGTGATGCCATTTATCAGCCACAATACATCATCCTGTCACTGGATCAGATTTACATAGAGGCTAGTTATACATTTTACAATTCCATGGGAAACAATTACATAAAATACATGCCATATTTAACATCGATGGTTCAATCCATTGTCCCCAGTAACATTATTTGCTTGACCATCCTATATTGAAGACTAGTCATAATAACTTCATATCTTCACAATAGCTTTATGTTACAGACAAATATTCCAAGCAATTGAATGCTAAAATAAAGTTGTAGATAACCATACGATTATAATTTATCCTACATTTAGCGGTGAATGCATGACCTTTCATAAGAAATAAACTAAATCACAAAGCTACATGGCTACTGAAAGGTTAACGAACATCTCTGTTACTTGGGAAAAAAATCCATGACAGATCTCAGCTGCCTTAAACCTATGAAATATAAGGAATGTACCATTGAAAAATTATCCGCATTGTTAATTATAATGGGAAGTTGCACAGCCACCAGAATGCTTGAATATTCTATTCACAAAACAGTTGACGTATATAACCCCTTTTTTCTAGAAACTTGATAAATGGCCTTTGCCAAGTATGCCCTGATCTGTGTGTTTGTAGCAATTTCTTTGTGACAAGTTTTCAGATAGTGATAGTGATGATAATGAACATTTTGTTCAGAGGAGAGCACGATGTGTCTTCTGTAGCACCCTCTAGACATAATTAAATGCATAAAACTTACTGCTACAAAATAAAGTGTCAGTATAAGAATTAAGTAAGAATATGTTGATACATAGCTGTTGGCTGATTATGTCCAGAAGACCTTGTAAGGTCGTCTCTCACCATTCCTGTACATATTGTGCAGCAACAAAGGTCACAGCAGTTACTGCCAAGGGGAACAGGAGAATTGAACATACAGTATGCAGCTTACTGGCCTGTGTGTGTGGAAGACCTGGGAGCGCTAGAACCATCTTTCTGATTACAGAGATGGTCATAGCTCTCAATCAGTTTGTCACCTCCAGCATATTCGTCAGAGGAAAATGAAAGTGAGAAATGGGTAAAATTAGATTTTGCTGGTTTGGAAACTTAGACAATCAAACTGCTTGAATGAATGTTTTGTTCCAAAAACGTGCAACTTTATGACACTTTTGGTGCGCTATATAGAGTGCTATATCGAGTACTGCTGTGACACTATACAGAATTGTAGCAATTTTTTTTAGTATAGTTGTGGGGTTGGCGATGCATAGTGGGTTACAGCTGCGAATTATATAAGTATATATATATATATACTATGCTCAGGGGTGGATTGACCATTAGGTTCATCAGACTACCGGTAGGCCAGTGACTCATGGGGGCCCAGACCTATTAGTAGCAAACCATGACATTAGCCAACATCCTGGTGGCTTGCCCCTCCCTATTATATGTACCTTGGGAGAAGGGGGCAATGGGTCGGACTATCAGTTTCGTATTAGGAGGAGGAAGGAGGGGAAAGAAGAGGAGAAGTAGGGGTAGAAGGATAAAGAGGGGGTAAAGGAAGAATAGGAAGAAAGCCATGTAAAAGAAGATGAGGCTATGGAAAGGAAGGAAAAGAAGAGGAGAAAAAGAAGTGGATAAAAGAGGAACATCCCCCATGTCTCACTTCTTAATGCATAGGATTCCTGGACTTTATTAAGCACCTTCCATTATGAGCACCTTCCATTATGTTGATGGGGTGAAGCAAAGGTGAGGCTGTGACAATTGATTCAAACAGTTGGAAAAGGCAGCTTAATTGATGCACCACAGCAGTCGCGGAACTCCCGGAGACAATGGAGTCTTTTGCCGCTGGGCACCAGCCCTGAAGGGGGCACCTGGCTCCATTGTCACCCGGCCATTCCGTGCACTGCTGCGGAGCTGCATGGAGAAGGAGCGCTGCTGATCGGTGCTCCACCTCCAGTGGCATAACTACAGAGGGTGCACCCTCCATTTGCCGGGCGGCCGCTGAGTGTGTTACCAGCGGGCGTCTGGCTCCTTCTCTCCCCCCGGTGGTATCCGGAGGACGAAGCTCACTCCTGAGCTCCGGCTTCCGGGTCCCGCATGACGTCACTCCCATAGTTCCAAGGAGCGGGCAATGGGGACGGATGGCAGCAGGCACTGGAGCGGGGTTTAAGGTAAGTAATTTTTTTGTATGGGTGTGTGCGTGCACGCGGGCACTACAGGGGGCTTACTACAGGGGGCTTACTACCGGGGGAACATTACAGGGGGCTTACTACTGGGGGCACTACAGGGGGCTTACTACTGGGGCACTACAGGGGGCTTATCACAGGGGCCTTTCTACAGGGCATTACAGGGGGCACTACCGGGGGCTTACTACTGGGGGCTTACTACAGGGGGCTTACTACTGGAGGAACTACAGGGGGCTTATTACAGAGGGCTTACTACTGGGGGCATTACAGGGGCCTTACTACTGGGGCATCATATGGGGGCACTGTAGGGGGCATTACAGGGGCCTTACTAATGGGGGGCCTCATGTGGGGACACTACAGCAGCATTACTACTGGGGGTATCATATTGGGGCACTACAGGGGCCTTACTATTGGGGGCACTACAACAGCCTTACTATTGGGGGCACTACAGGGGCCTTACTACTGGGGGCACTGCATAGGGGGACCACTACTGGAGGTACTGCATAGGGGGACCACTACTGGAGGCACTGCATAGGGGAAACATTACTGGGAGGCACTACATAGGCGGGCACTGCATAGGAGGACCTCTACTGAGGGCACTGCATAGGGGGACCACTAATGGGGGCATTGTATAGGAAGCTCTTTGTATAGTATGGTAGTCGCTAGGATGCTCTCTGTTTTGTATGGTGGTCACTGGGATTGTATAGCTTCACTAGGAAGGAATCTGTATTGCGTAGTCTTTTCTAGGATGTATGTGAGGTTGACAGCCAGCAGAGGAAAGCAAATCTCCCATGTTAGTTACTTCCAATCATTTAAGTTTGATATGCTATGTTTTACTTGAAACATATGTTAGCATTTGCTGAATTTTTGATGTCAGTATTTACAGATAGTTAAACACAGTTATATTAGGTATGTTTTATTTTATGTTTATGGTTCATATTTTCTCCATCAAGTTGGGACAGCCATGGGTAGCAGGTTTATCCCCAGTTATGCAAATGTATTTATGGCATACTGGGAGAAACACACAATTTGGACATATAACCCAGTGGGTGCAAGCCTGGTATCACTTCATATATATAGATTTTTTTCATAATTCTATTTTTGCAATCAGATAAACACCAATGATTTCTTTATTAAACTAACATTTACAAGGAACCACTCAGAAATTGTGTTTTTAGATTTTAACATAAAAGTAGGACACATGCAGCCCAAAAACCTGTAGAATGCCTTCAGATTCTAAATCTTACATCAACAAAATCGACTAGATGGGATTCCCCCTTACAATTTACTAGACTCAAAAGGTTCTGCTCTGGAATAAATGTATATAACAAACAAGTTGAAGAAATGTCAGAGAAGTTTTTAAAAGAAGAGTTATTCTAGTGATTCTATTTGTAAAGCAAAGAAGACACTCCAGACATTAGATTTAAATTATTGTAGACTAGACCTTCTCAATCCAAAACTAATAAGTTTGAATCAGCATTCATTACCCAATATAGGTATTTTTGAGAGAATAATTTGTACTACAGCAACATACCATCTTGAAAATGCTCCATCTTTGAAAAATAAATTGGTTATGAGCAGCAGCGTCTCCTGACCTCTTACCTGAGGGGGGCTGCCGCTGCTGCTAGCTTGGGTCCTGCCACCTGCTCGATAAATCGGGCAGGCATCGGGACCAGTTCATGCGCACACCTAACACTAGATTCTCGAGGCTGCATTGGTTGCAGCCCCTAGAAGCCCTGTACGGCTGCCCAAAAGGCAGAGCAGCGGCTTCCACTGGAAGCCGCTCTCTGCTAATCGCAGCCCAGACTGGCAGTCCCAGGGGGAGGAGACACCTCCCCATGGCTGTCTTCAGCGTGACTGGCAGGTGGCACTTCCAATGGGAAGCCATTTCCAGTCACAGAGAAGCCAGTGCACGGACTGCACTGGCTCACTGGAGTGGTTGATTTTACTGGGGGGCTGCAGCCTCACAGCCCCTAGGTAAGATCCGCCACTGGTTATGAGTGCCTTAGACGAAAAAAGAGTGAGGACCAAGGGTTTTCACAAGTCTGGGGACTGTATTGGGGATCCAGTCTATAGATCTACAGAAAAAAGATAGACAACGTCTAGATAGACACCAGGTGTTAGACCTTCAATAGGTTGACAGGTACAAAAGGTCGACAGGGGCAAAAGGTCGACACACTAAATGTCGCCATGTAAGAAGGTCGACATATACAAATAGTCAACAGGGTCAAAAAGTTGACAAAAATGGTCAACATTTTTTTATTTTTTTGGGTTAGGGTTAGGCACTTACTGGTGGGTTAGGGTTAGGCACCAGGAGGGAGGGTTCAAGTTAGACAATTTCTGGAGGGTTAGGCACTAGAAGGGATGGTTAGGGTCAGGCACCTACCCCGACGATTAGGGTTAGGCACCAAGGGGAGGTTTAGGGTGAAGGTTAGGTTTAGAAAATAAAAATAAAAAATGTCAACCATTTTTTTGAGCGGACACTTTGACCATGTTGACCATTTGTACATGTCTATCTTTTACATGTCAACATTTAGTGTGTCGACCTTTTGTCCCTGTCGACCTATTGAAGGTAAACTCAGCCAATGTAATAGAGTCCAAGAACAAAGCAACAAAGCAAACTTGCATGTTTTTCAGACTCAAAAAACTCCTCATTTAAAATCTCATCCAGATGTTTTCCCATTTTAAAGATAAGCTCTACCAATGTGAGAGATTACTGCTAAACTGTCACATTTTCTAAACTCTCACCATATTATATATGGCCCCTGGTGTCTATCTAGACATTGTCGACCTTTTTACTGTAAATCTTTCAATCCACACCCACTGTCTGTGTGTAAAACGGTGAAAAGCAAAAAATTATAAGTTTAAAGACTTTTGGGTGAATAATAAAAAATGTACCAAAAACCAATTTATTACCTGTAATACAAAAAATACAGACGTTGTATATTTTATCTAGGGAAAATTAGCAGAGCCTTAAAACATTAGCAGAACATGTCTATAATATTACAAAAGGATTACATAAGCATACAGTCTCTTCCCATTTAAAATATTATGCAAAACAAGAAAACAGTAACTTATAGTACAAGGCAATGCTTGACAAGTACATGGTTTATAAACATTGCTGCATCAGCGGCCATAATACTCAAATAAGCAGCAGACTGACAGAAACCAAGGGTTAGGTGCTGTTGTAGGGAGTATGGCGTAGATGATAGTATAAGTAAGGGAAGGAAACTCACATCAGGGAACAGGGCCCTGCTTATGAGGGCTTACATTCTAAAGGGGAGGGACAGACAGACAGGGTGGAACAGATGTTGTAGATAGTGAGCATGGGGCAGTGGATTAGGTTGAGAGCAGGATGGCTTTGGTGAAGAAGTGGGTCTTGAGAGCCCGTTTTAAGTTTTGTAGAGAGGTGGAGAGTCTGATAGTGAGAGGGAGAGAATTCCAGAGTTAGGGAGCAGCACGGCCAAAATCTTAGAGGCAGGAGTGGGAGGAAGTAATCAGTTGGCAGGAGAGGTGCAATTCATGTGAGGAGCGAAGAGGGTGGGCTGCAATGTGAAGAAACATAAGGTCAGTGAGGTAAATGGAATAGAATTGGGTGAGTGCTTTCTAAGTGAGTGTAAGAAGCTGGAATTGGGTTGTAGGAAAGAGAAGGTAGATGTAGTATGTTTGGATATGAATGTTATGAATATGATACCATGGAAGCTAAAGAATGCTGCATGACGGTACCTCGTGCATTGAATGTAGATGTGAATTGAGTCAGTGTCACTTGTCTGTTGCCATGGCCAATTCTGGGCAGACGCTGCTGGTCACGATCATTAAGCTCCCATGGTCGGCCACTGCACTGTCCACGGTGGGTGGAGATGCCATCCATGAGGTATTCCTGGTACACACGTGACATCGTAGATTGGGTAATGTCTGCACAACTTCGTAAGTGGAATTTCCCATAGGTCGGGCACCTACTATTATAGCCCTAGCTGGTGTTCAAACTGACTCACGAGATGTCATATTACACCTGATGCAGGTCTGGGCATTTCCAAGAAGTCACAGTATGGTGACTCCACCTACCATTACCTTTATAGATACCAGCACTTACAATCTCCAACCCCAACACCTTTATAATCAAACTCATAAACCCAGCGCACTAGAGTGCAACATTATGACATCTGGTCAGGCTTAAAAGAATTGCCCACATATACCGTGACTCAGGGGCCTATTCATCATTGCTAATAAATCGATGAAGATAATTAGGTTTAGAACTCGTATGGAGTTCTACCTGATTAACAGAGAAATTCAATTATCCGCTCCATAAGTATCTGTTCCAAAAATCTGTTATGTTTGCGATGACAGCTTTTCGAAAATAGATAATTTCCCCTACATGTATAGTGCATACCCGGCCTGTCTCCTGGATCTGCCCGGCTGCAGCTGCGGGAGTGGGACCCCCGCTACATCCACTGTTCTGTCATAGGCTGGGGTTGCTCCACCCCCCCCCCCCGCATCTTCCACCTTCCCGGCCGGCTGTCATAGGCTGCATCAAGGGGACAGGATGGCCAGGCAGAGGGGGCTGTAGAGCAATAAACGTAGACTTTTTTTATTTTTTATTTTTTTAACTTTTCTGTGTTCCCCACACTGCTGCAATGCTGCTGCTGCCTCTGCCGGGAAGTGTCTTCTCCTGTCTTTTCACAGGTGGCACTTGTAAGTGCTTCTTCAATTAACTATTTATAGTAAATAGACAGGTAATTGAAGAAGCACTTACAAATGCCACCAGTGAACAGAGGGGAGAAGCTTCCTGGCAGCAGCATTGCGGCAGGGAGAACACACAGTGCAGCAGACGGTGCTGGAGGAGGGACGGAGGGAGACGAGGAGGACCTGCTCACACTGAAAGCAGATAAGTATATCACGCTGTACACCATCTGAGAATGGCATACAGTTGCACCATCAAATTCCAAACACACATAATTTTTGGAATTTGATGCATAACATAATGTCTACTGTACATCCTTATACTAAAGTATGGGGAGTGTGAAAATGAACGCAGATCCACTTAACAAGGAGATATCAGTGATATCTCCTGCGTTAAGTGTGTTAATGAATACTAAAAAACGGTGATTAAGAAAAAATTTCCTTAATACCGTTAATTTAGTGTTGATGAATAGGCCCCTCAATCTGATACAGTAAGCTTCAATAAAATGTGGAGGATTACTTTCATGATAATGTGCAAATTAGCATCTCACACAGGGCCTGATTCAGAGCCGAACGCTCTGACCAGAGCGCTCGCTCTGAATCAGTGCCCTCCTCCATGAAAATGGAGCGGCCTCCTGGCCGCTGCATAGCTGTGGGTGACCACCCACAGCATATGTGAGCGTCCATGATGATGGTCGCGATGGTCTTGACCATCGCGACCATCGGGCTTGCGACGGAGACACTGCGGTAGGGTCTCGCTGCCGCAAGCCCTGGAGTGGTTTTGGCTCTATCAGAGCCAAAATCACTCCCACTGACATCACTAGTGATGTCAGTGGGGCCGGCTTCAGACGGTAGGCGTTCCCATGGGAACGCCTCCGTCTGGCAGGTACGCCACCGGCATGCCCACCAAAGGGGGCGTGCTGTCAATCAACATCGACAGCACGCCCCCTTTGGTGCGAGACCCGGAGCGATGGAGAGGGTCTCGCGCATGCGCACGACGGAGCTCCCTCTGTCGTGCGCATGCGCAGTGGGAGAACATCGACCCGCTTGCGAGCGTCCTGCGCTCGCGAGCAGGTCTGAATGACCCCCACAGTCCCTTTGAATACTGGGAGAAAAGATTTGGAGCCCCTTGTACAAACTAGCTATGGTGTACTTACTCACAGCCGGGAAACCTTGTGATCAGCATAAGAGGCTACTTCCAAAAAATGTGGAAAACTGATTTTCACTAAAATAAACAAATTCTATAAGGAAGACGTCAATTACATCAAATAGAGACTGTAACGGTGGATTAAAGTGGGGATGAGCTAGTAATGTGTGATGATTATGTTAATAACACAGATGAGGGTGATTATGACATCCTCCAACTGTGAGGATGATTGACACTGTTAGCCTTAAGCTCAGTGGTAGCTTGGTTTAATCAAACCACCAAGATGTTTTCTTTTGTAGGGGCCCAAACAAACCAAGCACTTCAGCCACAAAAGTGGCAGTTCCTGTCACTGAGGTTGCTTGATTTGTTAAACTGTGCATGTCCTTTTTAGTATGCAAAATATGGGTGGGTGCACTACTTTTCCTTATGGGCTTTGGAAACCTTGCTATATTGGTGTAAAGACTACTAGCCTGTTACTCCATTTACCTGTACTGGCCTGAGGCCTATGATTTGCTGTTGGTATTAATTTTTTTTACTTGGCTTTTACTGTTAGGCTATTACTTCTTGATTAATGAAAACATTCTATAGGGTTGTATAGTTTATTAAACTGTCATTCTATCTGCCACTGCTATGCCACTATGCTTCATAGATGTGCTGTATTCTTTTAAACTGCCATGTGTTTGTGCCGCTGCTACATTCCTTAGTTTAGCCAGCCAGCTCGCTGCAGCCTTTGGTCAATATTGGTGAAGACAATATTGTGAGCTGTGATGTGTTCACAATTGACTGGAAATTACTGGAAAAGAATGTTATTAATGTTAATAATACTGTAGGAACAAGAACAGGTCCAAATTACATGATTTTAGTTGTTCTTATACATTTTTAAAGAAACCCAGATCCAAAACCAAAATATTTTTGAGGGTGCTTCTGTCAAAATTAAAGCATGACAAAGATTTAGTACCAAAACAAAAATACAACAATTGGGGGGAGCTTGCAGCATCCTAACTCCAGATTCAATGGTTTGCCGAGGTGTCAACCTTTTTCCAATTGCAGAGTAGGGGCATTGGGGCGTTTCCAGTGGGAGGCAATCAAACATTTGCATTGATGTTCTGAACCACCAGTCTATCAGGAGGTCTACATACAGGGCCTGATTCAGACCCGCTCGCTAGGCTGCGTTCGCACGCAGCCTGCCGATGTTTGCAATCTGCGCATCCCAGTGCGCAAACTATAGTCCATGTGATCGGGAAGCGATCGATGGCTGCGCACAGCCAGCTCACTAGAATGAGTGACAGGTCAAGCCATTTATGGGTGGTGACAGGGGATGGTTGATGGAAACGAGGGTGTGGTGGTGCGAACGCAGGCGTGTCTGAGCATTTCAACGACGTTTCAGAGGCATGCATAATTAAGACGCAGAGTCATAGTACACGTCACATGGTTAAAATACACAATGAAGCACTCACAATGCTTGCGGTAGGGTATGGTCAGCGTAGCCTCTGCGTATGCAGTTCTGAACGCAGTATCTGGACCGCACACACACGCAGCAATGCATACACAGTGCAAAATAATCAACCGATTGCTTGCGTATTAGTAACTGCGTTCCTTGCTGAATCAGGCCCATAGAGACACACATCATTTTAAAGTAGATAGCCCATGTGAATGCACCAACTATATAGGCATATGCATGATTTTGAATCTGAACTTTGATTTCAACACAATTTAAATAAAAGTGCTGTTAGACAGACATTATACACACCCCACCTCCCCCTGCTTGCAACCCACCCACATGTCACTCTATGTAGGTATAATGGACCTTACTTCTGACTACCCCCGTTACTCAGGGCCTGATTCAGAGGCGCTCGCTGTTTGCGAGCGCTCGTTCTGAATCAGGGCGGGATTTTTTTTTTTTTTTTTTGGCCTTCAGGCCGCTCGCTAAGCTGTGGGTGACCACCCATAGCTTTTGCAGGTGGCCTGGCGATGGTCGCAATTATTGTGACCATCGGGCTCGCGAGGAGACCCTGCGGTAGTGTCTCAGCTCTCGCAAGCCCGAGTGGACTTCCTGCTCTAATAGAGCAAAACTACAGTATACAGTATAGCATGCAGCACTCAGCACTGTGTCTTGAGCTGATGGGGAATGTATCGTGAATTTCCACTCACTAGCCTAAACGAACTACTGACCTATATACCAGGAGAATAATGACTCATGAGCTATACAGAATCCTCACAAAGTCTGAGCAGAGCAGTGCCACCTGTGGTACGTTAGCAGTACTGACTCATGATGAATGTATGAGAGAGTTGATGGGGAATGTACCATGTGATTTACAAGAGTCACTTACCTAATTGAACTAGGGAACTAGATAATGACTCATGAATCATCATTACAATCAGTTCAATCAGATGCACATAGCCAGGGGCTGGCTGGCAACTTTTAGCCTGGGGGGCAAATGCAAGCAGGCGACCCTGGCAGACTAGTAGCATGTAACCAGGGTGCCCGGAGCACGTGCATGCTATGGCGCCCCCTCCCCTCAAGTGTTCCAGGGAGGAGGCAGGTCCATATGGTATTAATGTAAAGTAAACATAAAGATTAGGGGTAGCCCCCTGTAGTGGTGCCCATATGCAGTGCCCCCCTGTGCCCCAGGAGAGTACCCCCTTATGCAGGCCTCCAGTAGTGCCCCCAGTAGTGATCCCCCCTATGCAGTGCCCCCAGTAGTGGTCCCCCGTGTGCAGTGCCCCTTGTGCCCCCAGTTGTAAGCCCCTTATATAGTGCCCCCAGTAGTGGTCCCCCTATGCAGTGCCCCCAGTAGTGGTACCCCCTATGCAGTGCCCCTTATTTAGTGCCCCCAGCAGCAGCCCACCCCCATGCAGTGCCCCCAATAGTGGTAACACTTATGCAGTGCCCCTTAAATAGTGGCCCCAGTTGTAGTTTTCCGCTCCTATGCAGTACCCCCAGTATTGCCCTTTATATAGAGCCCCCAGCAGTGGTCCACCGATGCAGTGCCCCCAGTGGTAGTCTCCTCCTTCCTATGCAGTGCCCCTAGTAGTAGTCCCCTTCCCCCTATGCAGTGCCCCTAGTAGTAGTCCCCTCCCCTTGTAGTGCCCCTAGTAGTAGTCCCCTCTCCCCTATGCAGTGCCTTTAGTAGTAGTCCCCTCCCCTTGTAGTGCCCCTAGTAGTAGTCCCCCCCTTGTAGTGCCCCTAGTAGTAGTCCCACCTTGTAGTATCCCCAGTAGTAGTAGTCCCCCCTTGTAGTGCCCCGCCAGTAGACACACATAATAAAAAAAAACACTTACCTGAGTCCCCGCTCCCGCCGCCGCCATCCGCTCCTCCGTCTGTCCTTCCCGGGCCGGCCCGCTCTGCATTATGGGAGAGATGTCATGACGTCTCTCCCATTACCCACTGCAGGCACCGGAAGATGGAGCGGCTCAGGCAGTGGGCGCAGCAGTCAGTGAGAGTCTGACAGACTCTCATTGGCTGCTACTTAAAACAAACACACAGCTGCCGGTGCCGACGGCTGTGTGTTTATCAGTCACTGTGTAGCGCTGACCGAGCTCTGTCCGGTCAGCGCTACATGTGCAGTGCAGGCAGCTGTACAGAGACACAGACTGCCGGCAGCCCGCATGGTGCTGCGGCCTGGGGGGGCCCACCTTCTTCCTCACCAGCCAGTAACATCAACAACAATAGTAATGCACAAGCATCATTTTACTATGTCAATCTATCCGGCCCACAATAGCAACACCCCCCTGGAGCCCGTTCATTCTGTCTGGCAGAGAACAGCAAGCGCAATATGCAACATGCACACACTAGGTGACACTCACCTGCCCCACCTCTCTCCATCCGCACCTCTTTCCCGCCCATGTCATCCATTCAATGGCGCACACACTCACTACCCTAAGCATTATAGGCTATGCCTGGTAATCTGTGGAGCTATGATGTATATGAGCTAATTGATAAACTAATACAGATTCAATAACTGTTTTAACTTGTAAATAGGATTTTACTATGATGCTTGTGTGTGTGTGGTCATGCAGTCAGGGGAGGCAGAGCCTCACTTGTCATTCCAGAGTTTTGACTATAAAAATTATTTGAATAATACAAAGAAGATACTTATAACTTATAAATTATTATTCTAATAATTTTTATAATCAAAACTCACCAAATTTGCAGCACTCTAGGAGAGACGGAAGGTGAGACAGTGACCAATTCAGTCTCGATGTTAGTATAAAAAAATGATGACGCGCTATCACAAGAGCTGCTGGTAAAGGGGTTGTCAGTCCCAATGATATATGCAAGAAAACAAGAAATATAAGAAACCAGCGCTAGAAAAATAATAATAATGAAGATGGATTGGTCAAATAAAAAGTACCAATTTTATTAAGCTAAATTAGCACTAAAATGTATGCAGATAAATCCTTAAAAATGCATATTAATGTCAAATCAATTGTGGTTCAGCTTGTATTTCCATTAAGTTGGATGCCACAGGACTTCCTAATAACAATATATTCAGCCACTTATCTACAATGTGGGGTTGTTGCCATTGACTCTTTTGGGACTTTGCAAAGAGAGCTGCCATCTCTGCCCATTATCCATTATTGGCCCCTGGTGTATACACACAAAATCAACCAATCTGTGTTTATGTTGTGTATTAAATGTTTGTTTGTGTATTGACATTTATATGCATTTTTAAGGATTTATCTGCATACATTTTAGTGCTAATTTAGCTTAATAAAATACCAATTGGTACTTTTTATTTGAACCATCCATCTTCATTATTATTATTTTTCTAGTGCTGGTTTCTTATATTACCAGTTCAGTCTCCCCTCCTATAGTCAGAAAGTAGAGCGCAGGGCGGGGCCACGCTGTGCCAAATAATACTGCAAAGAAAATAGACCAGGGGAGGCAGCTAGTACATTTACCTCAATGAGTGCGGGCGTGCCTTGAGCCCACACTTCTCTGACTGTGATTGGTGGCTTGGGGTGTCTGTTCGGAGTGGCGGGAGGGGACAGTGCAATTGAGCAGGAGGAAGATGAGCAGCAGCAGCATGGCGAAGTGATTGCAGTGTGAGAAGTGAACCCTGAACCCAGACATACAGTACAGAGACCATCCAGCCCCCTCCCCAACCCAGCACCAGAATCCAGATGGTGGCTCACAGGAGGGGCCAGGCTCCTTCAGGTGAGAGAGCTGAGCAGTGCTGGGGGAGCGGCATGTGCAGAGCTGATCTGATACGGGATGTAGTCGGCATCCTGGCACACACAATGCTGGTGGTCAGAATCCCAGCGCCAGAATCCCGACAGCAATCAGAATCTCGGCTCCATGAACCTGATGGCTGTGATTCCAATGGTGAGTATGAGGGTTAAGTTTAGGGTTAGTGTTTAGGGTTAGGCACTAGGGGGAGGGTTAGCCTGCAGGAGGGGGAGGGGGTTAGAGTCAGGCTGCAGGGATTGGATTGCTAGGCTTAGGCTGTGGGAGGGGAGGGTTAGATTGTGGGAAAGGTGGGTTAAGGGAAAGGTTAGAATACTTACATGCATGCGTCAGGATTATACTGTCGGGATTCTGATCGCCGGCATTATGAGTACCGGGATCGCGTACCCAACCTGCTGATTACTGTCTGTGGCAGACAGTGGCGGGCTGGGCCGGGGGGCAGGGTGCCATGTGCCCCCCGGGCCGCAGCATCATGCGGGCCGCGGGCAGTGACACAGACTGCACCGTGTGTGTAGCGCTGACCGGACGGAGTTCGGTCAGCGCTACACAAGTGACAAACACACAGCCGGCACCGGCAGCTGTGTGTTTGTTTTGATCAGCAGCCAATGAGAGTTTGTCAGACTCTCATTAGCTGCTGCTGCGCCCACTGCAGGAGCCGCTCCATCTTCCGGCTCCCGCAGTGGGTAATGGGAGAGGCGTCATAACGTCATATGACGTCTCTCCCATAATGCAGAGTGGCCCGGCCTGGGAAGGACAGACGGAGGAGCGGACGGCGATGGCGGGAGCGGGGATTGAGGTAAGTGTTTATTTTTTTTTTACTACGTGTGTCTACTGGGGGGGGGAGGCTTGCACTACATGGGGGAGAACACTACTGGGGGCACCACAAATGGGGGAACCACTACTGGAGGCACTGCAAGGGGGGGGACTACTACTAATGGGGGCAATACAAGGGGGGGACTACTACTACTGGGGGCACTACAAGGGGGGGGACTACTGGGGGCACTACAAAGGGGGAACTACTACTGGGGGCACTACAAGAGGGAGGGACTACTACTGGGGGCACTACAAGAGGGAGACCACTACTGGGGGTACTACAAGGGGGAGATCACTACTGGGGGCACTACAGGGGGGCCACTACAATGGGGGACTACTACTGGGGATTATAACTGGGGGCACTTCAAGGGGGGACTACAACTGGGAGGACTACTACTGGGGGCACTACAAGGGGGGACTACTACAAGGGGGGGCAACTACTGGGGTACTACAAGGGGGGACTACTACTACTATGGGCACTACAAGGGGAGGGGACAACTACTAGGTACACTGCATAGGGGGGAGGGGACTACTACTAGGGGCACTACATAGGGGGGAGGGGACTACCACTGGGGGCACTGCATCGAGGGACCACTGCTGGGGGCTCTATAAAAAGGGCAATACTGGGGGTACTGCATAGGGGGGAGACTACAACTGGGGCCACTATTTAAGGGGCACTGCATAAGGGTTACCAGTATTGGGGGCACTGCATGGGGTGTGGACTGCAACTGGGGGCACTATATAAGGAGCACTGCATAGGGGGTACCACTACTGGGGGCACCACAAAGGGGGAACCACTACTGGAGGCACTGCAAGGGGGGGGACTACTACTAATGGGGGCAATACAAGGGGGGGACTACTACTACTGGGGGCACTACAAGGGGGGGGACTACTGGGGGCACTACAAAGGTGGAACCACTACTGGGGGCACTACAAGAGGGAGGGACTACTACTGGGGGCACTACAAGAGGGAGACCACTACTGGGGGTACTACAAGGGGGAGATCACTACTGGGGGCACTACAGGGGGGCCATTACAAGGGGGACCACTACTGGGGATTATAACTGGGGGCACTTCAAGGGGGGGACTACAACTGGGAGGACTACTACTGGGAGCACTACAAGGGGGGGACTACTACTACAAGGGGGGGCTACTACTGGGGCACTACAAGGGGGGACTACTACTACTATGGGCACTACAAGGGGAGGGGACAACTACTAGGTACACTGCATAGGGGGGAGGGGACTACTACTAGGGGCACTACATAGGGGGGAGGGGACTACCACTGGGGGCACTGCATCGAGGGACCACTGCTGGGGGCTCTATAAAAAGGGCAATACTGGGGGTACTGCATAGGGGGGAGACTACAACTGGGGCCACTATTTAAGGGGCACTGCATAAGGGTTACCAGTATTGGGGGCACTGCATGGGGTGTGGACTGCAACTGGGGGCACTATATAAGGAGCACTGCATAGGGGGTACCACTACTGGGGGCACCACAAGGGGGGAACCACTACTGAAGGCACTGCAAGGGGGGGGACTACTACTAATGGGGGCAATACAAGGGGGGACTACTACTACTGGGGGCACTACAAGGGGGGGGACTACTGGGGGCACTATAAAGGGGGAACCACTACTGGGGGCACTACAAGAGGGAGGGACTACTACTGGGGGCACTACAGGGGGGATATCACTACTGGGGGCACTACAAGGGGGAGATCACTACTGGGGGCACTACAGGGGGGCCACTACAATGGGGGACTACTACTGGGGATTATAACTGGGGGCACTTCAAGGGGGGACTACAACTGGGAGGACTACTACTGGGGGCACTACAAGGGGGGGACTACTACAAGGGGGGGCAACTACTGGGGCACTACAAGGGGGGACTACTACTACTATGGGCACTACAAGGGGAGGGGACAACTACTAGGTACACTGCATAGGGGGGAGGGGACTACTACTAGGGGCACTACATAGGGGGGAGGGGACTACCACTGGGGGCACTGCATCGAGGGACCACTGCTGGGGGCTCTATAAAAAGGGCAATACTGGGGGTACTGCATAGGGGGGAGACTACAACTGGGGCCACTATTTAAGGGGCACTGCATAAGGGTTACCACTATTGGGGGCACTGCATGGGGTGTGGACTGCAACTGGGGGCACTATATAAGGAGCACTGCATAGGGGGTACCACTACTGGGGGCACCACAAAGGGTGAACCACTACTGGAGGCACTGCAAGGGGGGGGACTACTACTAATGGGGGCAATACAAGGGGGGGACTACTACTACTGGGGGCACTACAAGGGGGGGGACTACTGGGGGCACTACAAAGGGGGAACCACTACTGGGGGCACTACAAGAGGGAGGGACTACTACTGGGGGCACTACAGGGGGGAGATCACTACTGGGGGCACTACAGGGGGGCCACTACAAGGGGGGACCACTACTGGGGATTATAACTGGGGGCACTTCAAGGGGGGGACTACAACTGGGAGGACTACTACTGGGGGCACTACAAGGGGGGGACTACTACTACAAGGGGGGGCTACTACTGGGGCACTACAAGGGGGGACTACTACTACTACTATGGGCACTACAAGGGGAGGGGACAACTAGTAGGTATACTGCATAGGGGGGAGGGGACTACTACTAGGGGCACTACATAGGGGGGAGGGGACTACCACTGGGGGCACTGCATCGAGGGACCACTGCTGGGGGCTCTATAAAAAGGGCAATACTGGGGGTACTGCATAGGGGGGAGACTACAACTGGGGCCACTATTTAAGGGGCACTGCATAAGGGTTACCACTATTGGGGGCACTGCATGGGGTGTGGACTGCTACTGGGGGCACTATATAAGGAGCACTGCATAGGGGGTACCACTACTGGGGGCACTATATAAGGGGCTTACTACTGGGGACACAAGGGACACTGCACAGGGGGGACCACTACTGGGAGCACTGTATAAGGGGCACTGCATAGGGGGGATCACTACTGGGGGCACTACTGGAGGCCTGCATAAGGGGGTCCTCTCCTGGGGCACAGGGGGCACTGCATAATGGCACCACGATGGGGCTGTCCCTATTCTTTATTTTTACTTTACATTAAACCCATATGGACCCGCCTCCTCCCTGGAACACATGAGGGGGGGTGCCATAGCACGCACGTTCTTTGGGCACCCTGGCTACACGCTGCTCCTCTGCCAGGGGCACCTGCATGCATTTGCCCCCAGGCTAAAAGTTGCCAGCCAGCCCCTGGCGGCAGAGGTGCACCGGGGACATTGGACTGCCCTGAGGCATGCAGGTTCTGCAGGATCCGGTACAGCTAGGGAGAGGTAGGGAAAGTACCTCGTTCCTCATGAAATGCTTTTCTACCTGTCCAGCCAGGGCTGCCATCAGAAATGGTGGGGCCCTGGACTGCCAAAATAGGCAGGGCCCCCCTCAACCCCATTTCCCCCATAAGTCCCTTCACCCACTCCCCCCCACAACCCCCATTCCCCCGCTAACTTATTCATACTCAATAAAAAAAAATTGTAAAAGACTGAATATTATATTATAGAGGCTAGAGCACATCTAAAAAATTGGGGCATTTTAAAATTAACTGGAGCCTGCCAGGGAGCATGGGGAGAAATCCATGGAGCACCAGGAGCAGGGACAGTCTGATTCTCCCAGACTCAGACCCATCATGCTGTCTCCACTGTCTCTGAATACTGCATCAATGGCCTGGGTCTGGGACTCTGGGATAAAGGACACACACTTAACTTAACTTACCCCACTCACTCCTTCCTTCATTCCTTCTTCTCTCCCTTTGCTTCGGGCAGTTCCTCAGGAGTCCTCACACCAACCGCCCTCTGCAGCTCCTCTGTCCTCTCTTGTTCAGCGGCGTGGCGTGATGTCATAACGTCACGACGCGCACGCATCAGCGAACAAGAGAAAACTTTATTGAAGGAGCGCCGGCCAGTAGGTAAGTTAGGAGGCGGAGTAGGAGGGCGGCTGGGCTGGGTGAGAAGTGACTCATGAGTCACTCACTCTATTGTGCAGCAGCGGCGTGGGGCCCGACCGAGGAGGGATAGTACTGGGTGTGGACGGCCTCTTCCACCGTGGTCCGGATGGGGGGATAGTGGCGGGTGGGCCCCCCGAGTGTCCGGGCCCGGGACTAAAGTCCCGGCAGTCCCCGCCTGATGGCGGCCCTGTGTCCAGCTATAAACTTTTTCCTAAAAGGGCTATAAACATTTTACATTGTGCATCTACTTTGTTACTGTCGATCCCAACCAGCTCTCCCCACTTTACACTCTCTGCCACTCTCTTCCCTCACACTCCATAGTCTAACTCCACTCCCTCTCCCCTTTACTCCTTTTTTTATCTCCGTTTCAGGGCCCCTAGGATTCCATTATCTGCCCACTATCTGGTGCCATCCTCTCACACTCCATGCTTCTCACTACCCACTCTCCGTTTCCCCTATCTTTCCTCCCCCTCCAGCCTAGACTGTTAGGACCCCAGGTTGTCCTCCCACTTTCCTATCCTCTCTATCCCTCTGACCCCTCTTTTCCATTTCTCCTTCCATATTCTCTACCCCATCCACACACAGTCTGTCACCAACTCCCATCATATCCACTTCATATTTCTGTTTCTTCCCCACTCTTATTGTGACCTTTAACCCATCCTTGTGGGTACAGTCTTCTGTGAATGTTTGTAGATGTGTGTATATAGATAGATAGACAGATAGAAATATATACAGATGTAGCCATGCTCATCCATCCCGCAATGCGGCATGGATGGCACGCGCTCGTCATAGACTGCAATGGGTAAATGCCGGCCGTGCTTAGTTGCGGCTCGACGAGAGCCATGCTATTCCGCGATGCGTGTGCCCGTGTGCACAAATCGCTGCAATGATGTAGCCGGCTACATCTGTATAATATATACATACACACACATACAAACATAATTGTATTGTATGGAAGAAAGGATACTCCTGCCCCAAGCTATTAAGTAGAGAATAATATTAGAATGAGCATACCACATATCATGCTTACAGTAATAAGGTAATGATTTTCTTTATGTATTGTTGGTGCTGCTCACTGATTAAGATATACAGACCAAGATTTACAAAGAGAAAGATAATCAGTTTGAACAGATGCACTCAAGTCCTCAAATTACACTTATATAAAAGTCACTGTGTGTGTTTCCAAGATGTATCTATTATTCAAATTTGATACATCTAATGCAGGGTATTTAGAGATACAAATGTGTCAGAAAATCTGTCAGACAGAAATGTAACTATTCAGTCCTGGCTGTTATTATTCAATCCAGGCTGAACATTATGCTCTATATAAAGCATATAATAAAGGGCTTATAGTCATGATAATTTGTTATTCAATATATAGTTTAAATATGTTACTCTAAATATTTTTATGACATATTCAATCGTCACAATAATTATCCCTTATAAGTATAGTACATAGTCATAAGCAGCAGCTTTACGTAAGGTCTGTATTTATAGAGCTACTAACGATATTTATGCTCAGGAGCGTATCTATAATGGGTGCAGGGTGTGCGGGGAACACGGGCCCCTGGGTGCAGGGGGGCCCCGTACAGCACACCCTGCACCCATAATATTACTTACCTCTCCAGAGTCCCACGTCGGCGCGGGGGTCCGGCGCTGTAAAACGACTGGAAAATGGCCGCGGTGGCCATTTTCCCATCGTTTGCGCTGTGGCCATTTTCCCGGTGACCTGTGCAGACACTATAGACTCTGGGCACACTCTAGTGCCCAGAGTCTATAACTCCAGTGCTGGCCGCGCACAGCTCAGTGCGCTGCCGGCCGCCGTGAGAAGAGGAGGGGCCCGTGTTGGAGACTGCACACGGGCCCCCTAATCTCTAGAAGCGCCCCAGTTTATGGTGTTAATTGTTCACATGAGTCTGACACAGGCAGTTGAAGGTTAAACCAATTCTAAATTGTTTGTTCCTTTATTTATTACTGAAATGATGGGGCTGT
Organism: Taudactylus pleione; assembly: GCA_031769625.1. Lineage (NCBI taxonomy): Eukaryota > Metazoa > Chordata > Amphibia > Anura > Myobatrachidae > Taudactylus > Taudactylus pleione. The sequence continues at coordinate 648,962 of JAUIMM010000738.1, forward strand.
AAAGATAATGGTTCTCCGTAGCAGACATTAAAACGTCTCATTTAAAGTATATACATAGCCATTTATCCCGTTGCCAAGGAGAAGTGATATTTGATATGACTCCCCACCCATACATGTAGAGGTCACTTTGTAGCTGAAGTGACTGTAATGCAATGTATGCCTGCTACACGCACACTATTAAATCTTGTGCTCACAGACATAAAAAAAATCAAACTTGTATCTCAGTCTTTTTTCTCTAATGAGTTACGCTGGGTACACACCTATACAATCATCAGGCCATCCAATATCGAGAGAATGGCCATTGGATTGTATAGATGTGTACGCTGCCCTACACATTAGCCGATAAGCAGCTTTTAACGCTCCTGCAATGGTCGTGATAAGGAGATCGCATCTTATGTACTGTTTAATATTTATCGGTTCGACCTCCCGATCCCATAGAAGCCCGTACACACTGCTCTGCCTGCACAGTGTGTACATGGCTCACCGGCTGCTGACAGGTGGACACACTGGGGACAGACTGCATGGCTGATCGGGACAATTTTACCCAATCAGCCTGCAATCGTAATAGTGCGTACCCAGCTTACTCTTTCCCAGTCCTACAGAATCCTGTGCACATGTCTCCAGAGAAAATTCCATTCTGGCTAATACATCATTATGTTAGTACAGTGTTGGCTAACCTTGACACGCCAGCTGTTGTGGAACTATATATCCCAGCATGCCCTGCCACAGTTTTAGCATGCCCTAATAGCAAAACTGTAGCAGTGCATGCTGGGTTATGTAGTTCCATAACAGCTGGAGTGTCAAGGTTAGCCAACACTGTGTTAGTACAATGTTATTAGGCTATTATTTATTTATTAACAGTTTCTTATATAGCACAGCAAATTCCATTGTGCTTTACAATTTGAATCAACATTAATAGAACAAGACAGGGTTGTAAAAGAAATACATAAAGCTAAGAGGGCCCTGCACGCAAGCTTACAATCTATAGGGAAATAGGTGTTGATACACAAGGATAGGTGCTACATATTACAAATTGGTCCAGCCCAATTGCAGATGTTCTTGGTGAGCTGTATAATCCAATCACACTGGAAAGTTGGCCTAGGTTTAGGAGGATGTTAAATTGAAGAAAGAGAAGATGTGATAGGTGTTTACTATAAGAAGAGAGTTAGATAGGGAGCTATAAAAGGTTAGGTGGGCGGTGCTGGAATCTGATAAGCTTGTCTGAAGAGGTGAGTTTTCAGAGAATGCTTGAATGTTTGGAAACTAGTGGAACGTCTTATTATGCGTGGGAGGGCATTCCACAGGGTGGGTGCAGCCTAAAAAAAGTCCTGTAACCATGCATGGGAACAAGTAATATGTGGGGATGAGAGACGCAGAGCGGGGATGACGGGTTGGAAGATATTTTGAGATAAGTGAAGAGATGTATATTGGTGTGGTTTGGTTAATATCTTTATGTATGAGTGTAAGTATTTTAAATTGAATACAGTAGAAGACTGGCAGCCAATGGGGGGACTGACAGAGTGGATCAGCAGACACTGAACATTTGGTGAGAAAGATCAGCCTTGCAGCTGCATTCAAAATGGATTGTAGTGGGGAGAGCCTGTTTTTGGGAAGACCAATAAGGAGACTATTGCAATAGTCAATGCGGGAAATAATGAGTGCATGGATTAGAGTTTTTGCAGTGTCTTGTACAACATATGGTCAAATTTTGGCTATGTTTTTTAGATGTATGTAACAGGATTTAGAGACAGAATGAATGTGGGGAACAAAAGACAGTTCAGTGTCAAGGATGACACCTAGGCAGCGAGCTTGTGAGGTGGGGTTGATTGTCGAGTTGTCAACAGTAATAGAGATATCAGGTTGGTAACTACTATTGGCCGGTAGAAATATAATTAATTCTGTTTTGAATATATTAAGTTTGAGGTGGTGAGATGACATCCAAGATGAAATGACTGAGAGACATTCAGTGACAGGGACCAGCACAGATGGAGACAAATCTGGGGAGGATAGGTAAATTTGAGTATCGTCTGTGACTGTGTACAGATGATACTGAAAACCAAAAGAGCTAATTAGTTTGCCAAGAGAGGTGGTATAGATTGAGAATAGCAGAGGACCTAAGACAGAGCCTTGTGGTACTCCAACTGATAGAGGTGGTGAAGTGGAGGTAGAATCAGAAAAGTGAACAGTGAAAGAGCAATTAGATAGGTAGGATGAGAACCAAGAAATACCTAGGGATTGTAGTGTTTGTATGAGAAGAGTGTGGTCAACAGTGCCAAAGGCAGCAGAGAGATCTAGAAGAATTAGAAGTGAATAATGGCCTTTAGCTTTGGCAGTGACCAGGGGCACCGAGAGGGGGGGGGAGCAGGTACAGATTACCCGGGCCCGGCTTCCTGAGGGGCCCGGTGGGGGCCCGGGTCCGGCGCCACTCCCCCCCTCACAGCAGCTCAGCACACAGTGTGTGCTGAGCTGCAGTTGGAGACTGCTCGTGGCTGCTGAGCAACAGCCACAGCAGTCTCCTATGCCTGTGGGGGAGGAGCAATTACACTGATCGCGCCCCCCCTGGCTTTGCGCCGGGCTGAGGGGGCTCCCAGCAAGCGGCACCGATTCGCGGCGCTGCAAATATTTTTTTTTCTCGCCAAGGGGGCGTGGCCACGTCCCCTATTACCGGGGCCCGCCACAGCTCTTGGTAGGCGTGGCAGTGGCCAGATCATTTACTACCTAAGTCAGTGCTGTCTCAGTGGAGTGTTGTGAACGAAAGCCTGACTGAAGTGGGTCCAATAAGTTGTGGTTGTTAAGAAAGTCTGTGAGGCGAGTGTAAGAAAGTCTCTCCAGTAGCTTTGAGGAGCAAGGGAGCTTGGAGATAGGACGGTAATTTGGGAGAGAGTTAGGGTCAGAATTTAGTTTTTTCAAAATGGGAGTGATCACTGCATGCTTGAACAGTGATGGAAAGATACCAGTAGAGAAAGAGAGATTACAGATTTTAGTTAAGTGTGGGATGAGCACAGGAGACAGAGCTTTACTGATTTGTGAGTGTATCGGATCATGAGGAGAGGTAGTAGAGTAGGAGGATGAGAACAGTGTAGATAGTTCATCTTCATTAGTGGGGTCAAATGATGAGAAGGGTGTAGTAGGTATTACCGCCGGCCGCATGGGCAAGGGTGATAAGGATACTGGATTTCAACCTCTATACGCACTTACCTATACCTTCTAAACCCTGCCTATAAACCTCTAAAATTTACGCTATTTGCGTATGCAGTCATACAGTAAAATAAAGACTTTAGACCTTGAACATGTGTTCCAAAGCACAAAGTATTATTCAAGTAAAGTACAGTCAGTTACACGCTGTGATCTAAGTACAATTTAGCGCAAAGAATTATACAGACCCAAGATACCGTCATACATACGCAAGCGCTCTGGGACCAGATTCCGGCATCAGCAAGAGACCTCCGTCAATCAGCAATCAGCAGAATAGACTAGCAACCCAGGGTCAGAGCACACATATTTATACCCCCCCAGAAGTAGATAACACAATAGAGGAGTTTGTTGCTGATCCCATTGGTTCCCAGTGCGGGTGCATTTGTTACAGGGCATTTAACAGGTTGATTCAAATGGCCACAGTCCAGCCTCCAACAGCTGGTTGCCTTCGTTTTCCCACCTCATGCAAATCTAGACTGTTGGTTTTACAAAGTACATTTTGGTTCTTTATGTCTGTACGGTCCATAAGTTGCGAACGCATATTCTGATCATCACACCGATGATACCGGAAAGCTGTGGATAAAATGCGGATCAGTATAATATCAAACACGGCTTACTTATCACGTATTAAACCTTAGATACCAAAATAGTCTTTATTTCACAGCATTTGTAATAAATGAATAAAACTTGCATCTTGTACTTTATAGTTATAGAACCTTTTGTGTAAGTGTGCATTATGTAAGTATTAGGGGTTTGGGAAAAGATGCTAGTTAGGTTTATCTGATTTGGGGCAGATGTGCACGCATGCAGCTAATAAACAGCGTTTGCATGCAGGTTATTGTGCATTCGCTACTGAGCGTCATGTTAGCAGCGCAACTGTGCGTAGTGTGGTGTTTATGCATGAGATTCTATTTATGATGGATGTAACATTATATATATATATATATTTACTTACTTAACATATATACATATACACACACATATCTCATTCCTTACTAACAGTTTCAAACTGCAATGCAAATGTGTTATGGGCAGTGGGGCCATTCTGTCTGGTAGTGAGACTAAAACCTGTTTAGGATTCAGACAAATTCAATTGTGTAGATCAATGTCTGGGTTATATTACAATTGCCACAACTATACTTGTCTATATACAGGGATTCCCAATTTGTATGTAAAACACTCACAGTATTCTGGTGTATTGTCTATTCTATTTACTTTGTTCAGGAGGCTGTTTTTCTAATTGTTTTGGTATTTCTCTATGCAAGGTTGTCCCCAGAATGGGCCCGTCATGGTTTGTAAAAAGATTATCAAAAACATTGCCATCTGTACTTAGCTTGTGAGTTGTAACTTAAAATGGCGCTGGTTGCAAAATGGCTTCTTGCAGATTCTTATTTTTAAGATGGAGTCTAGCTGCCATTTGCAAGATGGCATCGCGCACGCTAATTTTTATGCTTATTCCATCTCAGCCATTAATCCAGCTTCGACAGTCCACCCTTGGATAGCGAACAACATGCTATGATACTCTGATTTAAAATTACTTTAGGCATACATTTATATATATTACTTAATGTTATTAGGGGATGGCACAAGGTGGTTCTTAATCCATCAATAATGTGTCTCTAGGAGGGGACATTAAACTACCATTATACGCACACCGCGGACCTTGGGAGATCATGTAAAAGATGTGGGGATGCACCAGTCCTATAAAGGAAGTTTTGATGGGGAGTTAGGGAATTATTTGAGGTGTTTTTAAAATAACATTTTGATAATACTTTTTATGCACATCTAAATATAATACATTATATGATGGTATTTCTAGTTCAGGGTTGTAATGCAGTTCTACATTTACCTCAGTATTCATATTGTCATTACTGACCACCATCATAACTTCGTTCCTTCGTTTTACCTTATTCTTACATTTTCCACACTTCAACACAATAGGAGCACACCGTACACATATGCCAATTACCTACGCTTGCGATCATTTCCTGGGCCCATTTCCCTAGGCCGGAGAACCATTTTACAGGGTTCAACCATGACACCCATTCCTCTACCTTTTCCTCTACTTCAGCCACTGTAGCATTGTGGTTCTTCCGAAATTCCCATTTCAGCTGCAGAATTTCATCCATCTTTCGATCTATTACCTCTTTGGGATCGCTGGTATCATTGGTGACATAGGTGCAACACTTCACTCCAAATTGGGTGGCGAAGGTTACGTAATATCCTCCAGTGACAGCGGTTAAATAATTTAACACTAGTCTGTGTTGCACCAGTTCTTTCTTGTACGCTTGCAATTCTCTACCTGTATACCTGAAAGTGTCATCATACATCTCGGTGATATTATCTATCAATTTAGCAAGATCCTGAATATATCTCAAATTTAGTGTACCCCGAGCGATCCTGGTGGGATCCAATGCTACTAAAACTTGAATGCCAGTTGTCTCACTAATTAACTGAGTGGCTTTATGCACATCACCAGGTATCATATTTCTTTGGTCTCTGTGTTCATACTGTGTGTGAAGATATGGTGATGGTGTGTTTTTATGAATACCAAGCATTTCACAATGTGTAAGTGTCATAATTTCTGGTAGTCTTCCCAAATAACATAACAATTATGGTACTAAGATTGGTCAGACACTCCCCTGATTTGGCATAGCACTCCTCCTCCTGACTCCACTCCATCAGCACTGCCATCAGTTCCCATCTCCTCTATCGGTCCTCCATCACAGAAACTGGGGTCTCCCCAAACAGATCATCACAACAGAAACTCTGGAAGAAAGAACTAGGATGACCACAGCAGACCACTCCATTGATGGAAGCACTGATCTACACATTTCTTTAGCTCAGGTATCTCACCGCACCTTTTAACCCTCTCGGAACAGGCTCACAATCGACATTTTCCCTTTATCTGCCTCAACTCCGCCCCGTATCTCCACCGGTTGGTTGACCTTTCTACAGTGAGTGGAATGGACCCAGGTATCTCTCTCGGCCACCTTCAGCAACACCTGATTCGGAACTTCCCAACTCTCAGTCACATAACCTGAGCTAAAAAAAGAAAAATTCGGATCATAACAAATTCCCCAGGTTTGACATCATGACAGTTTGCATCAGACATGTTGGAAAATAAAATTTTCAATTTCAGTTGTTCTTACTCATCTTCGTGAGACACTGCACAGTAACTTCATTATCATATTTTCACATGAGGCTGCCTGTTAAACAGTATCTCAAAGGGGGCAGGTAGACAGATGGTCTGGGATGATCTCGATATTACTACCCATCACCTTACACAGGTTATAGAAGACATTACTTTATTCTAGGGATACTATTTGTACACAAATTCCTGCAATTTAAATTCTGTTATCAATATCTACTGCTCAAAATATTGCCTGGGCCCCTGGGTTGGACAGTTTCCGAGTATTTGTCCTTAGCCTGGCATGGCTGCCGTTTGTCCTTAGCAACCTTGTGTCCTGTGTGTGAGAGATAAAGCACAACAGTTTAATATCATTTAAACATGACCTAAATACAACAATAAATCGTCCACATTTTACATTAGAACAGATTCATTGGCAGGTTGAAAAGATTGTAAACAGTCATATAAGGCCTGGGAGAAGATACTGGGGTTGTCTATGAACCCATGGGACACTCATGTCCATGTGTAGTGTACACCTCCCTCTAGGTGGGAAAAGAAAAATACTGACAGTCAGGGTGTTAGGGCACAGGGAAGAAAGCAGAACAGAGATAGGGTATCAGTTACATCAATTACCATTATCAGTTTTTCCCTAGTACTTCCCGTCAACCTGTCTATCTGCAGACCACAAGTATGACCCGACTCTTAGCGTTGGCTCCCACTCTCCAATAAAGCATTAATGGCCACAATTGAAGCTGGTGCCTGTTGGACATTTGCTGGTCTCTGTGCATATCCCTTATGGAGACATCCAGGTACTCCCTGGTTTGGGGGCCTACCCTCTTTGCCGTGCAGCTCTTACTTATGTGTCCTGGCGGTTTGCAATTAAAACACTTCCGTGGGAAGGATTGTTGTGTGAGGGATGAGCAGGAGAGAAAGGTGGTGGGTATGGGTAAGGATATTGAGGAAAAGAATATTGTGGGAGGTATGGAGCTTGTGGGTAGTATGGGACTTGTGGTTGTGTAGGATAAGTGGGATAAGGCTGTGTTTGCTGTGGTGTAGGAATAGTGAGGGCGTTTAACTGTTCAGGTGCAGGTGTGGGTGTGGGTGCAGGTGTGTCTGCTGGACGTGATGTTACCGTCATTCCTTCCAGAGCTTGAATACTGACAACCATTAGTTTCTCGCTCTGTGTCTCTCTCTTCTTTGAGATGTTTTTATCATGTTCTATGGCGGATTCTATGAGGGTATCTCTTGTGACTCCCCTCCAGCCAGGCTGTGAGGTCTGAACCCGGGTTTTTAGGTTCTCTTCAAGGCCATCCATGAGTATGGTGACAATCATTCCCCTGTGGTGAATGCTATCTTTAATATCCTCTAACCCAGTGTACTGGGTGATAGTCTGCAGAGCCTGCACGGTCGCAATAATCTTCTGCAGATTCACTCTGCTTTTGCTTTATGGTGAAAATTTTGTTCCAGTTAACTACTACAGGAAAATATATACCCAATTGAGTTAGAATGCGGGAAATATTACCTTGGTTTACTAGGTCTGTTAAAGGAACATCACCATCCAATACACAATCCGTGATAAATTTTGTCACGCCGATATTGCGTGGTAGACAGGCCCTTAACACCACCCGCCAATCTTTATTGGTGGGCTCATGAGAACTACCCAAATTTCTCAAAAATCTTTGACATTTGGCTAATTCCTTTTTGGGATCGGGGAAATCATTTATCTCTGCTCTTGTCCAAGGACAATGCATTACCACATCCCTTGTAGGTACAACTCCGTTCGCGTCTGTATTCCCATTCGGAACAGTGATTGTCCGAATGGGATGCAGACCGGCCGCAGTGCTACCTTTGACCTTATTACCTGGCTGGGGGTTTAATCTGTTGCTGCAACATATAGTATTAACAACTTCCTCCACGGGGGCAGAGGAGTTTAACACTTCCCGTGCTGTTACAGATGGAGATGGTGGCACCACTTGAGCTTGTCGTGGTGTCGCATCTAACATGTGCACAGCATGGGAAACGGCAGACATAACAATCGGCTCATCATCCACATCATAAACATTTTCTTTATGGTTACTTAAGAGAGGGTACAAGTTGCTTGTTACATTTTTATGAGTTTTTTTCATGACTGTATCTGCACCTCCATTCACATAAGGTGGCGGCGGTCCGCGTGAACTACTGGCAATACCGTCCGCAATGCTACCTTGCCGCACGTGCGCGCCATTTTGCGGCTTGCACGCATTGCAATCCAGCGAAACGGGTGTGTTTGATGGCAATGCGCTCGCAATGCTAGTTTGTGTCGTTTGCATATTTTTAAGCCACGCATCCCCTTCATGCTGCCACAATTTTAAACATTCATAATATTTTACTTTTTTCTCTCGAGAACGCATCAGACTGATATGATCCCGGACATTATCTAATACATCGTTATCAAAACTACCAATTCTGGGAAACGGTCTAACACTCTTCATCGTTATTTTAAACCATACGTCACAATACCTTATTGCATAAGTACCGTACTTAGGGGTCATTCAGACCCGCTCGCGAGCGCAGGACGCTCGCAAGCAGGTTCGATGTTGCCCTACTGCGCATGCGCACGATGGAGGGAGCTCCATCGTGCGCATGCGCGAGACCCGGCGAGCGACGGGCTCTCCGTTGCTCCGGGTCTCGCACCAAAGGGGGCGTGCTGTCGATGTTGAGTGACAGCACCAGGGCCGCCATCAGGGGGGGACTGCGGGGACTCCAGTCCCGGGCCCGGAGAGAGAGGGGGCCCGGGTAGCGGAGGTGTGAAATTCAGTGATGTGCGGCACCGCACATCACTGCTAGAAGGAATGCACCGGGGGCAGCCAAAGTAGTAAAGAGACTTGGTGGCTTTTAATATAAGGAGCCGGCCGCTAGCCAATCACAGCAGCTCGCGGAACGGCAGCAAGCGAATCAGCAGCGGCCGCTGCTGATTGGCTGCAGTACTGCAAGCCAATCACAGCTCGCGGAACAGCATCAAGCCAATCAGCAGCGGCCGCTGCTGATTGGCTGGCTCCCGTTTCATGAGCTGTGATTGGCTTGAAACCGGCTCCATGTATTAAATGCCACCGAGACTCTTCTCCTCTTCTCTGGCAGCTGCATTCCACTAGTGACGCGGAGATGGCCGAGTGTCCAGGTAAGTTTGGGCTCTGTTGTAGGGAGGGAGTGCCTAATTTATGTATTATGCATTATATACAGTATATATATATATATATATATATAGTATATATACAGTGTATATATATATATAGTATATATACAGTGTATATGTATATATATATATATATATATATATATAGTATATATACAGTGTATATGTGTGTATATATATATATATATATAAATATACACATACATGTGGGTAAGTGCAGTTATATTTCTTGCTGTGCTGACACTTACATTTTCATGCTTTTAATTTAATATAGCTAAGCACCAGAGGCTTTTGTTTGTGTATGTATGTTATATATATATATATATATATATATATATATATATGTATATATATTTATATATATATACACACACACAAAACATCTTGTGCTTAGATATATTAAATTAAAAACATGCAAATGAAAATGTCAGCACAGCAAGTAATATAACAGCACTTACGAACGATTAATCTGTGCCCCCAATAGGTCCAGCCCTCCCTGTCTCTCACCCCCCAAAGTAGCTCCACCCACATCCACAGCTCCACCCACTTCTGCCCCATACCCCGGGGCGAGGGGGGCCCTGCCTAATTTGTCAGTACCGGGCCCCACCATTTCTGATGGCAGCCCTGGACAGCACGCCCCCTTTGGTGGGCGTGCCGGGGGCGTGGCTGCCAGACAAAGGCGTTCCCATGGGAACGCCTACCATCTGAAGCCGGCCCCACTGACATCACTAGTGATGTCAGTGGGAGTGCTTTTGGCTCTGATAGAGCCAAAATCACTCCAGGGCTTGCGGCAGTGAGACCCTACCGCAGGGTCTCCGTCGCAAGCCCGATGGTCGTGATGGTTTTGACCATCGCGACCATCATCATGGACGCTCGCTATAGCTGTGGGTGGTAACCCACAGCTATGCGAGCGTCCATAAGGCCACTCCATTTTCATGTAGGAGGACCCTGATTCAGAGCGAGCGCTCTGGTCAGAGCGTCCGGCTCTGAATCAGGCCCTTAGTATGCATAATAGGACGGACCGATCCAAGTGGCGCTTCCATTAGCAGCACATCATTGTCTAACATTTCTATTGTTTGCATGGCTCCCATCTTGGGACAACTCCTAAGTTTTTCAATAAAAATTTAAACTGGTGAAAGACAATTAAGATACTTTCACTTGAAAAAGGGTGTATCAGCAAACCCTATGGAGGACTCTTAGATGCTTCCACTCACCTACGGAAGTAAAGGCCGCTTCCGCTCAGCAATCCCTTTTTGACTACCTTTCAACTGCTAGGTGGCAACAAAGTACCCTTTTTGTTCCAGTAGATTTCGTCCACCCTCTTACCAGCTCACAATCATAATCTAACCAAAATTATGCAGTTCAATTATAGTGTTCAAATAAGCCTAACAGATCACACACATTGATTACTGAACGCTATAATCACGCTGGGCGCCGAACCCTAACAAAAATAACAAACCATACACCTGCTTTGTGTAAAGTAAACGGTAAGCTGCTACCGAGTCACTAGGCCAACACCTGTGCCTAGCACTTAATGGTCCTACGATACCCTTAACATTTAGGTCCCGTGTTACACCCTAAACAAATACTCACTGATACACACTTTTATCCTGCGCAGTAAAATACACGTTAACCCAGATATTAGCTACAATTGATAATGTAAACTCAATGGCTTTGTTTAAACACATGGCAGCACAACCGGAAATACGAAAACGCTATTGTGCGACTAGTCGCATACACAATGATGCGACCAACCACACAACCGTATGACGTACCCTTAACTGGGTACACAAAAGTGTGTCCCTATTGCGCGCAAAAATGCGACAGCCGCGTGCGCTATACTGCGACACCCCTTTTAAAAGAAAAATACTATCAACAAAGGAAAACAAACTTCTTCCTCTCTTGTCCCTGGATTCTAGTCAGCGTCTCTTGGTCACACGATAACGGGTAGCGACCTCTCAGCATCGAATGGTTGCAGGTAAGACTGCTTGTGGCCACTATCCACCCTTTGCTGAGATATAGATATCCGTGTATAGATCGTGTGATTAGGTACGTGACTTCACTATGAGCCCCCAACTAAGGATACTGGATTTCAACCTCTATACACACCTACCTATACCTTCTAAACCCTGCCTATAAACCTCTAAAATTTACGCTATTTGCGTACGCAGTCATACAGTAAAATAAAGACTTTAGACCTTGAACACGTGTTCCAAAGCACAAAGTATTATTCAAGTAAAGTACAGTCAGTTACACGCTGTGATCTAAATACAATTTAGCGCAAAGAATTATACAGACCCAAGATACTGTCATACATACGCAAGCTCTCTGGGACCAGATTCCGGCATCAGCAAGAGACCTCCGTCAATCAGCAATCAGCAGAATAGACTAGCAACCCAGGGTCAGAGCACACATATTTATACCCCTCAGAAATAGATAACACAATAGAGGAGTTTGTTGCTGATTCCATTGGTTCCCAGTGCGGGTGCATTTGTTACAGGGCATTTAACAGGTTGATTCAAATGGCCACAGTCCAGCCTCCAACAGCTGGTTGCCTTCATTTTCCCACCTCATGCAAATCTAGACTGTTGGTTTTACAAAGTACATTTTGGTTCTTTATGTCTGTACGGTCCATAAGTTGCCAATGCATGTTCCGATCTTCACACCGATGATACCATAAAGCTGTGGATAAAGTGCGGATCAATATAATATCAAACACAGCTTACTTATCACGTATTAAACCTTAGATACCAAAATAGTCTTTATTTCACAGCATTTGTAATAAATGAATAAAACTTGGATCTTTTACTTTATAGCTATGGAACCTTTTGTGTAAGTGTACATTATGGGAAAAAATGCTAGTTAGGTTTATCTGATTTTGGGCAGATGTGCACACATGCAGCTAATAAACAGCGTTCGCATGCAGGTTATTGTGCATTCGCTACTGAGTGTCATGTTAGCAGCGCAACTGTGCGTAATGTGTGGTGTTTATGCATGAGATTCTATTTATGATCGATGTAACATTATATATATATGTTTACTTACTTAACATATATACATATACACACACATATCTCATTCCTTACTAACAGTTTCAAACTGCAATGCAAATGTGTTATGGGCAGTGGTTCCATTCTGTCTGGGAGTGAGACTAAAACCTGTTTAGGATTCAGACAAATTCAATTGTGTAGATCAATGTCTGGGTTATATTACAATTGCCACAACTATACTTGTTTATATAAAGGGATTCCCAATTTGTATGTAAAACACTCACAGTATTCTGGTGTATTGTCTATTCTATTTACTTTGCTCAGGAGGCTGTTTTTCTAATTGTTTTGGTATTTCTCTATCCAAGGTTGTCCCCAGAATGGGCCTGTCATGGCTTCTAAAAAGATTATCAAAAACATTGCCATCTGTACTTAGCTCGTGAGTTGTAACTTAAAATGGCGCTGGTCGCAAAATGGCGTCTTGCAGATTCTTATTTTTAAGATGGAGCCTAGCTGCCATTCGCAAGATGGTGTCGCGCACGCTAATTTTTATGCTGATTCCATCTCAGCCACTAATCCAGCTTCGACAGTGAAGATTCCGATTGTCCCTAAGGTAAGTATCGCTAACCTAATTTTATCCCCTAACCCTCCCTTAGGGGTGCCAACCCTAACCTCCCCCCCTGAAGTGCCTGACCCTAATCCTCCCTCTAAGTGCCTAAACCTAACCCCCCTTCCCCGCTGCCTAAACCTAAGTCCCCCGGGGGGGGTGCCAGACCCTAACCTCCCCCAGGGGGTGCCTAACCCTAACCCTCCCTTCCCCTAGCCTAAACCTAACCCTCCCAGGGGTGTGCCTAACCCTAAGTCCCCACGAGAGCCCTAAGCTTCCCCCCCCCCGCGCGGCTGTCTGCACCCCGCACCCGGCTTACCTTCGTTCGGTAGGCCGGGCGTCAGTCTTCCGGTGTATGGTTAATGACAGGCATCGAGTTTTCGACTCCTGTCAGTACCACACTGGGATTAGAGAGTCTGGAAGCCAGTGGTCAGCATTTAGAGTGTCAGCTTCCAGACTACATCCCGATGAGAACATGCCATTGGATTCAGGTAAGGAATTGAACAAGTCCCTGGCTGAGGAAGTGCATTACATTTCATTTTGGATATTATCAATTTTGTTCTTGAAATAGGAAGCAAGATCTTGCTAACCGCACAGTCTGAGTGCCAGCTATCTCTGAATCGCAGCATGCCAGTGTAATGTATCCTGCACGCTCTCACTGCATTATCTGTATTATCTATTAGAGATTTGCTCTATATCACGGGTGGCATTTCCGCAAAGAAGTGCTGTTTCTACACACAGATACATGGATATTTCTCAAAATACATATTTAGACAGCGCACAGCCAGACGCTGATGTGTACTTCGCTTTAGCAAGCTTTCTCAAGGCATTAGGAGCCAGAGCCCGCCAACTACAGGATTCAAATACTATGAATCAACCTATCAGGAGATGGAAGTGAGTCTTCCAATCAGGAGAGAAAAGGAATTGTGACATCACTCGTGTTCCGATTATTTGAGCTATGGGGTATTTGATACCATTACTCATTATCTGTATACCTTTTAATAGGTACCAATTAAATGAACATCAATGTAGATTGTGTTACCGTACCTTTGAATTTAATTTCTATTATGTTCACTAAATAATACTCCAGATGTTCAATGGATAGTTTACATTATTGCTGAATGACATCCAAATATATCCATAGAGTGGATACGCTACAGTTTTATAAATACAAGATTATATCATATATAAATATATATACTATATTAAATTAAATTGATATGTAAAAATAATAATGGTGGCAAAAAAAGTTTAAATGTATAAATAAATAATAGCATAAAAATATATAGAATCCCCTATATAACAATGTCCATAATAACAGAGAAAACACTGTTAAAATAACCCCTACATTTGTAGTGTTCATGTACACATATATGAAATATATAAAAATTTGATTAAATTAATAAATAAAAATATGGGTGTCAATCAAATTTAACAAATAGATATTATTATTAGCACGAAAGTGTTAAAAAAATAATATATATTCCCCCATATGAATATAACAATATCCAAACTAACATAAAAAGCCCTGTTATATTAACTCCTAATATCAATATTGTTTTATAATCATTCAATACACAGAATAATATTATATAAATATATCATCATTAATATATATAAAAATAAGCACATTTCTATTAAGTTTCTAGTGTTATACAACACCAATGATTTTTTTTTTAAATAAAATAAAAAATAACATGTGTACCCACTTCAAAATAAAAAAGTGAAAAATGTATGTAAACCATGTGAAATACATGTGTCAATAAATATTATGTATACTTACGTAACTATATTATTACAAAAAACATTATTTGGAATGTTGAAAAAAAGATTAACATAAGAATTGACTGCTAAGTGATCATGTGGTAGTGAGATATTTTTTATAGCAAACAGACTCCATGTGTAAGTAATGTGTATAGACACATACAACCCTATAATTATACCCTCAAACCTAAGTGAATATATAATATAAATCCATTTTGATAACACCAATAATTATAATCATTTTCATAATTGTTATTACAATTCTGGCAACACTTTTCGCCAGTTAAGAGTTTTGCCGGGATGCGTTTTCGCATCTTTTGGAATTGAATACGGCGAATAGCGGGGGTGCACACGATAAGTTTCCGTGGCTAAAACACACAAAGTCAGCAAAAAGCACATGCGAAAGCGAAAAAGTATCGCGGGTGCAAAACTAATTGAATATGGGCCCATAATTGACCTGCCATGTGGATGTTCCTTATTTTTATGGATTTTAGGCAACATATAGAACAGGAGTTCACAACCACGATCCTCAAGGCACACTAACAGTCCAGGTTTCAAGGATAGCCATACTTGAGCACAGGAATCTTAATTAGTACCTCCGTTATTTTGATTTAACTATCTGTGCTGAGGCATGGATATCACTAAAACCTGGACTGTTGGTGTGCCTTGAGGACCGAGGTTGGGAAACACTGATATAGAATGTTGCTGTTTTTGGATTGGTTACCTTTGTATTGTAATCACATTTAACCCACAAAAATCCATATCAATCTTATGCTGCGTATCCAGTAGCAGATATTACTGATTGATTGCACAATTATGACATCGTAATCGTTCAATCGCTCATTAATCGTGCACAAATTGTGCACTATAATAACGGCAACGACCAGCGATGCGTGCTCCCACTGGTCGTTTCCGACATCAATCATAGGCTGAACATGCCGGTCAATCTGCCAAAAATTACAGATTGGCCATGTTCAGGGATGAGGCACTGCAGGGAATGAGGAACGACGGTACGATTACAATGTCGTAATTGTACTGTCTTTCCATAGCCGCCTAGTGGATGTGCATCTTTACTCTCACACAATTTTTAACTTAATTTATTTAAATGCTTATCTATAAACCTATACTCTTTAATTATCATTTTACAATTATTTATTTTATTTTTGTTTCTCAAACTTTTTGACCTAACTTTTTTATTTTTATTTTATTTCATTCAATGATACTTGTACACAAACATTGTAACATATCAACCAAAATTTTTTATAATCTTTTATACCACACACCAGAGGGTAAATTTATTGTGTCCTACCCGAGTCTGTCCGTTTTTAACCATGGGTAGGAACGATCAGAATCAGTAGGTTTTTTTTAAATATAATCAGGAATTTACCAAGCTCCCGTGTTTGTCAGGGATCGTGTTTCCCGATGGTGTATGTGATCATCCCTACCTGTGTTTAATCCCTGTGTTTCCTGCCCTTGTTTCCCTCCTGAACAAGCAGCCTGCACATATCAGTGAAATACATGCAGGTTGCTTGTGTGTGTAAGTTAATAAAGGGTTAAAATGTAAAAAATAATTGACGTGGGGTTCCCCCCAAAGCATAATCAGCCCCGGGCTCCTGAGCCAGTCCTGGTTCTAAAAATATGGGGGAAAAAACATGTAGGGGTTCCCCTGTATTTTAGGAACCAGGACTGGGCTCCCAGAGCCAGTCCTGGTTTTAAAAATAGAGTAAAAAAAATGGTGTGGGGTTCCCCCATTTTTAAGACCAGCACCGGACTCAAATCTAGCCAGCGTGTAATGCCACAGCCAGGGGACCCTTTCACCGGGTCTCCCCGGCCAAAGCATTAAACACCCCAAGCTAGTCAGCTCTGTGGTGTGTGTGTCATGTCATTATTTTACTATTGTTTACAGTGGGGGTATGGGTGCACTCATACCAGTAGCATTCCTACCTATTTTAATATGTAGGTTCAGCATCATCTGCTAGTGCTGCTGGTGGGGGGTGCGCCCATGCACTGCGAGCCCTGTGTTACTTCTTCGGTCACAGCACTGTACACCTGTAAGGCCATGATTGCTTCCCATTGCTGTGTTGCTTGCAGAGGACGTGAGGTGAGAGTCAAGTTTTTAACAGGGGAGACTACGATCTGCACCCTTGTGAGTGAATGCTCATCACTGGCCCTGAGACCTCAGGAGGAGGAGAAAGGACAAACATTGATTTAACACTCACCATAAATGTTCTTGTCAGCTTGCTGGATGATCTTGACTGCACCCGCAAGTACACCCAAAATTGGAGGCCTATTGCAAAAGAATCTGATGCATTTCTTCCCAGCCCCCGGGATTTCTTCAGTAGGGCGTGAAGAAACGCATAAGTGCTTCATTTGCACTAGACCTCCTACTTGGATCCTCTAAAGTCACCTTAAAACCTGCTCATTAGTACATCGCATGAGAAATCAATACAACAAGGAAAAACCATAAGCGCTTAGAGGTAAAAGTCCAAAGGAAGATAATAATCCCAAAAGATGCAGCTTTACTGTCTCAACGTAGCTGTCCTATTATCTCATCACTCCAACGTAGGATTTCATAATGTGAGAAACAGAATAGAATACAATATGTTACACAACTGTTTACTGTTCTGATGCACACAAAAACTATATGGATAGTCCACGCATGAGAAATCGTTTACTACCAATCGGGCAACACTAGTGTCAAGTGTTGATCCTAGTTGAGGAAGTCCTGCAGTCTGGTCGACAGCGGGACACATCTCACCCCTCCCCCGTTGTGCTGTTATTATACTCTGCAAAACACATGCTGGTTAATATACAATATTGCTATTCAATTCTGCATTATAAGTTATGCTGCAATTCAATACTGCCAGCTGCATGTGTATCTGAGTTTATTGCTATACCATCTTGCAATATATATCTGTTGTTTGTGATTGCCACCATTTTCTGTAGGCTTTTTTATATGCAATCGTATTGTTATTGGTCCACAGTGCATGCTGCTCTGTGGTAATTACCCTGCGATATCATTACTTAGTATTGCTGATATTCATGCTACCTGTTATTAGTGTGCATTCTATCTTGCTTGTGTCCATTGCTGCAGGCTGCTCTGTGGTTAATATTACCTTAGTACTACTACTCCAATTTTCCCTTGCAAACTCCCGCTGTTTGTATAAGCCCCTATTGTCCGGAGGTTAAGATCTGGCGGCATCCTAAGTACCATTGAGTGTCGTACTCTATAGGAACAATGGGTGGTTGTTATAGGCAGAAGCCTGCAGTCACCCTGCCAGTGCCATGTCACCCACTGCCTATCCCTGTTATCCACTGCCTTTCCCTGTCACCCACTGCCTATCCCTGTCACCTACTGACTATTCAGTTACCCACTGCCTATCCCTGTCACCTACTGACTATTCAGTTACCCACTGCCTCTTCCTGTCACCCATTGACTACCTGTCACCCACTGTCTCTCACTGTCACCCACTGCCTCTCCCTGTCACACTCTGACTACCCAGTCATCCACTGCCTTTCCCTGTCACCCACGGTCTATTCCTGTCACCCACTGCCTATCCCTGTCACCTACTGACTATTCAGTTACCCACTGCCTCTCCGTCACCCACTGCCCCTCCCTGTCACCCACTGACTATCCAGTCACCCACTGTCTCTCCCTGTCACCCACTGACTACCCAGTCACCCACTGCCTCTCCCTGTCACCTACTGACTACCCAGTCACCCACTGCCTCTCCCTGTCACCCACTGACTACCCAGTTACCCACTGCCTCTCCCTGTCACCTACTGACTATCCAGTCACCCACTGACTCTCCCTGTCACCCACTGACTACCCAGTCACCCACTGTCTCTTACTGTCACCCACTGCCTCTCCCTGTCACCTACTGACTACCCAGTCACCCACTGCCTCTCCCTGTCACCCACTGACTACCCAGTCACCCACTGCCTCTCCCTGTCACCTACTGACTATCCAGTCAACCACTGACTCTCCATGTCACCCACTGACTACCCAGTCACCCACTGTCTCTTACTGTCACCCACTGCCTCTCCCTGTCACCCACTGACCACCTAGTCACCCACTGCCTTCCCATTTCACCCACTGACTACCCAGTCCCCACTGCCTGCCCCTGTCACCCACTTACTACTTGTTCACCCACTGCTTCTTCCTGTCACCCATTGCCTCACCCTGCTACTTCCTCCCTATCACCCTCTGCCTCTCTGTAGGGCATGCCCCCTAGTGTGATTAACAGGTGGCGAGTCATGAAACCACATCCCCTTTTTGGGAGTGCACACACCGAAGGCGCACGCAGATGAGAGTCCTCATTTACGAGTTTTTGGAGAGGGGGGGGCGCTAAAGAAAACTTTCACCCTGTATGAACTATAAGACTGTATAATAAAAGTATTAATTCATATACATTCTAGATACTTTGATTATTTATGTTGTAAGCCCTCTTAAGAGTATAGATCTGCACTAACTAATATAACTTACCTTAAATTAATTCTATTAAAATATTCCTAAATCTAATAAAATATGTAAAATATAAGGATAAAATAAATGTAAAGTGTAAAGAAAGACATAGGCCCTCATTCAGAGGCGCTGGCAAAATGTGAGCAGTCGCTCTGAATGAGGGCAGCCACTTGGCTTTTGAAGTGTGGCCTCCTGGTCGCAGTGGCGTAACTAGGGCAGGGTGAGTGGGGTGCGTGCCCTGGGCGCCGTTGGACCGGCGGCGCGGGGGGGCACCACCAGCCACGGTACTGGTCCGCCCACCCTAGTTAGCCAGTGTAGCGCCGACCGCAATGAGTGCGGTCAGCGCTACACATTTACACAGAACCGGCGCTAGGCTTCCAGCACCAGTACTGTGCTGCACACCTGAGCCAGTTCTCTCCCCCTGAGCACTTGCCCAATAGCGCTAGGAGGCGGGCTCAGGCTGTGCATAACACACGCATCGCTGCCAGCGCTGGCGGCGATGCGTGTGTTAAACAGCAGCCAATGAGAGTCAGATAGACTCTCATTGACTGCTGCAGCACCCACCGCAAGAGCCGGGCTTCCGTCCGGCTCCTGCAGTGGGTAATGGGACAGACGTCATGACGTCTGTACCATAATGCTGAGCGCGCCAGCCCGGGAGGACTGGCGGGCGGAGGTGGGAGCGGCATCGCGGACCGGAGCAGCAGCAGCGTGGATTCAGGTAAGTATATTTTTATATATATATATATTATATATATATATATTTTTTAACCTATCTGCACTACTGGGGGCACAACGGGGGAGGGGGGTGGCTACTACTGGGGGCACCATTATTGGGAGGACCTCTACTGGGGGGGCTACTACTGGGGGCACTTAATCGGGAGGGGGAACCTCTACTTGGGACTACTACTTGGGGGAACTACCACTGGGGGCATTATAAAAGGGGCCTACTACTAGAGGCACTGCATTGGGGGGACCATTACTGGGGGCAATAATAGGAAGGGCCACTACAGGGGGCACTGGATAGGGGGGATCACTACTGGGTGCCTGCATAAGGGGGCCACTACTGGGAAAACTGCATGGGGGGGACTACTGTTGGGGGCACTATATAAAGGGCACTGCATAGGGGGGGACTACTACTGGGGGCACCATATAAAGGGCACTGCATAAGGGGATACCGCTACTGGGTGCACTGCATTGTGGGGACTGCTACTGGGGGCACTGCATAAGGGGGAACACTACATGGGGCTCTGAATTTGGGGGGGCACTACTGGGGGTACTGAGTAAAGGGAACTAATTGGGGGCTGTATAAGGGGGACCACTACTGGGGATACTGTATAAGGGGCACTACTATGGGCCTGCATAAGAGGGACCAGAACTGCATATGGATAGGAATGTTCAGTGTGAAAATAAAGGGGTGTGTCATGTTGACACGCCCCATTTTAAGTGACCACGCCCATTATTGCCGCGCGCGCCTTGGCCGCGCGCACATCAGGTGTTGGGGGGGTCTCCCTTTTCAAATTTGCCCTGGGCTCCAAATACCCTAGTTACGCCACTGCCTGGTCGCTAGCTAAGCTGTGGGTGACCACCCACAGCTTTAGCAACCGACCAGGTTGATGATCGCGATGGTCAAGACCATCGCTACCATTGGGGCTTGCGACGAGACCCTAAGGTTGGGTCTCGGCGACCGCAAGCCCCAGGGAGCTTCCTGCTCTGATCGAGCAGGAAGCTCCCCACTGACATCACTGATGATATCAGTGCGGCCGCCCACAAAACGGCAGGCGTTCCTTAAGGAATGCCTACATTTGTGAAACCACCTCCCGCCCCCCCCAAATTTAAATAAACGACAGGCTTAATCCACGGCACTCAACCATCTGGGGTGCCCTTGGCATGTGACCACACCATCTACATAAAAAATATCATACAAACTCGGCACTCACATGCTTTTCAAACTACAAAATTTAAATAAACGACAGGCTTAATTTTGTGATGGAGAGTAATGGTGCGTACAAACGGTCAGATTTTTCCTTCAGATCTGAACGATAACGATTTAAAAATTGTTCAGCCGTTTATATCTGAAAATACATATCTGACATGCCTGAACGATGGACGATGAACGATGCGCGTTCCCATTTGTCAGATAACGATATCTGACATCTGATGTGTTTGCAGTCAGACTTGGACGATTCCATTCATTTTAATGCAGTCAAAAATTGTTCAATCCTTCAAATCGTTCAAAACTTTGGTAAAATCGTTCAAATCGTTCAATCGTTCATCTGACAAATCTGACAAATCTGACCGTGTGTATGCTCCATGAGTTAGAAAATAGGGAAGAAGGGGGATAACATGGGAAATATAAATAATAAGTGGAGGTACATAGGGGGAATAATGGGGGATGCAGAAAAATCATCATCAACAGAGAGAAACATGTGGAAAAATATCACATAGGATAAAAGTGAACATTAGAGGTAAATTCTCAGAAAAATTATGAACTGACACTTCACACCAGTTGAGTGGTGGTAAGACTGGAGAAACTGTTAAATAGGTGCAATGTAAAAGGATGTTTGTAATTAGGACTGGACTGCAATAAAATAATAAAAGTTTTTGCCTTGGGTGGGAAAGCAGAGCTGGATTTCTGCACTGCTGTTCAGAGATAGACAGAGAGATGTACAGTATGTAGCAGTGCTAATTCAGTTAGCTACTGCAGCAACTTTTCCCCTTTCAGCACAGACTGCAATTTGTCCCAATTATCTCTGCAGTGCAGACTTTGAGGAGCAGGGCATTTAAAATGGAGCTAAGTGTTGTAGGACAAAACAAATGGCAGATGCATGCCTACCTGAGAAACAATTTGCAGGAAGTTGGGCTCTTCAGGCAATCTGTGCCCCATAACAATGGCATCCACTGTAATGTTCCGGCTCCTCTCAGCTCCAAATGCTCACATCCTTGCCAGTCAGCCTGACCTATCAGCTCCACTGGCTGACTGACACAGTCCGGCTCCCTCAGCTCCTCCTGCCGCTATGATAGTCAGTCAGACCGACCTCTTAGTCCCGGCGGCTGACTCAGCTGACACAGTCCGGCCCCCTCAGCTCCAAGTGCCACTATCCCTAGAGTGAGTTAGTCAGCACAGCCGCCGCAAAGATTACTGTATGCTGATTGTTGCTGACAGTGTAGGGACAGACCGCGCGGGACAGTTGGGAAGTGGAATGGAAGAGGAGGTGCCTTGCTCCCTCACCTCACCCCGTGGCACCCAGCCCTAGGCTCTGGTGGCCGGAAGACATGCACAGAATGCCGCCGGCTGATTATTACAAGGGTTTCAATTAAATCAGTGCGGCAGGCGGCCATGCTGATTATCTTTTCTACACAAACTGAGTGGCCAGGGAACATCCTCTGCATGTCTCCCGGCCGCCAGAAGTGTATTTGTAAAAGCGCATAAGGCAACTGATGGCCCCTTTACACTAAAATGATACCGGCCCGGGGGGCAGATGACACCCTGCGCCCCGGCCCAGCCTGCCGCTGTATATATAGATATATATCTATATACAATCAGGTGCATAAATATTGGGACATTGACAGAATTTTCATATTTTGGCCTCTATTCACCACCACAATGGCTTTGAAATGAAACAAACAAGATGTGCTTTAACTGCAGACTTTCAGATTTAATTTGAGGGTAATTACATCCAAATCAGGTGAACGGTGTAGGAATTACAACGGTTTCTATATGTGCCTCCCACTTTTTAAGGGACCAAAAGTAATGGGACTATCAACTCAAAAGCTATTTCATGGACAGGTGTGGGCTATTCCCTCTTATTTCATTATCAATTAAGCAGGTAAAAGGTCCGGAGTTGATTCTAGGTGTGACATTTGCATTTGGAATCAGTTGCTGTCAACTCTCAATATGAGATCCAAAGAGCTGTCACTATCAGTGAAGCAAGCCATCATTAGGCTGAAAAATCAAAACAAACCCATCAGAGAGATAGCAAAAACATTAGGTGTGGCCAAATCAACTGTTTGGAACATTCTTAAAAAGAAAGAACGCACCAGAGAGCTCAGCAAAACCAAAAGACCCGGAAGACGGAAGACCGCGGAAAACAACTGTGGTGGATGACAGAAGAATTATTTCCCTGGTAAAGAAAAACCCCTTCACAACAGTTGGCCAAATCAAGAACACTCTCCAGGAGGTAGGTATATATTTGTCAAAGTCAACAATCAAGAGAAGACTTCACAAGAGTGAATATAGAGGGTTCACCACAAGATGTAAACCATTGGTGAGCCTCAAAAACAGGAAGACCAGATTAGAGTTTGCCAAACAACATCTAAAAAAGCCATTACAGTTCTGGAACAACATCCTATGGACAGATGAGACAAAGATCAACTTGTACCAGAGTGATGGGAAGAGAGGAGTATGGAGAAGGAAAGGAACTGCTCATGATCCAAAACATACCACCTCATCAGTGAAGCATGATGGTGGTAGTGTCATGGTGTGGGCATGTATGACTGCCAATGGAACTGGTTCCCTTGTATTTATTGATGATATGACTGCTGACAAAAGCAGCAGAATGAATTCTGAAGTGGTTCGGGCAATATTATATGCTCATATTCAGTCAAATGCTTCAGAACTCATTGGACGGTGCTTCACAGTGCAGATGGACAATGACCCGAAGCATACTACAAAAGCAACCAAAGAGTTTTTTAAGGCTAAAAAGTGGAATGTTATGCAATGGCCAAGTCAATCCCCTGACCTGAATCCGATTGAGCATGCATTTCACTTGATGAAGACAAATCTGATGGGAAAATGCCCCAAGAACAAGCAGGAACTGAAGACATTTGCAGTATAGGCCTGGCAGAGCATCACCAGGGATAAAACCCAGCGTCTGGTGATGTCTATGCGTTCCAGACTTCAGGCTGAAATTGCCTGCAAAGGATTTGCAACAAAGTATTAAAAAGTGAAAGTTAGATTTAGGATTGTTCAGTTTGTCCCATTACTTTTGGCCGCTTAAAAAGTGGGAGGCACATATAGAAACCGTTGTAATTCCTACACCGTTCACCTGATTTGGATGTAATTACCCTCAAATTAAATCTGAAAGTCTGCAGTTCAAGCACACCTTGTTTGTTTCATGTCAAAGCCATTGTGGTGGTGAATAGATGCCAAAATATGAAAGTTCTGCCAATGTCCCAATATTTATGTACCTGACTGTATATATATATATATATATATATATATATTCACCATGTCAGTGGCATGCCCGATAATTAAGGGAAATCTAGGCAGGAATCTGTGTCAACGTTTAATGCATCGTTCTCAAGATATAAGCACTTATCTATCTATCTATCTATCTATCTATCTATCTATATATATATATATATATATATATATATATATATATATATATATTCCAGTTGCATATTATTGTTCTGTGTTGTACTATTGAAGAAAAATCTTTTAATTGAAATTTGTTTTTAAAGTGTTATGATTTAAATAGTAGTTTTTAGACCATTCTATAATTTGGCCACCAGATGGCAGTATTACCATAGTAGCTGCTTTATATTCATGCGAAAAAGGGTTTTTACAAAAAAAGGACTTAAATTACTTACAATTATAATATCCATTTATGTAGAGAAGTAGAATACAGTATATTGTTTATTAGTATTTTAAAATATTTGCTCATGTTCTGGTACTATGTAACACGTGACATTGGATGTGTTTGGGGTTGTCATAAATGTAAATAAAAAACAAAACAGAAATCCATGATCTCTATAATCCTCGCAGTTATATAGTGTGCCTATTGATTTACCATTACCTCTATGTTAATTCAGTTAGTGTTAAAACCAGTTCACATGATATATATTTCACAAAAAGTGCATACCAAACAGTAAACTTACAAGTAGCCTAAAAAGAAATTCCTAGTTTTCCCATAAATACTACTGTAAAACAGACCTAAATCCTTCAGTGCTCCAAGCTACAAAAATATTTACAGAATATATGCAATAAATGACATACTATGAACCAGTATATATGAACCAATAGCTCACGTCCTACCATGACAAATAAGGATACCAAGACATTTTATGCCAATATAAAAGC
This sequence comes from Taudactylus pleione, assembly GCA_031769625.1. Lineage (NCBI taxonomy): Eukaryota > Metazoa > Chordata > Amphibia > Anura > Myobatrachidae > Taudactylus > Taudactylus pleione. The sequence continues at coordinate 674,364 of JAUIMM010000738.1, forward strand.
ACAGGCCCACAGACAGACTGCTTTTACAGAGGCCAAGAAAAGCTAAAATATTTGCTACCCCCAAAGAATTGTTGCCTAAAGTCCAATGTGTAGACCAGTGGTTCCCAAACTGTGCGCCGTGGCACCCTGGGGTGCCTTGGAATATTTGCAGGGGTGCCTCAGGCTGGTGGTCCAGCACCCAACCAAGTTATTTGTGGTCAATGTAATGTGAATATGTGGACAAATAGAAGCGCAAACCTGTCACCCACCACAAAACTGAACATAAGGACGAGGTAAGCACAATTTACTTCACTGTACTACTTCACTACATTTTTTTCTGAATTTCTCAATAACAAACTTTTGGCTTAGGGGTGCCGTGAAAACAATGCTGATACTCTAGGGTGCCGCGATTCAAAAAAGTTTGGGAACCTCTGGTGTAGACTGTAGACAATACCAGAAACGGTTTTGGTGCAGTGAGCATATAGATGGTAACACACAGAATAAGCCACTATTATTCATGGCAGCCTATTAAAGGGTTCCTGGATATATGCAATGATACATAAAGAATCTGAGTCTGGGGATATTTCCTATGATGTTTTTGTAGTACAGAAAATTGAATTTAGCAGACCAGTGCTTTCGTTAGTATGGCTTGAAGTTGATGAGCCAAGGTATATATAGGGGGGGATTCAATTAGCCGCAATAAGCTGTTTTTCTGCAATAAACAGCATAGTATTAGTTACAACTTTTGGCAGGTGCGAATTCTCTATACCATTTGCCACAAGAAGTTTTCACCACCTCCTTAGTAGATGAACATTTGTACAAAACCACTATTTTTGGCTAAAAGTGTCAGGAGTTGGTTCAGAACCACTGGGATACCCTCCTTAATGACTAATTTGGCAAAAATTATTTTGTAATTAGATTCATTTGACCAATAATTACGTCATTTTCGGGGTGCAAAAGTACACAGTGCAGGAAAGTGGGTTCATTGATGTGGGACAGGTATATGGGGGTGCTATATGAGTGGGACAGATATATGGTGGTGCTATATGAGTGGGTCAGGTATATGGGGGTGCTATATGAGTGGGACAGGTATATGGGGGTGCTATATGAGTGAGACAGGTATATGGGGGTGCTATATGAGTGGGACAGGTATATGGGGGTGCTATATGAGTGGGACAGATATATAGTGGTGCTATATGAGTGGGACAGGTATATGGGGGTGCTATATGAGTGGGACAGGTATATGGGGGTGCTATATGACTGGATCAGGTATATGGGGGTGCTATATGAGTGGGACAGGTATAGGGGGTGCTATATGAGTGGGACAGATAAATAGGGGTGCTAAATGAGTAGTACAGGTATGTAGGGGTGCTATATAAGTGGAAAAGGTATATGGGGTGCTATATGATTGGGACATGTATACAGTGGTGCTATATGAATGGGACCAGTGTTTTTAAGACCACAGGTGGGTGTTAGAGGCGTATTTTGATGTTTATTTTAAGTGCCTTTAAATGGCGCAGATATATACTTATAGGTATTTTTATGCACCCACAATTTAAGTAGAACATTTATTTTGCCTAAAAAAACTACCTTTCTATCATTATTTCACCATTTTAGAAACATGCATATAACAGTCATTTGATAAATTGTAAGAACCCAACATATTTTTTATTATGGCCACTAATGCACTTTATATTATTATCCTATATCAGGTACTCAGCAGGGCTGCCTTCCTTCACCATCCTCTTTAACTTGACACTTGGCCCTCTCCTCCGTCTCCCCCTGCACTCCACCTCATTTGTGGTGATTTGGAATGATTCAAAGTATAAACAAACTATCAGTATTTATTGATGACCTTTTGTTGTACAGTATTTGGGGGACCCGAAAAAATTGCCTCCCTCACATTTTACAGCTATTTGATAACTATGGCAACATCTCGGGATTCTGCATTAATCCCTCCAAATCTGTAGCTATGTGCCTTGTGTCCCATAAGTGTTGTCCTTCTTTTGATTATTCCTTTCAATGGGCACATAGTGGTATGTCTTATTTGGGCATACAACTCCCTAAGAATCTGGCTGACTTATATAAATTGAATGTTCGGCCAGCCATTAAGTAATTGCAACATGATGTAAGGGGTTGGGATCATCACTTTTTTTTCCTATTTGGAAAGATCTAGTCTACTAAAAATTAGCCAATTTCCTAGGTTATTATATATAATCCAATCCCTCCCATTTCTTCTAACACATAAAGATGTCCTACAAATTATGGACATTTTCTGTGGATTCAATTTGAAGGGAGGTCACCCTAGAATTAGCATAAGAAAACTTTATCAATACAAAACCAATGGAGTGATTAATATTCCTAACATTGTAGATTAAAGTCATGATTCTAAATTATGTCATATATGAGATTGGTTACAGGTTAGCAAGATTTATACTCCCAACTTGTTGGAAAAAAATTTCCAATCTGGTGGAGATATAGCCTTACACCAACTTGATCAGGATCTTCCAGAGGTATTAAGAGACAACCCACTCTCTGGAGAACTAGACTGGTGTGTGGCATCTTCAACAACACAAATTGGGTATTAATGCACATTAATCTATATATTTACCACTACTTGCTAATGCCTGTTATACAGGGCAGCATGACTTCAAATCCTGTTAATTTCTGGTGGTTGAGTGGTGTGTCCAGAGGCGTAGCGTGTTAACAGGGAGCCCGGAGCATGCGCATGCCCCCCCCCCAGTGTTCCAGGGGGGAGGTGTGTCCAGTATATGGGGTTAAATTAAAGGGATGTAAAAATAAACAATAGGAGAGGTATTGAAATGATTTATTCCAACCCACTAAAGTAATTCCATTAATAAAATAATATTAATAACAATAAACTAATGGGGGTTTCTCTGCAATGGGGAACCTCTAATCGGTCTTCCCCCCCTGATTGTAGCAGGCCCCCATTCACTATAATACTCATTATTACACCCTCACTAATTGTAGCAGGCCCCCATTCACTATAATACTCATTATTACACCCTCACTAATTGTAGCAGGCCCCCATTCACTATAATACTCATTATTACACCCTCACTGACTGCATCATATATCAGTGCTCCAGTCTCATTGATTGTAGCAGGCCCCATATCCCCATCTCCTCTTATACACATTTTTACACCCCTCCCTCACTGACCACAATATATATCTGTGTCCCATACTGTAGCAGACTCGATCCCCCATAAAATTCCTCAGCCACTGGCTTATTATATGTGTCCCCTCCCCCTCACTGAACGTTTCTGATGCCCCTGATAAAGTGTCCTGTGCATTTATACTGTTAGGGATAAATTTACATAAAGTTAGAGTTTTTAGAAGTGGAGATGTTGCCCATAGCAACCAGATTCTAGCTGTTATCTTCTAGAAGGGGCTAGTGAAATGTTAAGTAGAATCGGATTGGTTGCTATGGGCAACATCTCCACTTCTAAAAACTCTCACTTTAGTAAATATACCCCTTAGGGGCATATTCAAGTGGGTGGGAGTATATAAAAAATCTCGTACCTGTGAGGTTTTTCCTGTAGGTGCGTGTTGTTTTCTATTCAATTAGGTGCGTGGTTTTTTTTTGTGAGACGGGAGGTTTTTCCCCTCGCACCTCCAGAGCAAGCGTGATTTTTTTCTAAAAAGTTAATTTTAGGTAAAATCATTGGAACTTGCTCTGGGTCCCCAGCAGCACCCCCCTCCCCCCCTGAGGACTAATTAAGCAATTGGAAGTTTCCAATTAGCTTAATTAGTCCATAATTGCTTACCTTCTGCAGCGCTGTCTTCTTCATCCAGTGTCGGGAGCCGGCTCTTCTGCAGCAGCGGTGAGTATGTCCTTGTGTGTGGTGTGTATATTTGTGTGTATGAGTGTGTGTGTGTGTGTGTGTGTGTGTGAGACCCCTGGTGTATGTATGTCACCCCCAGTGTTAGTGTGACCCCCCGGAATGGGCACTGGGAGAACTACATCTCCCAGCATGTTCGTAATTTTCTGACCACACCAGGCAGTTCTTTATCTTTATGCTTTAAAGATTTATGCTTGTCACGGATCTTGTATTCTGTAGATCTGGCACGGGGCCCAGGGTATTAACTGAGGAGTGCAGGAAATGGGGAGGGTTCAAGATACCACAGCTCATAGGTAATACAGGTACTGGCAGGCTAGAGACACTAGGAATCAAGCACCAGAGCAATGCAAGGATACTAGAATTGGAACAGGAATCCAAGCCACCAGGCAGTCTCTCACCTAATGGTCCGATTGACCAATCAGACCAGATAACTACTCCAATGACAAGAAGACCTAAACTCAAAACAGTATAGTGCTGACAGTCCCATATACTTTTATATGAATTATGCAGCACATTGATGATACATTTGTATCTTTTATAACACATTGGTTTGTATTATCTACGTCAGTCGCTAAAGAACTTGTACACCTACACATACTGCACTAAAGGACAATACCAAATGCCCTATTATATTTGGTCCAGCTGACACCCTTGACATATAGGGAGAACGTACTGTAGCGCACACAATTTTGCACAATCGCATTCACCTTTTAACAGTATCCTTATCTAAGTTGGCGCCGGTACCTCTTTTTGTATCTATATGTCTGTATATGTGTGTGTGTGTATGTGTGTATGTATGTGTTTGTGTATATATATATATATATATATATATATATATATACACACACACACATGCATATATATATATATATATATATACACATAGATGTATGTATATATATATTTATTTATTTTTTTAAAGATACATATACACATGCATACACCGGGCATACACCGGGCTACATATATATATGTATCTAAAACCAGCATATGGCAACATTCCTTTCTTGCATGGAATGCCGCTGTATGCACGTATGTGTATATATATATATATATATATATGTATATATATATATATATATATATATATATATATATATATATATACAGGTTGAGTCTCCGATATCCAAAATGCTTGGGACCAGGGGTATTTTGGATAACGGAATATTTTGGAATATTTGCATATCATAATGAAATATCTTTGGAATAGGACCCAAATATACACACAGAATGCATTTTTGTGTTATATACACCTTATACACACGACCTGCGGGTAATTTTATGCAATATTTTCAATAATTTTGTGGCTCAAACAAAGTTTGTGTACACAAATGAAATTCATTTATGTTTCATATACACCTTATTCACAGACTGAAGGTAATTTTATACAATATTTTTAATAATTTGTGCCTTAGACGAAGTTTGTGTACATTGAACCATGAAAAATCAAAAGGTATCATTATCTGAGTCATGCCAAAAAAATTCCGTATTTTGGAATATTCCATATTACAGAATATTTGGATATGGGAGACTCATCCTGTATATATATATAATAATAATAATAATAAAAAATAAATATATATATATATATATATATATATACATACATATGCACATATATGTGTATATATATATATATATATAAATGCATGTGTGTGTATATACCCCAACGCTGCCTGTCAGCCCAAGACAAGAGCACATAGTACAGAATAACCGAAATAGTCAACCTAGATATGCAGTAACCCACTATAGCCACAGAGTGTGCAGTCATGGCCAAAAGTTTTGAGAATGACACATGAATTGTTTTTTACAAAGTCTGCTGCTTCAGTTTTTATGATGGCGATTTGCATATACTCCAGAATGTCATGAAAAATGATCAGATGAATTGCAATTAATTGCAAAATCCCTCTTTGCCATGAAAACAACATTTCCACTGCATTTCAGCCCTGACATAATTTCAGTGATTCTCTCATTAACACAGTTGAGAGTGTCGACGAGGACAAGGCTGGAGATCACTCTGTAATGCTGATTGAGTTAGAATAACAGACTGTAAGCTTTAAAAGAAGAGTGGAGCTTGAAATCATTGTTCTTTCTCTGTTAACCATGGTTACCTGTAAGGAAACACGTGCAGTCATCATTGCTTTGCACAAAAAGGGCTTCACAGGCAAGGATATTGCTGCTAGTAAGATTGCACCTACAGATGTGCCCAGCTAGTTTGTTGTTCATGGCGTGGCGTTCAGCCCTCTGAGTTGTGACTTGGAATATTACGTGATGGCTGGACTTGTGGCGTGATATGCTACGGCATGTAATACAGCGCTTAACCGCTGGGTGGCGAGTGCTCCACTGTTGTAATTTGTACTGAATGCCATACTGTTAAAATTATTAAAAACAGCAGCGGGTGGGTGGAGTGCACAAGGATGAGTCCGCTCTGTGCAGTTCTCTACATACAGTAGCTGGAGTGTGGGCTAGTGGTTAGGTGATCGCATTGCAACAATGATGGTCCCGGGTTCGAGCCCTGGAAAAGAATATTTTTTTTTGCCACTGTCGGCTCTGGACACTATAGTGAAACTACTGTAGTAGTGTTGTACTGTAATACTGTAGTGTTGTTGTTTAAAAGGCTGCTTAAAAGTCATTACAAACTGATTGTGAGTGCAAACTTGTGTCAATGTCTGCGCTGTGGTGGCTGTCAGCTCCAAGAAGTTGCAATGGGATTTCTTGCGCATGCCCAGTGTAGGGGTTACAATGGGATCTATGGCGCCAAGCCATACGCCATGTAGCGCTATGCCATGGTGGAAGATCATCACTGCGCATGCCCAGTTGTCTGTATTACAACAGTACTGAGCTGTATGCTGTTGAATTTTAACCCTTGCGCCACTATGCGCTGTCCAAGACTTGTACACAATAGTCATTTCATGACTTCAGACACTGCTACAGTAGTGGGATCTGTTTGAGAGGGAAGCTTATGTATTACAAACTGACTGTGTGTTTAAAGCGCAAAATAGCGTCAGTTTTGATGCTGTCCTAAACTTGGACACTATAGTGAATTCAAGAGTACAGAAACTGATAGTGAGCTCTTGCAAACTGACTGTGCGTTTAAACCGCAAACTTGCGTCAATGCCAGCACGACGCTGTGGTGGCTGTAAGCCATCTCCGAGGGGTTAGAAATGTGTAGGAGGGTTGCGATGGGATTTCTGGTGCATGCCCAGTGGGTCGAGAGTCATACACAGTGCATCAGGCCCCTTCCCCCAAAGCTGTGGTGGCTGTCAGCCATCTACGAGGTGTTAGAAATGGCATCTCTGGCACATGCCCAGTAGGAGGGTTGCAATGGGATTTCTGGCGCATGACCAGTGGGTCGGGAGTCATACACAGTGCATCAGGCCCCTTCCCCCAAATCAAGGAAGAGCCTCTCATTACCATAATAAAAGATGCTTTGTTAATCCATTTACTGTAAGCAGTCAGCTCTGCCCTTGTGTTCTGAAAAAGGCTACGAATAGTGACCATTACCAAGGACACCATCCCCCATCTGCTAGGACACCTAGTGTGCTGCAATAAATTTGTCTGTACTGTATATTAATAACTTACGGTGCGGTTAAATTTGCACTCTTGCACCACTCTCTACGCTGTCCCAGACTTGGACACAATAGTGATTTCATGACTTCAGAAACTGGTAGTGAATGGGCTCTGTATGAGGTCTCTCTATTACAAACTGTGCAAAATAGCGTTTATTTCTATGCTGTCCTAGACTTGGACACTATAGTGATTTCATGAGTTCAGTAACTTATAGTGAACTCTGTATGATAGAGAGGTCTCTGTGTTGCAAACTGGCTGTGCATTTAAATCGCAAACTTGCGTCAATGCCAGCACGTCACTGTGGTGGCTGTCAGCCATCTCTGAGGGGTTAGAAATGTGTAGGAGGGTTGCGATGGGATTTCTGGCGCATGCCCAGTGGGTCGGGAGTCATACACAGTGCATCAGACCCCTTCCCCCAAAGCTGTGGTGGGTGTCAGCCATCTCCAAGGGGTTACAAATGGCATCTCTGGCGCATGCCCAGTAGGAGGGTTGCGATGGGATTTCTGGCGCATGACCAGTGGGTCGGGAGTCATACACAGTGCATCAGGCCCCTTCCCCCAAAGCAAGGAAGAGCCTCTCATTACCATAATAAAAGACGCTTTGTTAATCCATTTACTGTAAGCAGTCAGCTCTGCCCTTGTGTTCTGAAAAAGGTTACGAATAGTGACCATTGCCAAGGACACCATCCCCCATCTGCTAGGACAACTACTGTAGTGTGCCGCTAT